>CP106727.1:184099639-185299639 GCA_025506655.1 Gossypium rotundifolium | reverse complement strand
GAAAACTTCCAAATATTTCTCAACCATGTCAGTAAAAATAGACATCATACATCTTTGAAATGTAGCAGGTGCATTACATAAACCAAATGGCATGCGTCTAAATGCAAGTGTACCGTACGGACAGGTGAATGTCATTTTGTGTTGATCTTTCGGTGCTACTGTAATCTGATTATACCCTGAGTATTCGTCGAGAAAACAGTAGTAATCTCGTCCTGCTAGTCTATCCAATATCTGGTCCAAGAACGGTAAAGGAAAGTGATCTTTCCTAGTCGTCTTCTTTAGCTTTCGATAATCGATACAGATTCTCTATCCCGTAACTGTCCTCGTTGGTATAAACTCATTGTTCTTGTTCTCCACGACCGTAATACCTCCTTTTTTCGGCACGCACTGGACTGGACTCACCCATAAACTATCCGAGATGGGGTAAATTATACCCGCATCCAACCATTTGATGATTTCCTTCTTCACGACATCTTTCATGATTGGGTTCAGTCTCTGTTGTCCATCAATCGTTCCTCTCTCACCATCTTCTAATATGATCTTGTGCATGCACACAGATGGGCTAATACCGCGAATGTCAGCTATAGTCCATCCGATAGCCTTCTTGAATTGTTTCAAGACTATGATAAGTTTCTCTTCTTGTTCAGTAGTTAATTCGACTGAAACAATCACAGGCAGAGTAGAGGCGTTACCTAAATAAACATATTTTAAGTGTGAAGGTAATACCTTGAGTTCTAACTTAGGTGGCTCCTCGATTGATGCTTTTGGCTGCATGTAATCTCTTTTCTCTAATTCCAAAGATTCAAAATAAGATTGCGGATTAAATCCCTTTTGATTAGCTTCGAGCGAAGCAAAGTATTCATCCTCCTCTTCCTCATTTGGGGGATCCGATGTCAAAATTCTTTCCAATGGATCATCAACACCATTAAGTTCCTTCTCTACTATTAATTCCTCTAAATCAGTCACTGCAGAACAATCATCCATAGTGTTAGGAAATTGCATTGACTTAAAAACATTAAATGTTACCTGATCATCCTGAACATGCATAGTCTGCTCGCCCTTCTGTACATCAATAAGAGTCCTTCCAGTTGCTAGGAATGGTCTTCCTAGGATAATTGGCACTTTTTGTCTGCTTCAAAATCTAGAATTACAAAGTCAGCAGGAAAGATAAACTTATCTATGCGTACCAATACGTCCTCGATTTTTCCTTCTGGATGTGCTAAGGATCGATCTGCTAGTTGAAGTGTAACCGTAGTTGGTCTACCTTCTCCTATCCCCAACTTCCTAAATATTGACATAGGCATCAAGTTAATACTTGCACCTAAGTCACATAATGCTTTGCCACAATATGTTGATCCAATATTGCATGGTATGGTGAAACATCCAGGATCCTTTAATTTTAGGGGTAATTCGTTCTGAAGATATGCATTGCATTCTTTTGTCAGAGCTACCATCTCAAATTCTCCAAGCCTTCATTTTTTAGACAAGATATCTTTCATGAACTTGACGTAGTTCAGAATTTGCTCAAGTGCTTCGACCAGCGGGATGTTGATGTGAAGTTGCTTGAGTACGTTTAGGAACTTCTTGAATTAAATCTCTTGTTTGGACTTCTAAAGTCTTTGAGGGTAGGGTGGCGGTGGTTTCAATACTGGAACTAGTTTTGGTTGATTTGTCTTTGGCGGTAATTCTACATCTAACGACGTTGTTGGGAGATCAGGATTAACTGGTCTTGCGGTTACTTTGATGGGTCTTACAGATTTTGGTTCTGGCGGAACTAGGGTGTCAACACTTGGTTGAACTTCTTCTTGAGCATCAGCTTGCTCCTTTTCAACTTCGACAGTGTTGGGCTCTACTATCTTTTAGCTGCTTAATTGCAATGCTTTGCAATGTTCCTTTCCTGGATTTCTTGAATTTTCCGTGTCACTAGGTAGAGCACCTTGTGGTCGATTCCTAAGTTCAATTGCAAGCTGGCCCACTTGATTCTCTAAATTCTTCAATGTAGTTGCTTGGCTCTGGATTAAAGCATCATTATTTGCTAGATATGTCTTTAGCAAACTCTCCAGGCTATTGGATGCTTCAGCTTGAACTGGTTTCTGAACTTGTTGCAGAAAATTAGGCAAATTGGGTCGATGCAGGTTGGTTATAATGGTTCCACCCCTTGGTTACTCCAGAAAAATTGGTGGTTTCTCCATGATGGGTTATAGATGTTAGATTGCGCCTTTGCTTTCCTCGATTTTGGTTACGATTGCCTATGTAATACACAGTTACGGGTTCGACGGACATTCTTGAACAAATGTCCCTCCCCACAATAAACACAGGCTATATTCTCAAATTAATTAGTCGGCTGTACTGCAAAACTATTAGACCCATTAGCAGTAAGATTTTTAAGCATTGAGGATATGATGATACCCGAGATGCGAGTGAAGTAAGGGCGTCTACTTCATGAATTTCAGTGACTCGTCTTCCTAACGCTACTCGGTTAGTTGGCCACTGATAGTTATTGCTGGCAATCCTCTCAATAATTTCATAAGCCTCGTTATAAGACTTAGAAAGGAGAGCACCATTAGCAGAGGCGTCCACTACCATCCTTGTGTGAGCGTTGAGGCCATTATAGAATGTCTCAAGTTGAATACAATGAGGAATTCCATGCTGAGGGCATTTTCATAATAGCTCTTTAAATCTTTCCCACGCCTCATACAAGGACTCGTCATCCATTTGGTGGAAAGCAGTGATCTCGTTCCTCAGTTTAGCATTCTTGCTTGGCGAAAAATACTTCATGAGGAATCTTTCGGCTAACTCTTGCCATGTAGCAATAGAGTTTGATGGCAATGAATTTAACCAGGCACGAGCTTTGTCCCTTAACGAATATGGGAACAACTTCAATCGTAAGGCATCTTCGGGTACTCCGGCTAACTTGAAAGAATCGCTCACTTTCATGAATAGTCTTAAATGAAGATGAGGATCTTCAGTAGGCATCCCGCTGAATTGGCCCACTGTCTGAAGCATCTGGAACATGACTAGCTTCAGCTCGAATTATTGTGCCTCAATTTCGGGTCTCCTAATACCCGGATTAAGATCGTTAAACACTGGCACATCATATTGTCTTAAGGCTTTATCCCTATCATTAGCAATAAGGATAGGATTCTGAGTAGGGTTTGCTCCGTTTCCTTGGTTCATATTCTCGAAATTCATTCCTTCGGTCCTTCTCTGGTTTGCTTGTCTTCTTCGTTGACGAAAGGTTCGTTCTATTTCAGGGTCCACAGGGAGTAAATCAATAATCTGGTCAATACTCATAAACACCTGAAATAATCACAGAAAAACTAAGTAAGTAAAAATACGTAAAATAAATAAACCAAAATGTAAACAGATTCACAAATAATGACTTTGAAAAATAGTCCCCGACAACGGCACCAAAAACTTGGAACGGTGGAAATGTGCAAGTGTACACAATCGTAACAAGTAATAAAGTGACAAGTAAATGTCGAGTTATCGTACCCACAGGGAATGTAAAAAAATTATTTATGAAAATGATTTCAAACACTTTGGTGACGAAAAAATAGTTGGTTTTGAGAAATATTTAAAACGAAAAGAAAAACAAAGTAAAAATAAAATAAAACAAAGTTCTAGTGCACGATTTCAAAAACTGATTTTAATCAAGATGATATAATTGTGTTGGATTAATAACATTTCTTACCTTAGAATTATTAAGCTTGTGTTTATACTCGTTAAAATATGGCAACTCGATAATCTGCTAACTTATGAACATACTTACAAATAAAAATCCGTTCATCTCTTGTACATATTCCTATGTCAATTCGACCGATAAAACAGATTTATAAAAGTAAACATGTTATTGCACATACATACTTATTAAATTAAACAATCTCTCGCATATTCCTATGTCAATTCAAACGATTAATTCAACCTAATAAGCATATAAAAGATCATGTGAAGTAACAAAGTATTTTTACCTTGAAACAATTTAATCACAAAAATCCTACAAGTTATGCAAGGCATACATATTGTCAAATCTGATTGCTAATTTAATCTTCAACTACCTTAGAAGAATTAAACATGCACAGATTAAGTATTGTGTCCATTAATTACAATTTCAATGTGTTTAAATAATTAACTCATAAGCTATCTAAACAATTATAATGCCAGATAACTTATCATGATTTTACTTAGTCAAACATTTCACCGAGGCCTTTAACAGCATAAACACAATTTTAATAATCTAAGAGGGTGAAATGAAATCAACCCAACACGAATTAAATTCAAGCTAAATTGATCAAATTAAACATTTCAAAATCATGGATATTCATAATCATGTTTATCAAAACAACAACAAATAATTTAAAGTGATAGGAAACAAGAAACAAATCCGGTGGCTCTCCGTGGCTTGTCTGATTGATCCCTTCTTCGTTCTTCGTTGTCCTTGGCTATCAAGGGGGCTTATGAACACTTCAATTGCTGCTTCGAATGGCTGGAAAATACCTCTTTTCCAAGAGGGGAAATCGGCACAAGAACACCAAAAAGGAGAAGGGAAATGGAATTGAGAGAAAGTGAGAGAGAGAATGTTGGATGCTTGAGGTGTGTTTTGAATGAGCAGCTAGGGCTGTATTTATAGGTGTTAGGGCTGCTAAAATAGCAAAAATTAGCAGCAAAGGTGTCCCACTTGGCGGCCATCCCATGTGGCAAAGTTGATGGATTCAACTTTGCTAAAATTAGCATGGGCAAATCTTTAAAGCCATGAATTTTGGAGGGTTTGAATGGGATTTTGAGAAGTCTTCAAGGGCTTCTTTGCAACTCAATTAATCAGAAATTAAGCTGATTTGGGCCTTCATTGTGGAAGGTTTGGGCCCAACTGCTTGGTTCAACTCTTTGGTTGGTTGCGGTTCAACTTGGCCTTTTCATACTTAATTAAAATTAATTTATTTAACCCAAATTAAATTGGGAATAAATTAAAATTAATAAAATTATGATTAAATATTCATAATTGGACTGTCTTGGGCTGGAAATACAGTCGCCTTGAATCTTCAAATCGCTTCTCGGTTTTATTCTTCGAGCAGTGTTTGCCGAGCTGATTTTTGCCTTTTGTGCGAGTCTATCAAAAATAGTCAAAATAAATCGAAATTTACTATAAAATTAATTAAAATTCATCATGTTTATATTTTTAGCATAATTTAATTATTTTATAATATTTAATTATTTTCTGACAAGAATTTACTCGAAACCACATGAAATTGGGTCAAAAAGGGCATGAAAAAGTATATAAATTTCCGTGTTTCCAAAACCGTTTCTTGATCTACCCTTAATATTAACCCAAAACTTATTCTTTTTGATTCTTTGAGAATTTTTCCTATTGTATTAACCCTCTTTCTGTTGAGATTTAATTTGGTCAGTTGCCTAACTATATTCTTTATTTCAGTTGTTAAATTCTTTCTTATTATTGTAAAAAAAAGTGGAAATATTTATATTCATTACTAGTTCTATGTTATTTGAGCTTAAACGGTTGATTTCACATTTTGAGAAGAAGCTCATGTTATTATTGATAAGTTTTCAATTGATGTAATTATTCAGTATTAGTTCATTTTTCTAGTTAGGTAAATTGTCAATTCGATCTCGATTTTAACCTTCTTTTTCAGCCTTAATCCACACCTTTAACCCAAGCCCCATTACAACCCTTTAAAGACATTTTGATTTGTGTATCATCTCATTTTATAGTGGTGGAGATTTGATTTTCATGCAAGCCTATGGTAATAGCTTTTCATTTTTGACTTTTGAGTGCTTAATTTTTGAACCTTAAACATTTTGAGTGATTTGAGTGAATCTTTAGTGAGGATGCCGAATCTTGTCAGTTTTGAATTGAAGGTAATTATTTAGACAAGGAGAAATACCTATGTTTTCATGCTTTAAAAATATGTGGCTTGGATCGTTTGTATCTTTAATGCTCTTTTAGTTAAATTATCAATGTGTGATTATTTATGAATTATGATAAAAAATTATTGATGAGAAATATGAATTGAGAAAGCTTAATTTTAATTGTGAGTTGAGGATTTTGCTTGAGGACAAGCAAATGCTTAAGTGTGGGGATATTTGATAAACCATAAATATAACATATTTTGATTCCATGCTTGGCATATTTTTGGATGATTTATGATGAGAATTAGTGAATTTGATGCTCCTAATCCCTTCAATCCATGTTTCTATACTTAGGAGAGCATTTGGGAGCAAAAAGAGCAAAAAAGGGGCCAAAATCGGAGTTTTTAGGATCCACACGAGCTGGGCACACGCCCATGTGCTAGCCCGTGTCGATTTCACACCTTGCTTCCCTTTACGGAAAACCCAAATTTTAAGGTTTTGAGCATTCAAAAGCCTATAAATACATACTAGAAGAATACCTAAGGGGACACGCAGAGTAGAACAAAGAAGTTACTCGAAGGAAGCCGTCGGAATCATCTCGAAAGTAGGATTCACTCCAAGATTAAATATCTCCATCAAGTTCTTTAGAAGTTTTTAGGTTATTTATGTCTTGTTGTTTTCTTAATTCTAAGATGTTTTCCTTCTACGTTATGAACTAAACTCCCTAAATACCTTGGGAGGATGAAACCTAGATGAACCTTTTTATTTAATTATCTGAATTACATGATAAATACTTGTTCTTGTTCTTAATTATATGTTCTTAACCCTTGTTTTAATTTTTTCAGGATATTAATTCAAGTTTGATGTGCTTATTCAGTGGAGCAAAAGTCTCTGTTTAAGAGTAGATATAGCATAATTAAGCGGAGTTGATTGCAACCCTAGAAATAGGATGACATAAATCTACCGGATTAAAGTCAAATCTAATAAGGGAATCCATAGATCGAGTTAATGCAATGATAGGGGTTTTAAATAGAAAGAGATTTCAATTAATCAACCTAGAGTCAGTTGTTTTTAGTCTCGAAAGAGATATTAACATAATTTAGGGATTTTTACGGATCAAGACAAGTGAATAAATCGTTTAATTCAGAGTCAGAATTATAAGTAAAGTATAGGTGGATTCTTCCTTGGGTATTGTCTTTATTCATTGGTTTATTCGGTTATTTTCTTCACTCTCTATCGCGTTCATAGTAAATTAGTTAGTTAAATTTTAGATTAAAACAAAAACCCTTTAACTATTAATCTAAATAATAAAAAGATAGTTATTAATAGTAATTTTAGTCCTTGAGGATACGATATTCTGGACTCATCAAAGCTATACTACTGTTCGATAGGTGTGCTTGCTTTTGTCAAAATATTAGTTAGTTTTCGAGCCCATCACCCAATCAGACACAGTAGCGAAAACTTTCAATAGTTACAGACTGGGCCTAAGCCCTTTCCAGAATCAGAATCAGTTTTAGTTTGGGCCTTAGCCCATCACACAAGGTTCCTTTAGACACTAGGGCCTTTCAGTCAAATGATTCAATCAGACATTTTAGTCAATCAGACAATCAAATATTTCAGTTAAACAGTCAATTAGATATTGCAGTCACAGTGTCACATTCAGTCATAGTGTCAATTAGATGCATATGAG
Source organism: Gossypium rotundifolium (assembly GCA_025506655.1). Taxonomy (NCBI): domain Eukaryota; kingdom Viridiplantae; phylum Streptophyta; class Magnoliopsida; order Malvales; family Malvaceae; genus Gossypium; species Gossypium rotundifolium. Next base: position 185,292,084 of record CP106727.1, on the reverse strand, counting down.
TGAAAATGAGGTATAAAATAACCCACCCATCCAGCCAACACACCATCTTCGTCCAACCCTACACTTACTGTGGGGATTTAATCAACCCACCCATCCCTGCACTCCGAATAGGACCTCGAAAAGCCCATCCAACCTTATACCCCATAGGATGTCATCCCGGGTTGCCCGGCAATGATGATCATTAGCATTGTCCATGACCCTCAGGGAATTGGGACCACCCTCGACCCTCTGGGAATTAGGCTATTAGAATGCAGATAAACTGCCAAATCGTAAAATATGCAACAAAGCTAGCATATAAGCTGTACTGTGCAATGCGGTAAATCGTGGTACAGACGTACAGTATGAACTGCCAGATCAGATAATAGTACGTAGTGTAGCTAACGTACATGCAGCACAGTGCAATTCGATAATCCGCTATACCGATGAGTTGCGGTAAAACGCCGATCAGATAGTGGTACATAGTGTAGCTAACGTACATGTGGTACAGTGTAATGCGGTAATCCACTATACTGTTATGATGTCATCCTGGGTTGCTCGGCAACGATGATCATCCACATTGTCCACGAACCTCAGGGTATTGGGACTATCTGAATGCAGATAAACTGTCAAATCGTAGATCTCCCTTCTTTTCAACATCCCACCCAAAATATTTTTATGCAAATGTATGAATGCATATGTATGTATGCAGTCAGATGAACACAATCAGAACACCAGTTACAGATAATTAATCAAAAGCAGACACTCACTTCCAATCAGTCAGCTACAAAATCAGATATGTGCACATTCACAACTCAAGTTCGGTATCGAGCTTATCACACAACCAACCACAATTAACACACATAAATCAAAGTCAGAGCAGATTCATAACTACGCTTGCTAAAGCTTAGCTAAGGGTTGAAACACACAAGGTCACGATGGCATTCGATTTGCCCAAAAATCAGAATTTGGCGAGTAAGGGCCACACGTCCATGTGCTCCGATCTTGTGGAGCAATCCAGCCGTGTGGGGATCCAAACGCCCGTGTGATGAGTGGCACACGGTCGTGTGAACAAGCCGTGTAATTCACTGTCTAATTTCGATAAAATCAAGTGCAGGGCAGACACGGCCGTGTGAATGTGTCACAAGCCCGTGTGACCATCAGGCACAGCTGTATGTCCCATAACACACGCCGTGTGGAATCCTTAGGCCCCAAAGCAATCACATGGCCATGTGTCCCGAAACATACGCCCGTGTAGAAGCCCTAATTTCTCCAAATCAGTCACACGGTCGTGTGGCCAGGCCGTGTGACCCCAAAACTCAGAATCCCTAATTCCCCAAATCCAAATGCCCATGTGCCCTAAGGACACGGTCGTGTGAAAATCGAAAAAACCCCAAAATCGGCCACACGCCCGTGTGGCGCCCAAAATCGATAAAAAACCCTAGTTCACAAATCCACTCGGCACACGTTCGTGTGGCCATCGGGGAGGCTACGAAATCGCCCCAACTCAGCCCCAAAATGCAGTTTTGGCCACCAAAACTGTCCCTAGCCTATGCCCTAGCGAATCCCTTCAATTCTATCGTCTAAAACTCAAAAAACGAGAGGGTAACACATAGATACGAAAACCCAAAGGAAAAGGATTCACAAAACAAAATAACAATTAATAAGGAAAGAGTAGACAAGATCCGAATCCCACACCTTAATTCGACGACGGAGGAGGTGACGGAGGAGCAGAAATCCCGAAACCACAAAAAGCGTTAGAGAAATAGGAGAAAGCAAAAAAAAAAAAAAAAGAGAGGAGAAGGGAGAAGAAACGTCCAATCGAAAATTAAAAATAAAATCAAAATAATAATTTTACTTATAAAAGAATATCAAATAATTATTGTAATAAAATAATAACTAAATGGAAAAAGCAAAGATCCAAGCAAAAGAGAAGCCCTTTTTATAGATCAATAAAAAGAGATTGGGATTCGAACAAAAACAAGTAGTGAAAGAAAGTCGAAAGCAGGCTAAGGTTTTAAATCTTTATTTTCCTCTTGTTTTCCTTTTCAAACAAAGATATACACACATAAATATTACGTTATTTTTCTTCAAAATCATGCATATATATATAAATATAAAAAGGAGACAAAATAAAAAAATATAAAATTTACCTTCCTACCCCAGTGGCGGTGGTCGAGCTCAACCACCGTGACGATCGTGGCGGCTCCCCTCACGGAGTTCTCCCATCTGCAGAAAAAAAAAGGAAAAGGAAGTTTTTTTTGGAGCAATGAGAAGAATGATTTTTTTCGGTTTTTGACCCTTATAGGCCTCCAAAGCGGCGTCGTTTTGGGAGGCCTTCGAGCGCCAAAAGCAGCGTCGTTTGACACGACCCGATCCGACCGACCCGACCCGCCTAGGATCCGCGTGTTTTTTGAAGGAAGGGCTAATTGCGGTTTTAGCCCTTCCGCTTTTTTATTGTTCTGCAATCAAATTTTTAACATTTTAAAATCTTGCCCAATAATTTATTCCGATTTTCATTTTAGTCCCCGTCAGAACGCTGCGTTTAGGGGAAAGGACTAATTGCCATTTTGGTCCCCCATCTTTTCCGCGTGTTCTCTAGAGACCCCCGAAGTTTGTTTTATTTGCAAATTGACCCGAACTTCGTTTTATTTATCATTTAGCCCCCCAAATCACTGTTTTATGTACAATTAGGCCCCAAAACTTCTATTTTTATGCAATTTACCCCCTTTTTTCAACTATTTTGTATTTTTATCGTTTAATATTTTATTCTATCATTATTACTATATTTACTATTGTTATTATTATCATTTATTATTATTTCTATTATTGTTCTCACTATTATCATTACTATATCATTATTAGTATATTATTTATTATCGTTATCATTTTATTATTAATACTATTATTATTATTATTATTATTATTATTATTTTACTATATAACTATTATCATTTTTATCATTTGTTATTATTGCTATCCATTATTATTATGTCCACTACTTTTATTTTGTCATATCATTATTATTATTATTATTGTTATTGTAATTAGTTATTTTCATTATATCTTACTATTGTTTGTTTGCTATTACCATTATTTGTGATTGCATGCGTTATTTTTCTACTATTATTATCATTATTACTATTACTAATATTATTATCTTTTAAAATTATTATTTGTTATTCCGATATTATCATTATTATCTTTTTTTTACCATCACTATTACTATTACTATATTATTTTATATATATATATGTATAGATGTATTTATTTATTTTATTATTTCATTCATAGATTGCCATTATTATTTTTATCATCATCATTGTCGTTATTTCTTTATCACTTGTGACTATTCGCAATACTTAGATGCACTATACATCGTTTTTACTCCTACGTATATGTGTCTTTTCATCATTCCTTCACGCATAACATCGTGTTTTCACACTTTTACGTAAATATCTTTCAAAACCTTAACTTTTATAATGACCAACGTTCGCGTTAGCAACTCGTGAAAATCGAACCCTAACTCACTTTGGTTTCGGTTTCTTCTCGCTAAAGCTAAACAACGGGATATCTTTTTCGAAATCACAATTTAAATTCTAAACAAAACACTTAATCTCGGAGATTGAAATGTCATGCCCTAACTTCTTGGACTCGACATTTAGATACTTCAAGATAAGTTTTTTTCTAAAAATAGGGTAATCTTCCATATTTGAAATCTGTGGAATCGAGCCCTAACTTCTGGGTTCCGGTTTCTCGTTTGACAAATGACGGAGATCCTCTTCAAATAAAAATCGAGTTTTAAAAGGCGAGCTTAGTTTGAAGTCTAAAGTATTGCGCCCTAACTCATTGGACACGATGCTTTATCTCTTCGATAAAAAGAGTCTAAACGTCCTTTCAATTCCATCAAATTTTGAAAATAAAAGCATTATATTTTGAACCCTTTAAAGTTTTCAACAAAAGGACATCAATCAATCGGTTTGGTACCAATTTTGGGCGTGTCGAGGGTGCTAATCCGTCCTCATGCGTAATCGACTTCCGAACCCGTTTTCTCAAAGTTAAGTAGACCAAAAAGCCTTGTTTTAGTAAATTAAATGTTTTATTAAAACAAAGGTGATCCGATCACACCAAATAAAGATCGGTGGCGACTCCCTACCTTTTCTTTTCCAAAAAACCCGAGTCGACCGCGTCGTTTACTGTTTCATCTAAAAATGGTTACGACAGCTTGGCGACTCCACTTGGGACTCGAGGTCAAGCCATAGATTGATTGATTTTGTCCTTTGATTAAAATGGTTTTGGAAAATCATGCTTCTTTTAATACACTTCAATATCGGTCTTGTAAATACTTTGGCATTGCATTGCATGACCGCCGTGGTCACACCTTTAAGTGGGAGCGAAGCTATGCCTTCGTGAGGTTTTCACCTCCGCATGGGCTAGTGGATACTTTGGGATACATCTGTACCTATGTCTTCGTGAAGTTTTCATACTGCATGGCCATAGGAAATGTATTCCCCTGAACCGAACTCCGTCCATATGAACCTATAATGGGTGAGGATCGAGGAATTTGATGGTTCGGGTACCTCAAACTTTAGAACTAAACCGCATATAGTGAGCCTTAGGAGCCCACCTTAGGTAGAGCTATGTCAAACCTTAGTGGTCACCCAGGTAGGTGTTTGCTTATTTTACTTGCTTTATATTCCATGATACTAACTTGTTGTGTTTCATTCTTTTGTGCATATCATTTCATATTTTAAGAGGCATCGATTCACGGTCAGTTTCTGAGTTAGAGAGCTGGTTATGGAAAACGAATCCCTTGATAAAGCAGAAGACAATGCGGCCGCTCACATGGTTAGAGCCAAGCCAATTAGAAAAAAGGACTAAAAGCTAGAATAGGCGAATTGAAGTTTTTCTACACCACATCGAAGTCAAGACTCGGAAAGCCAACTGAAGTCAAGCTTGAACAGAATCGAGAAAATGAAAGGTAATGTTGAAGAGCTAGAATCGGTATTCACAGTAGTGAGCTCCAGATTGAGCTTCTAGAAAAGAGAGAAAGGCGCTGGGAGAAGAAGCTTCGCCATTCTTGCGAGCAAGTTAGAAGTCGGAACTACCTCATGGGTGAAGCGACAATCCAAATTCGAGGGTAGCTGATCACCTCAGAGACTTTGGTCATGGAAGTGACATATTGAGCATGAGATCGAGCTACCATGGGTCATGATCAAGAGCTAACCTCCTTCTTGGAAAAATCAAAACCTTAGGCCTTAGAAGCGAAAGCATATTTGTAATCTGCTTATGTAAAGGGTTTTGCCTTCTAATAAAGTTTTCTAAAATGAAGTTGATCGAATCGATGTCCTCTTCTGCATTCATGCATTTGCATCGCATTACATCATATGCATTTAAGTTCATAGAGATCCTAATTAGTTAAAATTAATACGAGAGAGAAAAGGAAAATCTGGCGAGAACCATTACAATTACACGTGCCAAGACAAAGAAAATGGATCAAAGATTTGAACAATTTCGAAGGAAATGCAAAACAGATCACGAGGAGCAAATGATGAAACTCCAAGAAGATATGATGGAACGGATGCAAGAGTCCCAAAACAACATGATAAGTCACCGGCGCAACTATTGGCCAATGAACGAGGAAAGGGCGCCTGCTAGTTCGAGGAATAATGACGACCCTACTTACCCTCGGGATTTACCCGCCAAATACCCAAGCACCACCGAAATATGTCCCCAAAGGGCGCTGTTGTTATCGAGCCACGATGCGAGTTGAGACCGCAATACCGGTAGTACTTCCGTGGTTTAGGCACTAATCCGGAGAAGGTCCGGCTAACCCTATAGTCCCGATTTTGATGAAATGGTTGAAATGGATAAGGCAAAAGTGAACCTTCCTGCACAACTCGAGGATCGTTGCAAATGGTTAGAAGAAAAGTTTAAGGAAATAAAGCTACGACCATCGCTATGGGGTGGACGCTAAAGACTTGAGCCTAGTCCCGGACCTCGTACTTCCGCCAAAATTCAAGACCCAGATTTTGAAAAATACAATGGGACCGGTTGCTCGGCGCACATCACAATGTTACGTCGACGGATGGCGGGATATGTTAACAACGATCAAGCTGTTGATTCACTGTTTTCAAGACCGATCTGGTCTCTGTAGTCAAATGGTATAATCACTTAGTCGTGCCTGATCAAGACATGGAAGGATCTCGCACAAGCCTTCATGAAACATTACGGTCATGTGGTGATATTGCTCCGATAGAATCACGCTCCAAAATATGGAGAAAAAGTCGGTGAAAGTTTTAGACAATATGCCCAACGATGGAGAGAGGTAGCGGTACAAGTCCAACCACCCTTTTAGAAAAAGAAACTACCATGCTCTTCATCAACACCACGAGGCTCCTTTCATAACCCATATGATAGGAGTACCACTAAGAGCTTTGCCGACATGGTAATGGCGGGAAATGATCGAACATGCAATCGAGATCTGGCAAGATTGAAGCAGGGGAAACCAGTAGAAGGCCTGCTCCTAGAAGAAAGGATGACGAGGTGAATAATACAAACATGAGGGACCCAAATTAGACTACTGAGTATCAAGGTTCATCAAAGAAAGAATCTCGCACAAGGAAAAACGTTGAAAAACTCTAATTTACGTCAATCCCTATGACATATAAGGAGTTGTATCAAAGTTTATTTGATGCACACGTTGTGTCTCCCCAATATCCAAAACCGATGCAACCTCCATACCCAAAATGGTATGACCCAAACGCCAAATGTGAGTACCACGCGGGGATCACGAGCCATTCGATGAAAATTGCCTCACTTTCAAGAAATTAGTGGAAAATCTCATCAACATGGGCATTGTGAAGTTCGATGGCCAGAGCAATGGTATACCCAAGAGAACCGAGGAATAAAGGTTTTTGAACATCTGTCTTTATGTACTTGAGAGTGTTTTGAACAATGAGACATGGAAGAAACATGTATTTTAAAGCTAATCTAGAGTGATGTGTAAAACACACTTGTTGCTTCAAGCACGAAGTGATAAGATTTCTTTTGAGAAGTAGGCTTGTGTCCGATTTTTATTTCAATAAAATGCATCTTTCTAAGTAAATATTTTCATTCTTTACATTTCATATGAATATTCTTTCACTCATGACCATATCCTACGAATAATCATCCTTAGGGTCATTTATTCTTTGGATTTTCTGCCTTTTCACCCACAATGGGTCCCCAGATATCAATGACATGAGCGACGTATTCTTCGACTCCTCTTTAGTGAGATAGGTATCTAGAGGGATCTAAAGACTTTGAAGATGACAAAGATCGCAACTTACTTATGAAGTGTCAATGACGCTATGAACCAACAAGGAAGATGAAGGCGGAAGCTTAGCTCACCGCAAGAATAAGGCAAGACATTATCGCATGATCACGGCCCGGACACGTTGAGGCCACTGAAACGCGGATTCCTATATGTGAAGCATGAATGTTAACAAGCCAGTCTCCTCAAAAGCTTTTAGCCAACACCGATTCATATTCATGGCCATTGGTTACCTCACTGAGAGGGTGAGGATCGCTTCATATGCCAAAATTACAAAGTTTGTCATAAAAAAAAAACCCATTCAAGATTTTTTTGGAAAATGGTGAGACTTGTAAAGGTTGGTATAGAAAGTTGTCATTTACCCTTTTGGTTCTTTAAACGTGGGCGAGGACCTTTGCTGGGGCATCTTTCTCATTGATTTATAAAAGGGAAACAATTGTTGGGAGATAAGATTCCTCTTCCCAAACTTGGATTGAATTAGATAAAGCAGGATGCCTCCGGTAAGCTCGATTGAAAGTATTCAGCAGGGTCAAATTCTAGAAAATGGATACGGGCTTGACGAAAAGGTTCGCTCAAGAGAATTTCGGAAGATGACCTAGCATTAAGAGATTCTTCTTATCCAAAAGAACTCCAAAGAAAAGTAAATGCCTTATCTGACAAAGAAGGCTGTTCTAGGGAAAATGGGTGTTAACACGCCTAATCCGGTGAGCTCAGATTCAATAAAAAGTTTTCAAAATAAACACAAAACGAAAAAACACCAAAAAGGAAAAAGAAAAGGAGAGGCCAAGGCGAAAACCCGCAAAGGGCGCTTTGAGATCAAAGGGTATTTGAGTTGAAAACCGAAAAGGGCGCTCAAAATTTTGATCAAAAGTAGGGCATCTGATGAGTCTTGCTACGCTCGAAGAAGTATGCTACGTCTTGGGCCATCGACAAAGTACACTGGATCCCCTAAACACGTATTAAGCTCAAAATGGTCCTCAAGAAGTTGGAACAGAGAAGCTCAAGCTGCGATATCTGGGGCACTTAGTTTCCATTTTACCCATTACTTGTGATTATTTTATTCCTTTCAAAAAAAAAACACCGATAAATTTCCTTCTTAATTACCTTTGCTAGCATTGATTAACTTGTTTGTTTCGAGCTATACTCCCAATCAATTTCCTTTTTGTCCATTGTCACAATCCTTTTCAAGCATTTTGCATTGAAATAATGATTAATGGACTAATAATACTTTCATAAAAGGAGTTTTGCATATTACTCTGGAAGCTTCTGAATAATACAAGGACCTGAAACAGGACTGTTGTTTAGAACTCACTCAGCTCAAGGTTTGGAAAGATTAGAGAAAGATAATTATCTCTTTGGACCTTTTATTGGTTGAACGAAATGACAATACATTTCACCGGTGATATGACCTTGACAGATAACGAGCAATGTCAACCCAACAGTACAAAGGGATCATTCTCGAGAAAAGAAAATGATGCTCTGCATTCATGCACGTATCAGGCCTACACATCTGGTCATTACACCAGTAAATGGTGTAACAGATCAAATTGATCCTATACCTCGAAGTTACAGCAGGATGGATGGAAGAAACCAAACGTTATTCTCCTAGAGTTGCAGTGAGAGATGCAAACTTTATGTCTCAGAAGGTACAGTGGAAGGGACCCTGAAATTACAGCGGGGCAAACTTGTTGAGCAGAATATGATCATTATTTTTGGGCTTTCTATCAAAGATACTAGCTGAACGAGAAAGCATGATAACGCATCAGTGATAGAACCTTGATGAATTACGAGCAATGACGACCCCAAGCATTTAAAAAGGGATCACTTCATTTTGCATTCATACATCATTTCAAAGCACGTTTAGTTAGGAGCATTCGACTCATTGCATCGTAATCATTGTAAAAAGACCATTCTCATGACATTTTGCATTCATGAAAGTGTCATTCATAACACATGTAGTTAGGGGCTTTGAGTCATTACGATCGAGCATCCTCACCATTTGCATAAGCATAAGCACATAAAATTAATTCTACAGACGGGTTCCTCAAAGAACAAAGTAGCAATATCAAAGTTGATTTCGTTCCTCAAGATGGTAGTGGGCGGATCAAGATTGAAGTCTTCCTGAAGATAGTAAGGAAGCACATTGAAAAGTTCAGATTTCATTCCCTCAAGATGGTAGTGGGGCAGACTGAAGATTGAAGTCTTCCTGAAAATAGTAAGGAAGCAAATTGAAAAGTCCTGAATTCTTATTTCCTCGGCGTTCGGTGGAGTAGGTTGAGATTACAAATCCGTCTCCTTGAGTTAACAATGAGGATAAGTTCTTATTTCTTTGAAGTTTGGTGAGAAGATGGAGACTACGAATCTCTTCTCCACGAATTCTCATTTCCTCGGCGTTCCGTGGAGTAGGTTTAGATTACAAATCCCGTCTCCCTGAGTTAACAATGAGGATAAGTCCTTATTTCTTTGAAGTTTCGGTAGAGAAGATGGAGACTACGAATCTCTTCTCCACGAAATCTTATTTCCTCTCGCCTCAGTGGAGTAGGTTGAGATTACAAATCCGTCTCCGAAAGTTAACAATGAGGATAAGTCCTTATTTCTTTAAAGTTTCGGTAGAGAAGATGGAGACTACGAATCTCTTCTCCCTGAATTCTTATTTCCTCGAAGTTCCCGTGGAGTAAGAAGTAAATCAAAGATTCAGTCTGGTGATCCCCGAGTTTGCTGGGATCAGATTGAAGAAAGCAGATTTGACCTTCCTGAAGTTGCAGGAAGCAGATCGAAGATATCAGTCTGGTGGTCCTTGAGTTTGCAAGGATCAGATTGAAGATAGCAGATTTGACCTTCTTGAAGTTGCAAGAAGTAGATCGAAGATAACAGATTTGACCTTCCTGAAGTTGCAGGAAGCAGATCGAAGATATCAGTCTGGTGATCCTTGAGTTTGTAAGGATCAGATTGAAGATAGCAGATTTGAACTTCCTGAAGTTGCAGGAAGCAGATCAAAAGCACTTTCATTTTTATATCTCTCTGAAGTCGCAATAGAGCAGATCACTACGAATCTCATTTTTCAAGGCTACAGTGAAGTGGATCAAAGCAACAAGATGTGGAGGATCAGGATGAGGCTACTTGAAGAAAAGCACCTGAGAGGCCAAGACTCGGCAAGGCCGGGCAACATTGGGCTTCTTTAAGTCTTTGCTCTATTCTCGTTACACGAAAATGAGCAAAGAGGGGCAGCTGTACAAAGCCCAAAATTTGCCCGGCCCAAACCCAACCAAAACCCAAATAAATCCATCTTTACAAACGGCCCAGAAGGCCCAAAAGCAAAAAAATTTTTTTTAGACTGCTAGGGTTTCTGAAAACCCTAGCGCCGAACCAGCCACCTAACCCCTCTGCCCAACACCGACCCTTCACCCCTCTGCGCAAGACGTCCCTCCACCGGCCCTCTAATCGGCCACCAACTCCCCCCACTTGCTCCACTTGCGCTGCAGCGAAGAAAAAAAAGCAAAAAAAGCAGAGCATATCCGGCTATAAAGCCATGAAAAACAAATGATACAAGGGGGTTTTTTTTTGTTTTTTCGAATTTTCTTTGTAAAAAGGGGATTCTTTTTCCTCCGGAAAAATCAAAGGAAACACCAAAGTGTAAAAAATTTTTGAAATCAATAGAAAAAGCAAAGAGATCCAAGCAAAGAGAAGCCCTTTTTATAGATCAATAAAAAGAGATTGGGATTCGAACAAAAACAAGTAGTGAAAGAAAGTCGAAAGCGGGCTAAGGTTTTAAATCTTTATTTTCCTCTTGTTTTTCCTTTTCAAACAAGATACACACATAAATATTACGTTATTTTTCTTCAAAATCATGCATATATATATAAATATAAAAAGGAGACAAAATAAAAAATATAAAATTTACCTTTTACCACATAGGCGGTGGCGAAGCTCCGGCACGCCGACGATCACGGTGGCCCCCTCATGGAGTTCTCCCATCTGCAGAGAAAAAAAAAGGAAGAAGGAAGTTTTTTTGGAACAATGAGAAGAATGATTTTTTCGTGTTTTGACCCTTATATAGGCCTCAAAAGCGACGTGTTTTTGGCAGTTTTCAGCGCCTAAACGACGTCGTTTTGACACGACCCGATCCGACCAACCGACCCGCCTAGGATCGCGTGTTTTTGAAGGAAGGGCTAATTGCGTTTTAGCCCTTCCGCTTTTTTATTGTTCGCAATCAAATTTTAACATTTTAAAATCTTGCCCAATAATTTATTCGATTTTCATTTTAGTCCCGTCGAACGCATGCGTTTAGGGAAAGGACTAATGCCATTTTGGTCCCCATCTTTTCGCGTGTTCTCTGAGACCCCCAAGTTTGTTTTATTTGCAAATTGACCCGAACTTCGTTTTATTTATCATTTAGCCCCCAAATCAACATTTTATGTACAATTAGGCCCCAAAACTTCTATTTTTATGCAATTTACCCCTTTTTTCAACTATTTTGTATTTTTATCGTTTAATATTTTATTCTATCATTATTACTATATTTACTATTGTTATTATTATCATTTATTATTATTTCTATTATTGTTCTCACTATTATCATTACTATATCATTATTAGTATATTATTTATTATCGTTATCATTTTATTATTATTATTATTATTATTATTATTATTATTATTTTACTATATAACTATTATCATTTTTTATCATTTGTTATTATTGCTATCCATTATTATTATGTCCACTACTTTTATTTTGTCATATCATTATTATTATTATTATTGTTATTGTAATTCGTTATTTTCATTATATCTTACTATTGTTTGTTTGCTATTACCATTATTTGTGATTGCATGCATTATTTTTCTACTATTATTATCATTATTACTATTACTAATATTATTATCTTTTTAAAATTATTATTTGTTATTCTTATATTATCATTATTATCTTTTTTTTTACCATCACTATTACTATTACTATATTATTTTATATATATATATATATGTATAGATGTATTTATTTATTTTTATTATTTCATTCATAGATTGCCATTATTATTTTTTATCATCATCATTGTCGTTATTTACTGTCACTGTGACTATTCGCAATACTTCCGATGCACTATACATCGTTTTTACTCCTACGTATATGTGTCTTTTCATCATTCCTTCACGCATAACATCGTGTTTTCACACTTTTACGTAAATATCTTTCAAAACCTTAACTTTTATAATGACCAACGTTCCGCGTTAGCAACTCGTGAAAATCGAACCCTAACTCACTGGGTTCCGGTTTCTTCTCGCTAAAGCTAAACAACGGGATATCTTTTTTCGAAATCACAATTTAAATTCTAAACAAAACACTTAATCTCGGAGATTCGAAATGTCATGCCCTAACTTACTAGACTCGACATTTAGATACTTCAAGATAAGTTTCTTTTCTAAAAATAGGGTAATCTTCCATATTTGAAATCTCGTGGAATCGAGCCCTAACTTCATGGGTTCCGGTTTCTCGTTTGACAAATGACGGAGATCCTCTTCAAATAAAAATTGAGTTTTAAAAGACGAGCTTAGTTTCGGAGTCTAAAGTATTGCGCCTAACTCATTGGACACGATGCTTTATCTCTTCGATAAAAAGAGTCTAAACGTCCCTTTCAATTCCATCAAATTTTGAAAATAAAAGCATTATATTTTCGAACCCTTTTAAAGTTTTCAACAAAAGGACATCAATCAATCAGTTTGGTACCAATTTTGGGCGTGTCGAGGTGCTAATCCTTCCTCGCGTAATCGACTTCCGAACCCGCTTTCTCAAAGTTCGTAGACCCAAAAGCACTGTTTTAGTAAATTAAATGTTTTATTAAAACAAAGGTGATCCGATCACACCAAATAAAGATCGGTGGCGACACCTTTTCTTTTTCAAATAAAAATGGTTACGACAAATGTCATAAATAAAAATCCACAAAATATCTCCCTAACTCACGCAGGGATTTGATCACAAGACCTCCACCATAATAACACATCACTTAACCACTAGACTAGCAAGCTCATTCTTATCGTTAAATTGCACAATTAAACACATATGTGCAATCTCCCACTATCCTTATGCTCCAAGCTCCAAAATTCTAGGCCCAAAATTCGGGTTGTTACAGGTCACACCTCTTTTTTCCTAGATAGGCTTAAAGCCATTCACCTATTCTTGTATTTCATTATACTCTTCTTCCAAATACACTCCTGTCGCCTCATAAGCGGAAGACCCCTAATTGATTTTTCAACTTCAGCTGCAACTTGAAGTATAGGCTGTAGAAATGGTGACTCTGCAATTCTTGCAGGTAAAGCTTCATGCAATATTAAATTTGATATTGCTTTCCTTAGCTTTGCTTTTGCATTATTCAAGAAGCTTGTAGTGAGTTTTTGTTTCTTCGAACTTTATGATCTTTCAAGAACATGATCCATATTTGCTAATCTAGCTCCAGGAGAGTTAAAATTAGTCCACTGATGTGCTCTCCCACTTCTTTTAGAATTATGGATACTGAATGATCTGCTAAATACTTGAGTTTTAGAACTACTACCTCCCCCAGTTTCATAAACTGAATCTTGACCAGTTCTTGCTCTTCGACGTTATCTTTCTTCCAATTCAATTTTGGATCTTATACTCTCACAACTTGCAATAGTTAACTCCTCATCATCAACATCACTATCACCATAATCTCCATGATCTCCTAATCTTATTCTTAACTCCAATTCTTCTTTCCTCCTCAGCTTCACAATTTTTTCATTAGGATATTCATTAAGCTGTTAAGCAATGTTTTTTCTAACTTCTGCCAAGGCATTTGGACAAGGTGCTACATTCCATTTTTTTTGCTGCCAAATGCTCTTTCAACCGTGTTATTCCTCCTTTGATGACTCTTTTACAAACTTTGCATTTGACATTATTACGACCATCGTCAACAGGTTCTCCCCACCTCCAACCGTAATCATCACTAGGAGCTTCACCTTCTTTACTTCTCGAACGTGGCATTTTTTATAGCTGCACATAAATCATTATTATTCATTACATGAGATCAAATCAGATAGTAAAATATTCAAAAAATAAAATAATAATTATAAAACTTAAAACTAATAATAATAATTCAAAAAATGAAACATAAATCATAATACGTATAACTAACACCACAAAATGATTCACAAAAATACCCTATAAACAACTTTGTAACTAAATGCCTCATATCTATTGTATCTTTTATTTAATTCTTTCAACTTTCATGTAATAAACTAAGATAAATAAATTTTTAAACTAAGTAATAAACCCTAAATTAGTCGCCTATACTAATCAACCACAATTAATAAAATAATAATAATTTCATATCATACCTGTTATAATAACAATAGAGTTAAGAACAAGTCTTGAAATGGGAAAAAAAAGAAAAGAAAAAGAAGTGAACTCTTGAAATGGTGGAGAATGATAAGTGAAATTTAGAACTCAGTTCTATATGCCTCTTCCACCCGTTGATTGTTTATGTAGTGGTGTAAACTTCTTTGCTTTTTGACACATTTCAATTTTTTTAAAATTTGTTAACTATTTTTAAGAGAAAAAGTACATGAAATAATATATATATACTTATTCATTTCATACTTCTATCATAGATTTTCAATTTTTTCAAATACTTCAAAACAAAATTTACACAGTTTATTTTAGCCATTTACTTACATTTTACCCTTTTTTCCCTTTATTTGTTGAATGATTGTCCAAAAGATTCCAGTTTATCAATTTTTTCAAACACTTCAAAACAAAATTTACACTATTTACTTTAGTCCTTTACTAACATATTACCCATTTTTTCTGTATTTGTTGAACGATTGAACCAAAAGATTCTATCATAATTTTTCAAACACTTCAAAGCAAATTCTATTTACAAATTCTTTTTTTTTTTTTTTGCTCAGTCAATATTAATTTTCATATTGAAAAAAGCAACTGTAGAAATAACAGTGCAAAAAGTCCAAAATCAGGACAATAACCAAACAACACAACGCCATTAACAGATTCTACCATTAAAATCCTTAAGTAGTCATAAATAAAACTATAAAATTATAAGTTGTAACACAAAACTTAAATGTAACAGAAAAGTATGTGTATATATATCAAGTGTATGTAAAAGAAAAGTATGTGTATGCCATTCAAATCCTGAAGTAATCACAAATAAAGCTTTACCCGATAATCACTGCTAAGAAAAAAGTGATAATAGACATGCAATTTGTTGATTTAATGTAAGTATAATGTTGGAAGTCTGTTGAATGTTCCAATAATCAAATAATTTTCATAATGTTCCAAGGATCAAACAAGTATGTTTCAGAAGTTAAGTATTTGTTATTATTTAACATCATTTGTTTTCTATTTTGCTAAGTGTAAAAATATTCGAGTGTTTCATTTATGTGATTTCATATTTCGGATAATTTGAAAGTTTGTTGCGGCATTGCAGTGTTGCAGCGTTACGTAACAGCTTCAGACCGTAAAAGTCGTAATACAATTCCCTCATTGTGTTGCGCCAATATTGCATTGCGGAGACCTTCAAAACCGTTACGATGTGGCTGTTACACTGCGTTGCGGCTGCAATTTAATACCATACTACGGATGCGACACTGAATTAAACATCCATTCCATCCGCGACTGTTGTTTTTCGAAGTCTCATTCCGACTATAGTTGATATAAATTTCTTATCTTCCATTGGACTACTAATTTGCGAAATACTGAAGTGATACAAGTTGAAGGAAGCAAGTGGAAGATCAGGAACGAGTTTGTCTTCAATAATGGTCATGTTGGCATTAAGAACATTGTGACCGAAAGCTTAGCTTGGGCAAGGAATATTGCCAACAATGTTTCGGCAATGCAGATGGAAGAAACTGATACAGGGTTGGATCATATTAAAAATTCTTATGGTTAAGTTAAAGACATGCATGGCAGAGTAGCTACGGACGGTGTTCTTCATGATGATGACGGAAGATGGATTTTAGGCTTTAGTAGAAGCATTGGTTATTGCTCAATTCTGGAAGCTGATGGCTTAAACACAACATGGGATTTGGGATATAGGAGGATGTGATCATATGATGCTCATTAAGTTGCTGTAGAATCGGCATTGGAGGGATTGTGAGGATGCTTTGATGGTGCTTGAGAGGCCCGGAATTAGACTTTTCAAGGATCCACCCGAAGCTATCAGAGGGATGGATGCTAACAAGCGATGCGGTTAAAGCTGCCACATAGAGTTTTTCTAGTTTGTAATTGCTAGGTAAATATCAAATTTATATATTAATTTTGATTCAATATGCAATTTGATACATGAACTTTAATTTGGTATAATTATACACATGAAACTTGAATTGTGGTTCATATCTATACATGAAATTTTATTTTTGATTCAATTGTGCACATTTAAAGAAATAAATACATGCATTTTTCCATATTAGATTTATATAATTGTTTGTATATGTAATATATCAACGTAAAATAATGCTCTTAGCAATTTGTGAAAATTAAATAAAATTAAAATTTTATAAAAATTATACAAAATCAAAGTTTATATTATGTACATTAAATTAAAATTTATATATAATTTTGATATTTATTTTTAGATAGTTTTACGTCTTTCTTACCCCAAAAAATATAAATGTACGTAATTTGGTAAGTGTTAAAAATTACATAGGAAAAATATTTTAAAAAATTAGAATTTGAGATTCTTTTGAATTTAAAGATTATTATTAATTTAGTTGTAGAAATATGAATTGATGAAAAAACAGTAAAAGGGCGAAGGGACTAAATAGTAAAATCTAAAATAAATTAAAATGTACGTTAAAATATCCCATAAGTCCCTGCATTTTTCTAAACTTTGAATTTAGATAAGAGAGTAAGAAAAGCTAAGATGCAAATTTGGAATTTAACGAAATCGTATGACTATATGAATATAACTATGCTTAAAGACATAGTAACAAAAATTTAAAAAAAAAACACACAATTTAATCTGGTCGGTTCATATAATCCTAATTACATGAGTAATTTACTTTTCCTTATTCTAGACTGCGACTTTTTATATTAAAAGGAAAAAAAATGTTAAAACAAAATAAACAATTTCACTATAGACCCAAAACATAACATTCCTATACAGAATCGTGTTTATGAGAGACAACAGCGTATGCATACTCTCCCTTGTCATCATCTCCTCTGGAAATTGAAGGCTTTTATAGCAAAACCAAAGATTACTGCGAAAAAGATGACAAAAAACCCTACCATAACAGCAGTTACGCACAAGAAATCATGCCTATACCCAAACACTTCCTTGAGCAACACTCGCGTAGGCATCGAGTCTACTCCATTCGATAGCGCGACGAGCTTGTCGTCATCGCCATACTGCGAAATCACGAGGCCATACAAACTCCAGGCTATGGGGTTTGCCCAGTAATACCATCTCCACCATATAGGAATTCTCTGGAAAATTACACGACACCGTTATTTGCTCATAAGTAAAACCATGCATGGCAGAGTGAAGAAACCGAGAAAACATAGCTGATTTATTCATTACCTTGTGGGGAATCATAAAGCCGCAGAAAAGGTTCCAAAGCATATAAAACGGAGCAGCGATGATAGCGGCCACGTTATGATTTGGTGTGACCGCAGTCGTCATCATTCCGTAAAAGGTGAAATATAGCAATGTTGAGTACATGAAGTATGTGTACCATATAAATTTCAAAGCAGTCCACTCAAATGAGGCCATGGAGTAGAAAATCGAACAGTATATTACTGATTGTGCAAACACGTATGGGAGCTCAATGGCAACCTGCAAAGAAAATATATGGAAGGACTCAAAGCTAATTTCTACAAAAATTAAAAGGGGACACAGTTTTGCTCATTGTGCAACGGCTGAAAATCGAAGGTCAACCTGAGCAAATGCAAAGGCTAGGCCTGAATACATTCCGGCGGCTCTTTCTCGGTATGAAACAAATCTCTCAATAGAAACAACAGGTTGAACGGCGGTTGCATTTGTGATTCCAATGAAGAGGACTGCAGCATACATGGACCCCATGGCATTGAATAGATCTTGCTGGCTCTCCCTGTAAGGGAACCAAATTGAGACAATAGACTCTATAAGCAAAGATGAGTTGACCAAAATGGAAGATGACATTAGAGCACAAAAGAGACTCCCAGAACAGAAGTGATTCATTCGCCATTTTTGAAGGAAAGTTGGATATTCCCACAGTTCGCATGATTCTATTCATGTTATAGTAACAAATAAAGATAAACACAGAACAACTTAACATACTGTGCCGTAAATAACATTAAGAAAGATGCCAAGTAGAAAAACCTTTTTGAACCGAATTTCCAGCATATAGTTCCAAGCATCAGCGAGATGACAACAGTGTAGAAGAACTTAACTGCTGTATATTGGGGGTTTCGCCAATAAGATAGATTTTGCTTCCAAAGACATGTTAAAAACTGTTCAAAAAATGATTGGGAATACTTGGATGGAAAGTTCAGTTCTTTCGAGTTGCCACTTGGCTTGCTTAAGTTTTCAACTAACTCCCTGTTGCGCCTGAAATACAGCAGTACGATGAAATTAGATAAAGAAGTTTCTGAAAATATTAGAACTAAATAAACAATAATGGAATAAGCCAAAGCAAAACAGCTTAAACTCCAAAATAAGTATCCCTTACTGAAATAGATTTGATCTACGATAAATTTCTGCAAAGTCCACATCCAGACGATTTTCTTCAGCTGTTGAAGTAACCTCAAGCATCCAAGCAGCAGGATTATAGCCAGGTCTGATCTTTGGCACTCCTTCAACTACCTGGAAAACAAAAATGTAGAGTAAGCAAGAATGAGGCCCTTGGGGGGCAGGGGGAGGTGGCGGCCAAATTCATCGTTTGATAAACAATTGAGTTAAAATTTTAGCTATAAACAAGCACAACCCCAACCTCAAAATACTTAATGAGTTCGCAAGACTTGGGGCCAAGTGGACCAGCATATATGAGCTCTCCTCCACGCTTCATGAATAAAAGCTGCAATAATAGATTAAACCAGAAGCTGAATGATAAGTGGATTAAAATGGTTATGTAATGGTGAAGTACAAAATAACTTGTCCCTGGACTTGCCTATGACACAATGATATTGCCTATTCATGATCATTTCTATATTTGTGTATGCATGTGCGTGTACATAAAAACAGATCATCTATCCACCAAGAGAAAGAGACCTCATCAAAGGATTCAAAAATGTCTATGCTGGGCTGATGGATGGTGCACACAATTGTTCGTCCAGTGTTGACAATGTTTCTGACAGTTCTCATTACAATGGCAGCAGATCTAGCATCCAATCCTGACGTAGGCTCATCCATGAAGACTATAGAAGGGTTGGCAACCAGTTCAACAGCAATAGTTAGCCTTTTCCGTTGTTCAGTGGACAAGCCATCAACTCCTGGCAGACCAATCAATGCCCCACTTAATGGAGTAAGCTCCACAAGTTCCATCACCTCCTCGACAAACGCCTGAAAGTCCACCCTAAATAAGTCAATATGATGCACTAAGCTGCCAAATATAAGTAAAAAAAAAAAAAAAAAAAAAAGAAAGCAAATGAAAGGTCTTTTATGATTACCCTCTGTGTCTCCAAGCCAACATCTGATGGTAACCGAAGCCAAGCAGAGAATAAAAGAGATTCGAGAACAGTCAAACAAGGAGAATGGATATCATTCTGCTCACAGTAACCTGAAATTCTTGCAAAAGTTTCTTGTCTTTTGGGATAACCCGATATATGTATGCTCCCTTCTATGAGCCCTCCGGTTTTTCGACCAGCTAAAACATCCATGAGTGTAGTTTTACCAGCACCACTGACACCGACCAAAGCCGTAAGCACACTCGGTCTAAATGCTCCAGTAACATTGACCAACAACTGCAACCTATCTTCCGTTATCCCTTGTTGCTTCAATTCCTGAAAAGATACATAAAAAATAAGGTAATTGATCAACATATTTCCAAAAGAACAAAGAGAAAAGGGAAGAAGGTCAATATACTATACCACAGGGATATCTACAAAGTAATTTATATTGCTGAAAGACATTGAAAGTGGTTGAAATGGGAGAACCATGCCTCTCTGCTTAAAATATTTTCCTGCCCAGCAGTTGAACAGAAAGCATAACTATTTGACTACATACTGACAAACACAGACAAAGGCGCGCACGCACGCACACACAATCAAAAAATATCTAAAATGTGTACTATTTACCATTAAATGAACCTGAGTTCTGCAAATAATGTCTCAGCTCGGTAACAACATTTTCACCCTTCCTTCTCCTGTCTCTCTCTTGCAGTTCTTCCTTGGAGAAAACAGCCTGTTGCTTCCCCAGAGCTAAATAACAAAAAGGAATGAAATTAATTATTATAGACCAGATATTTAAAATGTTTTGCTAAGAAAGGAAGTTCAGGATTGATAAACTTTGAATAGAAAAAGATAACTTACGGTTAAGGTTAGCAAGAAAGAATGTGAACAGGAGATTCAACAAAACTGTGTATCCCAGCAAAGCACCAACGCCTATCCAATACCAGTAGCTCTCTGGAAAATAACTTCGTGCTCTCAATAATGCCTCACCCAATGAGAAGTTAGTGTAGTTTCCAGCTCTCTACAAGAAAGGAAATTTAGTACAGTGGGTTTCAAATTTTGCCCTAAAACCAAGAATGCTGCAACTGTAACTCAATTAAGAAACAACTTTTTGTTGCTCATATCTGAAGTTGGTCTACTTTTATACAAATTCAACCCAAATTCCAACTTGAATCATATCATAATCAGAGAATGTGATTCGCACATGACAGAACCCAGAGAGCAATAAGGGTGAGATTGAGAGTGAAACAGAAATTCAAGATAGCTTAAATTAGCTAAATAAATAGATGGACTGCTCGGAGACCATTTTGACGAGCTCAGGCATGCATGGTCATGACATTCCCATAACACTATAATGTTGAAAGAACAAATGGAAAGTACGCCCCTAACTTAGTCATTAATCAATAATAGAAGTTCAGACTCAGCATGCGAATGCAAACTATAGACTATCAACAACTGTTAAACAGGCAGCTGATTTTATTCTTCTCCTGACATTATTACATTTACCACATATGATGACAGATGAACAGAAGATTCCTCAGCCACTTAAATTATTAAATTAGAAAATGCAATAATTAATTATTTTTTGATGTTACCTTATGCCAGGAATTTCCAAGGAATTCATTGACAGAAGCTGCATTTTGAGCATACATCAAAGGAGAAACCCAATAACCCCAGATCCACCAGCTAGGTATACGATCTGTCAGATTGAAGAAGAGTAAATAATCATATAGCGTCAGCAATTAAATATATATATGTATATACATATATTTAGAAAACATGCCTGTCTAATTACCTCTTGAAATAATATAGCCTCCTAGAGCCATGACCACCAACATAGCAAAAGACCCAAAAGTGTTGGCAACTATCATATTTCTTCCCAAGGATCCTATTACACGGAAAAGAGCTATAGACATCTGGTGCAGACAGAAATACAACAAGAACTGCCGAAGAAATCTGCATTGTTTAGAATTAAAATGAAGATTCTCACTAAAATGCCAGAATACATGCCAAAATTCATTTGAAAGCAAATTTACCTGGTGATATCAGGATCATAACCAATCACATAGTATGAAATTGCCACCCAAAAACCAGACTCATAGAGAGAAGTTGGAATACTTAGCAGCCAAGAAGGTAGCGTATAAGCCCAGCTCGGATAGAAATGCAAATCCCTATGCTTGTAAAGAACAGGAAGTTTGGCCACCAACATTGAAACCTCCGTAAATCCATTAAAAAGAATAATAACCATGGAAAAGTATAGTGCCCCTAGATACAATCCTCCATCATCAATTGTATTATGGTGCAGTGCCGTCCGCATAAAAACGCTCATAGTAATTAAGGCAACAATAAAAAGCTGGGGAAGAAAGGACATAGTTAATAAATCAGAGTAAATCTCAGTGGAATTTTAGCTATATGACAGGAAGATAAAACAGAAAACAAACTAATCTAATAGATCAACACCCCTACACTCAACACTAAACTTTCACTAGAAATTACTAGTATGTTGCCAGATAAAGTTTCAGCACTTACCTGAATAAATTTGAAAATATAGATAAATGAATTCCGTTTCATCAGTAGCATTTGCCAGTCAAAGCTGATCTTAAAAAGTTCGCTCTTCTTCACGCCATAGCGAGAAGTTGAAAGTGCTAAAGGATGGTTATAGCGACTATCAAATGGAATGCTTAATTCCTCATGCAAATTCTTCCCAATTTGATAGGATCGGAAAGCCTCGGCAAATTTTCCTGGAGGGATGTAACGATAAGGATGGAAAGGAAGAGACCAATACTGCTCTTGATCTTTTTTCGACAAAACCTGTGTGCAGAAAACTTGAGCAAATACAATACCATCTATTATAAGTTCACAATGCAAGCTCTAGCCTCATACCTCTTGCAAGAAGTCTGCCACATTCTTTCTTTCTGGACATCTAAATCCCATAAAAGCAAAGAAATCAAGGGCTGCGTCACGAGGACCTTGGTATAAAATCTGGCCCTCACATAAAAGTATAACATCATCAAACAACTCATAAGTTTCCGGAGCAGGCTGAAGCAGAGAAATTACAGTGGTCCCATCCAGTGCACGAGTAGAGTGTCTCATATATTTAATAATTTGGTAAGTAGTAGAACTATCAAGCCCATTTGATATTTCATCCATGAACAACACTCTAGCTGGGCCAACTAATAATTCACCTGAAATAAGAGTTATGACAAATCAGCATGAATGAAAAGCAGATAGCTGCTTGGTAAGGAAGAAGAAAAGTACAAAGCTTAAACCTGTTGTAAGCCGCTTTTTCTGCCCCCCTGAAATACCTTTAAGCATTTCATCTCCCACCAACGTGTCAGAACATATGTCCAACCCTAAAATCTGTCAGATGAATTTTAATGCTTCAGACTACATCAAGATTGCTAAATTGCTAATTGCAAGAGAAATGAATCACTTGAGGTATTAAAAACACAGAATGGGAAATGCATCAGAGAGTGACCAGCGTCTGGAGAATACCTTCATGATGTATTCTACCACGAGGCTCGTCTCTTTCCCCCCCAAAGCTAGTGACTAGGAACAAGAAGTTACACCATCGATAGCTCTTAGAATTGTTGTCAATTAATAAAATGATTACAACCCAAGTAAGGTTGGCAACCCATGACACTTACCTTCATAAAGATATCGAGATCTTCATCGGGTTTTATCCCAGCATTCTTTTCCCTTCTTGCAAGCTCCAAAAGCATATCTTTTGCAGGTATGCATAAGTAAGCAGCGAGGAATTACGAATTATGGACATAAAGATTATTTCTCAATGCTTACCATACTTAACTCCAACACCTTGACACCTTCCTGCAAATTCAAGTGTTTCCCTCACAGTCATTTCAGCTACATGCCAGTCCTGTTGACTGACATAAGCAGCTGTCCTCGGAGGAACAAATTCCTTTAGTCCATGTCCATTATACGAAATTTTCCCCGACATCTACAAAGTAATAAAATATAATGACTAACAAGAAAGGAATGAAATATTAGTAGATAACTGAGTTTCTTAGTTGTTCATGGTAAGTAAATATGCTTTAATTAGATTACCAATTATGTCTAGTTGATTGGGATTGATATCCAGCTGAATGGACTTTTAGCTCCGTTCTTACCTAGTGATGTTACTCTTGATTCGTACTGTTAATTAACAAACATAAATGCAGTTCCACTGGCATATTCTGAGCCCATTTAATAACATAGAATTATTAAAATCGATCTCCATGGGCATTTCACACACTACCAAACTACTATCCTATTAATTCTTAACAATGTAAACGGTAGAAAATGCAAATAGACTTCTGCTTTTTGCTTTCATTTTCACTAACTTTCAGGTCTATGATTCCGATATTGGCCAAAATAATTGGTAGTTACCACAGTTACCATAGAATCTTCCAAGTATCAAAATACCTGCAAATGAGATCCAACGCGTCCAGCCAAGGCCAACAAAAACGTCGTCTTTCCAGAGCTTGGAGGGCCCAATAATAACGTTAATCTACAAATTATAGTAGTAATAAATTATGTAGCGCTTAAACATAATTATAACCATTCCGTAAATTAGTAAATGGAAACTTATTTGGACTCACCGTGAAGGCCTTATAATCCCACTACATCCATCTAATATAGTCAACTTGCTTCTCCTTCCTTGATATATACGCAACCGTCTCAAAAATGCCTGAAAACAACATTTTAATGTTAAGAAATTTATATTAGCAAGATAGCATTATATATGCTGATAAAAAGGGGTTAATTCTTTCAGATTTTACCTCAGCCATGTTAAAAATAAAATTGGGAATGGTTGGTAATGCTCTGCTCCCAACATGGACAAAAGATTCAACAGTTAGATTCTGAAACCGAACCTCAATTTTCGGGAATTCCAAATCCACTCTGTAAAACCACAAACCAGAGAAATTTAATCAACAATGATGACCACTCTAGGGTAAAAATGAATAAAAGCAACCTCAATCAAAGACATCAAAATTAAATGTTGAAATTATTCCCACGAGAAATGCGAATTCTAGCTTCTAATTAAAAGAAAGTTTAAATCATTTAATTTTTATTTTATGAGAACCAAAAACATGTTCGCATTCAATTAATCATTATACATTTCTTGAAAAAAAAAAAAAGTTTCTTTTTCCGATTCAAACATGATAAAGCTCACTTTACTAATGCAAATGATCCCACGGTAGAATTGCAGAATGTAAAAATATATAGTAACAATTGTCAGAGAGTTAAATAAAACATGATGACTGATGTCAAATTTGAATAAATTGAATAAAGAAAACAAGCTCTTGAATCTAATTACAGCAAACAGTTGTCATTATATGTCAATCATTTGTCTGTTAAAAGATATATTCATAGATTAACTTGACGTAGCCCAATTAAACTATTCGGTAACTGACGTCAGAGTTTTTTTTTTTAGAAAGCGCAAAATTCCAGAAATCTTAATTGTCTATTCTTGTCAATATTCTATTATATCAAAACAAAGCATAAATTCTCTTTGTTCTTTCATTTTAAGCTTTAAAAAAAACTTAAATAGCATATAACAATTAATATGAGAAAAAGCAGACGAGCATTACGCGTCGAATCGTTTCCTCATACGATCAAAGAAGCGTTCAGGATCGTCATCAACAGAGTTAACGAGGCGTTCGAGCAAAAGCCTTTGGTCGGTAGACTCCAGCTCGCTAACATCCACTTCTTTGGAGTCACCAACTATGTCCTTGAATATTCCCCTTCGAACTCTCGAGTACGTCGGCAGCCTCTCCAGCGCCGCCCATCTTAGCGCCTCCTCATCATCCTCCTCCTCCCTGAACGAAGCCGCCCTGGAGAACACGTTCTCCGCCGAGTTCCACATTGCCTCCGATCAAAGATCTAAAACACCAAGAAAAAATAGAAAAGAAAAGAAAAACGGGAGTTGAATGTCAGATTTGGAAATGTGGCGGAGCTTTTATGTAAGTGAAAGAAAAAGAGCTTGTATGGTCTTTATAGATGGGTAGTTGAGCTTTGCATTTATGGCGGCTTCGTTTTTATTTTCTCTCTCTATTTTCCTGCATTTTCTTAATCTTTTTGTACTGAATCTGTTTTCGACTCAACTTAATTGTTGTTTACTTGGTTGTTTATTTCCTCTACTGAATTCGTTTTTGGATACGTTACAGTTGTGCAGGGAAGGCCCGCGGGAAAGAGAAAATACTAATGGCCACACCTCCTCTCGCGTATGTAAGTGCGTAATCGCTCTAGGATAGTGACAAGTTTAAATATAAAAAAATCATTTGATCAACATGGCTGGGGGGATTATGCATGTGGTGGATGGTGACTGATATTAGATGGGTAGACCTACGAGTGCGGCTGGGAATTAATGCCTGCTGCTTTCAAATTAAAACAGTTGGGAAAAAAGCGAGAATTTTCGCCTTGTTTATTTCCAACATAACTATCACTTTCTTTCTTTTTTTAATATTCCATATTTTGATTAAAACGCATGATTTTATAGATCTCACTTTATTAATTTTTTTATTTTTAAAATATTTTATTTGGAGTTGTAATTAAAGTTTTTATTTCAATAACACTAATTCCCATTTCCTCATCCTTTTCGTATTATATAAAAATAAATTTTTAACGCTTTTGTAGGATTAATATATTAAAATTTTAATAATTGAAATTTTTAAAATAATCTAATATTTTCATTATATTGATTTAAAATACTATCATGATTTTTCATGAAACTAATAACTAAACATTTTAATTATTCAATACTTGACATGAATTAAATTAAGCAGAATAATAAAATATTACTCAGTAAATCCCTTCCCTTTGTTAAATATTCAAACATTATTGAAGTCATTTAAAAAATTATAGTATAGATTTACTTTTCTATATAAATTAATGAGATTGAAATACTTATAATATTTATATACTATTGAAAGTTATAAAAGCATACCTTTTAAATTATCAGTATTTATTTCAATTTTATAAATTTTAAATAATATATTATGAATATTGCACTTACATGGTTTTTTTTAGTATCTTATTGATATCACTTTTAAAAAGTAATCTAAGTGGTTGATTGAGTCTTAGTTTAATTGGTATCAGTATTGTTGCTAATGCAAGAGGATGTGAGTTTGAGTGCACTGGCTGAAGCGCATTATCTTCTTATTTATGGGTTAAGGAGGGGCTATGAGTAGTTTCAAATATGATCAGAACCTATATGATCAAAACCTATAATGAGACACCTTGTCCCCTTAGAAAATTTGTGATTTAGCCCCTCTAAAGTTCAAAATTTATAAATCAAAACATGATAAAATTACATTTGACTCCCCTAAAATAGTAAGATCGTGATTTAGTCTTTCTAAAATTAAAAATATTTAAGTTTACAATGAAAAAATTACATTTTAACTCTTATAAAAAATTAAATTTAATTTCAACCCTCCAAAAATTCTTCCAATAATTTAAAATATGATGAGAAAAAAAATAAAAAATAATATAATATATTTATGAAAATTTTCAATTCAAATTATTAACTTATCAAAATTTATATAAATTTTAACATACAAAAAAAAAAAGACTAATTTTCACCGTAAGGTTGAAAGGATTGGGTAAAGATCCATTAAATTTTAGAGACAAATTTAGTTCCACCTAATGCAATTTTCGTGACCAAATCAAAGAAAAAAAATCATATGAATTGCTTGTTTACCTACTTTTTATTTATTTATTTCTCCATGCAAATAAATGACACTGGTTGTGCATGTTGACTGCCTTTCGGTCACTGCTACTCACTATTTTGATTTTCGGGGAAAAGTCCCATGTTTTTGTTTTCTGGGTTTTTTTTTTTTTTTTTTAATTACTTATCAAACCTACCAAAGAATTTCAGGGAATCTTGTTTGAACTTCCTTTATAACTTCACACATACTCTACTTTATTCTATTCTTCTTCTTCACATTCTTATATTCTTTTAAAATTTTATGCTTTTAAGTTATTGGAATATTATTTTCATTATTAGTAGAAGTAATAAAAGTTATAAATCGTGTATAAAAACGCATTGATTTAGTGGTAAGATTGAAGTCATAAGAATTAGAGGATCTTAAGTTTGAGTCTCTTATTATATTTAAGCCATGCATGAATTCTCTTCAAATTTTTTTTCTTTTTTTTTTTGAATAAAATCAGATTGGGCTTTCATTAAAAGGGAAAGAATTACAAAAAAATAAACTTGGTCCAATAAGCCTGGCCCGATAGTGTCTCAGCTAAAGAAAATTCCAGAAGACAAAAATAACCTAATAAACAAATAAATAAAGAAACTGAAAATTAAATTAAAAACCAACCGTCCATCTTGCCCAATCAAAATCTTATCGCCTTGTCAGACCATTCATTTCTGTCGTTTCAGCATTAATGGCGATTTCTATTTCCGAGAAAGGCTATAATGCTTCTTCATTACTCTTCACTGTGACCGTTTGAAAAACCTTCCCCTGTTGCCTTTGCTCTCCTGTTTCTCAATCTGGCTCTCTCTCGCTATCACTCCTGGCCTGGGCTTCTGCAAAGTTTGGAATCTTATGAAGCAGGTAAAACCCCTCTTTTCTTCTCAATGATTCCACTACTAAGACATGCGCTAAATTGTTTGCTGATCTTCGAGTAAATTCATATTTCAAACTTCTGTTTCTGGATTTCATGCTATGAATATCATATATGTATGGGCTTAACTGCGATTTATCCTGATCTGTGTTTTGACATTTTTTTTAACTGTTAATGAGTCCCCTTCGATGATAATGCCTTCTTCTTTCATGTTGAGTGCTATTTGGGTCGCTCGCCTACAAGCAAGTGCTTCAGCCGTAAACGCTGTATGGACCCCTCTGTGGATGTTTGCACTTGAAAGGAGAATATTTCTCCTGCTATCACGAACTACCACTCCAGACGCTGAAACCTTACTTCTCTCATCAAAAGCCAGGTGGGTTTCTCCATTTACTGTTCACACTTGAGTTTTTGGAGATATTTGTTCTGACTCCTTCCAGATCTTGAATATAACTATAAATAAATCTGACGACCTCTTGGTTTGATCTGTTTGATTTGTCATGGATACGGAGTTTCTATCGCCCCAAATACTCCAAAGAGCTATATAGAAAGTTCTACATTTTTCCAGTGACAGAGAAGCCACTACCATGGTAAGCCAGTCGCTAAACTCGGCATTTGTAAAACCTGTTAAGTTCAACTCTGATAACACCCTCCATACCTCTATTGAAATAGGGCATTCACGAAAGAGGTGGTTCAACGTTTCTTCATCGGCACCACACCGAGGACACAACCTGCTGTTCACTAGTCACCGATTATACATGTTCACCTTATTAGCAATGTAATTCCACGAGCTTTTCCAGATGAAAATTTTTATCTTTGTGGGTATTTCAGTTCGCCATAATTTCCTATAAAAATCCCTATAGATATTATGTAAAGCATAAGCTGTAGGATCCAAGCTCTGTAATAGTTTATAGGAACTTCTTACTGAGAAAACACTTGTTGGTTCGCCACTCTAAGCCAAAAAGTCCTCATGGGGTTCTATCGACAAAGGTATTCAAGGATCAATTCTGCGACATCTTCTGGAAAGGTATTGATGATCAACTCCTTATTCCATTCTCTTTCATTACTGCTAATAAGGCCTGCTACTTTATCGCATTGCAAATTACCAACTCTGGACAATAATCTGCAATTAACATAATCTAGAATCCAAATATCTTGACTAATTGAAATATTCATACCCGTGCCAACCTTCCATATTAGCCCTTTCTCTAATGTATCCTTAGTTGCCCAAATACTGCGCCATATATACGAACACGAACTCCCCAGACTCGATTGTAAAAAATTATTTTTTGGGAAATATTTGCCTTTAAAACTTGTGCTACTAGTGAATTCGGGAAATTTAATAATTTCCACCTTTGTTTTCCTAAAAGGGAAATATTAAACTGGGCCATCCTTCGAAAGCCTAATCCCCATTCTTCCTTGGATCTGCACAATAACCTCCATTGGCACCAATGAATACCCCTTTTACCAGGTCCCTTCTGCCACCAAAATCTTGCAAGAATACTTTCTATCCTTTCACATAAGGCTCTAGGAAAAAGAAAGCAAGACATAGCAAAAGTAGGAATTGTCTGAAGTATTGATTTGATGAAGACTTCTTTCCCCCTTGAGACAATAGTCTGGAACTCCAGCTCTCTATACGCGAAGAGATTCTGTCAACCAGATTTTGAAAAGCTTCCTTTTTTTGTCCACCCACCATATTAAGCAGGCCCAAATACTTCTCTAGGCTTGATGAGCTCCTTACTCCCAGTAGTCTCAAAACTGCTGCTTTTGATTCCTCATTTGTATTTGTGCTGTAAAAAATTGTGGATTTACCAAAGTTAACACACTGCCTTGAACAACTTTCATAAACCTTCAATATATCTTTGAGAACCCTTGCCCCTTTTTCTATTACTTCACCGAACATCATACAATGATCGACAAATAACATATGAGAAATTTCTGGCCCTTTCCTGCTTGCCTTTGCCCCTCTAATCAACCCATTCTTCTTCGCTGTCCGCATTAAGGCTAAAAGCCCCTCACTAAAAATGAGAAACAGAAAAGGACTCAGCGGGTCACCTTGCTTTAATCCCCTAGATGGTTTAAAAGTTCTACATCTGCTGTCGTTGATTATCACTATATAAGAGACACTAGTAATACACTTAATTATCAGTTCAATCCAATTTATTGCAAACCCCATTTTATTCATCACTTCTTTGATAAAGTCCCACTCCACCTTGTCATACGCTTTACTCATGTCCAGCTTTACTGCCATATACCCCTTCTTCCCTGTTCGCTTTTGCCTAAACGTGTGTAAAATTTCATAAGCAAGAAGTATATTATCTGACATCAACCTGCCTGGTACAAAAGCACTTTGAACCTGGTCAATACAAGTACCCATTACGTTCTGCATTCTATTAGCTATTGTTTTTGCCACTAGCTTGTACAAAACAGTGCAAAGGCTGATCGGTCTGAAGTTAACAAGAGATATGGGTTTTTGAGCTTTAGGGATGAGCACAATGTTAATCGTATTGGCTGAATCAACTTCTTTTCCTTCGTTCAGCACTCCTAAGCAATACCCCAGAACCTCTTTTCCCACAATATACCAATACTTTTGGAAAAAAATAGTTGGATATCCGTCTGGACCTGGCGCCTTTGTGGGCCCCATCCCTTTCAATGCCATTCTAACTTCTTCTTCGCTAAATGGGGCTTGTAGTCCCTCATTTGCCTCATTTGAAATGCTCCCTTCAATCCCTTCCAAGACTTCCCTTGGGTTAACAACCCCTTTTGAAGTAAACAAGTTTTCAAAGTAGAGCTTGGCTTCCTCTTGTATGCCTGACTCATCGTTGATTTCCTTGCCATTATCCAATATCAGTTTGGAAATAGAATTCGCTCGTCTTCGGGCTGTTACGCAATTATGAAAGTAGGCCGTATTCCTGTCCCCAAATCAGAGCCAATTTACTCTAGCTCTTTGTTCCCAATACGCTTTATCTTTTTCAATCTCCATGTTAAGGTGGATTTTCGTATCAATGATCTTTGACAAAGTTTCATCATCTCTATCTTCCTTCATCAACATTTCAAGCTCTTTTGTAAGTCTCTTTCGTAGTTCTCCCTTTTTACCCTTGATTGTATTTTCCCATTTTGATAAGCTAATCTGTAAATTTTTCAATTTATCCATCAACGGTTCAGATGATGACTCCCAAATTTCTTTAAAGGTCGCCTCAAAAGATTCTTCCATAGTCCACCATACTTCAAAGTGAAAATTTCTATCTCTTGAAAGTCTACTCACTTTATCGGTATTTATAAGTAAAGAACAGTGATCAGATATTGAATAGGGGAGGTGGTGAATGCTACCCAAAGGAAACAGGTTCATCCATTTATCGTTTGCCACCCCTCTATCTAATCTTTCTCGGATATTTGTCTCTGGAAGATTCCCCATTTCCCATGTATACTAAACTCCCGAATACCCAATGTCCATCAAATTACATTCTTCTAATGTATCTCTAAAGACCTTTATTCTCTTTTGATCCCTCGGAAGCCCCCATTTTTTTCAAATGAATACATAATCTCATTGAAATCTCCAGCTACCAGCCACGGATAATTATCTTCTTGGCTTAACCTTCTAAGCAAATTCTACACCAAATTTTGATCTCGTAGATATGGTGAGCCATACAAGCCCGTAAATCGCCATTCCTCCTGATTACCGTCTTCTTTGACCAATACATCTACATGCCATTTGGAGAAGCTTCTCAAAGTGACCTTAATGTCGTCTTTCCAGCCTAGGCATAGCCCTCCACGAGTCCTTTTAGCCTCCACCTCAATACCGTTGAGCAAACCACAACTCCTCCTAACCTTTTCCATTCACTTTTTATCTAGCTTTATCTCCATTAAGAAGACCATTTGGGGATTTTGTTGCTTAATTAAATGACGCAACCTCCTCACTGCCCGTGGACTCCCCAACCCACGAACATTCTAGCTCAAGCTTTTCATTATTTTCGGTCAGCTGACATGTTGTCACCCCGATCTTAAATGATTTGTAGCAAAATTTTGATTCCCATCAACACACATACTTTCTGCACTCTCAACAGGTCTCGTGCTTAGCTCACCCTTTTTTAATTTTTTCGCTCCATCTGCTCTTTTCGCATCCATGTTTTCCTGCCCAGCCTCTTCTGCTAAACCTTTCCTTTTGGCTCCAACATTCGCGAACTTTCGATGATCTAAATGATTCGTTGACATTGTCCTTTTCCAAGTGGGCTTCTTTAATTCTATCGGACTACTCTCCCTTTTATTATTATTCCCCTCCGTCGTACCTAACTCCACCTCCTCTCTACTATCCACCTGCTCCTTCAATCCCTCTTCCTAATTAGCAAGAATCTTTCCCCCTAATAAAACATCCTTCGCAATAATTGAAGCAGCATCTTCTTCTTTCCCATTCTGCTCTATTGAATTCCCAGTATAAGTACGCTGTAAGCTCAACTTCTTAGCAAAAGACTTAAACTTGAGACTCTCCTTTCTAACCACTTTTGATTCAGCTTTTAAAGCTATTGTATAAGGATGATCTTCTTTGACTTTTTCTTTTTCTGCAGGGTTTATCATCAAGCAGTCATTGATGCCGTGATCCAGTCTCCCACATCCAAAACAAAAAATTAGGAGTTTTTCAAATTTAAAAGGAATCCATGACTTGATATTATTTTCGCTGAAATAAAAATACCTCTTCTAAGAGGTTTTTGAACATCCAAATTAACCCTAAGTCTGCAAACATCATCGTTAATCTCAGATCTAAGAACACCCCCAAATGTACTCCCAATAGCATGCAACAAATCTTTCTTATCATACTCTGGTGGACATGGTCCAATCTTAATCTAATAAGGCGATGAAATAAGCCTAATCTGGTCCCGTTCTACTGGATTCAATAATCTATCAAAAAGAATAAGATACTTACGAAAAAGCCAGGGTCGCCCTACCATGATTAACTCCAGATCTTCCTCTAAATCAAAGGTGATTAAGAACAGATTCTGCCCAGCAACCTGTATTTCAAACTTCTTCTTGGTCTTCCATATACTTTTTAATTGTGCCCTAAAACTCTCTGAATTAAAGGATTTCTTCATCCAAACTGCATATCAAAGTCGGCTTTACACTTGGCACCACCGTTGATCTTTTGATTGATAATTGAATGAGTTCTTCTGCTAACAATGAGATCTCCTCATTGCTCTCCCTCTCCAATCCACCACTCTCTTCCATCCCAGGCCACAGTAGTAGACTGTATTCTCTAGGACTCTTTTAGAGTGCACTCTTGGTCTTCAAGGAAGTTGTGTTTGTTTTTTCGTAGTATATTCTCTTCAAATATTATTCTAATATATAAAGTTCATCAAATACGGGTTCTACCAAAATATATTTCGATTATCATTTTGATTGTATTTTTAATGATTGATTATAATTATAAATGGTGATAAGATAATCCTTTAATCTTATTTAAAAAAAAAAAAAAGAAAAACCTTGGGCATTAGTATAAAATAGATTATTTTATGAAAATATTATGAGATATTTAAAATAATAATAAAGTATACAAAAGCATTCGCTTAATGGAAATATTAAAATTAATAATTAGAATAAGAATTTAGAGCATAATCAATTAAAATAATTCTTATAATTAATTAAGGTTAAGAGAATAGAGATCCTAAAATTCATGATTTGATCCTTTCGTACTATGATTGTTGTAAGAAAAATCAGATTACATATATAAAATGATTTCTCTTTGTTAGGTGTAACAGGTTATGACTTTTATTATTATTATTATTCTCTCTTTTGTAACTTGAACGATTTCTTGATTTTGGTGGCTTAGTCATGGAAAGATTTGGTAGACCCATTTCCACAAAATATTTGGGGAAATTCGATCAACATAACTAATACTAAATGGGAAAATTATTTACCAATAAAAAATTGGGAACACAACTTTCCTTGTGGATGGGGTAGGTTAGATTTTAACTAGGGAGGGTTAATGTAACTTCTTGTTAAATTTAGCAACTACATCTATTTTTATATTTATAATTTTGGGTCTACTTTAATATTTGAACTTAATAATTACATCAATTTGTTGGAAAAAAAATAGATTTTTGGAAGCTTTGAGACATATTCTCGATTAGTAGAGGTGGATATTTGAATCATTAAATTATGGTTTTATATTCTATCTCATGAGACCTTTACAACAGTATATCATATGCTAAAGATGGTTGAGTGATGAATGAGAAATTGATACTCAAAGTAAGCCACTTGTGAATTATGTTGTGAAAATGGAAAGCTTAGTTCCACGTTGATTAGATATCAAGTGTGTAATATGTTTATATATATAAACCAACTTAGTAATTATTGAATATTTTAGCCCAATATTTACTCTTATTTTTTTCTCAACCTCAGCAATTGAAAACAGGCTTCACCTACCTATCTACCTACGAGTATAATATTTCGATCCAATCTTTATTTCTGTTTTTCAGATTATATATAAATATATATATATATATATATATATATATTAAGTTTCTAATGATGACGTGATATAATCTCAAAGTGAAACACCATCACATTTTTACGAAATCCAAGTTCAATGACTATAATAGAAAAAGCTATCAAGTTCAATGCCAAAATAGATCTAATTGCTAAGTTTACAAACCAATAATTAAATTAACTCAATTAGGAATTGATTTTTTGAGGGTAAAAGACATTTACCCTCGAGTTTATAGTAAATACGCTTACCCCTACGATTCCAAGATTGTTCATTTACCCCCCAAGTTATTCACGTCTAGATATATTTTGATTGTTAGCCTAATCAAGCTTTATAATGATAAATTATGATTATAGTTATTTAGATATATTCTTCTTAATTGCAATGTGATTGTATTTGTAACTTTAAAAGACTACATATATTAATTAAAATACATTATGTTAAAATTATGATTATATTAGAGTAAAAAGCAATTTTATAATTTAGTTTAATAATAAATAAAATGTTTTTATAATTAATTAGATTTTTATTATATTTAATTAAAAATTATTGAATATAAATGGTGAGCTTTTCTTTTATTTAAAATTCATTTAATAAATAACTTAAAAAGTTAGTCGATTTTATGAAACTTCGGAATAAGTGAGAATTTTTTGTACGTGGATATTTTTATTAGGGTTTAAATACTTTACCCTTTTTAAACTTCATCTTTAAGCCCGATTTCCTTAATATTAAAAACAATTAATATCTATATATTTTAAGTAAATTTAAAAATATAATCTTTTACTCGTTAAATAATAATTTAGATAAAATGAAACTAATTCAAGCAAAAAGATATAATAGAATTTTTAAAATTTATAAGAGATTTCAAATGGAATTTTTGAATAATTAAAATTTTCCGTTCAAATTATAATTAAAAAGGGAGAAATTACTGTCGAAATCATTTTTAAGTTTTTTTTTAAAAACGGGGATCGACTTTAAAAATAGAAATGGAGTCGCCACCAATCCTTTTTACTTAGTTGTGATCGGATCACCTTATAAAACGTTTTATTTCAAAACATTAATTTTGGCCTACGAAATTCAAAAAAATAGGTTCGAGAGTCGGTTACATACAAGGAAGGATTAGCACCCTCATAACGCCCAAAATTGGTACCTAATTGATAATTTCATGTCTTAATGTTGAAAATTCGACAAGATTTGAAAACATGATTTCTTTAAAAACTTGAATAATTTGAGTTAAAATTTGAGATTTCTTTGTTCCGAAAGAATACAAACATCACATCTAGCACGTTAGGACATGATATTTTATACCTTCGTAATCAAAGTCATCTCATTATTTACAAATTTTATTAAAAGGATATTTAGTTATTTAGTCAAACGGAAAATCGAAACCCAGCACGTTAGGGCACTATTCCCCAATTTTTAAATACAAAATATTACCTTATTTTAAAAAAATCTTTAGATAAAATATAGTAATTTTACAAAATATATTTTTATTTTAAACGATGATCCCTATGAAAATATTGCATTAATACATCATCAAACATAAATACCAAGATCAATCATGATATACTAACATTTCATATTAATATAAACAATAAAAGAAATAATAATGTAAAATAACGACCAATAACTACTTTAAAGCAATCATAAATAAATGAAAGAGTATGAAAAATAGAATATATAAAGCAATAAATATATAAAGCAATAAATAACAAAATAAAAAAATTACTAAATAAATATGAAAATTTCTCATGCAAGATTAAACCTTTCATGCAATGACATTTACCAAATAATAAATAAATATTGCAAAAAAATAGTATATATATTTTGAGAAAATAAATAAAATACTTTTCAAATAAATAAATAATTTATAACTTTAAATAAAAACATATTTATAATAATCTAATACATATAAAACTACATTTTATTATACAAAACAGGATAAATAATTTAAAATTTATATATAAAATATAATATATAAAATAAAAATATAATATAATAACTAATATATAAGTTTTTAAAATAATATACAATATATGAATAATATTGAAAATAATAAATAATAATTTAATATATATATATATATACTAAAATAATTTTAAAAATAAGAATAAAATGAAAATAAAAAATCAAATGAGTAAGGATTAAATTAAAAATAATAAAAAAATGGTTAAAAATGCAAAAGGATGATATTGGAACGTGCGCCAAACTGTAGGGACCTATTGGGCAATTTTGCCTTATCTCCTAAATGGAACCGTTCGGTTACCAGCCTTTCGAATAACTCAAGGAACCCAATTGTAACAAAATAAAAGTTTTAGGGCTAATTTTAAAATTTTAAAAATTGAAATTGGATTGAATTAAGACTAATAAAATTGCGGAAGGACTAAAATGATAAATTCTCCATTTCATAAAAACACGCGGATCCTCCCCGGGTTTTCGGGTCAATGCACAGATCTAACCTTAAAACGGCGTTGTTTTGGTCATTAACTGACCACACAAAAACAACGTCTTTTCTTTGGCCTATATAAATCAATTTTCAGAGAAAAAATTTCATTTGGTCTCAGTTTTAAAAAAAAAATTCTAAAAACTCTCTCAATCCTTCCTCTCTTCTGTCGGAGTTCAGTCATCGGGATCATGGGCCACGCGCCTCTGCGAACGGCGGTCGGGGGCTAGAAACTTCATTTCTCCGGCGCGAATCGAAAGGTAAAACTCATTTTTTTCTCTTACTTTTTTTAAAAAATAGTATATTTACATAAAAATATAGATCGAAAAGAAAAAGAAAAAAATAAACAAAATAAAATAAAATGAGAAATCACCTCTGCTGTTAAATCCCTCTGTATTTTTTATTTCAGTATATTTTTTTGTCTGCGTATGTATTTCTCTGTGTGTGTCCTTTTTACAGATCATTATAGGGTTTTTATAGCCCTCGAAATAAAAATAAAAAAGAAAAAAAATATCTTGTCGCATTTTGCCATATTTTGCTGTTGCTTTTTCCTTGTTTGTGCAAGAGAATGACGAGAAGTTCGGTGTCGGAGTGATTTGCACGCTGATTGTGGCGTGACCGAAGACTGGCGTGGGTGTGAAGAGCTAATTGTAGCGCGAGGGGTTGGGCACTTGCGGCGCCTAGGGTTTCAGAAACCCTAGGCTTATTGAAACTGTTTAGGCATTGGGCCTTTTTGGGCCGCATGTGTTTGGGTCTGGGTATTGGGTTTGCAATGGGTTCAGTTTGGTCATCTGTTTGGGGTGTAAGTGGGTTTTGGTCTAGTGGATTGGGCTATTTAATTGGTTTTGTAAATGGACTGTACAAATAAACATTGGTTT
This sequence comes from Gossypium rotundifolium, assembly GCA_025506655.1. NCBI lineage: Eukaryota > Viridiplantae > Streptophyta > Magnoliopsida > Malvales > Malvaceae > Gossypium > Gossypium rotundifolium. Next base: position 185,253,813 of record CP106727.1, on the reverse strand, counting down.
TTATTTATTATTTGTTTTTACTGGTTTGTTTGTTTTAAGCCCAGGCAAAATGGGCCTCTTACAGCTGCCCCTCTTTACCCATTGTCGTGAAACGAGAATAGAGCAAAGACAATAGAAGGTCCAATTTTGCCCGGTCTTTACCGAGCCTTGACTTCTTGATCCTCGATTTCTTCAAATGGCTTTCAACTCCACTGCAAATTCAATGGTATTGGAATTTCATCTTGATTTCAATAAGTCTGATTGTAATAGTCCAAATTTGATCCTAATCGGAATAATAGTTTCGGGACCACAAATCCAAGTCTGAATAATATTTTAATATTATTTTCTATGTCGTTGATATGTGAATTAGCATGTGTTAAATTTCTGTGAATTAAATTGACTATTTGTGTGTTTAATTTGACTAAAGGACTAAATTGCATAATCGGTAAAAGTGGCCTCTTAATTGATTATTGGCTAAATTGAGATGACTTTATTAAAGTGAAGTCCTTAAAGGACAATTAGTCCATTATTATTTAAGTGGATGGCAACATGTAGGAAAATTAGAAAAAAAATTATGTTATTATAATATGTTAATATAAGTAATAAGTAAATGATTATTTCTTTTATTTTAAGTCATAAAATAATGTAACAAAGTGGAAAGAAAGAGAACATGCATATGTTCATCTTCTTGGCCGAATGTGAGAAGGAGAAAAACTCCATTTTTGAAGATTGAGTTTCGGCATTAGGAGAGCTCAAATTGGGGTATGTACTTTGTTTAGTTTTTGATAATTTTTACATTTTTGAATTCGTTGCTTTGAATGCTATACAACCCATGTTGAAATTTTTGAGTTTGAGGCGTGTTGAGGATTCGACCATTGATGTATATTCATGATCTGTGATGGTTGATGGTATATTATTAAGAGTATATTTTAAATCATCATGTTTGGAATTAGAAATTTTGATGAAATTGAGTGTTAGGGATTTAATTGGAAAGAATAAATTCTTGAGGGACTAAAACATGAGACAAATGAAATGCATGGTCTCGTATAAAGCTTAGGAGCATTTGGCCCTTGAAGTGTGTGGCCAAATTTGGTGTATTTTGTGTTTTGTATAGATAGGACTAAATTGTAAAAGTGTGAAACATTAGGGGAAAAATGGTAATTTTCCCATTTAAGTGTTTTTGGATTAAATTGAAATGAAATGTGTTTGAATGAGCTTAAATTGAATATGTTTAGATCAAGAACAAAGAAAAACAGATTTGGATTGGGGAAAAGCAAAAGTTATCGAATAGTCGGTTCTAGTTGTCTGACGATATTCGAGGTAAGTCTATAAGCAATTTAATACCGTTAATATCATTTATAACCCGTATTACATGCTGAATTATGAAATTATAATTGTAAATTTAGTCAAAGCCAAATGTGGATGGTGATTTTATAATGAAATATTGTTAAATTTTAACTGAGTTGATATGTTTAAGTGATACAAATTATGTGTGATTTATGTAATTTTGGGCAGCATGTAATGTGTATGAGATGATAATAATATCGTTATTCGGGCTTCAAGCCTAGCAGGCCTTGTGCCGGTGAACTATATCGGCTTATTGCCTAGCAGGCCTTGTGCCGGTGAATTATATCGGGCTTATTGCCTAGCAGGCTAAATGCCGGCGTTTAAGTTTCAGACCTCGGGTCTAGCAGGCCTAGTGCTGGTGTGTGATTCAGGCTGACGCCTAGCAGATTCTAAATCGGTGATGAAATTTCAAGTTGCAAGACATAAACTTTTCTAGCTATGTAATCATCAAGATAGTAAGTAGATATTACAAGATATATATGTATGTTCGGCCATACAGGTAAGTGCCTACAAATCATTAAATTGACCTTCTATGTTTGGTTAATAAGTTAAGTATATATGTGGTAAATTGTCTAACGTGAATGATACTAATTGATCCTGTATATTCGACCTTATACTTATGTTTATGTGATCCTATTGAACTAAGAGTATCGAAAATATTAGTTGTTGGAGAAGAGTTATTAATTCATATTTGAACTATGTGATGAGTAATAAAGTGAAGTTTAAAGGTAAAATAATTATGATGATTGAGCCAAATGAGGTACTAGCATTCGGCTTAAGTAGATTAAATAAGTATTAAGCTTTAGATTCTATGATATTATGTATAATATTGAAAATGATTAAATGATCAATTGATTTAATACATTTGCTTAAGACTTACTAAGCTAGTTTGCTTACTTTGTGTGTTATGTTTCTGCTATATTTTATAGATTTTGTTCAAGCTACGAGCTCAGAGGATCGTCATCGAAGCCATCCATGCTATCGACTTATTTTTGGTACCTACAAAGTTAAATTTTTGAACTTAAGACATGTATAGGCTAGCTTTATGTGCGAATGACTTGTTGTTGATGTATATAAGCCATGTGAAAATGGCTTGATCATGATGTTGGTATGGTGTGTACATATTCGGTCATGTTATAAGCTCTTTTGGGTAACTATATTACATAGCATGTGAGTATAATGTATTGCTTATATGGCTTGATTTGGAAATGATGTGGATTGTTTATGACTAGAGCATTTTGATGATCTTGATGATTGGTATGGATTTGTCTTTGAGTATAGTATAAATTCACTTAGTTAATGGGATAATAATGAACATCATAGATTCAATTTTGTTTTGGATGTTTCGATTTAATTGAAAAGGGATGGTATGCGCACATAATATGCCGAATGGTTTGCTAATTAGGAAAAGTTGGTGAATGTATACTAATGAATAAGTTATATGATCATTTTGGTTCGATTATGTACATGCAAATTTATTAGGGTGTACATTAGTTCGATGGAGTGTAATGATTCCATTGGAATTCGACAATAGGTAATGGTAAGCATAGTATATCATTCGGCTTAAGCTATGAAGTAAATGATGGATACATGTTTAAATCATGGTAAGTAACATATTAGCTAAGTAACATGTATTTCTTATGAGTACGTATTTGTTTTGGTCATTTCGTGAGATAAGAATTAGGTTATACAATGCATGTTTATAATGGTTAACCTTAAGTGAATTAAATGTATATGCCTACGATATAATCATTTGTGAATTGGCTATTTTGATTAGGTTTGACTTGGCAAATGAATATATTGCTTGAGAAGTTAGTTAATTGGGCTCATTTCTGATCTTGTTAAATGCGCATATGAATATGTTGTTTAAGATCTATACTTGATCATTTGGTGAAGTCATTTACGCCAAATTTGTTAAAAGTCAATAAGCAATGTGATGTGAAATATTTGGTTTAATATGCTCATGTATTTAAGTTCTATGTTAGGTAATCAACTTCTGAAAGGTTGGTTTTAAGTTATGTTTGATATATGTTTTGTAATGAAATGTGATTCATTTAACTTTTAAACTATAAATGAGATGAATATAGGCGTATTTAAATTTCAAAATTTGAATAGGAAAAATTATTTTAATGTGGTTATTTACGAAGCATGAAAAGAAATTAATGTATGTTCTAAGCTGTGTTTGATCGGTAATGCCTCTAATCTTAATCCGGGGATGGATATGGATTAGCGGTGTTACATTTAATAGGTATCAGAGTTTACGATTTAGTCAATTTTAGGACTACTATAGCGCGTGTGAGTCTAGCTATACATGCCTTAATTTTATTATGCGATAGTGTGGTGACTTCTGACATTTGAATTGTGTTTGTATTTAGTAAATGGATCCCGACAGAGCCGTGATGATGTTGAGAGCGTAGCGCTTGATCTCGCATATGGGTCAGCGCCAGTAGACTCTCGACCTATCTCGGGTAGCCATGAGGGGGAGGCTAAGCAAGCCTTCTACCAGATGATGAACGAGTGGTTTACACGATACATCCGGACTAATCCGACTGTGCAACAACCTCCACCCCCAAATAATCCATCTCCGATACCTTCAGCACCTCCGATGATAGATTCGATGAGATCTAGCAGGCCTCTCGTTGATAAAATCAGGAAACACGGGGCGAAGAATTTAAAGCTAATGATGATGACGACGCGGAACGAGCAGAGCTGTGGCTTGATAGTACCATCCGTGTGCTCAATGGGTTGTCATGTACTCCAGAAGAATGCTTGAAGTGTGCTATATCCTTATTACGGGACACCGCATATCACTGGTGGAATACATTAGTATCGGTGGTTCCAAAAGAGAAAGTGACTTGGGAATTCTTTTAGGCCGAGTTCATAAGAAATATATCAGCCAGAGATTCATTGATAAAAAACGAAAAGAATTTCTGAATTGAAACAGGGTCGAATGACCGTGACTGAGTATGAAAGAAAATTTGTTAGACTGAGCCGATATGCCCGTGAATGTGTGTCAACTGAAGCCACTATGTGTAAAAGGTTCGAAGATGGTCTGAATGAAGATATTAAGTTTCTAGTCGGCATACTTGAGATTAAAGAGTTAGTGGTACTTGTTGAACGAGCTTGCAAAGCCGAAGAGCTTGGGAAAGAGAAAAGAAAAGCTGAAATGGAAGCTAGAGACATTCGTAAAAGATCATCTAGTAAGACTTTTCATTCTGTATCCAAGAAGTTCAAAGATGAATCCGATCGACATAAAGCTACTTCAGACTTCTCTAGACGAGATCGACGTCTTGTGGGTTCCCGAGCTACTTCGACGGCCAGTGTTGGTAATGTTCAGCAGAACCGGGTTGAGTGTAAGCATTGTGGGAAATGGCATTCTGGGAGTTGTAGATTCCGTGATAGATCATGTTTTAAATATGGATCGTTGGATAATTTTATTCGGGAGTGCCCGATGCTAGCCGTGCAAAATAATACTCAGAATACAAGACCGAGCAATGTATCAGTGCGTGGTAGACCACCTAGGCATTCGGAAATGTAAGTGGAAGTCAGAAAGGAACTAAAGACACTGCAGTTTGATCAGAGGCTCGTGCACCTGCTAGAGCATATGCTATACGCGCCAAAGAGGATGCTTCTTCCCTAGATGTTATTACCGGTACTTTCACTCTTTATGATACTACTGTTGTTGCATTGATTGATCCTAGTTCGACTCATTCTTATGTATGTGAAACTTTAGTATCCAATAAGACTCTGCCTGTTGAGTCTATTGAGTTTGTGATTCGTGTATCAAACCCCGTGGTCGATGTGTTCTAGTTGATAAAGTGTATAAAAGTTGCCCGTTGATGATTCGGGATTCTTGCTTCCCAGCGGATTTAATGTTGTTGCCTTTCGACGAATTCGATATAATTTTGGGAATGGACTGGTTAACTTTGCATGATGTTGTTGTTAATTGCAAAAGAAAGACCATTGGTTTGAGATGTCAGAACGGTGAAATTATCCGGATTGAATCTAATGACTTGAATGGGTTACCAGCAGTAATATCCACGATGTTAGCTCGTAATTATGTGAGAAAAGGGTGTGAAGCTTACTTGGCTTATGTGTTGGATAGTAAAGTGACTGAGAAACAAATTGAATCCGTACCAGTTGTGTGCGAGTATCCAGATGTGTTTCCTGAAGAACTACCAGGTTTACCACCTGCTCGATAAATAGAGTTTGGCATTGAATTAGTACCGGGGACGACTCTGATTTCAATAGCTCCGTATCAGATGGAACCTACAGAATTAAAAGAGTTGAAAGCACAGTTGCAAGAGTTAACAGATAGGGGCTTTGCACGACCGAGCTTCTCTCCTTGGGGTGCACCAGTTTTATTTGTGAAAAAGAAAGACGAGACTATGCGCATGTGCATCGATTACTGATAGCTCAACAAGGTAACTATAAAGAATAAATACCCGTTGCCACGGATTGACAACTTGTTTGATCAGTTGAAAGGGGCTTCAGTGTTTTCAAAAATAAATTTGAGATCGGGTTATTATTAGTTGCGAGTCAGAGATTCCAATGTGTCAAAGAATGCTTTTAGAACGACGTACGGACATTATGAGTTTTTGGTTATGCCTTTTGGACTTACTAATGCACCTGCTATTTTTATGGATCTGATGAATCGGATTTTCAGACAGTATTTGGATAGGTTTGTGGTAGTGTTTATAGATGATATTCTGATCTACTCCAGAGATGAAACCGAGCATGTTGAGCACATGAGATTTGTGCTACAAACTTTGCGAGATAATCAGTTGTATGCAAAGTTTAGTAAGTGTGAGTTCTGGTTGAATGAGGTCAGTTTTCTGGGTCGTGTTGTTTCGGCGTCAGGCATTCGAGTTGATTCAAATAAAATATCGGCTATACTTGATTGGAAGCCACCAAGAAATGTTTTTGAAATTTGAAGCTTTCTGGGACTTGCTGGTTACTACAGACGATTCGTGAAAGGTTTTTCTATGATAGCCACACCTTTGACAAAGCTACTGCAGAAAAATGTCAAGTTCGAATGGATGGAAAAATGTCAGAAAAGTTTCGATCAGTTGAAAGCTCTTTTGACCGAGGCTCTAGTGTTAGTTCAGCCTGAATCGGGTAAAGAATTTGTTGTGTATAGTGATGCTTCTTTAAATGGTTTGGGTTGCGTTTTAATGCAAGAAGGAAAAGTAGTAGCCTATGATTCGAGATAGTTGAAGCCACATGAAAGAAATTATCCGACACATGATTTGGAGTTAGCAGCCATTGTATTCGAGTTAAAGATTTGGCGTCATTATCTATTCGATGAGAAATGTCATGTCTATTCAGATCACAAAAGTTTAAAGTATTTAATGACTCAGAAAGATTTGAACTTGAGACAATGCAGATGGTTAGAGCTGTTGAAAGATTACGAATTAGTGATTGACTACCATCCGGGGAAAGCCAATGTTGTTACGGATGCCCTAAGTCAAAATCATTATTTGCTCTTCGTGCGTTGAACACACATATGGTCACGTCTGATGATGGTTCAATAGTAGCCAAATTAAAAGCAAGACCGTTGTATATTCAACAAATTTGTGATGCTCAGAAAGTTGACAAAGATTCGATGGCAAGACAAGTTCAGTGTGAAAGTAATGCAGAGTCAGAGTTTCGAATTGATGAAAATGACTGTTTGAACTTCAAAGGTCGAATATGTATTCCGAGGAATGTGGATTTGATTCAGATGATATTGAATGAGGCTCATAATAGTCAATTTTCTGTACATCCAGGAGCACGAAAATGTATAAGGATTTGAAAAAGTTCTATTTGTGGCCTGGTATGAAACGAGACATATTCAAATTTGTCTCGAAGTGCTTAGTTTGTCAGCAAGTAAAAGCCGAACATCAGGTGCCTTCAGGGTTACTTCAGCCGATCATGATACATGAATGGAAATGGAATAGAATTTCTATGGATTTTGTATCTGGTTTGCCTACGACACCGAGCAAGAAAGATGCAATTTGGGTTATAGTGGATAGACTAACCAAATCAGCTCACTTTGTTCCAGTTCGTACGGGCTATTCGCTCGATAAGCTTGCTGAGTTGTATGTATCTCAAATTGTGAGATTACATGGTGTGTCGATTTCCATTGTATCAGACAGAGACCCGAGATTCACGTCGCGGTTTTGAAAGAAATTGCAAGATGCTTTAGGTACCAAACTACGCTTTAGCACAGCTTTTCATCCGCAGATAGATGGTCAGTCTGAATGAACCACTCAGATACTTGAGGATATGTTGAGATGTTGCATCCTCGAGTTTGAAGGTACGTGGGAACGATACTTACCTCTGATTGAATTCGCTTACAATAATAGCTTTCAATCTAGTATCAAAATGGCACCTTACGAAGCTTTGTATGGCCGCAAGTGTCGTACACCATTGTACTGGACCGAGCTCAGTGAAAATAAGATACACGGGGTTGATTTGATTAAATAGACTGAACTGAAAGTGGCAATGATCCGAGATAGTTTGAAAGTTGCATCAGATCGCCAAAAGTCATAGTGGATTTGAAACGTAAAGACATTGAGTTTCAGGTCAGAGACCGGGTATTTTTGAAAGTTTCCCCGTGGAAGAAAGTACTTCAATTTGGACGTAAAGGCAAATGAAGTTCGAGGTTCATCGGACCGTATGAGATCATCGAATGTATCGGGCCTGTTGCTTATAGATTAAAGTTGCCCCCTGAACTAGAAAAGATACACAACGTATTTCATGTTTCGATGCTTCGTAGATATAGATCAGATCCGTCACATGTGATCGCCCCGTCTGAGATTGAAATCTGATCAGATATGACGTACGAGGAAGAACCGATCCGTATCTTAGCTCGTGAAGTGAAAGAGTTGAGAAACAAGAAAATTCCATTAGTAAAAGTATTATGGAATCGACATGGAATAGAAGAGGCTACATGGGAGCCTGAAGATTCTGTGAGACAACAATATCCGACCTTGTTTAACGGTAAGATTTTCGAGGATAAAAATCCCTAAGGGCGGAGAGTTGTAACAATCCAAATTTGACCCTAATTGGAACAGTGGTTTTGGGACCACAAATCTGAGTCCGAATAATATTTTAATATTATTTTCTGTGTCGTTGATATGTGAATAAGCATGTGTTAAATTTCTGTGAATTCAATTGACTATTTGTGTGTTTAATTTGACTAAAGGACTAAATTGCATAATCGGTAGAAGTGGCTTCTTAATTGATTATTGGCTAAATTGAGATGGCTTTATTAAAGTGAAGTCCTTAAAGGACAATTAGTCCACTATTATTTAAGTGGAAAAGCAATGTAATAGCCCAAATAGGGCCTAGTGGGAACAGTAGTTTCGAGACCACACACCTGAAGTAAAAATATTTAATTTATGATTGTTTTAGAGTCTATGATATGTTTGGGTGATGATGTGTAAATTTTGTTAAGTAATTTTATCGATAAAGTGCCCAATTTTATTATTGGGATTAAATTGCATTAATTGCAAAATATGAGTTCTAGACCATAAGTACTTCATTTAAATGGGGGTTTAAACTAGAGGTCTTTAAATGGAAAATAGACCATCATATTTTGTTATGGACAAAACTAGTCATGGAAGGGTAAAAATTGAAGGTTTAGTACAAAGGGCATTTTTGTCATTTGGGTGTTTTAAGGCATAAAAGACAAAATTTAAACCCAAAAATCTGCTCATTCTCTTCTCCATGCTGCCGAAATTTTCATGAAGCCATGGCTAGGGTTTCAAGCTTTTTCAATGCTCAATTGTAAGTGCATTTGAGCCCCGTTTCTAATGTTCTTCGTATTTTTGAGATCCTAGAAGCTTAACCTTTCTATTTATACCATTTATTTGCATGAAAAAGGAAGTTTAAAAATTGACCCATGCTAGATATTTGTGCATTTTGATGTTTAATGGTAGAATAAGGGTGCACGAGGTTAGGAGAATGATTTTTGCTAAGTGATTTTCGTTGAAAATGGTTAAAACGGGTTAATTAGTAAAAGTTGTAAATGCTCCTAAAAGTGTGAAATAATAAGAATTTGAGGTTGATTTGGAAGAGAAAAAGGTTTGGCTGACCTTAAATTTCATAGAAATTGAATAAAAATCATATTACGAGCCTAGGGGTAAAATCGTAATTATGAGAAACTTTAGGGGCAAAATTATAAATTTACTGTACTATGATTTTTGTATTAAAATGAGTAATGTGGGTGATAATTAAGTGAAATGTGACATTTTAGATCAAAGAAATCGAGATTTGGACCAACTACGGGGAAATGTCAATCAAAATGACCGATTCGCGTTGAGGTAAGTTCATCTGGATAGTCTATAGTGAACGATTATTAAATTTGAATTGAAATGATGTATTATTTTATAAATGTATGTTATCTAATCATGACTATATGCAAGTACGAGATTGGATTGAAGGATCAATCGTGATAAATGAAGGGTCAAGTACATTCGTACTACGACTTGTGATGAATTGACGGAAAAGACCATGGTTGGACCATGGCAGTGAGTGTGCCAGTGTAAGACCATGTCTGGGACATGGCATCGGAACCGATATGTGATCCCATGTAAGACCATATCTGGGATATGGCATTGGCGTCCTATCAGGTGTGCGAGATATCCCTAACATCCTTAATATTACAAGTAGTTCAATGGGAAATTCAAGGAGTATGCTCAAGATAAGTAAGAGTAGGATATGTGAGTATTATGAATAGGCACAGGTATGTATATGAGACTCATAAATAATGTGCTCGGATTATGATGTATTATTGATAAGGATGCAAATGAGTAAGATGTGTCTATGATCACCTGGTTGTTATGAGCCAAATTATAATATGCTTTGGTGTAAGTGTGTATAAATGAAAGTGAACACAAAGAATTAATGAATGAGTGGAATTGACATTAAAATAGTGTGAGCAGCAGCATTAGTATAACTTTGAAAAATCACCAAAAATAGTAGAAATTGAATGAAAGGCTGGGAGAGATATTAAATTAAAGCTTAATGAGTCTATTGTTCTATAAAAGGAATAGAGTAAGAAAAAGAAGTGTGAATTATGAGATATTTGTATTTTAGTGAGACAGGGTCAGAATGAGTTTTGGAATCCCATGTTTCAAATTTGGAAAATTAGTAAAAATTGTACAAAACTAATTAGGGAGTATAATTTATATGCTTGAAATCCTTGATAAGTCTATTTTAAAGTGAAACAAACGATAACATCATACGACTCTTATATGAGGAGAAAATTTATTCGTAGTGAAGAAGTGTCGGAACTGTTGGACAGCAAAACAGGGGTAAATTTAATGAATAAACTGTGCTAATTGGCTAATCCAAAAATTCTTAAATTTTTATGGTGAGAAGTTATGTGAGTATAGTTTCAGGAAAAATTAACGGTTCTTCATTTGAAGCTTTGTATCTCAAGAAATAAATAATTTAGTGACAGTGACTCAAGTAGATAGATTAATGTGAACATGAGTAACAAGGTGTAAGCATGTGATATAATGATTATATCATCTTAAGAAATTATTGTGAGGATTTATCCATACAAGTTTATTAATTTCTTATTATTTGCATATGAACTTACTAAGCATTTATGCTTACTTCCCCTCTCTTTTCCCTTGCGTTGTAGTATCGACAAGTTAGCTCGGGGATCGGTGGACGTCGGAGATTTACTCACACTATCAATTGGAACACTTGGTATATCTAGATACATTAATTTTTGGGTTATGACATGTACAATAGGCTTGGTTGGTTTGTCACATAAGTCATATTTTTTTATGGCCTAAAATGTTGGCCCTTATTTAATAAATATTCATTTTTGATTAAGGCTATTTGGAGATCGCCAACATTGATGGTTGTTACACGCCTATGATGTGGTTATTCATGTATGTAGTAATTGCATAATTGAGATATTGTGGGTGCAGTCTACAAATGATTTCATGAATGGTGATGAGTATGAGAATGTGTATACAAAAATTGGATATTCGGATGTCCAATTATAAGATGATACATGTTGATGAAATGGATACAAGAGAGTTTGTGTTTTAGAGGGGGGAACTGGCGTGGAAAATAGCCAACTTCCAGGCCACACGGGCAGAGACACGGCCATGTATCTCAGCCATGTGACAGATTACGGGCGTGTTGAGGCCGTGTAAAGGATACGGACCAGGGACACGGACGTGTGTTCAGTCGTGTGTAATAAGTCAGTGTCGACCACGGGTGAATAGCACGGGTATGTCTCAGGGGCACAGGCGTGTCCTTGAGCAACATGGGCGTGTGCCCTAACCGTGGGAGTTTTGGCAGAATGTTAGGGTTTTTAGACACGGTTTGGGCACATGGGCGTGTGAGACTACGCACGGGCGTGTGTGTCATATAACACGGGCGTGTACTCCCTGTTTAGATGGGAAAGAGATTTTACTGATTATAAGAGTTCCCGATATAGTCTCAAGAGTCCTCGTATGTATGAGTGAGGTCTCGTAAGTCGAAAAAAAGAAGTTGTGGCAGTGACATCAAGGGGAGTAGTCGCGTTAAGCCTAAGTGGCGTTCAAGTAGTTTTATACGGTAACGCCTCGTGCCCGATTCCGACGGGGATTACGGGTAAGGGGTGTTTTAGGCAACATGTAGGAAAATTAGAAAAAAAATTATGTTATTATAATATGTTAATATAAGTAATAAGTAAATGATTATTTCTTTTATTTTAAGTCATAAAATAATGTAACAAAGTGGAAAGAAAGAGAACATGCATATGTTCATCTTATTGGTCGAATGTGAGAAGGAGAGAAACTCCATTTTTGAAGCTTGAGTTTCGGCATTAGGGGAGCTCAAATTGGGGAATGTACTTTGTTTAGTTTTTGATAATTTTTACATTTTTGAATTCGTTGCTTCGAATGCTATAAAACCCATGTTGAAATTTTTGAGTTTGAGGCATGTTGAGGATTCGACCATTGATGTATATTCATGATCTGTGATGGTTGATGGTAGATTATTAAGAGTATGTTTTAAATCATCATGTTTGGAATTAGAAATTTTGATGAAATTGAGTGTTAGGGATTTAATTGGAAAGAATAAATTCTTGAGGGACTAAAACATGAGACAAATGAAATGCATGGTCTCGTATGAAGCTTAGGAGCATTCAGCCCTTGAAGTGTGTGGCCAAATTTGGTGTATTTTGTGTTTTGTACAAATAGGACTAAATTGTAAAAGTGTGAAACATTAGGGGCAAAATGGTAATTTTACCATTTAAGTGTTTTTGGATTAAATTGAAATGAAATGTGTTTGAATGAGCTTAAATTGAATATGTTTAGATCAAGAACAAAGAAAAACAGATTTGGATCGGGGAAAAGCGAAAGTTATCGAATAGCTGGTTCTAGTTGTCCGACGATATTCGAGGTAAGTCTATAAGCAATTTAATACCGATAATATCGTTTATAGCCTGGATTACATGCTGAATTATGAAATTATAATTTTAAATTTAGTCAAAGCCGAATATGGACGGTGATTTTATAATGAAATATTGTTAAATTTTAACTGAGTTGATCTGTTTAAGTGATACAAATTATGTGTGATTTATGTAATTTTGGGTAGCATGTAATGTGTATGAGATGATAATAATATCGTTATTCGGGCTTCGAGCCTAGCAGGCCTTGTGCCGGTGAACTATATCTGGCTTATTGCCTAGCAGGCCTTGTGTCGGTGAATTATATCGGGCTTGTTGCCTAGCAGGCTAAATGCCGGTCTTTAAGTTTCAGACCTCGGGTCTAGCAGGCCTAGTGCCGGTGTGTGATTTAGGCTGACGCCTAGCAGGTTCTAAACCAGTGATGAAATTTCAAGTTGCAAGACATAAACTTTTCTAGCTATGTTATCATCAAGATAGTAAGTAGATATTACAAGATATATATGTATGTTCGGCCATACAGGTAAGTGCCTACAAATCATTAAATTGACCTTCTATGTTTGATTAATAAGTTAAGTATATATGTGGTAAATTGTCGAACGTGAGTGATACTAATTGATCCTGTATATTTGGCCTTATGCTTATGTTTATGTGATCCTATTGAACTAAGAGTATCGAAAATATTAGTAGTTGGAGAAGAGTTATTAATTCATATTTAAACTATGTGATGAGTAATAAAGTGAAGTTTAAAGGTAAAATAATTATGATGATTAAGCCAAATGAGATACTAGCATTCGGCTTAAGTAGATTAAATAAGTATTAAGCTTTAGGTTCTATGATATTATGTATAATATTGAAAATAATTAAATGATCAATTTATTTAATACATTTGCTTAAGACTTACTAAGCTAGTTAGCTTACTTTGTGTGTTATGTTTCTGCTATATTTTATAGATTTTGTTTAAGCTACGAGCTCAGAGGATCATCATCGAAGTCATCCATGCTATCGACTTATTGTAATATCCTAAAATTTGAGTATTATTTGTGTTAACTCGGGTATGAATTTTGTGTGTAACATATTCTTGTGAAGGCTTGATTTTATTTAGGAAGCTAGAATAATTGTTAGTATGGTTTATTTAATGAAGTGGATTAAGTGAGCTTGACACTTAAGTTAAATTAAGTGTTAAATTAAAGCACATGAGTAGTTAGTGGCATAGTGGATAAGGAGCTTGAAAGGTTGCTTGAGGAAGTGGTTGAGTAGCATGGAAAGCATATTGAGGATTTTATTTTTGTTCATCTTAGCATTTATATTTGGTCAACTTTATTTATGATAAGGTTGGACTTTTAAGATTTTAGTAAGTTGAATATTGGTTTAAGGAAAGCATGAAATTGGGGATAAGAATCTTAAGGTTATGGAAGGTTAGGGAGACATAAGGCTTGGTTTTAGGAAGATGTTTTGGAAAGTATTCCAAAGCCTTTAGTGCATGTATGTGGATGGCATGTGTGGTTAGGGGTGACCAATGATGATAGGAAGCTTAGGGGGATAGTTGGCCAATTTTAGTTTTGTGCATCTTTTTGCATTTGTTTTCCTCTCCAAAACTCTCTCTTTGGCGAATATATCTTATGCATTTTGTGCAAATTTTGTTTATGGTTTAGCCTTCATTTTGTTTGAACCAAAAATGTTATTTTCTTTCTCTCATCTTTCCTCTTGAAACCGAAACCTCACTTGGCTTTTGTGCACTTTCTTTTCGACAAATAGGTGTTTGGCGAACCTCTCTCTCACATCTCTCTCTTTTCTTCTTTTGATATTGGTTCATAATCACATTTTCTTTTACACTCTCTTGGCGAATCTTTCTCCATCTCAAATTCCATTTCTTTTCATTTACTCAAAGTTAAAACATCCATTTACATTCTATTTTTTTCTTTTCTTTTTATTTCACCATAGTCGAATCTTCTTCCTCTCTTTTGGGATTGTTTTGGCCGAATATCATCAAGGTTAGGCATTCATTTAAGGTTTTCTTCAATCGGTTTTGGAAAAGGGTAAGTGTTCATGGCCATTTTTCCTTTTCTTTCTCTTTTCTATGTCATTTTCTTGTGGACAAAGGCCGAACCTATGGGAATTTGTTGCAAGGTTCTAACCATTCTAGGAACCGATTTCTTTTAGGCTCCTCGGGACGTTGGAAGCAATCAATCTAAGCCTCGTATCTTTGTCTCTCATTTTGGGTAAGCTTTTAGGTAAGATTGGTTTTTTCGAGCGATAACTCTTTGAGATTTAGTGGTAGGGCGAATGGCCTTTGTTTATAATCTTAGTATTGGTGGATTGTAGGACAAGGTGATCTAGTGCGATGGATCGGATCTTTGGAAGTTAGTTCTAGCATTGGTGAAAGGTGTGTACCTTACACACTTTATAACTTCAGTTAAGTATATGTATTTATATTATTAATTTACTAATCATAATATCAAAGTGGGAAAGCGATGAGATCTTAATATGATACCATGATGGTATGAATGAGGATTCGGGTAAGTCCGTTTCGATATGTTGTTAATACATGTGGATTGAGAACATGATCTCGATTTATGATATATCATTATGTGATTCATAATAAAGTATATTGACATGATTTGTCTATGTATTGCATTGGTATGGGCAATATGAGAGGAGGGGAAGATTGATATCGTGTCTTGGACACGGAGGTTTGGTACCTCCGGTGATTTGGTATCACATTCGTGTCTTCGACACGGAGGTTTGGCACCTCATAGCGTCTAAATCCACGTGGTCTAGCACCATCGTGGGTTGGCCCCACTTTTAAGATATGGGATCATCGCCATGATTTGGTATCACACGTGGGTTGGCCCTCGGATGGATTATTCGTGACTTTAGTCACGGTGATTTAGTATCACATATATTTCGTGACTTTGGTCACGGTGGTTTAGCACCACCGGTGGTTTGGTACCACATAGGGTAGAAAAGGAGTTATGGATGGTTAGGTTGGGTGCATTATACATATATGTTGTTTTGTTATAATTTGTGAAAGTATGTGATATTTACCCGGAGAGGATTATGCATCGAGTCTTGGTGACTCACCTTCTCCTTACTTTTTAGGTGATGCATAAAATTAGCGGGTGAGGAGCCGGATGAACTCGAGGAGGCCATGCAATAAACATTGATTTTTCATGAACTTGATTTGGGGTACTTTAAATTATTTTAATTTGGTTTCATATTTTTATGGATTTGTAATAAGGCCTATTTAATTATGTTTTGGATTATTTATATGTTTTAGATTTGATTTAAATTTGGCTTACAAATTACATGTTTGATATAATAATTTGAGCACAAAGTTTTCTAAACTACTGAGCATAATGGTTTTCAAAACGTTACCATCGGGTAATTTAAATAATTTGATAATCTTTAATAATTTAAGTGTTTTGATAACTCATACATTTTTCCAAAACTTAAGTTTGCAAATTTCAATTAGCAACGGTTTTCAACTAATAGCTTGAGTTTCTTATAAAAATTATAAAAGTTTTCTAATCTATGGATATGTAACTAAGATTTAATTAGATAATTTCAAAGTAAATTATCGCTTTTAACAATATACACTGCTTTTCTACAAATATAAAATTTTCAAAGAGTTTTCACTAAAATTAATTGTTATCTCGATTTTCTTCAAAATGTTTTACTCTGTGGCATGCTAGATTCGGTCATGGCAAATTGACGGGTTTGGGGTGTTACAAATTGGTATCGAGCTAAGTTCAAAAGCTTCATTTGTGGGCTGAGGCCCAAAATGATTTAAAGTATAGTTTTAAAATGTTTTTGTTTATGGTTGGAAAAGCATGGCACCGAGTCTCCTAAGACCGATCCGCCCGGGAAGAACTTCAAACTGTTGATTTTGATGATATGATGATGATGGTATGACTTTATAGTAGTAGGAACTACTCTAGAGACCCAAACCTACAGGTTGGATGTACTTGCAAAAACAAAACTCTTTAATAAGAATTATTCATAAAACTGTGTTTTAAAATAGTGGAATAATGACTAATGCATAAAACTTTTAAATCAGATAAGTCGAGATTTTAGATATGAGTGCTCAAGGTCGAGGTCGTGTTATGCGTGGACGCGGTAGGGGTAGGATGGCTGTGTCTGAGCCAGTGAGGTCGGGTCAAGGATCCGAGAATGAGGTACCACCACCCTCACCACCAGCGGTTGGAGTTTAGTTTCAGGATCAAACGGGGGACGACGCAGTGTTTCAAGCAATGTTGAGAGTTCTTGAGAGGGTAGTGGAATAGGAGGCGCGGGAGCTCGAAAATCTATACTGGCGACTTGAGCCAATGGAGCCGAGGTATTTCGAGGTGTTTGGTGTAGCTCGATTCAATGGAATATTGGTTAGAGGCGACGAGTGAATAATGGATGATCTGGATCTGAATGCCGAGGAAAAGTGAAAGGGATAGTGTCACTTCTTCGGGATGAGTCATATCAGTGGTGGCTCACGGTGCAGAACAATGCTGCGACAGAGGATCTCACTTGGGATTATTTTAAGCGGTATCAAAAGAAATACATTGGATCCAATTACGTTGATCGCAGCGCAAAGATAAGGCATTTTGAGTTTGGTCCAAGGGAGTAAGTCCATATCGAATATGAAGTGAGTTTTTAAGATTGAGCCAGATCTTTGAGGTATCGTAGCTTGAACACGAGCGATGTGTCCGGTTCGAGGATGGCTTAAGAGATGAGCTGAGGTTGCTGATTGCCCCACATCAGGAGTGAGAATTTGCTGCGTTAGTTGAAAAGACTAAGATTGCTGAAGGAATAAAGGAATCCGTACGGTAGAATCTCGACAGAAATAAACATAAGAGAAGTTTTGGATCATCCGGGTCAGCCGGTAATTCTCAGAAGAGGGTTAGGCAGAATGGGCCAAATCAATCTGGAAGGCTATTCTTGCTAATCGGGGACCAAGACGATTATGTAATCGTGGGAAATATCATTGGGGTGAATGTTGGACCGGAGGAAAAGGATGTTTGAGTGTGGTTCATTGGATTATCGTGTGAGGGACCGCCCACGTAAGCAAGCCAAAATCGGTCGAGGTCAAGGTCGTGCTCGGTTCAAAAGGAGGACCGTCACCACGGAGAGGTCGTGGTAATGGTAGAGATAGTAATGGTTTTGGTCGAGGCAGCGGAGCATTAGGCGAGGTGCAAGTAACACTAAGGTAAGATAACTTTGGTTTAGTGTATCTTTGCGAGGCGTTGAGAGGAGGCGATGCACGGGCGTCATCATCGATGCGTTCTTAATCTTTGGTGTTCCATATACTGCTTTGATATATGTGGGTTCGACACATTCGTATGTTACTAGTAGTATAGTAGAGACCATGAACTTAAACTTTGAGACTGCTTCTAGGAGGATGACAGTACTTAGCCCTCTAGGTCACTCTGTAGAAGTAAATAAACTGTATAGGGATGTACCCCTAGAACTCCAAGGGGTAATGTTTGTGGCTGATCTGATGGAACTGCCGTTTGGGGAGTTCGATTTGATTCTTGGAATGGACTGGTTGGTTAAGTACTAGGTAAGTTTGGATTGCACTGCTAAGCGCATGGTTTTGAAGATAGCTGAGGGTGAAGAGGTGGTTATGATAGGTAAAAGAAGAGATTATCTATCCAATGTGGTATCTGCGTTGAAAGCTGTGAAGATGGTCAGGAAGGGCAGTGAGGCATATGTAGTCCATGTGTGCGCGTTGGAGGCTAAGGAGTCTCTTGTGGGGAATGTCCGAATCAGAAGGAATATCTTGAGGTATTTCGGAAGAACTTCAGGATCGCCTCCGATCGTGAAGTCGAATTCGGTATAGATCATTACCCGAGCAGCGCCGGTGTCTATAGCTCCGTATAGGATGGCACCAAAGGAATTGATGGAATTGAAAGCTTCGATTCAAGAGATGTTGGATTGAGGTTTCATTCGACCAAGTGTTTCACCTTGGGAGCGCCTTTGTACTTTTGTCAAGAAGAAGGATGGTACGATGCAGATGTGTATTGACTATCTGCAGTTGAATAAGTGACGATCAAAAACAAGTATCCTTTGCCGAGGATAGATGACTTGTTTGATCGACTTAAAGGCGGCGGTTTTCTCAAGATTGATTTAAGATGCGGATATCATCGATTAAAGGTGAAAGAGGTGATATCCATAAGGCGACATTTCGCTTTTCGGTATGGGCACTACGAGTTTTTATAATCTCTGTTTGGGTTGACTAACGACCGGCGGCATTCATGGACATGATGAATCGAGTATTCCAGCAGTTTTTGGATCACTTTGTCGTAGTTTTTATAGACGATATTTTTGTATACTCTAAGTCAGAGGAGGAGCATGATGCGCATTTGTGAGTAGTGTTGCAGATTCTGAGGGAAAAGCAGTTATATGCCAAATTTAGTAAGTGCGAGTTCTGGCTTAGGGAGGTGACTTTCTTGGGTCACGTTGTATCAGTTGAGAGGATTAGGGTGGATCCTCGAAAGATCGAAGCAGTGTTAGATTGGAAGCCACTTAAATCAGTAGCTGAAATTCAAAGTTTTTTAGGTCTGGCGGGGTATTACCGAAGATTTGTAGAGGGATTTTCTTTGATAGCAGCACCGATGACCAAGTTATTGAGGAAAGGAGTTCCATTTGTGTGGACCGAGAAGCAGCAAGAAAGTTTTGACAAGTTGAAGAAGATTCTGACTGAAGCTCCAGTTTTAATTCAACCCGAGACAGGCAAGGAATTCACGGTTCTTGTGATGCATCACATCTTGGTTTGGGATGTGTGCTAATACAAGAAGGGAAGGTAGTGGCTTATGCATCTCGGCAGTTGAGACCACATGAGGTTAATTATCCGACGCATGACTTAGAATTAGCCGCAGTGGTCTTTGCTTTGAAGATTTGGAGACACTACTTGTACGGAGAGAAGTCGATAGTCTACACGGATCACAAGAGTCTTAAGTATCTTTTGACTCAGAAGGATTTGAACTTGAGGCAGCGTAGATGGATTGAATTGTTGAAGGACTACGACTGTTCGATTGGGTATCCTCCAGGCAAGGCTAACGTGGTGGCAGACGCGTTGAGCCGTAAGGTTGTATCAGATTTAAGATCGATGTTTGCTCGTTTTAGCTTATATGACGATGGGAGTCTTTTGGCTGAATTGCAAGTCAAGCCGACTTGGTTAGATCAAATCAAGGAGAAACAGTTAGAGGATGATAGTTTGAATGATCAGAGGTTGCAGATTCAGAATGGTGGTTTAGAGGATTATAGTTTGTCCAGTGATGGGTATTGTGTTTTCAAGGGAGAGCTTGTATGCTGAAGGATATCGAGTTGAGGCAAAAGATTCTTCGGGACGCACATAACAGCCCATATGCTATGCATCCTAGAGGTAGCAAGATGTATCGGATTTAAGAGAGCGATTTTGGTGGCAGTCCAAGCGAGAGAGGTGGCGAGTTTGTGGGTAAATGTCGGCGTGTCGGCGAGTTAAAGTGAGCATCGATTCATTCTGGATTACTTTAGCCGGTGAAGATTCCACAAAGGAAGTGGGAAATGATTACTATAGACTTTGTTAGTGGATTACCTCTTACACCTAGTAAGAAGGACTCAGTTTGGGTGATTGTGGATTGTTTGACTAAGTCACTTATTTCATCCCGTGAGGTGGATTATTCACTTGAAGTTAGCTAAGTTGTATGTGGCGGAGATAGTGAGGTTGCGGTGTGCGGTGTCGATCATCTCGGATAGAGATCCCGATTTACATCGAGGTTTTGGAGAGCGTTACATCGGGCCTTGGTGCAGCGGTTGGATTTCGATCTGCATTTCATCCACAATCGGACAGGCGATGGAAAGGGTTATTCAAATTTTAGAGGATATGTTGAGAGGTCGTGTTTTGGACTTCAGAGGTAGCTGGGAAGAGTTTTTACCATTAGCTGAGTTTACATACAACAATAGTTATCAGGCAAGCATTAAGATGGCACCATATAAGGCGTTGTATGGTAGGAGGTGTCGCACACCTACTTGTTGAACAGAGTTGGGTGAGCGTCAGTTGTTAGGACTAGAGTTGGTTGCAGAGACTGAGGATAAGGTTATGTTGATTCAAGCTCGTCTGAAGGAACCTTCGGATAGGCAGAAGTCATATGCCGATCTCAAGCAGAGGGATATAGAGTTTGCCGTAGGTGACAAAGTTTTTCTGAAGGTTTTGCCATGGAAGAAAGTGTTAAGATTTGGGAGAAAAGGCAAGTTAAGTCCAAGGTTCATTAGACCGTTTAAGGTGTTGAGACGAGTGGGACGATAGCCTATCACCTTTCGAGTTACCATCGAATCGAGTCGATTCACGATGTGTTCCATGTTTCCATGCTTAGACGCTATCGTTCGATCCATCGCATATGGTGGCGATGAGGAAGTAGAGGTGAATCTAGATTTGATGGTGGAGGAAGAACACATGCGAGATCCTAGAATGAGATGTAAAAGTTTTGCGGAGGAAGTCGGTTCCTTTAGTGAAAGTCTTATGGCGGAACCATGGCGTAGAAAAAGCTACGTGGGAACCGGAGGATGCAATGAGGCGTGATATCCTCAACTCTTTTGATCGAGTAATTTCGAGGACGAAATTTTCTTAAGGGGGTAAAATTATAATATCCTAAAATTTGAGTATTATTTGTGTTGACTCAGGTGTGAATTTTGTGTGTAGCATAGTCTTGTGAAGGCTTGATTTTATTTAGGAAGCTAGAATAATTGTTAGTATGGTTTATTTAATGAAGTGGATTAAGTGAGCTTGACACTTAAATTAAATTAAGTGTTAAATTAAAGCACATGAGTAGTTAGTGGCATAGTGGATAAGGAGCTTGAAAGGTTGCTTGAGGGAAGTGGTTCGAGTAGCATGGAAAGCATATTGAGGATTTTATTTTGTTCATCTTAGCATTTATATTCGGTCAACTTTATTTATGATAAGGTTGGACTTTCAAGATTTTAGTAAGTTGAATATTGGTTTAAGGAAAGCATGAAATTGGGGATAAGAATCTTAAGGTTATGGAAGGTTGGGGAGACATAAGGCTTGGTTTTAGGAAGATGTTTTGGAAAGTATTCCAAGGCCTTTAGTGCATGTATGTGGACGACATGTGTGGCTAGGGGGTGACCGAATGATGATAGGAAGCTTAGGGGATAGTTGGCCAATTTAAGTTTTGTGCATCTTTTGCATTTGTTTTCCTCTCCAAAACTCTCTCTTTGGTAGAATATATCTTATGCATTTTGTGCAAATTTTGCTTTTGGTTTAGCCTTCATTTTGTTTGAACCAAAATGTTATTTTCTTTCTCTCATCTTTCCTCTTGAAACCAAAACCTCACTTGGCTTTTGTGCACTTCTTTTTAAGCAAATAGGTGTTTGGTAGAACCTCTCTCTCTATATCTCTCTTTTCTTCTTTTGATATTGGTTCATAATCACATTTTCTTTTACACTCTCTTGGCCGAATCTTTCTCCATCTCAAATTCCATTTCTTTTTCATTTACTCAAAGTTAAAACATCCATTTACATTCTATTTTTTTTCTTTTCTTTTTATTTCACCATAGCCGAATCTTCTTCCTCTCTTTTGGGATTGTTTTGGCCGAATATCATCAAGGTTAGGCATTCATTTAATGTTTTCTTCAATCGGTTTTGGAAAAGGGTAAGTGTTCATGGCCATTTTTCCTTCTTTTCTTTCTCTTTTCTATGTCATTTTTCTTGTGGACAAAGGCCGAACCTATGGGCATTTGTTGCAAGGTTCTAACCATTCTAAGAACCGATTTCTTTTAGGCTCCTCGGGACGTTGGAAGCAATCAATCTAAGCCTCGTATCTTTGTCTCTCATTTTGGGTAAGCTTTTAGGTAAGATTGGTTTTTTTTTCAAAGCGATAACTCTTTGAGATTTAGTGGTAGGGCTGAATGGCCTTTGTTTATAATCTTAGTATTGGTCGATTGTAGGACAAGGTGATCTAGTGCGGTAGATCGGATCTTTGGAAGTTAGTTCTAGCGTTGGTGAAAGGTGTGTACCTTACACACTTTATAACTCGGTTAAGTATATGTATTTATATTATTAATTTACTAATCATAATATCAAAGTGGGAAAACGATGAGATCTTAATATGATACCATGATGGCATGAATGAGGATTCGGGTAAGTCCGTTTCGATATGTTGTTAATACATGTGGATTGAGAACATGATCTACGATTTATGATATATCTATTATGTGATTCATAATAAAGTATATTGACATGATTTGTCTATCTATTTCATTGGTATGGGCAATATGAGAGGAGGGGGAAGATTGATATCGTGTCTTCGGACACTAGAGGTTTGGTACCTCCAGTGATTTGGTATCACATTCATGTCTTCGGACACCAGAGGTTTGGCACCTCATAGCTTCTCGTCCCTGTGGTCTAGCACCACCGTGGGTTGGCCCCACTTTTGAGATATGGGATCATCGCCAGTGATTTGGTATCACATGTGGGTTGGCCCCACAATGGATTATTCGTGACTTTGGTCACCAAAGATTTGGTATCACATATATTTCGTGACTTTGGTCACCGGTGGTTTAGCACCACCGGTGGTTTGGTACCACACGGGGTAGAAAAGGAGTTATGGATGGTTAGGTTGGGTGTATTATACATATATGTTGTTTTGTTATAATTTGTGTAAGTATGTGATATTTACCCGAGAGAGGGATTATGCACTGAGTCTTAGTGACTCACCTTCTCCCTTACTTTTTCAGGTGATGCATAAAATTCGCGGGTGAGGAGCCAGATGAACTCGAGGAGGCCATGCAATAAACATTGATTTTTCATGAACTTCGATTTGGGGTACTTTAAATTATTTTAATTTGGTTTCATATTTTTATGGATTTGTAATAAGGCCTGTTTAATTATGTTTTGGATTATTTATATGTTTTAGATTTGATTTAAATTTGGCTTACAAATTACATGTTTGATATAATAATTTGAGCACAAAGTTTTCTAAACTACTGAACACAATGGTTTTCAAAACGTTACCATCGGGTAATTTAAATAATTTGATAATCTTTAATAATTTAAGTGTTTTGATAACTCATACGTTTTTCCAAAACTTAAGTTTGCAAATTTCAATTAGCAACGGTTTTCAACTAATAGCTTGAGTTTTTTATAAAAATTATAAAAGTTTTCTAATCTATGGATATGTAACTAAGATTTAATTAGATAATTTCAAAGTAAATTATTAGTTTTAACTTAATATACACTGCTTTTCTATAAATATAAAATTTTCAAAGAGTTTTTCACTAAAAATTAATTGTTATCTCGATTTTCTTCAAAATGTTTTACTCTGTGGCATGCTAGATTCGGTCATGGCGAATTGACCGGGTTTGGGGTGTTACACTTATTTTTGGTACCTACAAAGTTAAAATTTTGAACTTAAGGCATGTATAGGCTAGCTTTATGTGCGAATGACTTGTTGTTGATGTATATAAGCCATGTGAAAATGGCTTGATCATGATGTTGGTATGGTGTGTACATATTCGGTCATGTTATAAGCTCTTTTGGGTAACTATATTACATAGCATGTGAGTATAATGTATTGCTTATATGGCTTGATTTGGAAATGATATGGATTGTTTATGACTAGAGCATTTTGATGATCTTGATGATTGGTATGGATTTGTCTTTGAGTATAGTATAAATTCACTTAGTTAATGGGATAATAATGAACATCATAGATTCAAGTTTGTTTTGGATGTTTTGATTTAATTGAAAAGGGATGGTATGCGCACATAGGATGCCGAATGGTTTGCTAATTAGGAAAAGTTGGTGAATGTATACTAATGAATAAGTTATATGATCATTTTGGTTCGATTATGTGCATGCAAATTTATTAGGGTGTACATTAGTTCGATGGAGTGTAATGATTCCATTGGAATTCGGCAATAGGTAATGGTAAGCATAGTCTATCATTGGCTTAAGCTATGAAGTAAATGATGGATACATGTTTAAATCATGGTAAGTAACATATTAGCTAAGTAACGTGTATTTCTTATGAGTATGTATTTGTTTTGGTCATTTCATGAGATAAGAATTAGGTTATACAATGCATGTTTATAATGGTTAACCTTAAGTGAATTAAATGTATATGCCTACGATATAATTGTTTGTGAATTGGCTATTTTGATTAGGTTTGACTTGGCAAATGAATATATTGCTTGAGAAGTTAGTTAATTGGGCTCATTTCTGATCTTATTAAATGCGCATATGAATATGTTGTTTAAGATCTATACTTGATCATTTGGTGAAGTCATTTACGCCAAATTTGTTAAAGGTCAATAAGCAATGTGATGTGAAATATTTGGTTTAATATGCTTAAGTATTTATGTTCTACGTTAGGTATTCAGCTTCTAAAAGGTTGGTTTTAAGTTATGTTCGATATATGTTTTGTAATGAAATGTGATTCATTTAACTTTTAAACTATAAATGAGATGAATATAGGCGAATTTAAATTTCGAAATTTGAATAGGAAAAATTATTTTAATGTGGTTATTTAAGAAGCATGAAAAGAAATAAATGTATGTTCTAAACTGTGTTTGATCGGTAATGCCTCTAATCCTAATCCAGCGACGGATACGGATTAGGGTGTTACTCTGATGGCTTCAATTTGCTTCACTGCAACTTCAGGAAGGTAGTATCCGCTATCTTTCAATCTGCTCCACTGCAAACTCAGAAAGATAAGGCTGAAAGTGTCTTTGATCTACTTCCTGCAACTTCAGAAAGATGAGATCTACTATCTCCAGTCTACTCTGTTGCAACTTCAGGGAGATAAGACTATAATATTCAGCTTGCTCCCTTGCTACCTTAGGGAGATAAGGCTGGTGGCTAAAATCTGCTTCCTGCTACCTCGGGAAGATAAGATTCACCGTATTCGATTTACTCCACTGCAACTTCAAGGAGACAAAATCTACAATCTTTAATCTGCTTCATTGCTACCTCAGAAAGATAAGACTACAAACTTCAGCCTGCTCCCTAGCTACCTTAGGGAGATAAGGCTGGTGGCTAAAATCTGCTTCCCTGCTACCTCGGGAAGATAAGATTCACTGTCTTTGATTTGCTCCACCGCAACTTAAGGGAGACAAAATCTACAATCTTTAGTTTGCTTCCTTGCTACCTCAGGAAGATAAGACTACAAACTTCAGCCTACTCCCTTGCTACCTTAGGGAGATAAAGCTGGTGGCTAAAATCTGCTCCCTTGCTACCCCGGGAAGATAAGATTTGCCATCTGTAAATTCACCGATATTGCTACACCGTCCTCTGAAGGACATGTCTTGTAGACTCGATTCCATATGTTTATGTCAAATAATCAAGATGCTATTATCAGAACGAATCAAATGCTTCTAGCTACGTGTGTTATGAGTGACATGAATGCAACATGTCATGCAAATGATTTCTTTTTAAACGTTTTAAGGGTTAGGATGTAATGATCGAAATGAATCAAATACTCCTAATGAGATTTGCTATGATATATGAAAAAATGTTATGAGTATGATTCCTACTCTAGGTGTCATCACTCATTTGTTCTTCATCCTTGTTCCTCTCGAAACACCAATCATATTCTACTCAACAAGCTTACTCCGCTGTAATTTCGTAGTCAACTCCGCTTGAAACTTGAGGACACAAAGCTTGTACCATCCTACCATGATAGGAATTGAAACTTTTTAAATTCGTCCCCTCTATAATTTTTAGGGTATAAGATTTATTTCAAAATCAACCCATTTCACCACAATTCAAGGGTTCTAAATTTTTCATCAACTTAGTTTGTTACACCATTCCCCAAATGTTATGACCTGATGACATCACTTACTTTCGTCACATCAACTCATTATTTTGTCCAATTATCATTTGGACAAAGAATTCAGAGAAATAGTCTCTATCCAGACTCTTCTTTCTCAAATATTTCTAATATATGCACATGGAAATTCTAAACAATTGTCATGTTTCGGTTCCTTTTTTTATCTAGAAATTTCCAAAGTAATATGTAGAACTTCTTTTGTGAAATTATTAGTTCGTCAATCATTATTTCAATGCAACATGTTTATGAATAATGGGTAACAAATAAATTGATCTCAAAGAGAGTTAAATGAATTATAAAAAATACAAAGAAAATTAACTAGGAACATATCTTTGAGAAGAAAAAGAATCCAAAGATAGTAAAATGAATAGGACAAAGATCAGATGCCCTAGATATCGTAGATTGGGCTTCTATATACAAACTCCATGAAGACTGCTTTGTGCTTAACATGTGTTTAGAAGACCCAAAGTACTTTATTGATGCCCCGATATGCAACATACTTCATTTCTTGTTGATTCAAGTATAGTATGATGTCTGCATGTCTATTCAGAATTTGAGCCGCCCTTTTCGGGTTTTCAACTCAAAACCCCTTTGGTCTCAAGGCGCCCTTTGCGGGTTTTCGCCTTGGCCTCTCCCTTTTTTTTAGAAACTCAAAGCACCCTTTGTGGGGTTTCACCTTTGCCTCTTCTCCTCTTTAAGCAAAATACTTTTTGACTGAATTCGAGTTCACAGGATTGGGTAAACTTTTCCCATCCATTTCAGTTAGAATCAGTGCACCTCTAAAGAAAGCTTTCTTCACCACATATGGTCCTTCCCAATTCGGCATCCATTTTCCTCTGAAATCCTTTTGTATGGGAAGAATCTTTTTCAGTACAAGGTCCCCCTCATGAAACTCTCTTGGGCAAACTTTTTTATCGTAGGCTCGCATCATTTGTTTTTGGTATATCTAACCGTGACGAATAGCCCTTAGCCTCTTTTCTTCAATTAAGTTCAACTGATCATACCGAGCCTGGATCCATTCAGCCTCATCCAACTTTATTTCTGAAAAAACTCGAAGAGAAGGTATTTCCACTTCAATAGGTAGAACTGCCTCCATCCCATAGACCAATGAGAAAGGCATTGCCCCAGTAGAGGTTCTGACAGACGTCCAATAAGCATAGAGTGCAAACGGTAGTTTCTCATGCCAATCCTTATAAGTCTCAGTCATCTTTCCTACTATATTCTTGATATTTTTATTGGCTGCTTCCATTGCCCCATTCATTTTTGGATGATACGGAGATGAGTTGTGGTGTTTGATGTTGAATTGACTACAAACTTTTGCTATCGTGCTATTGTTCAAGTTCAATGCGTTATTTGATATGATCCTCTCAGGCATTCCATATCGACAAATGATCTCTTTCTTTAAAAATTGACTAACTGCTGACTTAGTGATGCTAGCATATGAAGCAGCCTCTACCCATTTCATTAAGTAGTCAATTACCATGAATATGAATCGATGCCTATTCAAAGCTTTCGGTGAGATTGGTCCAATAACATCTATGCCCCATATGGAAAAAGGCCATGGATAAGTCATAACATGTAAATGTGATGGAGGAACATAAATTTTGTCTCCATAAATATGGCATTTATGACATCTCTTGGCATAGCTGATACAATCTCCTTCCATGGTGGACCAATAATATCCAAATCTCATTATCTACCTGGCCATTGTGAATCTATTAGTGTGTGTTCCACAAACGCCCTCATGAACTTCCTCTAGGATTTTCCTAGCCTCTATAGCATCAACGTATCTCAATAATACTTGATCTTTTCTTTTTTTATACAAGATACCCCCATCTAAAACATAGTCAGAGGCCAATCTTCTTAATGTCATTTTTTCATTCTCAGTTGCATGCTCTGGGTATTCACGATTTTTTACTTATCACAATACGTCATGATACCAATGGTGATCATCTCTTTCCTCCTCTTCTACATTATAACAAAGAGCTGGAACTTCAAAAATACTCATCTGAATAGGTCACATATCCTCTAGTCTGTTTACTTTGATCATAGAACCAGGGTTGCCAAAGCATCCGCCATATGGTTTTTATCATGTGGGAGATAATTAAAAGTAATTTTATAGAACTCCTCAATCAATCCCAGAACTATTTTTCAGTAATCATGATAAACCGTAAAAGTAACATATTTTAATCCCACATTTAGTATGCTTTTGGATGATTTTCCCTGATTTACGTAAAAATGTGCTCTTAATCCTTTCTTTTCATGTCTTTATACTCAGGAAAGCACCTAAGGATAAAAAGAACGTAAAACGGGCTTAAAACAGACCAAATTGGGCCAACCCAAGAAATCGACACGGCCGGACTTTAAGCCACACGGCTGTGCCTTGCCATTTATTTAGAACACGGCCTCACCCAATTTACACGGTCGTGCCTCGTCTACAAAAGTCCAACACGGTTTAGCCACGATTTACACGGGCGTGTGCCATGGGCGTGCCCCTGCCATGGGAATGAGCAATTTCACTCGAATTTGGATGCTTGAAGCCAAAGAAACATACTCCTAAGTCTACTTAAACACCTTAATAGTAATTCTACTTTAAGGAGGTACTTAGGAGCCAAGTAAAGCACCTAAGGAGCCTATATAAACAACCCAAGGCAGTCGTTCTAAAGGAGGAAGTTTTGGGCAGAGTTTTCTGCCAGAGCTTTTATTCAGGAAATTACTCGAAGATAGCCAGTTGATCCATCTCAAGAAGCCAGAGTTCTACTTAAGACAGAGGATCTCCTCTTCAATTCCTTCACGGGGTTTTAGGGATTTCTTATGTTTTGTTTTATCTTTTCTCTTGAGATGTTTTCTTATTTTGTTATGAACTAAACCCTTCAGATACCTGAAGGGGGATGAAATCTATGATGGATTTTGTTATTTGATTTCTAAATTATATGATAAGTACTTAGTTTGTTCTTAATTATGTTGCTTAATTTAATTTGATGTGCTTAGGTGGAAGAGGAATAGACCCTGCCTGAGAGTAGATCTAACATAATTAAGCGGAGTTGATCGCACGCCTAGAGATAGGGTGATGAGATTTTGCCGAATTAGGGTGAAACCTAATATGGGAGTCCATTGATCGATTTACTGCTTTCTTAGGGGGTTATTATAAGAGAACGAGAGTTCCACTAATTAACCTAAGGTTAGACATTATTCGCCTTGAGAGAGGGTTTAATAAAGGTTAGGGAGTCTCACGGATCAAGCTAAGTAAAGAAGTCATATGAATTAAAAGTTAGATAATAAGAGAAGTCATAGGTGGATTCTTCCTGAGGGTATCGTCTAAAATCAACTTATTTTATCCACAGTCTATTCCCAAAGTTTCATTCTTTTGCCTTTGCATCTAGTTTAGTTTAGTTTTTCATTAGTTTTAGAATAATAAACCAATCACTCCATATTTTAGGCTAAATAATAGAAAGAAAGTGAGTAGTAGTACTTTTAGGTTCCTTTGGGTTCGATAAAATAATCTTGTAACATCCTGAATTAGGGGTTGTTTGCAATTTAATTATTTTCATGTGATTGCATGAAGAAATGCGTATGTTATGGTTGTTGATATATTCTAGGGTCTAGTCATAACCCCGGGTTAGGTCGGACTTAGGACTGAAAATTTATTTTAGTGCTTTAGAGGAGGAAGCAAGGTGAGATAGGGGTTAAGAGAAATTTTTGAAGGAGCATGACACAAGGAAACAGGTAATAGGGGGGCATGGGATGCTACCTAAGGGGCTAGGAAGGGTGCGGCAAAGCAGGAGTTCGAGCTGCTGAGTTTGCGCATTGGGAGTTTATTTTTGCGTTATGGGAGTTAGGCTGGGAAGGCCTTAAAAATTAAATGGTAAGGTTTAAGGGCATGAAAGTTGGTTTGGTGGAGTGGCTTGGGGCGCCACTTAAGGGTCTTGGTGAATGGACTCAAGATCGAGTCACGCTGGAAGCAAAGGGTGTTTTATTTTTGCCTTTGGCGTTAAGGCAAGGGGTGCTAGGGAGAAAGCGCTTAAAAGGAGTTGTAGGAAGTTTATGTCATGAAATGAGTCACTAGCAAAGTGGCTGGAGGCGTTGTAAGGGGCTGCGGTAGTGAGGTCCCATGTTCTAGTAGCATGGGCAGCAGCATGGATGGTTTTATTTTTATTTTTGGCGTGAAAGGAGAAAGCTAGTGGCCTGCTTTTGGACTCCTAATTTGATAACAATAAATCTTGTTTTATTCGGCTGGAAGGATGGGA
Organism: Gossypium rotundifolium; assembly: GCA_025506655.1. NCBI lineage: Eukaryota > Viridiplantae > Streptophyta > Magnoliopsida > Malvales > Malvaceae > Gossypium > Gossypium rotundifolium. Next base: position 185,223,020 of record CP106727.1, on the reverse strand, counting down.
TAATTGGTATTTTATGTTTATTTTGTTTATTTGAAACGGTGGCTAAGAGATAGGATGGGAGATAATGTTGTTTTTTATTTTAAGTGGGTGATAATTAATGAATAAAGAATTGTCACAAAAAGGGGGGGAAGATGGACGAATGTAGGACACCTTAGTGACATCCACAATCGGCTTTGAGTATAGCAAGGAGGTGCCGAAATTTATTTGGCTTGTTCTTCTTTTTTTTTTCAATTGATTGCTTGGCCGAATTCTCTCTAGTCCACAAGTGCCAAAAATTCTTCAAATCCCTTTTCTTCTTTTGTTCCTTCTTGGCCGAACTTATCACCCCCATTCTACTCAAACTTCATCTTCCATTTGGTGTTAGCCGAATCTCTTAGGGGCTGTCGACTTTTCTCTTGTAGTTTCTCCAAGCGGCATAGTGGTAAGTATTTCTTCTTTAAGGCAATCGGTTTGTTTCTTATTTTTTGGGGGATGGCCGAATGTTCATAGGATCACAAGATGGTATTTCTTTGTTGTAGCTAACGGCATGGTGCATTGAGGAAGCCTTTCGTGGTTTCAATTCTGCAAGGTAAGCCTATATGGTATTCGGCCATAGGCCACTTTCCATAGATTTGCTTATAGCCGATTTTAACAAAGTGACATATAGGGATTTCGACAGTTTCAGAGGATAGGAGTGGCTTTCCGGGATTTCAATTTACTTTGCTAAGTGATAATAAAGATTCGGCCTAGGGCCATATTTTGATTATGGGTGCAATTAGTCCTTCGGGATTATTAGTTTAGCGGAATAAGGCTTTTTGATACTAACCTATAGTGGTCGAATGTTGGAGCAATACGGGAATACGTTTCAGGATTTTGTGATATCGTATAGATTCGGGTTTTCTCCTTAGATCTTCGGTAAAACAGGTGTGTAAACTCTTACACACTTTATTAGCATAGACTATTTGTTATGTTGCTGTATAACCTCTCGTGTTGTAACTTTGCCTTGTGGGCATAAGCTTGGATTCCGGGTAAGTCCCCTATTACGTGATCTATGATGTATGTTTGTGTATGCCATCATATACTATTGAATGCTATGCTATACATAAATGCATGATATATGGGATTATGATATTTGTTATGTGAGCATGATGATGGTGGGATTGATGAGAGGAGGGGGATGATCTCTATGGATCGTCACCGGTGGTTGTGACCACAAGATGGGTTGGCCGTTAATCAGTTAAAGTGTGACTAAGTCCTAGTGGTTTGGTACCACCAAAGGGTTTTGACCACATATTGATAAATTGTGACCTATGGTCATCGAGTGGTTTTGACCACACGATGGGTTGGCCCCATCACTTGATTTGTGACTCTAGTCACCAGTGATTTTGACCACCAGTGGTTTTGACCACACGGGGTAGCTGAAGGAGTATGGATGGTTAGTTTGGGTTGCATGTTTGCATGTTATACTAATAACTTGTGTATGAGTTGCACTTCCGGGTTGGGGATTTATACACTGAGTCTTGGTGACTCACCCCTTCCCATATTATTTTGCAGATGAGTAGATCGCGGAGATGGAGCCGAGAGGACTCGAGGCGGCCATGCTTGTTCCTTGGAATTGGGATTTTATTTGATATAGTTTAAGTTTATTTATTTTCTAAATTTTTGATTTGGGTTGTAATAAGGCCGCTAGTTTATTATTTTGGATGTTTACATAGTTGTTTTTACTTTACTTATACTATATTACAAATGGAACTATAAAATGTTAAGTGAATCGGTTAAAAGTAACATTTTCAAAATTAAGTAACTTCTACAAGTTTTCAAAGATGTTACCATCGGGTAGCAAAAATTCACCAAGTCAACCATAACTCTGGAGGTTCTAAATAAAAATAAATGATCAAATATTTTCAAAGGTTTTCAACTCAAAATCAATCCCTCCCGAGTTTTATCAAACACTGTTTTATAACCATAACAATATTTTTTTCAGTTTTCACCAGAAAATCAAAATATTTCAAACATTTTTACTCAAGTGGCATACCGATCCTGTTAGGGCTCATGGGCCGGGTTTGGGGTGTTACATTTTGGTATCGAGCAGGTTCAAAACTTCATTTGTGGGGCCCAAGGCCCAAAATGTTTTGTTTTTGTTAGTAGGCCTTATTGGAATGTTTTGGGAAACTGTTTATGGTTTGAACAGTATGGCATCGAGTCTCTGGCACCAATCCGCCTATGTAAGTAATTCTATCTATTTTTGTGAATATTTGATAGGGGTAGAAGGGTAAATTGTGAACGTAGAATATTAGAATAGGAATTGTTGAACCCTAGGGCTAGCATACCCCAAACAAACAATGCATAAGATATAATAATTCCCTAAACAACCCTGTGAGTTGTCACTGAGCAAGGGATGTGGCAATCGTTATACACATGTCTAGGATTGGATTCGGTGGGAGCCTAGTATTTAAGCAGTCCTAGTGACTCACCTCCTACTCATTCGAATCCTACCTGGTGCGTAGTGACGGTTCATCCTAGCTGAGACGACGTGCTCACAGGCTAAACTTGATAACTAAAACCCGAAAGGGACTAGCCGTTTTATTTTTGAAGTAATTAAAACCTTGACTCTAAAAAAAAAAACCAAAATATCCCTCAGTTTGAAAAATGACCAAAATACCCCTGGCTTGTAAACTACCAAAATACCCTCCGTATGAAAAAATTCTAAATAGAAAATTTTCAAAACATCTTTTTTTTTGTAAAATCAATTAGAACCAAATTTTGCAAATCATTTTATGAAAATGCCCTGATTATGAAAAAAATTACTAAAATACCCCTAGTGGTAAAATTACAAACAATGCCCTTAGTTTATAAAATGATCAACTACCCAACAGTTTTTCCAAAATTTCCTTATTGTGTAAAAGTGTTTAAAAACCCTATTTTTGCAAACGTCCAAAGTACCTTGATTTTGGAAAATTATGAAATTGCCCCTAACCAACAAATTACCAAAATGACCCTGATTTTTAAAATTTTTGCAACACTATCAACTTGGAAAACAAACTCTCAAAAAGAATCCTCAAAGATTTGCAACATTGGAAAATACCCCAGAAATTATCAAAACTTTACAAAGTTACCCTGATTTATTACCAAAATACCCCCGAATTTCCAAATTTTTTTTTAAAATACCCCGGGAATCTAAAAAGTTCCAAAATACTTTTTGACAAAATCATTCGAGAACTTTTATTTCTGAAAAATTATGAAAATACCCACAGGGATAAATGATGTAAATACCCTAGGGTAGGAGCAGTGAAAATATCCGATGAGTGAATGTGTATGGGAGATACTAAGGAATGGATGTGTTTTCCAGTGAATTAGGATAGAAAACTTGAACTTTGAATGATCGAAAGAATCCCTATTAAGCTCACTTCATAAAATTTCTTCGTGGATAACCAGTGAAACAAGTACTAATGCATAAAATCCTTAATCAGATAAACGCAAATGAGAAGAATGAGTACAAGGGGTTGTGGACGTCCGCCGCGTGGCTATGGTAGGGGTAGGATGACTTTGTCGGAGCCAGCAGGGTCTGGTCATGGGTCAGAAAATGTGATCCGGATCATCGGCAGTAAAATTGAGTTCTAGGATCGGGCCGGTGGTAACGATGTAGTATCCCAAGTCGTACTTACTGAATGTTGGAGCGAGTTCTGAGGCAAAGCGTGAGTGCGAGGGCGTAAATCCATGGTTGAATGACTCGGGCTAACAGTAGAGGTGTTTAGAGGAGTTTCTAGAGTGGCACCCAAAGTCTGGTGAGTATTGGTTGGAATCAACTGAGAGGATCATGGGTGACCTAGATTTTACAGCTGAGGAAAAGTTGAAGGGTATAATCTCTCTGCTTCGGGATGAGTCATATCAGTGGTGGCTCACCGTAAGGGATGGAGCGATGGCGGAGGATCTCACATGGGAATTCTTTAAAGTTGCCTACCAAAAGAAATACATAGGAACTAGCTACGTGGATGCGCAGCGGAAGGCTTTCTTGAACACAGTTCGAGGTAATAAGATAGTGGCGAGTATGAGGCCAAATTTCTCGGTTGGCGGTATGCTTGTGGTATTGTGGTACCGAGCATGAACTCGTGTTAGATTCGAGGATGGGTTGAGAGATGAGCCGAGGATAATGATAGCTCCACAACAGAATGAGAGTTCATTTGTCCTAGTGGAGAAGTCTAAGGTTCTTGAAGGGTAAGACAATCGATTAGGCGGAATCGGGATAGGAGTTGGAATAAGAGGAGCTCCGGATCTTTAAAGTTTTCGTAATCGTGAGAAGAGGACGAGGTATGGTGGGTCGGATCAAGTCGCTAGGCCTCCTGCTGCTAAATCCTCAATGGCCGCATACGGTGTGCTCGGTGTGAGAAGTCTCACACTAAGAGTGTTGGAGTGGTAATCGGGATGCTTGAATGTGGGTCCATGGAACATCGAGTTAGAGATTGTCCAAAAAAGGCGCTAAGGCCGAGGTTAGAGGGTCGGATCGTGCACCGAATAGGAGGGATAACCAACACCACCGAGAGGTCGTGGCAGGAAGAGGAGGTAATGGTCTTGGCAGAGGTCGGGGCACCGAGGGAGAGTACCGATGGTACCGAGGCTAGGCAACTGGTTTGGTCTATGTCGCATGGCGTCGGGAGGAGGGCGACGCACCGGACGTCATAATGGTATGTTTTTGATCTTTGGTGTACCCTATAGTACCTTAATTGATATTGGCTTAACCCACTCTTACATTGCTAGTAGCGTGGTGGAAACTCTGCACTTAGACTCTGAGCTTACTTCTAGGAGGATGACTATATTAAGCCCTCTAGGTCACTCTGTAGAAGTAAGTAAACTTTATAGGAATGTACCCCTAGAACTCCAATGGGTCGTGTTTTTGGCTAACTTAATGGAACTACCGTTTCGGGAGTTCGATCTAGTCCTCGGGATGGATTGGCTAGTAAAGTATCAGGCTAGCCTAGATTGCACAGCTAAGCGCATGATAATAAAGACCGTGGAAGGTGATGAGGTGGTGATGATAGGTAAAAGGAGAGATTACCTATCTAATCTGGTTTCTGCGTTGAAGGCGAAAAAGATGGTTAGGAAAGGTTGTGAAGCATATGTAGTGCATGTATGTGCTTTGGAAGCTAAGGGTGCAGCTGTGAGAGATGTCCGGACCGTAAGGGATTATGTTAATGTGTTTCAAAGGAACTCCCGGGTTTACCTCCGGATCGTGAGGTTGAGTTTGGTATAGATTTGTTACCCGAAACCGCGCCAGTATCTATAGCTCCGTATCGGATGGCGCCGAAAGAATTGGTAGAGTTGAAGGCTCAGATCCAGGAATTGTTGGATAGAGGGTTCATCCGACCAAGTGTATCGCCTTGGGGAGCTCTAGTGCTTTTTGTCAAGAAGAAGGATGGAACGATGAGGATGTGCATAGACTATCGACAACTGAACAAGCTGACAATAAAGAATAGGTATCTGTTGCCCAGGATTGATGATTTGTTCGATCAACTCAAGGGTGCATCGGTGTTCTCTAAGATTGACCTTAGGTCAGGGTACCATCAGCTTAAGGTGAAGGAGGCTGATATCCACAAGACGGCATTCTGTACTCGATATGGGCACTACGAGTTTCTGGTAATGCCTTTTGGTTTGACAAATACACCGGCCGCGTTTATGGACATGATGAATCGAGTTTTCCAACCCTATCTGGACCGGTTCATCGTGGTGTTCATAGAAGACATTTTGGTGTACTCAAAGTCAGAAGAGGAGCATGACGCACATCTTCACGTGGTTCTGCAAGTTCTAAGGGAGAAACAGTTGTACGCCAAATTCAACAAGTGTGAGTTCTGGCTTAAGGAGGTAACTTTTCTAGGGCATGTTGTTTCAGCCGAGGGAATCAGGGTGGATCCCCGTAAGATTGAGGCAGTATTGGAATGAAAACCACCAAAGTCGGTTACGAAAATTCAGAGCTTTTTGGGGTTGGTAGGATATTATAGGAGATTCGTGGAAAATTTCTCCTTAATCGCAGCACCGTTGACTAAGCTGTTGAGGAAATGAGTTCCGTTTGTGTGGTCTGAGAAGCAGCAAGAGAGTTTCAATAAGCTGAAGAGGATCTTGACAGAAGCACCGCTTGATTCAACTTTGAGGCGGAAAGGAATTCACGTGTATTGTGATGCATCGATATCTTGGTTTAGGGTGTGTCTTGATGCAAGAAGGGAAGGTGGTCGCTTATGCGTCACGGTAGTTGAGGCCTCACAAAGCCAACTATCCGACACATGATTTGGAATTAGTGCTGTGGTTTTGCCTTAAAGATTTGGAGGCACTATTTGTATGGGGAGAAGTCGGTAGTGTACCACGGATCACAAGAGTCAAAGTACCTCTTGACTCGTAAAGATTTAAATCTGAGGCGCGAGGTGGATTGAGTTCTTGAAGGACTATAACCGCTAATCGAATACCATCCGGGTAAGGCTAACGTGGTCGCTGATGCATTGAGTCGTAAGGTGGTAGCAGATTTGCGAGCAATGTTTGCTCACCTAAGTCTCTATGAGGATGGGAGTCTTCGAGCGAAATTACAAGTCAAGCCGTCTTGGATCGATGAGGTTAAAGAAAGGCAGATGACTAACGAAGCTTTGAGTACTCGGAGGTTGCAAGTACAGAATGGTGAGGCCGAAGGGTTCAGCTTGTGCAGTGATGGAGTGTTGTATTTTTAGGGGAGAGTATGTATGCCTAAGGATGATGATTTGAGGCAGCAAATCCTTAAAGAAGCTCATAGCAGTCCGTACGCTATGCACTTAGGAAGCAGCAAGATGTATCGGGATTTAAGGGAGCAGTTTTGGTGGCCGGGTCTTAAGCCGGAAGTAACCGAGTTGGTGGGCAAGTGTCTGACATGCCAGACAAGTTAAGGTGAGCATCAATTGCCATCGTAATTTATTACGGTAGATAAAGATCCCACAAAGGAAATGGGAGGAGATTACTATGGATTTCGTAAGTGGGCTTCCCTTACGCCCGATGAAAAGATACTGATTTGGGTAATAGTAGACCGGTTGACCAAGTCGGCCCATTTCATACCGGTAAGGGTTGACTACTCGCTTCAAAGGTTAGCCAAGCTGTATATAGCAGAGATAGTACGGTTGCATGGAGTACCTATGTCCATTATCTCAGATAGAGATCCACGGTTTACGTCAAGATTCTGGAAGGCTTTACATCAAGAGTTAGGCACAAAGTTGAATTTCAGCACGGCTTTTCACCCGCAGTCTGATGGACAATCTGAGAGGGTAATCCAAGTTTGGAAGATATGTTAAGGGGCTGTGTTTTAGACTTCCGTGGTAGTTGGGAGGAGTACCTACCTTTGGCAGAATTTGCTTATAATAATAGTTATCAAGCGGGTATTCAGATGGCACCATATGAGGTGCTGTATGGTCGAAAATGCCGTACTCCTACTTGTTGGACAGAGTTAGGAGAACGTTGGATGTTGGGTCTGGAGTTAGTGGCAGAGACGGAAGATAAGGTTAGAGTAATTCGGGCTCGTCTTAAGGAGGCGTCGAGCAGCGTAAATTTTACGCCGATCTTAAGCGCAGGATGTGGAGTATCACGATTATAAGATAAGGTCTTCTGAAGGTATCACCTTGGAAGAAGGTCTTGAGGTTTGGCCGGAAGAGCAAGCTAAGCCCTAGGTTCATCGGGCCGTACACAGTGTTGAAACGTGAGGGACTGGTAGCTTACTAGCTTGAGTTACCGACAGAGTTGAGCCAGATCCATGACGTCTTTCATGTTTCGATGCTAAGGCGCTATCGGTCAGATCCATCACACGTAGTGCCGGTTGTGAAATCGAAGTGAACACGGACTTATCTTTCGAGCAAGTGCCAGTACAGATTTTGGATCGAGATGTCAAGGTTTTGAGGGGGAAGTCAGTACCTTTGGTAAAAGTGCTATGGTGAAACCATGGTACGGAGGAGGCCACATGGGAACCCGAGGATGTGATGCGGTAGCAATACCCCTAACTCTTCTGATCTAGGTAATTTCGAGGCCGAAATTATTTTTAAGGGGGGTAGAACTGTAACATCCTGAATTAGGGGTTGTTTGCAATTTAATTATTTTCATGTGATTGCCTGAAGAAATACGTATGTCATGGTTGTTGATATATTCTAGGGTCTAGTCATAACCCCGGGTTAGGTCAGACTTAGGACTGAAAATTTCTTTTAGTGCTTTAGAGGAGGAAGCAAGGTGAGATAGGGGTTAAGAGAAATTTTTGAAGGAGCATGACACAAGGAAATAGGTGATAGGGTGGCATGGGAAGCTACCTAAGGGGCTAGGAAGGGTGCGGCAAAGCAGGGGTTCGAGCTGCCAAGTTTGTGCATTGGGAGTTTATTTTTGCGTTATGGGAGTTGGGCTGGGAAGGCCTTAAAAATTAAATGGTAAGGTTTAAGGGCATGAAAGTTGGTTTGGTGGAGTGGCTTGGGGCGCCACTTAAGGGTCTTGGCGAATGGACTCATGTTCGAGTCATTTGGAAGCAAAGGGTGTTTTATTTTTCTTTTGGCGTTAAGGCAAGGGGGAGCTAGTGAGGAAGCACTTAAAAGGAGTTGTAGGAAGTTTATGTCACAAAATGAGTCAGTAGCAAAGTGGCTGGGAGCGTTGTAAGGGGTCGAGGCGGTGAGGTCCCATGTTCGAGTAGCATGGGCAATGACATGGATGGTTTTATTTTATTTTTTGGCGTGAAAGGAGAAAGTGGTGGCACCTTTTGGACTCTAATTTGATAACAATAAATCTTGTTTTATTAATTTGGAAGGATGGGATAATTGGTATTTTATGTTTATTTTGTTTATTTGAAACGGTGGCTAAGAGATAGGATGGGAGATAATGTTGTTTTTTATTTTAAGTGGGTGATAATTAATGAATAAAGAATTATCACAAAAAGGGGGGAAGATGGTCGAATGTAGGACACCTTAGTGACATCCACAATCGGCTTTGAGTATAGCAAGGAGGTGCCCAAATTCATTTGGCTTGTTCTTCTTTTTTTTTTCAATTGATTGCTTGGCCGAATTCTCTCTAGTCCACGAGTGCCAAAAATTCTTCAAATCCCTTTTCTTCTTTTGTTCCTTCTTGGCCAAACTTATCACCCCCATTCTACTCAAACTTCATCTTCCAGTTGGTGTTAGCCAAATCTCTTAGGGGCTGTCGACTTTTCTCTTGTAGTTTCTCCAAGCGACATAGTGGTAAGTATTTCTTCTTTAAGGCAATCGGTTTGTTTCTTCTTTTTTTTGGGATGGCCAAATGTTCATAGGATCACAAGATGGTATTTCTTTGTTGTAGCTAACGGTAAGGTGCATTGAGGGAGCCTTTCGTGGTTTCAATTCTGCAAGGTAAGCCTATATGGTATTCAGCCATAGGCCACTTTCCATAGATTTGCTTATAGCCAATTTTAACAAAGTGACATATAGGGATTTTGACAGTTTCAGAGGATAGGAGTGGCTTTTCGGGATTTCAATTTGCTTTGGTAAGTGATAATAAAGATTCGTCCTAGGGCCATATTTTGATTATGGGTGCGATTAGTCCTTCGGGATTATTAGTTTAGCCGAATAAGGCTTTTTGATACTAACCTATAGTGGCCGATGTAGGAGCCATACGGGAATACGTTTCGGGATTTTGTGATATCGTATAGATTCGAGTTTTCTATTTAGATCTTCGGTAAAACAGGTGTGTAAACTCTTACACACTTTATTAGCATAGACTGTTTGTTATGTTGCTATATAACCTCTCGTGTTGTAACTTTGTCTTGTGGGTATAAGCTTAGATTCCGGGTAAGTCCCCTATTACGTGATCTATGATGTATGTTTGTGTATGCCATCATATGCTGTTGAATGCTATGCTATACATAAATGCATGATATATGGGATTATGATATTTGTTATGTGAGCATGATGATGGTGGGATTGATTAGAGGAGAGGGATGATCTCTATGGACTGTCACCAGTGCTTTTAACCACAAGATGGATTGGCCCCATCAGATTAACTGTGACTTCGGTCACCAGTGGTTTTGACCACACCGTTGTTAAATTGTGACTAAGTCCTAGTGGTTTGGTACCACCAGTGGTTTTGACCACATATTGATAAATTGTGACCTATGGTCATCAGTGGTTTTGACCACATGATGGGTTGGCCCCATCACTTGATTTGTGACTCTAGTCACCAGTGATTTTGACCACCAGTGGTTTTGACCACACGGGGTAGATGAAGGAGTATGGATGGTTAGTTTGGGTTGCATGTTTGCATGTTATACTAGTAACTTGTGTATGAGTTGCACTTCCGGGTTGGGGATTTATACACTGAGTCTTGATGACTACCCCTTCCCATATTATTTTGCAGATGAGTAGATAGCGGAGATGGAGCCGGAGAGGACTCGAGGAGGCCATGCTTGTTCCTTGAATTGGGATTTTATTTGATACTGATTTAAGTTTATTTATTTTCTAAATTTTTATTTGGGTTGTAATAAGGCCGCTAGTTTATTATTTTGGATGTTTACATAGTTGTTTTTACTTCACTTATACTATATTACAAATGGAACTATAAAATGTTAAGTAAACCGGTTAAAAGTAACATTTTCAAAATTAAGTAACTTCTACGAGTTTTCAAAGATGTTACCATCGGGTAGCAAAAATTCACCAAGTCAACCATAACTCTAGAGGTTCTAAATAAAATAAATGATCAAATGTTTTCAAAGGTTTTCAACTCAAAATCAATCCTCCCAGTTTTATCAAACACTTTTTTATAACCATAACAATATTTTTTGATTTTCACGGAAAATCAAAATATTTCAAACATTTTTACTCCGTGACATACCAGATCCTGTCAGGGCTCATGGGCCGGGTTTGGGGTGTTACAAATCTTGCCTAAACTATACTATTGTTCGATAGGTGCACTTGCCTCAATCATTTTCATAGTTAGTCTACAGGTTCAATCATTCTTTATAAATATTAAAACTCGACTGTTTGACACGATCAAGTTTTTGGCGCCATTGTCGGGGAACACTAAAATATTAAGAAAGCTCTATTTTTATTACTTTAGCCATTATTTTATTATTTTTCGCAATTTACTTTTATTTTTTGTAACACCCTAAAAATCGAAAGTGTTTATATATTGCATGAATTGGTGTTTAGACTTTAAAGGAAAATTTCTTACTTTTATTTTTAGTTCTTATTGAAGTTCTAAAGAGGAGTATAGCATAATTTGGATAAGGAATAAATTTAATAATTGAGAATTTATTGAAGAGAAGCAAAGGTCATTAAGACTTAAGTTAAATTAAGTGTTAATGAGTGTCACAAGATGAGTACATGGCATGGTGGAGTTGGCGCATGGGTTTTAACAAGAGGGAAGAGGTTCGAATCCTTGTTTAGCATCTAGATGAATTTTTGTTTTAATTTTACGCACATGGATAGCAAGTGTCGGCCAAGAACATATATGGTAAGTGTTGACCATGTTATTTTTGGTTAGTGTATCAAAGGTTTAAGGAAATAGTTAACATATGGCATGGAATCAAGCACTTAAGGAAAGATAGGGGAACATAAGGCACATATCAAGGGAAATTTTGGAAACAAATCATGGCCTATTGACCATGCTTTGGACGGCAACTTGGTATAGGGAGGGAGCAGAAATTTTGTGTTAGTTTTGGCTTAGAATTCTTTTTTCTCTTTGGTCATTCCTTGCACCTTGTGCAGAATTTTTATTTTCTCTCTTTTCAACCTTTCATCTTGGCCGAATTTTGCATTTGGTAAAACCAAATTCTTTTGACCATTTGGTCACTTTCATTCATCTTGTGAGTTTTCTTTTGTATTTCTTCTAAGTGCGAAATCATCTACACCAAAGCCATTCCTTTTCCTTTCTTTTTTTTGTCATGGCCGAATATACCGACTCCTAAAATCCATCTTTTCTTCTCTTCTCTTTGAAATCAAACAACATCATCACCATCTCTTTTTCATATTTTAATTCTTTTCAATCAAGTTCCTCCATCAAACACTCTCTTGGCCGAATGCTAGAGTGCCTTAGCCGAATCTTTATATTTTTCTTCTTTGATCATACATAGCCGAAAATCTTCTTCCATCACCTTTCTCAATCCTTACTTTTCAATCGTGGATTATAGGTAAGGGATTTTTCTTTTTCGTTTTCGTTTTATTAAAGTGTTATGGCCGAATATTATTGGTGTTATGAAGGCCTTTTTGGGTCGAAATAAACGTTCGTTCTAATAACGCTTCATTCGTTATTATATAGCGCAATAACGGAAGATCGGAACTCAAGTGATCGGGAGAATCGTAGAAACATTGGAATCGATTTCTTGTGGTAAGGAAATCACTTTTTTTTTTTAAAAAAAGCCTCTAGTACTATTCGATATTATATTAGATTTAACTAATCTTCCTTTGATCGTGAAGACTTTCAAAATAGGGAAGAAAAGGGCGGTGGTTAGTCACGTTAAGAGGCGGATCTATAAATCCCCCATTTAAACGAAGAAGCGGTTTCAATGATCAGGATTTTCCAAGGTTGCGGACCATCTTCAAAGGAGTCAATTATTCAAGTAGTACGAACTTGAGCCATTATACGTTAGTGGATTTTCGGCAACGAACGAATCAATAAACGAGGAGAAGTCGAAAATCGAAGTGATTCAAAATCAAGAGGGTAAGATTTTGGATCTATTCCCGATTATGAATATTTTTACGAAATAGTATTCTAACAGATCGAAATGTGTTCTAGGTGCCGAGGAGCGAGAAGGATTAGTACTCTCGGTATCGAGGTGTGTAATTTCACACTATTTCTCGGTTGGATGTCAATTTCTGTATGGAAGTAAAATCGTAAAAAAATGACTAGATCGGTAAAAACGTAAAAACTGATATTTTGACAAAAATACGTAAAAACGACTAAATCGTGAAAATTACGAAAATGCCCTCGAGAAATTATTTGTTATTATGTAAATTGTATGTTTCATGAAAATAGGTCGTAAAATACTCTAGTTCGATAAAATGGGCCGTAAAATACTCTAGTTCGATAAATTGGGCCAAAATACTCTAGTTCGATAAATTGGGCCAAAATACTCTAGTTCGATAAATTGGGCCAAAATACTCTAGTTCGATAAAGTGGGTTAAAATACTCTAGTTTGATAAATGGGCCAAAGCCCACTAAATTGCTAAATGGGCAAATTGCTAAATTACATTTTATGGGCCTAATGAAATTTTTAATGATAAACCCACCAATGTTATGGATTAAAATTGTTATATGATTATATTTTGTTATATCGCATAATTGCATGGGGTGGGATATATGAAGAGAAGAATGGCCAGTTGCCAAAAATCTAGTTCGGTGGCCTTGCCAAAAAAATAAATCTGACTTATTGCCTCTAGTTCTATGGCCTTGCCACAAATAATTAAATGGCTTATTGCCTCTAGTTCGGTGGCTCGCCACAAATATGGCTTATTGCCTCTAGTTCTATGGCTTTGCCACAATTATAAAAGGCTTAATGCCTACGATTGGTGTGTTGACGGGTGGGTTGACTTGATCCCCACAGGTGTGATGGTTGGTACGGGGGTGTTAGCGGATGGATATTAGGTTTGGTTGGGAAATTCATTTTACATGCATTTTAAATTATTTTATTTTATGATATATTGTTGAATTCTGTAATTGGGCTCAAGCCCAGCATAATATCTTGACGATCTGGCCCAATAATGGTGGTAAGTGAGTTACACACTGAGTTCTAAGTAACTCACCCCCTTTAATTTTTCCATCTCAGGTAATGGAAATTGACGTGGACTTGGGCCGAGGATGACTTCGTGGAGGCCATACTGAAAAACTTGGGTTATTTAAACTCTGAACTTTTTAATAAGTATTTTTACTATTTTGGGTTATTGTAATAAGGGCCTCTATAAACAATTTATGGATTTTATGTGTGTTTGGTTTTTTTTTTTTAAAACTATACTTTGGACTTTTAAATATGGGCTATGATTATATGATGTTTTATTAAAATAAATTTGGGTTTTCAAATCTTTTTATAAATATTTTATTATTGTTAACTCTTTAATAAATTACTTAAAGGTTTTCGAGAATACAATGATTTTCAACTAATGTGAACTAATACTTATCAAATTCAAATACCCTTCTAATTTTATTAAATCCTGTAAATAATATTGTAGCTTTCAACTTATTAAAGATTTAAAAATAGCTCGATTCATGTAACAAACCAAATCTAGTCTCAATGCATAGACCGGGTTTGGGGTGTTACATTTAGTGGTATCGAGCCGATTTCAAAAGCTCTACCGTGGTTTGGGTTCATAATTTACGTATAAAATCGTTCAATTTTTAAAGATCGATGGCACCACAAGCATCTGGCAACAAGTCAAGTAAGTATTTATTGCTTAATAATTACTATGATATAATCATAGGAACACTCTAGAACTTCTAGTTTTAGATGTGAAAAACCGTAGAGATTGAGACTATAGGATATGTTGCGGAAAAACAACTTTATATCTCAAATCTCATAAAATATCGTTAATAAACACGAAACAAATTTTACGATTCATAAAACTTGTAATCGATAAAAAGCGAACAAGCTATCATGAGCACTAGAGGGCGTGGTCGTGGGCGCAGCAGAGCGTGGCCGTGGTAGAGGCCGAGGTCTTTGCGATCAAGCACCAAATCATATCTTTAAGTAGACGCACTCGTCAATTGAAAGTGAGACGGGATCACGCGATCACATGGAAGAAGATAATGCATTAACTCAAGCAATCTTTGCGAGTCTTGGAAAGGGTCATTGGAACTAGAATTGGGCCAACAACTCGTGGGTCAATTTCAGGCGACTTAAGGCAAATAATGCGAAGTTTTAGAGGAGTCTCGGTGTAGCTCGAATGTGGTGAATCTTGGCTCAAGGCGTGGAGCGGATTATGGATGATATGGAATGTCTTGTTCAAAGAAAAACCGAGAGGAGGCAGATCCTTGTTAAGAGATGAGGCGTGTCGGTGGTGGCTCATTTGTTAGAGAAGGCACCGAAAAGTACGCACTAATTAATTGGGAATTCTTTAAAGTCGCCTTCCAAGGAAAATCGTTGGAGCGAGTTATGTTGATGCTCGAAGGAAAGAATTTCGAATCTTGTCCAAGGAAGTAAGACCGTGGCGACATATGAAGTCGAAGTTTTACGTCCGAGTCTGTTATGCGGACAATTGTAGCAATAGATCACGAACGTTGTGTGCGTTTTGAGGATGGACTTAATGATGAGCTGAGGGTTCTGATTGCTCCACAGCAAGTTAGGAATTTTTCAACTCTTGTGGAGAAGGCCAAAATAGCCGAAGAGGCTAAGAATTCAGAACGGCAGAACCGAGAAAAATTCCAAAACAAGAGAGAGACACAGCAGTCTGGTTCTTCAAAGAGATTCCAGAAGAAACCTCGGAATGATGAATCAGTTTAAGGTAGAACCCGGTAGCAAATAATCGAGTCGAGATTGCACCGAGTGTGGGAAAAGACATTTTGGGGAATGTTGGAGGAAAAGCAGCGCATGCTACAAATGCGGTTGAATGGATCATCGAGACAAAAATTGTCCTCGACGTATGGATACGACTCAAGAAGTTCGTAATAATGATGCACTGATCGGCCGGGGTAATCGCCACCACCGAGAGGTCGTGGACCGTGTCGTGGTGGTAATGGAGCTGGTCGTGGTCAAGGTGCACCGGTCGAGGCAATAGTAATAGAGGAAATGCGATGCAAGACGGCTGGATTGGTCTATGCGATTAGACGCCATGAGGACGGCAATGCACCGATGTGATAACTGCACGCGTTCTTCATTTTGATGTACTGTTATTGCCTTAATAGATATTGGCTCTAATCATTCATATGTATCTAGTGCCATATCTCGAAACTGAAATTAGAATCAAATTATCGATAGTGAGATGACGATGAATTAGTCCTTTAGGACGATCGGTAATTGTTAATAAAATATTTAAAGACGTGCCCTTAAAAATTCAAGAGGAGATATTCTTAGCAAACTTGATGGAACTACCTTTCAACGAGTTCGATCTCATTCTAGGCATGGATTGGCTGGTTAAACATCGAGCAATTGGATTGTCTTTGAAAAACGAATGTCAGTAAGAACCTCGGATGATAAGGAAGTCATAATGATTGGTGAGCGAAGGAACTATTTGGCAAATGTGGTATCTGCATTAAAGGCAGAGAAGTTGGTGCGGAAAGGATATGGAGCATTCCTAGCCTTTATCTGTGCTTTGGATGCCAAAGAGTTATCTGTGAATGATGTGAGGACGGTGAAGGAATTTCTCGATGTATTTCCCGAAGAACTTCCTGGTATACCTCGAGATCGGGAAGTAGAATTTGGCATTGAACTTTTGCACGGGATGACTCGGTGTCCATTGCTCCTTATAGAATGGCACCAAGGAGTTGGTGAGCTCAAAGCTCAAATTCAAGAATTCTTGGATCGGGATTTATTCGACCAAGTGTGTCTCCGTGGGGAGCACCGGCCTACATCGTCAAGAAGAAGGATGGATCGATGCGTATGTGCATTGACTACGCACAATTGAATAAATTGACGATCAAGAATCGGTATCCTCTGCCGAGAATTGACGACTGTTTGATCAATTAAAAGGAGCTTCGCTTTTCTCAAAATTGATTTAAGGTCAAGTTATCACCACTCAAGGTGAAAGAAGCGGACATTTATAAGACGGCATTTCGGACACGTTACGGACACTATGAGTTTGTAGTGATGCCGTTTGGACTAACCAATGCACCAGTTGCATTTATGGACATGATGAACCGAGTCTTTCAACCATATTCGCACCGGTTTGTGGTAGTGTTCATAGATGACATATTGGTTTATTCGAGAAATGAGGAGGAACATGACCAGCATTTGCGGATAGTATTACAGCTACTTCGTGATAAACAATTGTATGCCAAATTTAGTAAGTGCGAATTTTGGCTAAAGGAAGTGACTTTCCTTGGTCATGTAGTATCAGCCGAAGGAATAAGGGTGGATCCTCGGAAAATTGAGGCTATTCGATTGGAAACCGCCAACATCGGTGGTGAAATTGAGTTTCTTGGGTTTGGTGGATACTATAGACGTTTTGTAGAGGGTTTTCGTTGATTGTTGCACCTAACTAAAGCTGTTGCGAAAGGAGCTCCAGTATATTTGGACCGAAAAGCAAGAGAGTTTCGAGAAATTGAAGAAGATCCCGACGAAGCTCCGGTTTGATTCAGCCGGAGGCTAGAAAAGAATTCACTGTTTATTGTGATGCGTCTCACACGGGTTTGGGTTGTGTGTTGATGCAAAATGGGAAAGTGGTGGCTTATGCTTCTCGTCAATTGAGACCACACGAAGTAAACTACCCTACGCATGATTTGGAGTTACCTGCCGTTGTCTTTGCTCTAAAGATTTGGAGGCACTATCTCTATGGTGAGAAGTCAATAATCTACACGGATCACAAGAGCCTTAAATACCTCCTTACCCAAAAGGAGTTAAATTTGAGACAAAGAAGATGGGTAGAATTGTTAAAGGATTATGATTTCTCCATTGAATATCATCCCGGAAAGGCTAACGTGGTAGCTGACGCGTTAAGTCGTAAGACAGTATCTGATTTAAGAGCCTTGTTTGCCCAATTGAGTCTGTATGAGGATGGCAGTTTGTTAGCAGAACTTCAGATAAAGCCTCTGTGGTTGGAACAAATCAAGGAAAAACAGACATCAGATGAGAAGTTGGGACCTTTACTTCGGCAAGTTGAAAATGGTGGAATTGAGGATTTTGGAATAAACACGGAGGGTGTGTTGTGCTTTCGAGGAAGAGTGTGCATGCCTAAGGATTCAGATCTGAGGCAAATGCGCATAGTAGCCCTTATGCTATGCATCCCGGAGGAAATAAGATGTATCAAGATCTACGTGAATGATATTGGTGGCGGGGTTGAAACGTGAGATTTCGAGTTTGTGGGAAAATGTTTGACTTGTCGCAAGTGAAGGCGTAACATCAATTCTCGTGCGGATTGTTGCAACCAATAAAATTCCTCTTTGGAAATGGGAACGGATAACCATGGATTTTGTTAGTGGGTTACCTTTAACACCTACTAAGAAAAATTACGTGTGGGTAATTGTTGATCGGTTGATTTAAGATCGCTCATTTCCCGCCAAATCGCATGCATTATTCATTACGAAGTTGGCGGCCTGTATGTATCCGAAATTGTGAGGTTGCATGGGTACCAGATCTATCATATCGGATAGGGACCCTAGGTTTACATCACGATTCGAAAGCTCGCATGATGCCTTGGGGACAAAGTTGAATTTCAAGACGGCTTTTCATCCTCGGTCGATGGTCATCGGAGAGGGTAATCCAGATATTGGAAGATATGTTAAGGGGATGTAATCGACTTGAGGGTAGTTGGGAAGATTATCTACCACCGCGTAATTCGCATATAACAACAAATATCGCCTAGCATTCAGATGGCACCTTACGAGGCATTGTATGGTCGTAAGTGTCGTTCTCCTATTTGTTGGACCGAAGGGGCGAAAGATGATGTTAGGTCCCGAGATGATATCCGAGACAGAGGATAAGGTAAAAGTTATTCGAGCAAGGTTGAAAGAAGCCTCGGATAGATGTAAGTCGTATGCGGACTGAAGCGAAAGGATATCGAGTATGATGTGGGGATCGGGTTTTCTTGAAGGTATCTCCTTGGAAAAAGATCTTGATTCGGAAGGAAGGGCAAGCTAAGTCCTAGATACATTGGACCTTATCGTGTCTTTGAAGCGTGTTGGTCCATGGCTTATCGATTGAGTTACCTCCTAATTGGATCAAATCCATAATGTTTTCATGTTTCCATGTTGAGGCGTTATAGATCGGATCCTTCACACATTATACCCAGTAGAAGAATTAGAGTTGAATTCGATTTGTCTTTTGAAGAAGAACCCGTGGAAATCTTAGACCGAGATGTCAAGGTGCTAAGAAAGAAAATCGTACTGCTGGTCAAAGTTCTATGGCGTAACCACGGAATGGAAGAAGCTACGTGGGGCAGGAGGATGCAATTCGGCAACAATACCTCACCTCTTTTAACCGGTAAATTTAGAGGACTAAATTTTTTAAGGAGGGTAGAGTTGTAACACCCTAAAAATCTGAGTGTTTATATATTGCATGAATTGGTGTTTAGACTTTAAAGGAAAATTTCTTACTTTTATTTTAGTTCTTATTGAAGTTCTAAAGAGGAGTATAGCATAATTTGGATAAGGAATAAATTTAATAATTGAGAATTTGTTGAAGAGAAGCAAAGGTCATTAAGACTTAAGTTAAATTAAGTGTTAATGAGTGTCACAAGATGAGTACATGGCATGGTGGAGTTGGCGCATGGGTTTTAACAAGAGGGAAGAGGTTGAATCTCTTGTTTAGCATCTAAATGAATTTTTGTTTTAATTTTCGCACATGGATAGCAAGTGTCGGCCAAGAACATATATGGTAAGTGTTGACCATGTTATTTTTGGTTAGTGTATCAAAGGTTTAAGGAAATAGTTAACATATGGCATGGAATCAAGCACTTAAGGAAAGATAGGGGGAACATAAGGCACATATCAAAGGGAAATTTTGGAAACAAATCATGGCCTATTGACCATGCTTTGACGGCAACTTGGTATAGGGAGGGAGCGAAATTTTGTGTTAGTTTTGGCTTAGAATTCTTTTTCTCTTTGGTCATTCCTTGCACCTTGTGCGAAATTTTATTTTCTCTTTTTCAACCTTTCATCTTGGCTGAATTTTGCATTTGGTAAAACCAAATTCTTTTGACCATTTGGTCACTTTCATTCATCTTGTGAGTTTTCTTTTGTATTTCTTCTAAGTGTCAAATCATCTACACCAAAGCCATTCCTTTTTCCTTTCTTTTTTTGTCATGGCGAATATACCAGCCTCCTAAAATCCATCTTTTCTTCTCTTCTCTTTGAAATCAAACAACATCATCACCATCTCTTTTCATATTTTAATTCTTTTCAATCAAGTTCCTCCATCAAACACTCTCTTGGCGAATGCTAGAGTGCCTTAGTGAATCTTTATATTTTTCTTCTTTGATCATACATAGCCGAAAATCTTCTTCCATCACCTTTCTCAATCCTTACTTTTCGATCGTGGATTATAGGTAAGGGATTTTTCTTTTTTGTTTTCGTTTTATTCAAGTGTTATGGCCGAATATTATTGGTGTTATGAAGGCCTTTTTGGGTCGAAATAAACGTTCGTTCTAATAACGCTTCATTCGTTATTATATAGCGCAATAACGGAAGATCGGAACTCAAGTGATCGGGAGAATCGTAGAAACATTGGAATCGATTTCTTGTGGTAAGGAAATCACTTTTTTTTTTAAAAAAAGCCTCTAGTACTATTCGATATTATATTAGATTTAACTAATCTTCCTTTGATTGTGAAGACTTTCAAAATAGGGAAGAAAAGGGCGGTGGTTAGTCACGTTAAGAGGGGCGGATCTGTAAATCCCCATTCAAACGAAGAGCGCTTTGGCATCAAGGATTTTCCACGGGTTGCGGACCATCTTCCAAAGGAGTCAATTATTCAAGTAGTACGAACTTGAGCCATTATCGTTGGTGGATTTTCGTGACGATTTAACGAATCAATAAACGAGGAGAAGTCGAAAATCAAGTGATTCAAAATCAAGAGGGTAAGATTTTGGATCTATTGCCGATTATGAATATTTTTACTAAATAGTATTCTAACGGATCGAAATGTGTTTTAGGTGCTTAGAGCGAGAAGGATTAGTACTCTCGGTATCGAGGTGTGTAATTTCACACTATTTCTGGTTGGATGTCAATTTCGAGATGGAAGTAAAATCGTAAAAAACGACTAGATCGGTAAAAACGTAAAACCGATATTTTGACAAAATACGTAAAAAGACTAAATCGTGAAAATTACTAAAACGCCTCGAGAAATTATTTGTTATTATGTAAATTGTATGTTTCGTGAAAATGGGCCGTAAAATACTCTAGTTCGATAAAATGGGCCGTAAAATACTCTAGTTCGATAAATTGGGCCAAAATACTCTAGTTCGATAAATTGGGCCAAAATACTCTAGTTCGATAAAGTGGGTTAAAATACTCTAGTTTGATAAATGGGCCAAAGCCCACTAAATTGCTAAATGGGCAAATTGCTAAATTACATTTTATGGGCCTAATGAAATGTTTAATGATAAACCCACCAATGTTATGGATTAAAATTGTTATATGATTATATTTTGTTATATACGCATAATTGCATGGGGTGGGATATATGAAGAGAAGAATGGCCAGTTGCCAAAAATCTAGTTCGGTGGCCTTGCCACAAAAATAAATACGGCTTATTGCCTCTAGTTCGGTGGCCTTGCCGCAAATAATTAAATGGCTTATTGCCTCTAGTTCGGTGGCTCTGCCACAAATATGGCTTATTGCCTCTAGTTCGGTGGCTTTGCCACAATTATAAAAGGCTTAATGCCTACGATTGGTGTGTTGGCGGGGTGGGTTGACTTGATCCCCACAGGTGTGATGGTTGGTACGGGGGTGTTAGCGGATGGATATTAGGTTTGGTTGGGAAATTCATTTTACATGCATTTTAAATTATTTTATTTTATGATATATTGTTGAATTTCAGAATTGGGCTCAAGCCCAAAGATAATATCTTGACGATCGGCCCAATAATGGTGGTAAGTGAGTTACACATTTGAGTTCTAAGTAACTCACCCTCTTTAATTTTTCCATCTCGTAATGGAAATTGACGTGGACTTGGGCCGAGGATGACTTCGTGGAGGCCATCTTGAAAAACTTGGGTTATTTAAACTCGAACTTTTTAATAAGTATTTTTACTATTTTGGGTTATTGTAATAAGGGCCTCTATAAACAATTTATGGATTTTATGTGTGTTTGGTTTTTTTAAAACTATACTTTGGACTTTTAAATATGGGCTATGATTATATGATGTTTTATGAAAATAAATTTGGGTTTTCAAATCTTTTTATAAATATTTTATTATTGTTAACTCTTTAATAAATTACTTAAAGGTTTTCGAGAATACAATGATTTTCAACTAATGTGAACTAATACTTATCAAATTCAAATACCCTTCTAATTTTATTAAATCTCAGAAATAATATTGTAGCTTTCAACTTATTAAAGATTTAAAATAGCTCGATTCATGTAACAAACCAAATCTAGTCTCAATGCATAGACCGGGTTTGGGGTGTTACATTTTAGTTTAGGTTAAATTTTATTTACACTAAATTTCTTTCTTTCTTCTCCTAGCGGTATCTCTAGTTTATGACTAGAAGGAACCCGAGAGGACCTTTAGCGTAAGAAAGTGAAATTGAAGCTACCGTTCGCAAAAATCACAGAGAAACTAGACGAGCTCTAGACTACCAAAGAGAAGAACAACAAGATGATCCAATCCCATCAAGGGATGGACGAAAACAATCCACCGCCAAATGTGCAAGAATGAATGCTCACGTACTATATATGATTATGCTAAACCTAATTTGACAGAGGCGTAATCTAGTATTGTCGAACTCGCTATAGCGCTAATAATTTTGAATTAAAGCCTAATACAATACAAATGATTCAACAATTTATTCAATTTGATGGTTTGCGGATTAAGACCAACACTCATATAGTAAATTTTGTAGAGTTCTGTGATACTTTCAAAATAAATGGCATTTCTGATGATGCCATTCGTCTTCGGTTATTTCCCTTTTCATTAAGGAATAAAGCAAAGCAGTGGTTGAACTCGTTATCACGAGGGTCAATCACCACATGGGATCAAATGACCGAAAAATTTCTTTTAAAATACTTTCCACCAGCCAAAACGGCCAAATTTAGGAATGACATATCTTCTTTTGTGCAGAATGACATAGAAACATTATATGATGCATGGGAAAGATATAAGGATCTCCTGAGAAGATGTCCACACCACGGATTACCTTTGTGGCTTCAATTCCAAACTTTTTACAACGATGTGAATTCTTCAACGAGGCAAATGATTGACTCATTAGCCGGTGGAACTTTGAATAACAAAACTCCTAAATTAGCTTACAACTTTATTGAAGAGATGTCGTTGAATACCTATCAATGGCAAATTACAAGGGCCAAACCGACAAAATCATCCAGAGTTTTTAACATGGACGCAGTAACAATGCTGTCAACACATGTGGAGATGATGAATAAAAAGCTTGATAATTTATGTTCTTCGCAGGTACATCCAAAGAATGCAATGCGAAGCGAGTGGGAATGTGGCGAATCCTGAGTACCCACCCTACCAACCAGGAGCAGAACATGAGTAGACAAACTATATAGGTAACAATTTCAGATCCAATAATAATCCTTATAGTAACACTTATAACGCAGGTTGGAGGAACCACCCAAATTTTTCATGGGATGGACAAGGAAATCAGGGAAATCAAAGGCAGCAACCTCCTCCAAATTATCAAAATCATCCATATCCACAAGAGAAGAAATCAAACCTCGAAGAGATGCTAATGAAATTCATGGCAGCCACAGATTCTCGTTTCCAAAAGACTGAAGCAACACTTGATGAACAACAAAAATCGATCAAAGGGATCGAGAATCAAGTTGGAGAACTTACTAGGTAAGTGGGACATCTCACAAAGTTGATTTCTGAACATCAACAAGGACGTCTACCAAGCAACACAGAAATAAACCCAAAAGAACAGATCCAAGCCATCACAGCTCAAGAGGGTACAAAGGTAGACGAGCCCACCACGACACAAGAAACCAAGGAAGAAAAAGGTAAAATAGAGGTAGCACACGAAAAGCCAAAACCAATAATCAAAGAATACAAACCTCGCATACCTTATCCCGAAGCATTGAAAGGAGATGATTCAGAGGAATAGTTCGGTAAGTTTCTTAAATTTTTAAAGAAATTACATATAACTTACCCCTTCTTGAAGCTCTTTTCCAGATGCCAGACTCGAGGAGATTTTTACGACAGCTCTTGACAAACAAATGCAAAATAGACAAAGAGCACCACGTGGAACTAAACGCAACATGCTCGATAATGTTACAGAATAGACTATCGCAGAAACAAAAAGATCCGGGGAGTTTTACGATTCCATGCTTAATTGGTAGTTTAACTATTGATAATGCGTTAGCTGATCTAGGGGAAAGTATAAATGCCATGCCTTATGCATTGTTTAAACGACTAGGTCTAGGGAAGCCCAAACAAACTAGGATGAGTATTCAACTAGCTGATAAAACTGTTAGAATTCCTAGGGGCATTATTGAAGATGTGCTTGTAAAAATCGATAAATTTGTTTTCCCAGTAGATTTTGTTGTTTTAGACATGGATAAAGATAATTCAATCCCCTTAATTCTAGGAAGACCTTTCCTAGCAACTGCTAGAACTAAAATTGATGTTACCACAGGTGAACTCATACTTCGCGTAGGAGATGAATCGATTAAGCTTCAAGCTCTCGACTCGGCCAGAACAACAGATGATGAAGGTAAGAAAGTCACTTCAATAGATAATCAAATTATTCAACCTTCACTACAGGAAACATCACAAGGCATCAAACCTTAAGGTCGACGATTTAGAAGAGCAGAAGATACAAGTTAAAAAAAGCCAGATCCACACAAAGTAAAACTAGAAGAACCGCCAGAAAAGCTCGTAGGGACATCAAATCACTTTAAAATAGGAGACCAGGTACTGTTAGACAAATTCGATCCCCACATCACTTCAAAAGACCTGAGGACAAAGGGAGAAATTCTTCTTAAGGTACACGATATCTTCCCACACGAAATAGTCGAGGTAAGTAATCAAATATTTGGCAATTTCATGGTAAACGCTTCTCGATTTCAACTTTGTCACAAAAATAGAATTGTGAGCATGAGGGAAGATATTCAAACCTTTAAACCTCCTTAAAATTTTCAAATACGAGGACAATCTAGCTTAAGACTATAAACGAGTGCTTCTCGGGAGGCAACCCGAGCACTAACTCAATTTACTTTCAAATTTATTTTCAGTTTCTTTTCTTTCCATCCTTCTTTTCTAATTAGTTGTAAACTAACACAAAAGTGCAGATTTCCAAGACCACACGGCCTTACACACGGCTATGTCTGTGGCCGTGTGGACCACCAAACCACCACACTGACAGAACAGAGGCCATGCAATTCAGGCTAACCCCCGTCAGACGTCACAGGCCCAACCACCCTTCCCCATGGGCACCGACAGACCAACACGGCGTGTCCCTAAACCGTGTGAAACTACTGACTATCTCCCAACGGGCGTGGCCGACTGAGAAACAGCTGTGGGAGACTCAACACGCTTGTTCCCACGGTCGTGCGAAGCGGCCGTGGTCGACACTGACTACTCAGACATGGGCATGTCACATCAAGAATGGGCGTGGGCAATGCAACACGCTCCAGACCATGGCCGTGCGGGGTGGCCGTGTAACTCGACACGCCCTTGGACCATGGGCATGTGAACATGCCAGATTTGAGATACTATTTAAACCCCAGAGCCCTTCCCCTTCTTCCCATCTTTTCTCTACTTCCTTCTTTCATTTTTCTTTCAAAATTTTATTTTTCCGTAGGAAAAGTGTCCAAGACTCTTGAGCAACACTAAAATCATGATGAAGAAGTGGAAGAAGCCAAGCATAATATCCCTATAGGAGACCGATCTACATAAGTTCATGCCGGCTGCTTCATTCAAACAATAAGCCAAGGGTCTTTGAGACCATATAGTTTTTATTTTCTTTTTCTCTTTTGCTTTAATTTCCTTCTCTTTAACAATCTTATGCTTAGTTTAATTTATTTTAATTTAGTTTCTTGGTTTTAGGTTCTAAAGGCTGCTTGGGAATCATGCACCACATCCTTAGAGGTTACACCCACCTCGTGAACCATCCAACAATAAGGACTCCTTAGTCCATTAGTCTTTTCTTTCAATTTCAGTTTTCTTCTTAGTCTCATTCTCTTTATTTCCTTTGTCTTTAATTATAATATTAGTATATTATTAATGTTTCTTTAGATTCCTTGGCTATATCTCTACAAGCTCCCCAATTTCTTCATCTAGCACAGAGATCGTTGGTAGCTACCCCACCAGGACCATAGAAAATGCCACCACCGCCTCCTCCGACTACCTTCTACCACAACCACTGCTAACTCCATAGCCATCCAAAAATTAGGAAGTCACTTTATCCCTTATCTTTTGATTTATACCATAATTGTCATTATTTATCTTTGTACATTGAGGAAATGTACATCTTAAGTGTGGGGGGTAAAAGTGTCAAACTTTGTGCATTATTCTCAAAATCCTAAATTTAGTCTTGATTCGAAAGTATTTTTCTCATATTACTAATTAGGATGAAATTTCTAATGATTTATGATTTTTATTGATATGTTTTAGATTAAGTCATAGTTAATTGTGCATTAATGATTAAAATTGAAGAATATTAGAGAATCAGACATGGTAAGTCTACTTTCTAAAAATTAAAATTGATGGGTCGTTGAACTGAATTTGAGTATTACCTTGAAATTTGGAATTTATAAGGATTGATGTCAAAACACCCATAATTTTGTGAGATTTTGAGCCTTACAGAGCATATATTCTTTTCATGCTCACTTTATTGATTATGAGTGTGTCAACTTTGAACTGTTATTCTAGAACTTGCCTCGTTTATACATGTCGAGACCATACTTTTGATTTGATATACGAGATGATAAAGGCACCTAGGAGTTAACCCACTTACTCCATAAAAGCCTACCTTCACAAATTGACCTAGTAAACCTTGAATCACAAAACCTTTTTATTGACTCACCCACTAGTAAACCCAAAATCCCTTTGTATTTGTTAATTTCTTTTGACTACAACCTTATATTAGTTCAAGACATTTATCATTTATGATGTAATATTTTAGTTTGTTCTTTAAAAAATTCAAAAATCAAAGTATAATCAATATCGATTTAAATTCCAATTGTTGAAGAAAAAGCTATTAAAGTTATCAAATTTTAAGTTTACTCATAGTGGTATTATTAGTTTTCATTCGATGTAAATATTCATATTTAGTTCATTGTTTCTAGTTAGGTAATTTGTCAAGTCGGTCTCGATTCTAACCCTCTAATTCACCTTTATTCACACCTTTTAACCCAGCCCCGTTACAACCTGTTAAAGACCTTTTGAGTGTGTATCATCTCATATCTGATGGTGGAGATTTGATTTTCGTGAAAGCCTATGGGATTAACTTTTCAGGTTCGACTTATGAGTGCTTATTCTTGAACCTTAAACACTTTGAGTGATTTGATTGAACCTTCAGTGAGGATGTCAATCCTTATCGATTTTGAATTAAAGGAAATTATTCAAATAAGGGGAGACACCTATGTTTTCATACTACAAAGGTATGACTTATCGTGATTGAATCTTTAGGACTCTTTGAGTTGAGTTATCCATGTATAAATTATCTATGAATTATGATGAGACATTGACAATAGGAATTATGAATTATGGAAAGTTTGTTTTAATTGTAAGTTGAGAATTTTGCTTTAGGACAAGCAAAAGCTTAAGTGTAGGGGTATTTGATAAACCATAAAAGTAACATATTTTAATCCCACATTTAGGATGCTTTTGGATAATTTATCCCTGATTTATGGAAAAAGGTGCTCTTAATCCTTTCTTTTCATGTCTTATACTCAGGAAAGCACCTAAGGATAAAAAGAACATAAAACGAGCTTAAAACGGACCAAATTGGGCCAACCCAAGAAATCGACACGGCCTGGACTTCAAGCCACACGGCCGTGCCTTACCATTTATTTAGAACACGACCTCACTCTAATTTACACGGCCGTGCCTCATCGACAAAAGTCCAACACGGTCTGGCCACGACTTACACGGACGTGTGCCATGGGCGTGCCCCTGCTATGGGAATGAGCAATTTCACTCAAATTTGGATGCTTGAAGCCAAAAAAACATACTCCTAAGTCTACTTAAACACCTTAATAGTAATTCTACTTGAAAGAGGTACTTAGGAGCCAAGTAAAGCATCTAAGGAGCCTATATAAACAACCCAAGGCAGTCATTCTAAAGGAGGAAGTTTTGGGCAGAGTTTTCTGCCAGAGCTTTTATTCATGGAATTAATCGAAGATAGCCAGTTGATCCATCTCAAGAAGCCGGAGTTTTACTCAAGACAGAGGATCTCCTCTTCAATTCCTTCAGGGGGTTTTAGGGATTTCTTATGTTTTGTTTTATCTTTTCTCTTGAGATGTTTTCTTATTTTGTTATGAACTAAACCCTTCAGATACCTAAAGGGGATGAAACCTATGATGGATTTTGTTATTTGATTTCTAAATTATATGATAAGTACTTAGTTTGTTCTTAATTATGTTGCTTAATTTAATCTAATGTGCTTAGGTGGAGGAGGAATAGACCCTGCCTGAGAGTAGATCTAACATAATTAAGCGGAGTTGATCGCACGCCTAGAGACAGGGTGATGAGATTTTTTCGGATTAGGGTGAAACCTAATATGGGATTCCATTGATCGATTTACTGCTTCCTTAGGGGCTTATTATAAGAGAACGAGAGTTCCACTAATTAACCTAAGGATAGACGTTATTTGCCTCACGAGAGGGTTTAATAAAGGTTAGGGAGTCTCATGGATCAAGCT
This sequence comes from Gossypium rotundifolium, assembly GCA_025506655.1. Lineage (NCBI taxonomy): Eukaryota > Viridiplantae > Streptophyta > Magnoliopsida > Malvales > Malvaceae > Gossypium > Gossypium rotundifolium. The sequence goes on along the minus strand of CP106727.1, from coordinate 185,194,410 downwards.
AAATAAAGAAGTCATATGAATTAAAAGTTAGATAACAAGAGAAGTCATAGGTGGATTCTTCCTAAGGGTATCGTCTAAAATCAAATGAGTTTTTTCACAGTCTTTTCCCAAAGTTTCATTCTTTTACCTTTGCATCTAGTTTAGTTTAGTTTTTCATTAGTTTTAGATTAATAAACCAATCACTCCATATTTTAGGCTAAATAATAGAAAGAAAGTGAGTAGTAGTACTTTTAGGTTCCTTTGGGTTCGATAAAATAATCTTGCCTAAACTATACTATTGTTCGATAGGTGCACTTGCCTCAATCATTGTCATAGTTAGTCTACAGGTTCGATCATTCTTTATAAATATTAAAACTCGACTGTTTGACACGATCAAATCACTTAGCTTGGGATCTCTTGTCTCCCATTCTCCTTTAAGCTGGTAGATTACTAAGGTAGAATTTCCATACACTTCTAGCACTCTGATCTTACGCTCTACAGCTGCTCGAATTCCCATGATGCATTCTTCATATTCCTCCATGTTATTCGTGCAATCAAAATCCAATCTGCATGTAAATGGACAATGATCACCACTAGGGGATACCAAGATTGCCCTAATTTCATTTTCCATAGCATTTGACACTCCATCAAAATTTAGCTTCCACGGACATTCTTCAGTATTTGCCACATGCATCAACTCTTCATTGGGGAAATCAAAGCTCAAAGGTTCATAATCCTCTAAAGCTCTGCTAGCCAGAAATTCTACTACTGCGCTCCCTTTTATAGCCTTTTGGTTCACATAGACTATATCGAATTCAGACAGCAAAATCTGCCACCTTGCCATCCTTCCATTCAAAGTAGTTGACTCCATTATATACTTTAACGGATTAAGCTTTGAAATTAACCAGGTTGTATGATATAGCATATACTGCCTTAGTCTTCGGGTTGTCCAAATCAAGGTGCAACACAAATTTTCAATCGACGAATATCTCATTTCACATTCAGTGAACTTTGTACTGAGATAGTATATCGCCTTTTCTTTTCTTCCTGACTCATCGTGTTGACCAAGCACACATCCCATGGAGTTATTGAACACTGACAAATACAGTATTAGTGGTCTATCTAGATTAGGCGGAGATAATATTGGTGTATTTGACAGATATTTTTTGACTTTGTCAAAAGCTCTCTGGCATTCCTCATCACATACACCTTGGTTATGTTTCTTGAGAAGACGAAATATGGGATCACATTTCTCAGTTAATTGTGAAATAAACCGAGCAATGTAATTTAATCTTCCAAGAAAGCCTCAAACTTCCTTTTGAGTGCGTGGTGGAGGCAATTCTTGTATTGCTTTGACCTTGTTTGAGTCAACTTCAATCTTCTCACACTAACCACAAAACCCAGTAATTTCCCTGACCGAGCTTCGAAAGTAAACTTTGCCAGGTTGAGTTTCAATTAAAATTTTTTCAATCTTAAAAACAACTTCTTCAAAACTTCAATGTGTTCCTTTTTTGTTCGAGATTTGGCGATCATGTCATCAACATATACTTTAATCTCTTTATGCATCATGTCATGGAATAAAGTTACCATGGCCCTTTGATATGTTGCCCTTGCATTCTTTAGCCCGAGTGGCATTATTCTATAACAAAAGGAACCCCACAATGTTATAAAGGTAGTTTTCTCCATATCCTTAGGGTGCATCTTGATCTAATTAAATCCTGAAAAGCCATCCATGAAGTAAAACAATGAATATCCCGCCGTATTATCCACTAACGTGTCAATATGCGACAAAGGGAAATTGTCTTTTAGGCTAGCTTTATTTAAGTTCCTATAGTCTACACACATCCGGACATTTCCATCTTTCTTAGGGACAGGAACAATATTGGCAACCCACTCTGAGTATTTGACCACTTGTAAAAAATCAGCATCAAACTGTTTCTTGACTTCCTCTTTTATTTTCAACATCACATTAGGCCTCGTCCTTCATAACTTTTGCTGAACTGGCTTGCACTCTTCTCTTATGGAAAGACGATGTACTACAATATTAATTCTTAGACTAGGCATATCTTGGTAAGACCATGCAAAGACGTCCTTGAATTCCCGTAGCAACTCAACAAGATCTTGTTTCGTCTCCTTGGCTATGCGCGTTTCGATTTTCACAACCTTTCCTTCCTCCAAGGCTATGTTCTCTACCTCCTCTTTATGGGGTAAAATTTGTTTCTCTTCTTGCTTTGCCATTCTTAACAAATCTGGAGATAAGTTACAATCTCTGTCACCTTCAAAATCCTAAGATTCCTCTAAACACATGTCTTGCTCAAAATGGACCTCTAGGTCTGTAGTATCATTGCTCATATCATTAATATCTAGGGACCTATGATGGGCATCAAAGAATGTGTAAAAATAAATGAATTCGAGGACAACTATTCCCATGATATGAATGGGAATAAAAAATTTGGAATGAAATTAGAAAATCTAAAGAATAAAAAATGAAAGAATGTTTGCCAGAATTGGTCATTAAAGATGTATTTTATTGAAACAAAAATATCTGAACATGAGCCTATTTCACAAAAGAAGTCTTATTGTTCCTAGGCTTAAAAAAACAAGTGCGTTTTAAATATTACTATGTATAATCTCTAAAAACTACAGGAAGTTCCTTTGCAGTCCAATTGTCCAAAATGCTTCCAGATTCATAAGGGCGGATGCCCAACAAGTTTCTTTGCTCAGCTTCTTCCTTGTGTATGGCATTAATTTGAGGTTCCAATAACCCTCTCACAGGGTGAATTATCCCTCCGGATACAAAGGTCTGGGATATGTGGGGGAATGTTATCTATTCCCACTTGACTTTCTCCCTATTCAACCGAGCTCTTCTTCTTTCTTGCTTTTTCTCTATTTCTTTTCTCTTCTGTCTAGCATCTGGCCTAAAACCCAAGCCAAAATGGTCTCTCTTCTATTTCAGCATTGGAACTTGAGTCACTCCTTGAAGATGTCTGCCCAGTCCTTTGCCCGGCAAGGCTCCTCTCCCCATCATCATTTGGAGGCCCATTCTCATGGTCCTGAATATTTTAGGCACTGCAACTTCATTCCCTTCCAAGATGAATGTTGCATTTACAAACTCTAAAGACCGAAAGAAACATTTAGTGGCCTCCTCATTTGTCTCTAAATATGGCATCTCATTGGTAACAGTTGCTATGATGTCTTCTTCTACGTTTGTAGTTACCAGCCGACCCTCTATTGCCAGTTTTAGTTTTTGGTGCAGCGATGAGGGCACTACCCCCACCGAATGAATCTAGGGCCTTCCCAACAAGTAGTTGTAGGAAGGCTTGATATCCATCACCAGAAAGTCCACTTCATATGTGTTAGGCCCAATCAATAATGGTATGTCAATTCTTCCCATCACTCTTCTTTCAGTGCCATCAAATGCTCTCACTATGTTCTGGCATGTTTTCATGTGAGAACTATCTATAGGCAACCTCTTCAGCGATAGAAAATGATAAGACATTCAAAGTCGATCCATTATCTATTAACACACTTGGCAGAGTGTATCCCTTGTAACGAGTAGTGATGTGCAAAGCCTTTGCTAATCCCATACCCCCGGTGGAAATTCATCATCACTGAAGTAAATGAAATTATCAGCACTTATTTTACTAATCAATCGGTCAAGTTTATTGATAGATATATCTTTAGTAATGTAAGTTTCATTCAACACTTTCATCAATGCCTCACAATGTACTTCTGAACTTAAAAGTAGTGCTAGCACTGATATGCGAGCTGATTGTTTGTGCAGTTGTTCTACTACACTATAATCACTATGCTTCAAGAATTTTAGAGATTCTTTAGCTTCTTCTTCTTTCACTGGTTCATTAATAAGGGCTTCAGGTCCTTTCTCTCGTTCAACTGCCACAGTCTCTAAATTTGCTAGTAGTGTTCTGACGTTTCTTGAATCGTAATGCCTTCCACTACGTGTGTAGGACCCTTCATTTTGGACTTCTTCAGAAGTTCCGACTGAGCTTCCCACTCTCGGTATTGTCACATTACAGTCGTAATTCCAAGGCACCATTTTGTTATCCTTGTAAGGAAAGGAAATAGGTTTCTGGATTACGACCTTTGGCACCACTTGGGCTTCCTCTTCCGTACTTCATGGTCGGGAGATAATAATCTTCGGATAATTGACTTTTTGCTTTGTCAATTCTCATTCAGTTGCATATATGTTTCCTCCCTCTGAGCCTTCTTTATAAAACTCTAATTCTTTATTGTCCATAAGGCTTTGCACCAAAACCTTAAACTCAACACATTCCTGTATCTCATGCCCCTCTGCTTTGTGGAACTCACAATAGTCCTTTATTCCTCTACATCCTTTTACAAAATCTGATTCTACCAATCCTCTTCTCATCATTTCTTTCCAAACCTTTCTCAACGGGGTTTTAACCTCCGATATATCCTCCTTGATCTTTCTCATGACTTTTTCACTGATCGCATTTATCCCCTTATCATCATGGTTTGGTAATGGGTTCTCCGCACTAGGTGTATTGTCGAACTTCACAATCCCCATCTTGATGAATCTCTTAACTAAATTTTTGAAGGCAGTGCAATGTTTTATTGAATGCCCCGTTATTCCCGCATGTTAGTCGTATTGAGCATTTGAATCATACCATTTGGGATATGGGGGCTGTAACGGCTTCAAATAAAATGGAGACACCACGTATGTGTCAAATAAACTTTGATATAGTTCCTTATACGTCATTGGGATTGGTGTAAATTAGAGCTTTTCAACATTTTGCCTTGTACTCAATTCATGTCTTACTGACCCTTATTGCCCGGTAATAACTACTTTTGGCTGGCTAACAATGATTGCCTTTGAGTACCATTTGTTGTATGTACTCATATTATTCACCTCATTGTCTTTTTTTCTAGGAGCAGACGTCTTAGTAGTTTCTCCCGCTTCAATCTTACCACCACTTATGACATTTTCTATCATTTCTCCTGCCATCACTATATCCATGAAGCTCTTGGTAGTACTTCCTATCATGTGGGTGATGAATGGAGCCTTTAAGGTGTTAATAAAGAGCATTGTAGTCTCCTTTTCTAAGAGCGATGGCTGAACTTGTATGGTAACTTCCCTCCATTATTGCGCGTATTACCTGAAGCTTTCATTCGATTTCTTTTCCATGTTTTGCAACATGATTCTATCAAGTGTCATGTCTGTGACATGATTGTATTGCTTCATGAAGGCTTGGGCTAAGTCTCTCCAAGAGCTAATATTAGTACGGCTAAGTTGATTGTACCACCTGGACGCTGCCCTACCAAACTATCTTGGAAACAATGAATCAAGAGTTGATCATTGTTAACATAAGCAGTCATCCGTCTATAGAACATAGTAATATGGGCTTTAGGGCAGCTAGTCCCATTGTACTTCTCAAATTCTGGCATCTTAAATTTATGAGGAAGCACCAAATCTGGATCCAAACTCAAGTCTTTTGCGTCAATACCATGGTGATGATCGACATTTTCTAAAGCCTTGAACTTTTCTTCCAACCATTTACAGTGATCCTCTAACTACCTCGAGGATTTTGTTCTTGTCCCTTCCCTCTCCGCTATATCCAAATCAGGGATAACGGGATTAGCAGGGTTATCTCCTAGGTTAGATCCTGAGCCGACTTGGAAGTTCATGGGCGGTCTAGTATTAGCTTGCCCCTATTAAGGCCTAATCGTGACAAATGGCCTTTGGGGATACTCATCAGGTTGTACATATGGTGGGGTAAAACCCCGATGAAAGTCCTCATTGTCTTCAGCGTTGACTATGTGACCCTTTTCTTTGTTCATTACCCCACTTACCATCTGGGCCATTTGAGCCACCATGTTCCTTTGAGCTTCCAACATTTGATCTCTCATCTCTTGTTGGAGTTTTGCTAACTACTCTTGCATCTGGTCTTGCATGTCTCTTTGAAATTGTTCAAGTCACTGATCCATTTTCTTTGTCTTGGCACGTGTACCATAACGATGTTCAGTTTCTAGATTTTCCTTCTCTCTTTCTCTCTCTTCTCTCTGATAATTTCAACTAATTAGGCTCTCTCTATGGACTTAAATACATATGATATGATGTAATGCAAATGCATGAATGCAAGGAGGCATCGATTCAGATTTAACTTCATTTTAGAAAATTTTATTAGAAAACAAGATCCTTTACATAAAACGGACTACAAATATACTTTCGCCCTAAGGCCTAAAGTTTTAATTTTCCCAAATAACGAAACTAGCTCTTGACCACGATCTGATTGTAGCTCATACTTCATGCTTAATGTGTCAGCCTGTGCTGCCAAAGTCTGTAGGTGATCAGCTACCTCTCAAATCTGAACTATTTCTTCTCCCATGAGATAGTCCCGATTTCTAACTTGATCTTGGGAATGGTGGAGCTCTTCCTTCCAATGTCCTTCTCTTGCTTCAAGTATCTCGATCCAAAGTTCACAATTGTGCAATGTTGATTCTAACTCTTTGATCTTGCCCTTCATTTCCTTGATCTTGTTCAGACTCGACTTCAGCTCGTTTGTAGAATTACGGCTTCGATGGTGGTGAAGAGACCGTCCCAATTCAGCCACTCTAGCTTTTAACACACACTTTCCTTTTGGCTTTCTGCTAACCTCTTTTCTAGGGCCTCATTTTGCATCTGCATCTCTAGGAACTTCCTCTCCCAATGGTCAACTTTGGCCTTTTCCTCTTGAATCTCTTGTTGTCACTGTTCTAAAATCTTTCCCAATCCAGCGTTTTTCATCGTCAGACATATCTTCTTATATTCTGTCTTCAAACTATCTCGATCTTCCTCTATCTTCCTCTTTTCTTTTCTTAATTTCTCGACCTCTAGTTTTTGAACATCCGCATCTAATCTTAGGTGCATTTTTTCTTCTTCCAACTTTTCTATCCTCTTTCCGAGCTCTAAACTTTGCCTCACGAAGTCTTGCTTTATAATTTCAATCTCCAATGAGACCACTTGTAAATACTCATTCATCGATCGAGCACTCTCTAAGCTTGGCCTAGGGATGTTATCATTGATCCTTTTGCTCGACCACTCCTTGTATTCCAGGGTTGTCACCGGTCCTCCAGTCAATATCTTCATACAGCGAGCCCGTTTCCAAGCCTCAGAAATCTTTCAAATTTTCTTCTTATAATTATCCCCCTTATATGAGAATTTTAGCTTTGAGCTAACCCATATGTTGTCGGTATAAACTTTCTTGCTTTGTATTGCCTTAGTACGAGTAACGGTGCATATCCAACAGCTCCCCAGATTCCAGGCAGAAGTACCCAATCAAAATTTCCACACCGATAAAGGACTTCGTCGGGAACCATCTAAGGGGCTTTCCACTCAACATCTTTCTCTCAAAGGTTTGAAGAATTTCCATCCACCTTTCCTCTGATATATCGTCCCTCCTTGTCATAGTTGTGGCCTCCTTTAAAGGAGAATAAATTTCAAAGAACACTCGATAAGGAACCTTGTCAACCCTCCAAAAATGACTGTGGAACCAAACTAATAATAACTATGCATATCCAATGAATCTACCTTCACCAGCTCTCCAACATGCATTCAAAGATCTGAACGTCTCGACTAAGATCGCAGGTACAGGTGTAACCCCTTTGTTAAGTCAGTCGAATAAATCAGTAACTGCTTCATCTATATGTCTTAGAGCTTTAGAGAAAATTACCAAACCATAAATACAGAAGGCAAAGACGTTGATCTTCTTTTTTACATTGGATATGCTAGGATCAGGTCCCTTAAACTCACCCAAGGTATGCATTTACCTTCACCTTTTCTCTTGGATTCTGGCTGCAACCCACTGTTCACTCATCCCCGTGATAGTCATTAACTTTTTCATAAAAGTTGGGACATTGACAGCCCTAAAATAAGCTTTGTCAACTTGGACCCTTGAAAACGAAGCAAGGTTGTATATTCCTCCACCGTGGGCACTAAATCTACTTTCCCAAAAGTGAAACAACTATAAGCAGAGTTCCAAAACTGAGTCATAGCCCGAAATAGATGCTTATCTACCTTGATGTCGAGCAAGTAGGGTAGATCGCCATAATTACGATAGAATAGCTGCTTTACCTCATCGTCCCACTGGGTCAATATTTCTTTCAACTCATGGAACTCATTTTGCGTGATACTAATACGAGTAAAATCCCATAGTTAAGACACATACCCGTCGACTAAGCTATTCCCTTTCTCTAATTTCTTTCCTCTAACCATGTGCGGACAGCTGCATTGTCTCCCACTTTATCAAGGAACTCGTTCTCCATAACCAGCTTTCTAACTTAGAAATTAACCGTGAATCGATACCTCTCTAAAATATGAAATGACATGCACCAAAAAAATAAAGCACAAGTTAGTATTATGAAATAAAATATAAAGCCAATAAAATAACAAACACTTATTTGAGTAAACACTAAAGCTTGGTATAGTTCTACATAGGGTGAGTCCTTATGTTTTCTACATGTGGTTTAGCTCTAAAGTTGAGGTACCTGAACCAGCAGATTTCTCGATCCTCACCCACTATAGGCTCATACGGATCGAGCTCGGTTCAGGGGAATACATTTCCCTATGGCCATGCGAAAGTGAAAACTTTACAAAGACATAGGTACAGATGTATCCCGGAAGCAATCCACTAGGCCATGCGGAGGTGAAAATCTCACGGAGGCATAGCTTGTCGCTCCCACTTAAGGGTGTGACCATAACAGTCATGCAGTGCCATGCAGAGACATTTTATAAATGAGAACCACATGCAATAAAAAGGATCATAGTTTTTCAAATCATATTTTAAAATTTGAACAAAAGGACATGAAATAATCAATTTTGCGGCTTGACTCTCTTATTGTCCCCAGTGGAGTCACCAAGCTGTCGAAACCATTTTTAAGTTTTTTTTAAAAAAACAGGGATCAACTTTAAAAAACAAAAATGGAGTCACCACCAATCCTTTTTGCTTAGGTGTGATCGGATCACCTTGTAAAACGTTTTATTTCAAAACATTAATTTTGGCCTACGAAATTCAAGAAAACAGGTTCGGGAGTCGGTTACGTACAAGGAAGGATTAGCACCCTCGTAACGCCCAAAATTGGTACCTAATTGATAATTTCATGTCTTAATATCAAAAATTCGAAAAGATTTGAAAACATGATTTCTTTAAAAACTTGAACAATTTGAGTTAAAATTTGAGATTTCTTTGTTCCGAAAAAATGCAAACATCACATCCAGCACGTTAGGACATGATATTTTAAACCCTCGTAATCAAAGTCATCTCATGATTTACAAAATTTATTAAAAGGATATTTAGTTATTTAGTCAAACGGAAAATCGAAACCCAGCACGTTAGGGCACTATTCCCCGAATTTCTAAATACAAAATATTGCCATATTTCAAAAAAAACCTTTAGATAAAATATAGTAATTTTACAAAATGTATTTTTATTTTAAATGATAATCCATGTGAAAATATTGCATTAATACATCATCAAACATAAATACCAAGAGCAATCATGATATACTAACATTTCATATTAATATAAACAATAAAAGAAATAATAATGTAAAATAATGACCAAAAACTAATTTAAAGCAATCATAAATAAATAAAAGAGTGTAACAACCCTAACCCGTATCCATCGCCATAATGGGGTTACGGAGTATTACCGAACAAAACACAACTTCTGGATATTTATGAACATATATAGAAATTAAATCATTCAAAATCATCAAATATTAAAATAAATCGAAATTACTATTTGATACTCCTATAATAAACATCAAATATAATATAAAAATTATTTAATAATTAAAACACATTAACAAAGTCACAAGCTAACTCATATCTAACTATTTTATTTATTAAAACATAAATCACTATTCATATGGTCATTTCATAAACTTAAATTTAATATTAAACAAGGTTAATAATTATATTCTATTTAATGTCAACTTTTGTTATACTATAATCAATTCAAGTTAAAACATCTCAAGTCTATTTCATAAACCACAACTTAACCGTAACTTAACATATAAAAATATTACTCAAATTAGCATTTATACCTTCCTTGACATATGATAGCGAACCATACTCATTTTAATCTATACTCATTCACCATATTCAAATATATATATACCTAACATAAACATCATTTATCTATATCAAAGAACATCATAATCAAACATACTCAAACTCAACTAAACAAAACCAAATTCAAACTAATATGTTACTCCATTTTCGCATGGCTTTATATAGAAACACTTTCAAAATAATCTAATTCCTAGGCTAGCCTATACATGCCATAAGTCTGATTTCAATTTATAAAAGTACCAAAACATTCGATAGTGTGGTGAACTTTGCTGACGATCCCCAAGCCTGTAACTTGACTCCAAAAATCTATAAAACAGAATAAACATAACACACAAAGTAAGCTAATTTAGCTTAGTAAGCCTTAAGCAAATTAAACAATTAGTCCTTAATATCATTTCAATACTAAATCATTTAAATAAAATAATTCAACTTGTACATTTGTAATCACATTTAATTTCAAGCTTTCAATTCCATAACTATATAACATATAAATTCATAGAATAATTTCTCTTTAACCTAATGCTTATATAATCAAAATATTTACTCATAATCCAACCTTCCAAAATCAAAATGTCATTATATAACCAAATGTATAAACATTCATATACTCAAGCTCAATTATTATAATATAGCATCACATACACAAACTACCCATGTGGCCGAATATACCTAGTCTTGTATACACATATTAAAAGACCAAAACCACAATATTCAAATCATTCATTTATAAAATCGAGAACACATATTATAATCATATATATAAATGATAAACCGTAAAAGTAACATATTTTAATCCCACATTTGGCGTACTCTTGGATGATTTATTCCCTTGATTTATGTAAAAAGGTGCTCTTAATCCTTTCTTTTCATGTTTTATACTCAGGAAAGCACCTAGGGACGAAAAGAACGAGAAACAGGCCTAAAACGGACCAAATGGGCCATATCACGAAATCGGCACGGCCTGAATTTAAGTCCACATAGCCGTGCCTCTTAAGAGAAGTCCGAGCACCGCCTAACCACGATTCACACGGCCGTGCCTCCATCAACAGACCCGAACACGACCTGAAGTCGATTCACACTGGCGTGTGCCATGGGCGTGTCCCTGCTGTAGAAAGAGCAATTCTACTCGGAATAGGGTATTTAGAGGCAAAGAAACACATTCTAAAGCCTATTCAAACAACTGAGTAGGAATTATACTTGAATTAGGATACTTAGAGGCCAAGTAAGGCATCTCAAAGCCTATATAAAGACTGTAGCAGGCCCAATCCGCCCGGAGCCGAATTAACCAAATTAAAACCAAACAAAAATATTAAAAAACCAATAATAAAGTCCATAAAATTCCATGTCCATTACAAATTTAAAATCCAAACCAGCCAACCCAATTGCAATAAACCCAAATACTAAGCTTAGCCCAAACCAAACCCGAATTAGCCTCAAACCCTAGCCCAAAACATTTTTGACAAAGGCCCTAGGGCTAGCTTCAGGTGCCGTAAGCCTCTACTAGCGCACCTCTGTACGACCGCCGTACTCCACCTCACCACCACCATACATCCACGCGGCCTTGTACCTGCAAAAGAAGACAAAACAACAGCAAAATATAGTAGACAAAATGAAAAAAAGATTGTATATTTTATTTTTCATTTTTCCTGTGTAACACCCCAAACCCGGCCCAAACACCACAACCGAATCTGGTATGTCACTAAGGAGATTTTATAAAACTTGTGGCACTTTGGAAATCAATCATCAGGTTTAAACATTTATACCGAAAACTTAATAATTTATTAATTCATATAAGATATGAAGTTATAAAATGCGTTGGTGTTTTTTTAAAAATAAAACCGAGATTTAATACATGTCTTAGCTTAATTTAAACATAAAGTTTAAATACCTAAGAATAAAAAACCCAACATAAAACCCCAAAATAAATATAAGTCTAGTGGCCCATGGCCTTATTACATTGAGACTTAAAATCCTTAATCAAAAATATTAAAATAAAATTCCAAGAAAAGAAATTCACGATCGATACTCTCTTGCATGGCCACCTCACGCTCCTCTCCACTGGTCCGATGTACTAGGTGCTACCAAAATATTAAATAATGGGTTGAGTCATGAGACTCGAGTGTAAACCTCATGCACCATTAGATTTGGGCCTTAGCCCCACGTAATGTAATAATGTAACATATTATATATGAAAATATGCAAAGCCCAACCCAAATCCTAGGTTTCCATCCGCTACATGCCTCCCTTACCTGCCAGTCACACCATTGGGGATTTCTACAATCAACCCACACCGCTACACGCCATTGATGGCAGTCATGCTGCTCATCGTCAGATCATGGCCGTAGCCACTACAACAGGTCATGACAAAAGCCACTACAACAGGTCACGGCAAAAGTCGCTACAACAGAACACTTCCCCTTTCATCAAACCCATCCCCATGCAATCTCAGAAATCGACATACTTATCACACATGTCATCTTAACAGGAACATTCACTTAGGAATGACAGAGATCACTAACCTGGTGATTTGCTTTTACCCTCTTTGGGTTTCAATCGTTATGCCGGATTTCGCATTTATCGTAACATATTAGATTTATATACATGTATTTTGCAAACAATTCTAGATGGTGTGAAAGTTACACACCGATATCGCGTAGTTTTACACCCTTAGTCAATATACTTACTATCCGGATCTACAACCCTTAGTCTAAAACCTTGCTCAAATGCCGAAGAACACGAAGATTAGGGCTCCCTACATTCGCCAAGGGTTAATAAATACCAATTTACACGTTAAAACTAATAGATCTCCTTACCTTGAAATCCCGAAAGTAACACGATTCAAGTGTTATCAACTCGACTCGAGATCTACGTGATTGACTCCTCTTCAAATCCTGGAATGCCAAAAATAAAAGAAAAAATCAAGGTCAGTTCCCTTATAGCCATTCGGCTAGAGTCCCTAAAAAGCCGGAAAGGATTGAAGCCTTAAGAATCGATACTTACCTTTAGTTTCCTTTGAGATTCAGTACAAGCAGATACCATAGAGAGGATTCGGCTTCTAGGGATGAAGATTCGGCTAAGATGAGACTTCGAGAATAGAGACTAAACTTTTGGAGATTTCAGCTATGGAAGGGAATAGAGGTGTAGTTTCAGCTTTTAGAAAAATATGAGAAGAATAACAATGGGGTCAGAGAATTCGGCTAACTGAAGAAAAAGAAAAGAGAGGGAGAATGGAGTGGGGTTTTTCGGCAGAGAAAAGAAAAGATGATAGGAACTTTAGCAAAAATTTCGATACCCACCTCTGCCTATAGGAAACCGATTCCTCCCCCTTGCAGAGTTTAATTTTTTGGCCAACACTTACACTAGAAGATCACCTCTATCCTTCTATCCCTCATCCCTATCAGAATACTCATCCATAAGAGGCCACATTTGCACCAACTCTCTCCCTTTATTTTATCATAATATCCTCATAATTTAAATAAAATAAAATAAAAGAAACACTCCTAAATAATAGCCTTATGTCGTCCCTCCTAGTCCCTTTTAAGTGTCAAAATTTGGCCCTATAATTTGGGCTTTAAGCAACCACAATTTGGGCCCTCCTCAAGCACTAGTGACGCCACCCTCTGCCTTCCTTGTGGCGCCTCCTAGCTTTGGGCCTCAAGCCCAATTTGACATTTTTAACATATATACCTACTTTTAAACCTTATAATGCCCAAGCAGAATATTTTAATTGAAGTCTCAGCCCATTATTGAGCCCAATTAGTACCTCAATTCTCAATTTAACATATTTAAGCATACAAACACATAAAATGCATAGGCCCAATAATTCAGGATGTTACAGTTCTACCCCCTTAAAAATAAATTTCGGCCTCGAAATTTACCTGATCAAAAGAGATGGGGATTCTGTTGTCGCATAACATCCTCTAGCTCCCACGTCGCCTCCTCTGCGCCATGGTTTCGCCACAAAACTTTAACCAAAGGGACGAACTTTCTTCTCAACTCTTTTACGTCTCGATCCAGGATTTGCACTGGTTCCTCCTCAAAAGACAAATCTGGTCTTACTTCAATCTCTTCCACCAACACTACGTGAGATGGATTAGCACGATAACGTCTTAGCATCGAGACATGAAACACGTCATGTATCTGTTCCAACTCTGAAGGCAACTCCAAACGATAAGCCACTGGGCCCACACGTTCTAGTACTCGATAAGCCCAATAAACTGAGGACTTAACTTACCCTTCCGTCCAAACCTCATTAACTTTTTCCATGGAGATACCTTCAAAAAGACTTGGTCTCCTACTGCAAATTCCACCTCCTTCCGCTTTAGATCCGCATAAGACTTCTGTCGATCAGACGCTTCCTTCAATCGAGCCCGTATTAGCTTAACTTTTTCTTCCGTTTTTAAAACTAGTTCTGGACCCAACACCTAACGTTCACCCAACTCCGTCCAACAAGTTGGGGTACGACATCTCCTTCCATATAACGCTTCATAAGGCACCATCTGAATACTAGCTTGATAATTGTTATTGTATACGAATTCTGCCAAAGGTAAATACTCCTCCCAACTGCCCCTAAAGTCAATGATGCAACCCTTTAGCATATCCTCCAAGATCTGAATTACCTTCTAAGACTGACCATCGATGCGTGGGTGGCAGACTAAAATCTAACCTAGTTCCCATTGCTTGATGAAGAGCCTTTCAAAATCGGGATGTGAACCTAGGGTCCCTATCTGATATGATCGACACTGGTACACCATGTAGTCTTACAACCTCAGCTACATACAACTTAGCCAACTTTTGCAAATAATAGTCAACACGAACTAGTATGAAGTAAGCAGACTTCGTGAGTCGATCCACAATCACCCAAATTGAATCCTTCTTAGTGGGCGTAAGGGGTAACCCACTAACAAAATCCATTGTGATCCTTTCCCACTTCCACTGCGGAATCTTTACCGGTTGTAACAACCCCGAAGGCAATTGGTGTTCGCTTTCACCTGCTGACATGTCAAGAACTTACCCACAAATTTCGTTACCTCTTGCTTGGACTTGGCCACTAAAATTGTTCCCGTAAATCACGATACTTCTTAACTCCTCCAAGATGCATAGCGTATGGACTACTATGTGCCTCCCGCAGAATCATCTGCCTTAACTCCACATCCTTTGGCATGCAGACTCTCTCTCAGAAACACAAAACTTCATCACCACTCAAACTATAGTCCTCTCCCTCACTATCCTGCACTTGTCGGATTCGAGTACTTAAGACATCATCCAGAAGTTGCTTCTCTTTGATCTGACTCATCACATAGGTCTTACTTGAAGTTCAGCTACCAAATTTCCATCTCCATACAGACTAAGATGAGCGAACATCGCCCTTAAATCTTCTATCGCCTTTCGACTCAACGCATCAGCCACCACGTTAGCCTTACTCGGGTGGTACTCAATCGAGCAGTCATAGTCCTTTAACAGCTCGATCCACCTTCTATGTCTTAGGTTCAACTCCTTCTGAGTGAGGAGATACTTCAAGCTCTTATGGTCAGTGTAAATAACTGACTTCTCCCCATACAAGTAGTGTTTCCAGATCTTCAGCGCAAACACTACTGTCGCTAATTCCAAATCATGCGTAGGGTAGTTCAACTCATGCGGTCTTAACTGTCGAGATGCATATGCAACCACTTTTCCATCTTGCATCAACATACACCCTAAATTCATGTGTGACGATCACAAGAGAGCAGTAACTCGACTTTCTCGCTTCAATTCAATACGGCTTCAGTAAAATTCCAAAACTAAAAACTCCTCAACAAACCTTCTGTAGTACCCATAATTCCCTGACTTGGTTAGAGGTGCCGCAATTAATGAGAACCCCTCAACAAACCTTCTGTAGTACCCTGCCAAACCTAAGAAACTCCAAACCTACGCCACAGACTTTGGCAGTTTCCAATTCAATATGGCTTCTATCTTCCGAGGGTCAACCCTAATTCCCTCTGCGGAAACTACATACCCTAAGAAAGTCACTTCCCTTAGCCAAAACTCACACTTACTGGACTTTACGAACAACTGCTTCTCCCTCAGAGTTCACAACACCATGCAAAGATGTTCGTCATGCTCCTCCTCAGACTTAGAATAAACCAGGATATCATCGATGAACACCACGATGAATCGATCAAGATATGGTTGAAACACCTGGTTCATCATATCCATAAAGGCTGCTGGCGCATTCGTCAACCCGAACAGCATCACTAAGAACTCATAATGTCCATACCGAGTCCAAAATGCCGTCTTATGAATACCTCCTTCCTTAACCCTTAATTGATGATATTCGACCTTAAGTCAATCTTAGAAAAGACCGAAGCTCCTTTGAGCTGATCGAATAGGTTATCAATTCTTGGTAGTGGGTACTTGTTCTTAACCGTTAACTTATTCAACTGACGATAGTCCACACACATATGCATGGATCCGTCCTTTTTCTTCACGAATAGGACCGGCGCTCCCCACGGAGACATACTCGGTTGAATAAATCCTCGATCCAACAGTGCCTGGATCTGAGCTTTGAGCTCCACCAACTCCTTCGGCACCATTCTATAAGGAGCAATGGACACCGGGGCTGTACCCAGAAGTAGCTCGATTCCAAACTCTGCTTCGCGATCCGGGGGTAATCCTGGCAACTCCTTCAAAAAACATTCGCGAAATCCTTGGCTGTTTGAACCTCATTAATAGTCACTTCCTTAGCATCCAACGCACTGATAAAGGCTAGAAACGCGTGACATCCCTTCCAAATCATCTTAACAGCTTTCAATGCCGAAACTACGTGGGACAAATAGTTCTTTCTTTCTCCTAACACAACCACCTCCCCGCCTTCCGGGGTACTCAACACCATGCGCTTAGTCTCACAATCCAACTTAGCACGATGCTTAGTCAACCAATCCATTCCTAAGATAAGGTCAAACTCTCCAAACGGTAATTCCATTAAGTCTGTCGGGAACACTACCCCTTGAGTCTCTAATGGTACATCCCTCAACAGTTTGTCCACTACCCTAGATTGTCTTAAAGGACTAACCACAATCATCTTCCTAGTAGTTATTTCAGAGTCTATACTTAGGGTCTCAGATACTAGACATACAACATAGGAATGGTTAACCCAATATCAATTAAGGCAAGGAAAGAGTTACCAGTAATAAGAAACGTACCGGTTATAACATCCGGTGCGTCACCATCCTCTTGTCGGTGAGCTGCATAAACTAGACCCGACTGCCTTGTGTCTATATTACACCTCTACCAGTGCTCCACCCCCCCATGCTCCACGACCCGCTTGGTCCCTTGGTCCAGGTGATCACCTCTCTAATCTGATCGAACTTCACTCATTGGTCGCACCTCGATCTACCGAGGACGATCCTTAATCAGATGCTTTGTGGATCCACACCTAAAGCATCCATCGGTTTTTATTCTGCACTCCCTATAATGTGCTTTCCCACATAAAGGACATGATCAATTCTGGCCCGTCAGAGCACAAGCTAGCCCATCAATCCTAGGCCTTTTCTGAAAATTTCTCGATGCTCTTGATGGCCCAAAACTTCTCTTATTCTTACCCCGATCCTTATCCCTTTCTTGTCTTTCAGTCCGTCTCACCTCCTCAGCAATCTTAACCTTCTCCACCAAAATAGCAAAATCTCTCTCTCGCCGCAGTGCTACCAAAACCCTTAACTCATTCCGTAGCCCATCCTCGAACCGAACACAATGTTCACATTCAGTTACCACCATTCCTCGAGTGTAGCAGCTCAAGCGTAGAAACTCTGCCTCATATTCAGCCACAGACTTACTTCCTTGCACCAAATTCAGGAATGCCCTCCTTTGTGCATCCATATAGCTGGCCCCAACATACTTTCCCTGGAATGACTCTTTAAAGAAGTCCCAGTCAATCCTATTAGTGACAGTACCCTCTTTCACTGTGAGCCACCACTGATTGGCCTCTTCTCGAAGAAGAGACACGACCCCCTTCAACTTCTCCTCCACAGTGAAGTCAAGGTCATCCATTATGCGCTCAGTTGCCTCCAACCAATACTCAGCTGTGTTAGGGGCTACGCCAAGAACTCCCCTAAACATCTCTGCTCCGTTGGCTCGGAGTCGTTCTGACACAAATTTTTGAGCTCCCGAACTCGTACCTGCCCCAGCAACTCTCTCTAGAATCTGCAACATTGCCTGAGACACTGCATCGTCTCCACCCGTTTGGTCCTAAAATTCTCCCTCCACAACTGGCAGTTTCGATATCTCGTTTCCTGACCCGTGGCCAGACCCTACTAGCTCTGACACGGTCATCCTACCCCTACCACGACCATGCGGCGAACGTCCACGACCTCTCGTACTCATGCTACCGTTCGCAATTTATCTGATTAAAAATTTTATGAATTATTAACTCTTTCCACTGATTATCCACGAACAATTTTATGAAAAAGCAGGTTAATAGTGGTTCTTTTGATTTCAGATTCTATCCACCAGTTCAATTCTCAAATCAGTCTTTTCTAGTTCTGGAGTTCATATTCAATCACACAAACAGCATCCATAGACCCACATTCAACATGTAGGGGTATTTTCGTCATTTCACTACCTAGGGGTATTTTTGTAATTTTCCAAAATAAGGTTTCGGGTGGTTTTGCAAAATAAGGGTATTTTGGTCATTTTCAACTAGGGGGTATTTTGGTAATTTTACAAAGCGAGGTAATTTTGTAATTTCACAAACTAGGGGTAATTCGATAATTTTGCAAACTAGGGTTTACTTTAAGATTTTACAAAACAGGGTGGCTGGTCCCTTTCAGGTTTTAATTATAAGTTTTGGTGTAACACCCTAAACTCGGCCTATGCATTAAGCCCAGATTTTGGCATGCCACACAAAATAAACGCACATTCAAATCATTTAACGAAGTAGAAATCAAATTCCAAAACGATTAAGAGAATGACTTTATCGAAAAATTGAGGTTTATTTGAAATCCTTGATTAAAAACACAAGAGATTATCATTGGATCTATAGAGTAGTATTTAATTAAAATTTTGAAATTATTTAATTAAAATATTCTAACGAAGAGTTAAAGGATTTCCTAAGTTTCAAAGATATTTAAGAAAAAAAACCTTTATTTTATACTGAAAGATTTAGAAAAACATTTATGAAAAACTAAATCAATCTAACTTAATAAAACTAAAACATAACAAATCTATCCACATAATAAAATCCATAATTAAAAAGGCCTTATTACATCACCATTAAAAATAGTACTTAATAAAATTATTAAAGAAGTCTTAAAGTTTTATAAACCACCATTTGTAGTATAGCCTCCCACGAAGTCATCTCCCACCCAAGTCTCCATCAATTGTTATTACCCGAGAGGGTAAAAAATGGGGTGAGTTACTTAGAACTCAAAGTGTAACTCACTTACCATAGTCCACCGGCCAAGACCATTTAAACATTTATTTAGGCCTAAGCCCATTTCAAATATAATAATTTAGCATATAAAAAATGCAAATGATATGCAATTCCCAAAACCAAACCTAGATTTCCATCCGCTACACACCCTCGCACTAACCAAAGACACACGTGGGGAGCTTTAGTCACCCACCCCGCCAACACACCAAAGTAGGCTTTAAGCCCAATATCATATTTGTGGCAACGACCATTTAAATAATTGTGGTAGAACCACCGATCTAGATTTCGGGCAACGGCCATCATGACAAAGTCACCTATCTAGAATTTTGGCATCAAGCCTTTCTTCTCTTTATCATTGATCCCAACCCATGCAATCATGTTTATGCATAATAAAATATTTGTAAAAAAAACATATTATAATTTATCAATTTTGGCCCATTAAAAGCACATATCACATATAACCCATTTATCAATTATCATAAATGGCCCAATTATCAAATTTCACTTATGGCCCATTTATCGATTGTCACATATTGCCCAAATTCTCAAATATCACATATGGCCCAAATTTATCAAATATCACATATGGCCCAAATTTATCAAATATCACATATGGCCCAAATTGTCAAATATCACATATGGCCCAAATTTATCAAATATCACATATGGCCCAAATTTATCAAATATCACATATGGCCCAAATTTATCAAATATCACATATGGCCCAAATTGTCACTTATTATCGTTTTAGCCCATCAGGGGCGATTCCAAAATTTTCACGATCTTAATAATGATTTCATGATTTTAACACTAAAGTGTCGATAATACCATATTTTCCAATTTCACCATCTGAATAGGGCCTATGCATTTTCAGTTTGATTGTATGAAATGACAAGTTTAAGCATGAAGAATAAATTGTTGATATTTTTGGAAACCTGGAAATGCATGAAAATGGAAACCTAAACATTTTGGAAACCTGAACATTTTGGAAACTTGAACATTTTGGAAACTGAACATTTTGGAAACTTGAACATTTTGGAAACCTAAACATTTTGGAAACCCGAACATTTTGGAAACACAAGATGTAAGAAAATGGCAAGTTCTGAGCCGATCGAAAATTTTAGGAAACTTAGAAATAAGGCCTAAATGACAAATTTTAAAGTCCAAAATAGGAAATAAGGGCAAGAGGGCCTTAAAAGAAAAGTTGGTGAGATTTGACACACAATCGGGCTTGGAACAAGGGCTTTGAAGGTGTCACTTAAGGCTTATGGAAATGACCTAAGTTCGAGTCACTTGGAAAGCAAATATTTAAGGTTTTATTTTGGCTTCCAAGGCTAAGGGTGGACGGCACCTAATCCTAGTAAGGAGGAGTTTTATTTGGTTAAAACCCGATTAATGAGTGATAAATAAGAATTTTCTTTTAATAAGATAATTGAGGAGATATAGGATGAATTAAATACTTGTGATAATTAAATGATAATATTATCACTTGTGGGAAGTAGTGGCCAAGTCAAGGATTCTTGGCATAGCAATTTCGATTAAAGGAGGAGAGTTGGAGACTTTTCTCTCATCTTTTCATCTGTGTGCGAAAATTCCCTAGCCCCTATTCTCTTTGTCAAATTTCTCCTAAGCAAGGACTCCATCTTTTCTTCTCCTCTCCTTTGTCATTGTTAAGTCAAAACCCTTCTCTTTTGATCTCTCGTTAAATCTCCATAGCGGGATCTACGTAACTCAAGACAAGGAAGCAATTGATTAAAGGCATCAAGGTAAGGTTAAGCCACTCAATTTCCTTTCTTTCTTTTCTAGTTGCCGAAAGTAAAGGCCTAATCCTATTCTTGATCATGGCCGAATATACAAGGGATCTCGTGTTTCCACACTTCATCGAATATAAAGATCAAGGATCTAAGGTAAGAACAATTAATTCTTGTTCTTCTAATTCGTTTAATCAAGAGTTAAGAAAATAACCTCTTTTATGTCTCTTGACCGAATATCAAAGGAAGAGTTTTCAGGATTTTGGATTCAAGGAAATTAAGGTGAGACACATTCGGCCAAGGCTTGTGTGATTACTTTGATCAATTCTTTAATTATTAAAAAGCCGAAAACTAACCCATATTGAGATTCAAGGTTGGCCGAATATCAGGTAAAGGAAAAACCAAGTTTTTGGGAATTGTATAAACACCAAATCGGCAAAGGTGAGTCTTTTTACAAATCTTACTAGGATTTGGTTTTGTTTTAAGCCAAATAGGTCTATTAATGTGTATTATATGATGGCGAATATAGGGTTAATGGATCTAAAGTTAGATCGGATTTTTGAGATCTCAAGGAACCTATTAAGCAAATCGGTGTATCGCACACTAACTTTCGATATTTCATATGGAAATTACTTTTATTATATGATTATACTAAAGTATGTGAATATGGCTAAGTACCCTAAAGTGGTACAAAAGTACTCAGGTACGTTTCCTACTTCTGATAGGATTGTGAAATATGTTATTTTATAACAAGCGAATATATGTATATGACTATGATATTAAGTAAGTTATGCATGATATATATAAATTTTTGGGGCATTCGGGATTTATGTGAAAGGGGAAAAGGTGTTGACTTCGGTCTCACCAACGTTATATGAAGGTGTTGACTTCGGTACGTTTATGTAGAATCGCTACCAATGCAAGACAACCGGGTTTGGTTTATGCAGTTCACCGAAGGGAAGATGGAGACGCACGGATGTTATAATCGAGACGTTCTTTATTTTGACAAACCCTACTTTGCTTTGATTGATGTGGGCTCGACCCATTCCTATGTTGCAAGTAGTGTAGTGGAAACACTAGGCCTAGACTACGAGCTTTCGATAGGCGGATGATTGTAGTAAGCCCATTAGGCCAAATCAGTGGTAGACAAGATCTTTCAAATGTACCCCTAGAGATTCGTGGAGTGAACTTTCGGCGGACTTAATGGAGTTACCCTTGAGAGTTTGAGCTTATACTCGAATGGATTGGTTAGTAGAACACCAAGCCGTGTTGGATTGTGCAGCTAAGCGTATGGAACTAAGAACCGGGAGGATGAAGTGGTAGTAATGATCGGAGAAAGGAGAAACTACTTATCTAATGTGGTTTCGACCTTTCAAATTGAGAAGATGGTTAAGAAAGGTTGCGAGGCGTTCTTAGCTTTAAATAAGTGCGATAGGTGGAAAGGAGGAAGGAGTTAATAGAGTTAGGACGGTGAGGGACTTCGTGGATGTGTTTCGGAGGAATTAGGGAATACCCCCAGATAAGGAGGTGGAATTTGGGATTGATTTGCTACCGGGGACAGCTCCTGTGTCAATCGCTCCATACCGAATGGCACCAAAGGAATTAGTGGAGCTCAAGGCTCGGATACAAGAACTATTGGATCGTGGGTTCATCCGACCAGTGTGTCTCCGTGGGGAGCACCGGTCTTATTGTAAAGAAGAAGGACGAAACTATGCGTATGTGCATAGACTACATGTCGATTGAATAAGTGACCATTAAGAACAAGTATCCTTGGCAAGGATTGATGACTTGTTCGATCAATTTGAAAGAGCCAGCAGTTTTTGAAGATCGATTTACGGTCGGGATACCATCAATTGAAGGTGAAGGAGGCTAACATCCATAAGACCACTTTTAGGACAAGATATGGTCACTTGAGTTTGTGGTGATGCGTTTGGGTTGTGAGCGCTCCGATCGCGTTCATGGATATGATGAATCGGGTCTTCCAACCCTACTTGGATAGATTCGTCGTTGTGTTCATCGACGATAATTTGGTGTACTCGAAATCGGAGGAGGAGCATGATGAGCATCTCCGAGTCGTGTTGAAAGTGTTAAGGGAGAAGAAGCTCTATGCCAAATTTAGCAAGTGCAAATTTTGGCTTAAGGAGGTGGCATTCCTAGGACATGTGGTATCCGCAGAAGGAATAAGAGTGGATCCTAGGAAGATCGAAGCAGTGTTGGATTGGAAACCACCTAAATCCGTGGCTGAAATCTGAAGTTTCTTAGGCTTGGCAGGCTATTACGAAGGCTTGTGGAAGGATTCTCGTCAATAGCCGCGCTTTTAACAAGTTACTAAGGAAGGAAGTACCCTTGAATGGACTAATAAGCGATAGGAGAGCTTTGAAAAGCTTAAGAAGGTCTTGTGGAAGCTCGAGTGTTAATTCAATCGGAGGCGGAAAAGATTTTGTGGTGTCTTGTGATGCTTCGCATACGGGGTTAGGCTGTGTGCTAATGCAGGATGGCAAAGTAGTCGCTTATGCATCTCGGCAGCTAAGGCCTCATGAGCTTAACTACCCAACTCATGACTTAGAGCTAGCAGCAGTGGTTTTTGCCCTTAAGGTTTGGATGCACTACCTTTATGGAGAAAGGTCGATGATCTACATGCACCACAAGAGCCTTAAGTATTTATTGACTCGAAGGAGTTAAACTTGAGGCAACGAAGGTGGGTGGAATTCTTTGAAGGACTACGATCGCTCGATAGAATATCATCCGGCAAGGCAAATGTGGTAGCCGATGCCCTAAGTCGGAAGGTGGTATCGGATCTACGGGCTTTGTTCGCTCATCTAAGTCTATATGACGATGGAAGTCTGTTGGCGGAATTACAAGTCAGGCTCACATGGTTAAAAGAAGTAAAAGAGGGATAGTTGGCTGAAAATGACTTAAGTACTAAGTTGCAGCAAGTACATCAAGAGGGATTAAAGGACTATGGCGTCAATGATGAAGGAATATTGTGCTATAAGGGAAAAGTCTGTATGCCGAGGAATAAGGAGTTGAGACAAAGGATTCTTCGGGAAGCGTATGGTAGCCCTTATACTGTGCATCCCGGAGGCATCAAGCTGTATAGAGATCTAAAGGAACAGTTTTGGTGGTCTGACCTGAAACGAGAGGTGACTGAATTTGTGGGAAAATGTTTGACGTGTCAGCAAGTTAAGGCTGAACACCAAGTTCCATCAAGATTGCTTCAACCAATCGAGATTCCCCAATGGAAGTGGGAGAAAATTACCATGGACTTTGTTAGTGGGCTTCCCCTTACGCCTACTAAGAAGGACTCAGTATGGGTGATAGTGGACCGTTTGACCAAGTCCGCACACTTTATCCCAGTCAGAATGGATTATTCTCTTCGGAAGTTGGCTAAGTTATATGTGGCAGAAATTGTGAGATTACATAGAGTACCAATGTCGATCATCTCTGATAGAGACCCAAGGTTTACATCTCGATTTTGGAAGGCACTTCATCAAGCTTTAGGCACTAAGCTAGACTTCACTCTGACTTTTCATCCACAATCGGATAAGCGATCCGAATGGGTTATACAAGTGTTGGAGGATATGTTGAGAGGTTGTGTAATGGATTTAGGGAAGTTGGGAAGATTACTTGCCTTTAGCTGAATTCGCCTACAACAATAGCTATCAAGCCAAGATTCGGATGGCACCATCTGAAGAATTGTATGGAAGGAAGTGTAGAACACCTACTTGTTGGACCGAGTTAGGAGAACGCCGAGTTTTGGGTCCAGTGGTGGCGTAAACGAAGAGAAGGTTGAGTTAATTCAGCACGCAGTTGAAGGAAGCCTCGATAGGCGTAAGTCATACGCGGACCTTAAGCGAAAGGAAATAGAGTTTGAAGTGGGAGACCAAGTATTCTAAAAGTCTCACCTTGGAAGAAGGTAATGAGGTTGATCGAAAAGGAAGTTAAGCCCAAGGTTTGTAGGGCCTTATCGAGTCTTGAAACGAGTTGGGCGATGGCATACCAATTAGAGTTGCCACGAATTGCAGCAGATGCACGACGTATTTCATGTGTCCATGTTACGATGCTATCGATCGGATCCGTCGCATGTGGTATCTATTGAAGAAGTGGAGCTAAGGCGAGACTTATCCTACGAGGAAGAACCGATTCGGATCTTGGAACGTGATGTGAAAGTATTACGAAGGAAGTCTGTACCTCTAGTCAAAGTGTTATGGCGCAATCATGGATCAGAAGAGGCCGTGGGAGCGGAAGAGATGATGAGACGAAATACCCTCAATTATTTTAGTTAGGAAATTTGAGGACGAAATTTTGTTTAAGGGGTAGAATCAGTAACATCTGAATAGGGCCTATGTATTTTCGGTTTGATTGTATGAAATGAGTTTAAGCATGAAGAATAAATTGTTGATATTTTTGGAAACACGGAAATGCATGAAAATGGAAACCTAAACATTTTGGAAACCCGAACATTTTGGAAACTTGAACATTTTGGAAACACGAACATTTTGGAAACACGAACATTTTGGAAACTTGAACATTTTGGAAACCTAAACATTTTGGAAACACGAACATTTTGGAAACACAAGATGTAAGAAAAATGGCAAGTTCTGAGCCGATCAAAATTTTAGGAAACTTAGAAATAAGGCCGGAATGACAAATTTTAAAGTCCAAAATAGGAAATAAGGGCAAGAGGGCCTTAAAAGAAAAAGTTGGTGAGATTTGACACACAATTGGGCTTGGAACAAATGGCTGAAGGTGTCACTTAAGGCTTATGGAAATGACACGAGTTCGAGTCACTTGGAAAGCAAATATTTAAGGTTTTATTTTGGCTTCCAAGGCTAAGGGTGGACGGCACCTAATCCTAGTAAGGGAGGAGTTTTATTTCGGTTAAAACTTGATTAATGAGTGATAAATAAGAATTTTCTTTCAATAAGATAATTGAGGAGATATAGGATGAATTAAATACTTGTGATAATTAAATGATAATATTATCACTGTGGGAAGTAGTGGCCAAGTCAAGGATTCTTGGCATAGCAATTTCGAGTTAAAGGAGGAGAGTTGGAGACTTTTCTCTCATTTTTTCATTTGTGTGCCGAAAATTCCCTAGCCCCTATTCTCTTTGCCGAAATTTCTCCTAAGCAAGGACTCCATCTTTTCTTCTCCTCTCCTTTGTCATTGTTAAGTCAAAACCCTTCTCTTTTGATCTCCGTTAAATCTCCATAGCTTGATCTCGTAACTCAAGACAAGGAAGCAATTGATTAAAGGCATCAAGGTAAGGTTAAGCCACTCAATTTCCTTTCTTTCTTTTCTAGTTGCCAAAGTAAAAGGCCTAATCCTATTCTTGATCATGGCCGAATATACAAGGGATCTCAGGTTTCCACACTTACCGAATATAAAGATCAAGGATCTAAGGTAAGAACAATTAATTCTTGTTCTTCTAATTCGTTTAATCAAGAGTTAAGAAAATAACCTCTTTTATGTCTCTTGACCAATATCAAAGGAAGAGTTTTGGGATTTTGGATTCAAGGAAATTAAGGTGAGACACATTCGCCAAGGCTTGTGTGATTACTTTAATCAATTCTTTAATTATTAAAAGCCAAAAACTAACCCATATTGAGATTCAAGGTTGGTAGAATATCGTAAAGGAAAAACCAAGTTTTAGAATTATATAAACACCAAATCGGCAAAGGTGAGTCTTTTTACAAATCCTACTAGGATTTGGTTTTGTTTAAGCCAAATAGGTCTATTAATGTGTATTATATGATGGCCGAATATAGGGGTTAACAGATCTAAAGTTAGATCGGGATTTTCGAGATCTCAAGGAACCTATTAAGCAAATCGGTGTGTACGCACACTAACTTTCGATATTTCATATGGCAATTACTTTTATTATATGATTATACTAAAGTATGTGAATGTGGCTAAGTACCTAAAGTGGTACAAAAGTACTCGTGTCGTTTCCTACTTGATAGGATTGTGAAATATGTTATTTTATAACATGCGAATATATGTATATGACTATGATATTAAGTAAGTTATGCATGATATATATAAATTTTTGGGGCATTCGGGATTTATGTGAAAGGGGAAGAGGTGTTGACTTTGGTCTCACCAACGTTATATAAAGGTGTTGACTTCGGTCTCACCAACGTTATATGGTAACTTCGATTACAAAATCTGAATTTGGTAACTTCGGTTACATTATTTTGAATATGGTGTCTATGACACAAATTATATGGGCGATGAGCACGTCGACTGCAGCGACTGCCTTCGATGGTGTGTAACGGATGGAGGGTTGACTTAGTAGTCCCCACGGTGTGACTGGCAGGTACGGGTGGTGTGTAGCAAATGGACAAATAGGCTTGGGTTTGGGTTGCATCATAATTTATTTTATATGAATATGAATTTGATTTATGAACATGTATGCCTAATTTGTTGAATGTTAGTACTGTGTGCACATTGAGTCTGTTGACTCACCCCATTGTGGGAAATATTTTCAGGTGATGAACAGTGATGGACCGGGACGGTGGACCTTGAGGTGGCCATGATCCATTTGAAGATTCTATTTAAATTTGGACTTCATTTATTTATGTTTAGTACCTTTAATTTCATTTTTTTTTGGGTTTTATTTGATGTAATAAGGCCATAAGGCCCAGTGGATTTTCTTATTCTGCTTCACTTTAAATTATTATGTTACTTAACTATTATGATTAAAGTTAAGTGTTTTTTTAAACCTTAAAATTATTTGTCACCTTAATAAAATTGGATTTAAAATTTAACTAAATGGGTTTCCAATCTAAGCTCGATCCACAACAACATTTTCTAAATATTTTTTTAAAATTTCTCTAAGTATCGAAACTTTTGAACCCAGTTTATTTTAGGAACATACCAGATCCTGTTCGGGCTCGTGGTAGGGTGTGGGTGTTTCATCACCAACTTTATGATTTTTAATCCAACTTTTACTCTTGTATAGTCATCTAACCCATGAGATATAGTGTGAGATTACACACCTAATTACGGTGAGAACTACACTCTCCGCTCATCGATATCTAAACACACATTACGAGGATTAGAACACTAAAATTTAATATTAAACTATTCTAATATTGAGCAATCTAGATCTTACCTCGAAATCTCGAACAACCACTATTTGCAATTTCTCTCCGATCAAAGGTTCAAGACCACGAGTAAACAATGGTTCGGGGTACGTGCGACTTGAATAATTGATTTTCACGGATGAGGGTCTACAACCCGTGGAAAATCTCGATTCCAAAGTCCTTCTCTTAAACTTAGAGGAATAACGGAACCACCCTCTTCTGAACACTATTTACTGCCCTTTTTGTCCCTATTTTGATTGTCTTCAAAGACAATGAATCATTAGTCTGACTAATAAGTTATCGAAATTTCGACTAGAGGTTTTAAAGAGTGGGATTAACTTACCACAAATATCCTCGTTCCACAATATGACAATCGAGCGATAACGTCCCCTAAAATGAAATCGATTAATAAACTATTTATAACCATATGTCGAGAAATATGAAAATCCTTAATAATCCCTTACCTTAAATTTGATTTCACGATCTATGACGTTTACGAACACTTGAGTTTCGGACCTCCACTATCACACTATTGTCCAAGGCTTCAAAGAAGAATGATCAAGAAGGATACTTATGTATAATGGAAGATTTGGCTATGAATAAACAAAGAAAAGAAAAATAATTCAGCAATGGAGTAATCTAACATTCGGCCATGAGAGATAAATAATGAAAAAAGTATGGTTAAAAAGAAAATAAGAGATGAAAGAAAGAGATAATGTTGATTTGGTTTTCAAGAGAGAAAAGAGAAAGAAAATGATAGGTTTATAATTCTTTTATCAATGGTAAAAGAAAAGCAAAGAGAGAGTGTTTAAGACAATGGTGCATTCGGCAATGGGGAATGAAAACTATGGCTTGTTGTGTTGGTAGTTTCGGCACTAGGAGAGGTTTTGCAAAAATAAGGTGATCAAATGGTCAAAAATATGGACATAACAAATGAAACAAAAGTTGCTTTTCTCTTATACCAATACATTCGGCCAAGGGAGAAAATAGATGGAGAGAAAGTGTTTTACAAAAGTAAAAATGACCAAATAATACCCCCAAAAGCTACCAACCAAACTAGCCTATCACCAAAATTCACCACCCAAATTTGGCTCCCCCCTTTAGTCCACAAAACCGTCCCCATTCATGGTCAAAATGGCCATGAAAGAGTTACCAAAACATCAACCTAGTCTCAAGCCTTAACATCCTCCATTTCCTTTAAGTTTGAGAAATCTTATCCCCAAAGTCAAGCAATACCATCCCTTAACTCATGCTTACATAACCTTAAGTCTTCTTACCAAAAAAAATTTAATCCAACTCATCCTAATCCTTATCCATGACCGACACTTGCTAAGGAAAAACAAAAATAAAAGCTTTCAAATTGCATGCTAGGAGATTCGAACCTCTCACCTCAAGCAAACACTCATGCGCCAACACCACCTTGCTACTAGCTTATTTTATGCTAGTTTTTGACACTTAAATTTACTTAAACCTCAAAGTCACTTGCTCCAGTTCAATTAAATACTCCTTACTAAAATTTATTCTAATTCCGAATAGTTCTCAAGTCTTCTCAAGATTATACTAATCATGCAAAATTTAATTATACACAAGTTAAGTACCAAAACACACATCATATCAATACTCAAATTTTAGGATGTTACAACTCTACCCTCCTTTAAGAAAATTTTGTCCTCGAAATTTACCTGGCTAAAAGAGATGAGGATATTATTGTCGAATTGCATCCTCAAGCTCCCACGTAGCTTCCTCCGCTCCGTGATTACGCCAAAGAACTTTAACCAACGGTACAGTCTTCTTTCTTAACACTTTAACATCTCGGTCTAAGATTTTCTACTGGTTCCTCCTCGAAAGACAAATGTGGCCTTAATTTCACTTCTTCTACCGGTACTATGTGCGATGGATCCGATCTATAGCATCTCAACATAGAAACATGGAAAACACTATGAATCTGACTCAATTCTGGAGGTAAACCAAGTTGATAGGCCACTGGTCCAACACGCTTCAACACACAGTACGGCCCAATGAACCTAGGGCTCAACTTGCCCTTCCTTCCAAATCTAAAAATCTTTTTCCAAGGTGAGACCTTCTGAAAGACCTGATCCCCTACAACAAACTCGATATCCTTACGCTTCAGATCTGCATACGACTTTTCTCTATCCGAGGCTTCCTTTAATCGCGCTCGAATAACTTTTACCTTTTCTTTCGTCTCTGATATCAGTTCAGGACCCAACAACTGTCGTTCTCTCAATACAGTCCAACAAGTAGGAGTACGACACCTACGACCATACAATGCCTCGTAGGGTGCCATCTGAATGCTAGACTGATAGCTGTTGTTATACGCAAACTCTGCCAACGGTAGAAAATCCTCCCAACTACCTCTGAAATCAATCACACAACCTCTTAACATGTCTTCCAAAATCTAGATTACTCTTTCCGACTGACCATCTGACTGAGGGTGAAAAGCCGTACTGAAGTTTACTTTGTACCCAGAGCCTCATGCAAAGCTTTCCAAAACGTGATGTAAACCGAGGATCCCTGTCCGATATGATAGACACTGGTACCCCATGCAACCTCACGATTTCAGATACATACAGTTTAGCCATCTTTTGGAATGAGTAATCTGTACGAACTGGTAGAAAATAAGCAGTCTTCGTTAATCGATCTACTACCACCCAGACAGAATCTTTTCTTAGTAGGTGTTAAGGGTAACCCACTAACAAAATCCATCGTTATCCGCTCCCATTTCCATAATGGAATCTTTACTGGTTGCAACAATCCCGATGGTAATTGATGTTCCGCCTTTACTTGTTGACAAGTCAAACACTTTCCCACAAAATCAAGAACTTCCGCTTTAACTTTGGCCACCAATACATTCACGGAGATCCCGATACATCTTATTTCCTCCGGGTGCATAGCATAAGGGCTACTATGCGCCTCTAGAAGAATCATTTGCCTCAAATCAATCCTCGCATACAAACCCTTCCATGAAAACACAAGACACCATCTTTGTTCAAACCAAAATCTCCTATTACACCACTTTCAGCTTGTTGTATTAAAGGACCCAACTTTTCATTGGATAATTGCTTTTCCTTGATTTGCTCCAACCATAGAGGCTTCACCTGAAGTTCCGCTAGCAAACTACCATCCTCATACAAACTGAGATGAGCAAACATTGCTCTTAACTCCGATACAACCTTTCAACTTAAAGCATCTGCCACAACGTTAGCCTTTCCAGGATGATACTTGATTGAGAAATCATAATCCTTTAACAACTCCACCCATCTCCATTGTCTTAAATTCAACTCCTTTTGGGTAAGGAGATACTTAAGACTCTTATGGTCCGTATAAATGATTGACTTCTCACTGTATAGATAATGCCTCCAAATCTTTAATGCAAACACCATCGCAGTCAACTCCAAATCATGAGTAGGATAGTTGACTTCATGCGACCTCAACTGTCGAGAAGCATAAGCTACCACTTTTCCATTTTACATCAGTACACATCCTAAACCCATGTGTGATGCATCACAATGAACAGTAAACTCTTTTCCGGCCTCTGGTTGAATCAGTATTGGCACTTCCGTTAGAATCTTCTTCAGTTTATCAAAACTTTCTTGTTGTTTATCGGTCCATACATACGGTACTTCCTTCCGCAATAACTTAGTTAGGGGTGCAGCAATCAATGAAAACCACTCAACAAAGCATCTATAATAACCAGCCAAACCCAAGAAACTTCAGATCTCAGCTACTGACTTTGGCGATTTCCAATCCAACACAGCCTCTACCTTTCGAGGATCAACTCTTATTCCTTCAGCTGACACTACATGACCGAAGAAAGTCACTTCCTTCAACCAAAATTCACACTTACTGAATTTGGCATAAAGTTGCTTATCTCGCAAAATTTGCAACACAGTGCGCAGATGAGAGTCATGCTCTTCTTCATTCCTCGAATATACCAAGATGTCATCTATGAACACTACTACGAACCGGTCAAAATAAGGCTGAAAGACTCGGTTCATCATGTCCATAAATGCAGCTGGTGCATTAGTCAAACCAAACGACATCACTAAAAACTCATAATGTCCATAACGAGTTTGAAATGCCGTCTTATGAATATCTGCCTCTTTCATCTTGAGTTGATGATAACCCGATCTCAAATCAATCTTGGAGAAGACTGAAGTTCCTCTTAATTGATCAAACAGGTCGTCAATTCTCGGCAATGGATACCTATTCTTGATCGTCAACTTATTCAACTGCCTATAATCAATGCATATACGCATCGACCCATTCTTCTTCTTGACGAACAAAACCGGTGCTCCCCACGGAGACACACTTGGTTGAATAAATCCCCGATCTAGCAGTTCTTGAATTTAAGCTTTAACCTCCGCTAATTCTTTTGGTGCCATTCTATAAGGAGCAATGGACACCGGAGCAGTTCCGGGCAAAAGCTCAATGTCTAATTCTACTTCCCGATTTGGAGGTAGACTCGAAAGTTCTTCGGGAAAGACATCTGGAATTTTTTTCACCGTTCTCACACCTTCTACTGATAAATCCTTGGCATCCAAAGCACTGATGAATGCTAGGAATGCTTTATTCCCTTTCAACACTAACTTTTCTACCTTCAAAGCAGATACCATATTTGCCAAAAAGTTTCTTCGCTCGCCTATCATTATTATCTCCTTATTATCCACAGTCCTAATTGAAATCCGCTTTTCGGCACAATCCAATTGTGCCCGATGCTTCACCAACCAATCCATGCCCAAAATAAGATCAAACTCACCGAAAGGTAATTCCATCAAGTCTGCTAAAAATACCTCTCTTTGAATCTCCAAGGGCACGTCTCTAAATAATTTATTCACTATTATCGACTGTCCTAAAGGACTAATTACCGTCATCTCTCTATCGGTAATCTCAGATCTAATATTTAGGTTTCCTAATATAACACTAGCAACATACGAGTGGGTAGACCCGATATCTATCAAAGCAGTAACAGGTACATTAGAAATGAAGAACATACCAGTTATCACATTAGGTGCATCACCGTCCTCACGATGCCTGACAGCATAAACCAATCCTGGCTATCTTGCCTCCGTGTTACCTCTAACACTATTACCTCGACCCGGTGCACCTTGTCCACGTCGTTACCATTACCACCACGACCTGGTCCATGACCTCTTGGTGACTGCTGAGTACCTCTAGCTGGCTGAGCCTCAGGGTTACGAGCTTCTTGAGTCGTTTCAGTCCATTGAGGACAATTCTTAAACTGATGATCCTTGGATCCACATTTAAAATAGGCTCCAATTTTCCTCCAACATTCTTCGGGATGTCATCTTCCACAGTCGGCACATTCTCGAATCTGATTGGTAGATACAGGTGCCCTAACTTGAACTGGCTCATCATTCCGTAGCCTCTTTTGAAACCTTTTAGAAAACCGAGTACTTAAAATCCTCTTGCCTCTTACTTTTTCCCGATTCGCGCTCAATTCTTAGCCTCTTGGTTATCTTAGCTTTCTACAAGTGAGGTAAAAGTCCGCACTTGTTGTGGGGCTATCAAGACCAGAACTCATCATCCAGTCCATCCTCAAAGCATACACAGCGTTCATGATCAGTCTGCACTATAGTACGAGCATAACGACTCAAACAAAGAAATTCTACCTCGTAACCTGCTACAGTCTTACTTCCTTGGTCCAAATTCAGGAATTCTTTCTTTCGGGCATCTACATAACTTGTTCCGACGTATTTCCCTTGGAAAGCAGCTTTAAAGAAATCCCAATTAACCAATGTAGCCTCGGTGCCTTCTCGAACAGTAAGGCCACCATTGATACGCCTCGTCTCTTAGCAAAGGCACTACTCCTCTCAGTTTCTGCTCGACGGTGTACTCCAAATCATCCATAATTCGTTCTACAGCCTCAAGCCAATATTCTGCCACATTCGAGCTACACCAGAGACACCTCTAAAAACTTCTGCACCACTAGACTTGAGTCGTTTCGATATTGATCCACGAAGCTACTGGCCTAGTTCTGGCTCCAGCTACTCTTTCTAAGACTCGCAACATTGCTTGAGTGAAAGCATTATCCTCATTCGCATGATCATGAGATCCAGCTTCGCTCTCAAATGACGCAGGCGCATCCATTTTCGGTATATGCCTCGGTGCTTCAGACGCAGCACCTCATCCTCTACCACGGCCACGTCTATCGCGTCCACGACCACATCCTCTAGTGCTCATCTAATTACGAGTTTTATGAATTAGAATATTATTTTAGTGTTTATTAACGATATTTTATGAGATTAAGAGATAGGGTTGTTTTTGCAATCACATCTTATAGTCTCGATCTCTATCATTTTCAACACCTAAAAACTAGAAGTTCTAGAGTGTTCCTTAGGTCTCATCACAATAATAAACATTTAATAAACAAATACTTACTGAACATACTTACTTGACTTGGTGTCGGATGCTCGTGGTGCCATACTACATTTTAAAACATAAAGTCTAGAAATTTAAGTGGTTTTAAATAGAAATCATTGTTGAACCCAAACCACAGCCGAGTTTTGAAACTGGGCTTTGATACCATAAAATGTAACACCCTAAATCCGACCTATGCATTAAGCCTGGATTTTGGCATGCCACACAAAATAAACGCACATTCAAATCATTTAACGAAGTAGAAATCAAATTCCAAAATGATTAAGAGAATGACTTTATCGAAAAATCGAGGTTTATTTGAAATCCTTGATTAAAAACACAAGAGATTATCATTGGATCTATAGAGTAGTATTTAATTAAAATTTTGAAATTATTTAATCAAAATATTCTAACGAAGAGTTAAAGGATTTCTTGAGTTTCAAATATATTTAAGAAAAAACCTTTATTTTATACTGAAAGTTTTAGAAAAACATTTATGAAAAACTAAATCAATCCAACTTAATAAAACTAAAACATAACAAATCCATCCATATAATAAAATCCATAATTAAAAAGGCCTTATTACATCGCCATTAAAAATAGTACTTAATAAAAATTATTAAAGAAGTCTTAAAGTTTTATAAACCATCATTTGTAGTATAGCCTCCCCACGAAGTCATCTCCACCCAAGTCTCCATCAATTGTTATTACCGAGAGGGTAAAAAATGGGGTGAGTTACTTAGAACTCGAGATGTAACTCACTTACCATAGTCCACCGGGCCAAGACCATTTAAATAGCTTATTTGGGCTAAGCCCATTTCAAATATAATAATTTAGCATATAAAAAATGCAAATGATATGCAATTCCCAAAACCAAACCTAGATTTCCATCCGCTACACACCCTGCATCAACCAAAGACACCTGGGAGCTTTAGTCACCCACCCTTTGTAACATCCCGAAATTGGGCCTAGGAGAATTGAGCCCAATGGGCCTTGAGCGTAGTAGCGTTTAAATTTTTTTGGAGAATAAGAGATCGGCTTAAATGCAAGTTGGACCAATAAGATAAGTGAGTTTGAAGGTTAGGGGCTTCTATGAAGTCCCGGTTCAAGTTAGGCCTTAGGAAAATTTTAGTTTTAGGTGAAAAAAACCTTGGAGGTTGGCGGGTAGGCCTTAAGAATAAAATATGGAGGAAAATGACACAAGTGGAGTGTGTGGTGTAGTGGCAAAGTGACGCCACTTAAGGACAAGGGAATGACACCACAAGGAAGGAAGGAGGTCCAAGGTTCTAGTTGTAGCGTTTGCATTCCTTTTAGATTATTTTTATTAAATGAATTTGGACCTTGGCCATAGGGTTATATTTAGTTGCATGGTTTAAGACACAATGAGCTAGTTGGTAAAGTGGCTAGCGGTGTGGATTATGTTACAAGGAGCACAGGTTCAATCTCATGAGAAGCAAGGGAGTATTTATTTTTCAGATTGACGGTAAGAGTTTTAATTGAATTTAAACTCTCTTCGACGGAGGATCCCACATCGAAAGATACAAAGAAGGAAGGTGAAGAGCTAGCTATATAAAGAGCATTCCGGAGGAGAGTTAAGATACCTTGGTGGGTGTTTGGGCACAGGGAGGGTCGCAATACAGTTTAACACCGCACTCTATCGGTGTGTAACTCTCTCTACTCTAGTTGTAGAGCGGCAAATGTCAAGAAGTCTTGATCCGCGGCAATAGTAGTTACACGAGCGTCGGCGCGTGTGGGGCTTCACGCGATAGTTGAGGCCATCGGTAGTATTCTTGTGGGTTAAATGCTTGGGCCACGATGGGCAAAGTGGTCCCAATGGGCTTATGGGCTCAATTGGAATAAATTTTATGATGATATAGTATATAGTGAACTAGACTAGGTGGAACCTATATACATGGCTAGATTTGTGTTAGGTGGGCGACACGGCGTGTGGGCTGAATGGGTCGAAATTGGGTTTTAGGCCCAATAGTCCAATGACGAATAGAAAATAGTAGCCGAGTCGTCAGGTAACATTAGACCTTCTGGAGGCCATTGTGTCTAAAATTATGAAAATACCTTGATGAGTAAATTACGAAAATACCCTTGGTAGGTAAATTACTAAAATACCTTTGGTGGGTAAATTACGAAAATAACCTTAGTGGGTAAATTACTTAAAATACCCTTGGTGGGTAAATTACTGAAAATACCCTTGGTAGGTAAATTACTTAAAATACCCTTGGTGGGTAAATTATGAAAATACCTTTGGTGGGTAAATTACTGAAAATACCCTTGGTGGGTAAATTACTTAAAATACCCTTGTGGGTAAATTTTTTTGAAAATACCCTTGGTGTGTAAATTACGAAAATACCCTTGGTAGGTAAATTATGAAAATACCCTTGGTAGGTAAATTACAAAAATACCCTTAGTGGGTAAATTATGAAAATACCCTTGGTAGGTAAAATTACTGTTACACCCTTAGAGGTTGGTTAGCTTGATTATGTTGTATATTATTATTTTGATTATGATGGTAATTCGCTTCATACGTTATCTTTGATATATAATTTGCATACATGTCATACTGCATACACGAATTATTATGACTGATGAACATTGCATGAAAATGGGTATGATGAGAGGAGGGGGAAGGATGATTTAGATATCACCATGGTTTTGACCACACAGTGGGTTGGCCCCACTTTCCTTATTATTTGTGACTAATCTTAGTGGTTTTGACCACCAGTGGTTTTGACCACATGGATATTATTTGTGACTACGGTCACCAGTGGTTTTGACCACACATGGATTATTGTGACTCGTCCCAGTGGTTTGGTACCACAGTGGGTTGGCCCCACATGTTGATTACGGGATTATCATCAGTGGTTTTGACCACACGGTGGGTTGGCCCCACCATATGATTTGTGACTACGGTCACCAATGGTTTTGACCACTCTTATATGATTTGTGACTACGATCACCAGTGGTTTTGATCACCAGTGGTTTTGACCACACGGGGTAGACACAGGAGTTCGGTTGGTTAGGTTGGGTTTGCATGATTTGCATATTGACATATCAAATGTGTAAGTGCCTTGTTATTATCGGGATGGGGATTTACACACTGAGTCTTGGTGACTCACCCCTTTCCTTTACATTTGCAGATGAGGCATAGATCGCAAATGTAGAGCCGAGGTGGACTCGAGTTGGCCATGCACTATGTTTTCGGGTTTTATTTCAATTACTATTTTGGGTTAATTTACTTTTAAATTTGGTTTTGTTATGTAATAAGGCATTGGGTATTTTATTTAGTTTCAGCTTTCAATTTGGTTACTACTTATTATTAAATGATTAATATGGGAATTTCCTAAAATGATAATAAACCGTTTCTTATTCAAAATTACTTAAACTCGATTTCTCACAACAACTATAAAGAATACGAGCTTTTAACAAACGCACGCTTTTTAGACATTCCTTCCATGTGACATGCCGATCCGTTAAATAACGCTTAGGCCGGGTTTGGGGTGTTACAATTATGGTATCGAGCTTAGGTTCAAAAACTTCTACTGTGGAATGGGTTCAAAATGTTTTTCAAATTTTGGTTGAAATATGGTTTAGAAAAATATATATATCTCTTTCCTGGAAGTATGACACTCGAGTTTTCGGCACCAATCCGCACTGTAAGTTTCCTGATACTTTTCTTTGTTATATGTTTGTATTTCGTATATGTTCTGTGTGTTTGGTTTGGATGTGATGTTCAGACATAGAGTTGGGTGCGTATGAAATATTCGTATGTTTTAATGGCTAGGTGTTTTTGAGTATGTGTAGGAGTTTTAAATTCTAGTTAAAAGATATTAGTTTTATTAAGATCAGAGTGCGCAGCAAGAGGGTAGTGTGGTAGGTTAGGATGTGTGACTATTAGTTAGTTGGAAATTTCGAGGATGAAATTTCTTTAAGGAGGGTAGATTTGTGACATCCTGAAATTGGGCCTAGGAGAATTGAGCCCAATGGGCCTTGAGCGTAGTAGCATTTAAATTTTTTTTGGAGAATAAGAGATCGGCTTAAATGCAAGTTGGACCAATTAGATAAGTGAGTTTGGAAGGTTAGGGGGCTTCTATGAATAGGAAAAATTTTAGTTTTAGGTGAAAAAAACCTTGGAGGTTGGCGGGTAGGCCTTAAGAATAAAATGTGGAGGAAAATGACACAAGTGGACTGTGTGGCGTAGTGGCAAAGTGACGCCACTTAAGGACAAGGGAATGACACCACAAGGAAGGAAGGAGGTCCAAGGTTCTAGTTGTAGTGTTTGCATTCCTTTTAGATTATTTTTATTAAATGAATTTGGACCTTGGCCATAGGGTTATATTTAGTTGCGCATGGTTTAAGACACAATGAGCTAGTTGGTAAAGTGGCTAGCAGTGTGGATTATGTTACAAGGAGCCCGGGTTGAATCTCATTAGAAGCAAGGAGTATTTATTTTCAGATTGACTGGTAAGAGTTTCATTGAATTTAAACTCTATTGACGGAGGATCCCACATCGGAAAGATACAAAGAAGGAAGGTGAAGAGCTAGCTATATAAAGAGCATTCCAAGAGGAGAGTTAAGATACCTTGGTAGCGTTTGGGCACGAGGAGGGTCGCAATACG
Source organism: Gossypium rotundifolium (assembly GCA_025506655.1). Lineage (NCBI taxonomy): Eukaryota > Viridiplantae > Streptophyta > Magnoliopsida > Malvales > Malvaceae > Gossypium > Gossypium rotundifolium. Next base: position 185,155,060 of record CP106727.1, on the reverse strand, counting down.
GCTTTAACACCGCACTCTATCGTGTGTAACTCTCTACTCTAGTTGTAGAAGCGGCAAATGTCGAAGTGCACCACGACAATAGTAGTTACACGAGCGTCGCGGCGCGCGTGTGGGGCTTCGACGCGATAGTTGAGGCCATCGAGTATTCTTGTGGGTTGGGGCTACTTGGGCGCGATGGGTCAAGTGGGCCCAATGGGCTGTGGGCTCAATTGGAATAAATTGTATGATGATATAGTATATAGTGAACTAGACTAGGTGGAACCTATATACGTAGCTAGATTTGTGTTAGGTGGGCGACACGAGCGTGTGGGCTGAATGGGCCAAAATCGGGTTTTAGGCCCAATAGTCTAAAGGACGACCAGAAAATAGTAGCCAAGTTGTCAGGGTAACATTAGACCTTCAAGAGGGCCATTGCAGTTTGAAATTACGAAAATACCTTGGTGAGTAAATTACGAAAATACCTTGGTGATAAATTACTTAAAATACCCTTGGTGGGTAAATTACTTAAAATACCCTTGATGGGTAAATTACGAAAATACCATTGGTGGGTAAATTACTTAAAATACCTTTGGTGGGTAAATTACTAAAATACCCTTGGTGGGTAAATTACGAAAATACCCTTGGTGGGTAAATTACGAAAATACCCTTGATAGGTAAATTACTTAAAATACCCTTGGTGTGTAAATTACAAAAATACCCTTGGTAGGTAAATTACTTAAAATACCCTTGGTAGGTAAATTACAAAAATACCCTTGGTGGGTAAATTATGAAAATACCCTTGGTAGGTAAAATTACTGTTATACCCTTAGAGGTTGGTTAGCTTGATTATGTTGTATATTATTATTCGATTATGATGGTATTCCGCTTCATCGTTATCTTTGATATATAATTTGCATACATGTCATCTCGCATACACGTAATTATTATGACCGATGAACATTGCATGAAAATGGGTATGATGAGAGGAGGGGGAAGGATGATTTAGACTGTCACCAGTGGTTTTGACCACACAGTGGGTTGACCCCGCTTTCCTTATTATTTGTGACTAGTCTTAGTGGTTTTGACCACCAGTGGTTTTGACCACACGGATATTATTTGTGACTACGGTCACTAGTGGTTTTGACCACACATGGATTATTGTGACTCGTCCCAGTGGTTTGGTACCACAGTGGGTTGGCCCCACATGTTGATTACGGATTGTCATCAGTGGTTTTGACCACACGGTGGGTTAGCCCCACCATATGATTTGTGACTAAGGTCACCATGGTTTTGACCACACTTATATGATTTGTGACTACGGTCACGATGGTTTTGACCACCAAAGTGGTTTTGACCACACGGGGTGACACAGGAGTTCGGTTGGTTAGGTTGGGTTTGCATGATTTGCATATTGACATATCAAATGTGTAAGTACCTTGTTATTATCGGGATGGGGATTTACACATCGAGTCTCGGTGACTCACCCTTTCCCTTACATTTGCGTGATGAGGCATAGATCGCAGATGTAGGCCGAGGTGGACTCGAGGTGGCCATGCACTATGTTTTCGGGTTTTATTTTAATTACTATTTTGGGTTAATTTACTTTTAAATTTGGTTTTGTTATGTAATAAGGCATTGGGTATTTTATTTGGTTTCAGCTTTCAATTTGGTTACTACTTATTATTAAATGATCAATATGTGATTTTCCTAAAATGATAATAAACCGTTTCTTATTCAAAATTACTTAAACTCGATTTCTCACAACAACTATAAAGAATACGAGCTTTTTAATGAATGCACAATTTTTAGACATTCCTTCCATGTGACATGCCAGATCCGGTCGTAACGTTTAGGTCGGGTTTGGGGTGTTACACCGCCAACACACCAAAGTAGGCTTTAAGCCCAATATCATTTTTGTGGCAACGACCATTTAAATAATTGTGGTAGAACCACCGATCTAGATTTCGGGCAACGGCCATCGTGACAGAGCCACCTATCTAGAATTTTGGCATCAAGCCTTTCTTCTCTTCATCATTGATCCCAACCCATGCAATCATGTTTATGAATAATAAAATATTTGTAAAAAAATCCATATTATAATTTATCAATTTTGGCCCATTAAAAACACATATCACATATAACCCATTTATCAATTATCATAAATGGCCCAATTATCAAATTTCACTTATGACCCATTTATCGATTATCACATATGGCCCAAATTCTCAAATATCACATATGGCCCAAATTGTCAAATATCACATATAGCCCAAATTTGTCAAATATCACATATGGCCCAAATTTATCAAATATCACATATGGCCCAAATTTATCAAATATCACATATGGCCAAATTTATCAAATATCACATATGGCCCAAATTTATCAAATATCACATATGACCCAAATTGTCAAATATCACATATGGCCCAAATTTATCAAATATCACATATGGCCCAAATTTATCAAATATCACATATGGCCCAAATTGTCACTTATTATCGTTTTATCCCATTAAGGGCGATTCCAAAATTTTCACGATCTTAATACCGATTTCATGATTTTAACACTAAAGTGTTGATAATACCATATTTTCCAATTTCACCAACTTTGCGATTTTTAATCCAACTTTTACTACTGTATAGTCATCTCGTCGATATCTAAACACACATTACGAAGGATTAGAACACTAAAATTTAATATTAAACTATTCTAATATTGAGCAATCTAGATCTTACCCTTGAAATCTCGAACAACCACTATTTGCGATTTCTCTCTAATCAAATGTTCAGTACCACAAGTAAACAATGGTTTGAGGTACGTACGACTTCAAATAATTGATTTCACCGGATGAGGGTCCACAACCCGGTGAAATATCTCGGATTCCCGAAACAGTCCTTCTCTTAAACTTAGGGGGAATAACGGAACCATCCCTCTTCCGAACACTATTTACTGCCCTTTTCGTCCCTATTTTGATTGTCTTCAAAGACAATGAATCATTAGTTGACCAATAAGTTATCGAAATTTCGACTAGAGGTTTTAAAGAGTGGGATTAACTTACCACAAATATCCTCGTTCCACAATATGACAATCGAGCGATAACGTCCCCTAAAACGAAATCGATTAATAAACTATTTATAACCATATGTCGAGAAATATGAAAATCCTTAATAATCCTTACATTAACACCTTAAATCTGATTTCACGATCTACGACGTTTACGAACACTTGAGTTTCGGCCCTCTACTATCACACTATTGTCCAAGGCTTCAAAGAAGAATGATCAAGAAGGATACTTATGTATAATGGAAGATTCGGCTATGAATAAACAAAGAAAAGAAAAATAATTCAGCAATGGAGTAATCTAACATTCGGCCATGAGAGATAAATAATGAAGAAAGTATGGTTAAAAAGAAAATAAGAGATGAAAGAAAGATGATGTTGATTCGGTTTTCAAGAGAGAAAAGAGAAAGAAAGAGAAAGAAAATGATAGGTTTATAATTCTTTTATCAATGGTAAAAGAAAAGCAAAGAGAGAGTGTTTAAGACAATGGTGCATTCGACAATGGGGAATGAAAACTATGGCTTGTTGTGTTGGTAGTTTCGACACTAGGAGAGGTTTTGAAAAATAAGGTGATCAAATGGTCAAAAATATGGACATAAGAAATGAAACAAAAGTTGCTTTTCTCCTATACCAATACATTCGCCAAGGAGAAAATAGATGGAGAGAAAGTGTTTTGTAAAAGCAAAAATGACCAAAGGTAATACCCCCAAAAGCTACCAACCAAACTAGCCTATCACCAAAATTCACCACCCAAATTCGGCTCCCCCCTTTAGTCCACAAAACCGTCCCCATTCATGGTCAAAATGGCCATGAAAGAGTTACCAAAACATCAACCTAGTCTCAAGCCTTACCATCCTCCATTTCCTTTAAGTTTGAGAAATCTTATCCCCAAAGTCAAGCAATACCATCCCTTAACTCATGCTTACCATAACCTTAAGTCTTCTTACCAAAAAAAAATTTAATCCAACTCATCCTAATCCTTATCCATGACCAACACTTGCTAAGGAAAAACAAAAATAAAAGCTTTCAAATTGCATGCTAGGAGATTCGAACCTCTCACCTCAAGCAAACACTCATGCGCCAACACCACCTTGCTACTAGCTCATCTTATGCTAGTTTTTGACACTTAAATTTACTTAAACCTCAAAGTCACTTGCTCCAGTTCAATTAAATACTCCTTACTAAAATTTATTCTAATTTTGAATAGTTCTCAAGTCTTCTCAAGACTATACTAATCATGCAAAATTTAATTATACACAAGTTAAGTACCAAAACACACATCATATCAATACTCAAATTTTAGGATGTTACATTTGGCCTGTCAACACGTCCTCATGGTTAGGGTGAACAGTCGCTACGCACTAGGTAGGATTCCAGCGAAGAGGAGGTGAGTCACTAGGACTGCTTAAATACCAAGCTCTCCCTGAATCCAATCCTTGACATGCGTATGCCTGTTGCCACATCCTAACACGGTAACTGGTTTGCAGGATTTGTTTGGATAGATTAAGTCTTATGAAATTTAAGAAGTTGTTTGAGCTAAGCCTATAGTCCATCAAAGTCTATTTAAACTAATATACATCCCTTACAGCCCATCAAGCCCACATATATACCACACAATGGTTCAGAATACTTACCTGGCAGACTTGGGCCAAAGACAGGTGCCATGCTGAGCTAACAAACCTGTTATCATAAAAAAATAGCAACAACATGCATGTTTCAAAAACCCACCTTTAGAAAACGTTTTGAGCCCAAAAACCCCAAAGCTAAGTTTTGAACTGGGCTTTGATACCAATTTATAACACCCCAAACCTGGCCCAAACACCACGACCGGATCTGGTATGTCACTAAGGAGATTTTATAAAACTTGTGGCATTTTGGAAATCAATCATTAGGTTTAAACATTTATATCGAAAACTTAATAATTTATTAATTCATATAAGATATGAAGTTATAAAATGCCTTGGTGTTTTTTTTTAAATAAAACCGAGATTTAATACATGTCTTAGCTTAATTTAAACATAAAATTTAAATGCCTAAGAATAAAAAAAACCCAACATAAAACCCCAAAATAAATATAAGTCTAGTGGCACATGGCCTTATTACATTGAGACTTAAAATCCTTAATCAAAATATTAAAAATAAAATTCCAAGAAAAAGAAATTCTGCTGGATCAGATACTCTCTTGCATGGCCACCTCGCGCTCTTCTCCAGCCTAGTCCGATGCACTAGGTGCTACCCGAAAATATTAAATAATGGGTTGAGTCGCGAGACTCAGTGTGCAACCCTCATGCACCATTAGATTTGGGCCTTAGCCCCACGTAATGTAATAATGTAACATATTATATATGAAAATATGCAAAGCCCAACCCAAATCCTAGGTTTCCATCCGCTACACGCCTCCCTTACCTGCCAGTCACACCATTGAGGATTTCTTCAATCAACCTACACCGCTACACGCCATTGATGGTAATCATGCTGCTCATTGTCAGATCATGGCCATAGCCACTACAACAGGTCACGGCAAAAATCGCTACAATAGGTCACGGCAAAAGCCTCTACAACAGAACACTTCCCCTTTCATCAAACCCATCCCATGCAATCACAGAAATCGACATACTTATCACACATGTCATCTTAACAGGAACATTCACTTAGGAATGACAGGGATCACTAACTTGGTGATTTGCTTTTACCTTCTTTGGGTTTCAATCGTTATGCCGGGATTTCGACATTTATCAGAACATATTAGATTTATATACATGTATTTTGCAAACAAATCTAGATGGTGTGGAAAGTTACACACCTGATATCACATAGTTTTACACCCTTAGTCAATATCCTTACTATCTAGATCTACAACCCTTAGTCTAAAACCTTGCTCAAATGCCGAAAGAACACAAAGATTAGGGCTCTCGTACATTCGACCAAGGGTTAATAAATACCCAAATTTATACGTTAAAACTATTAGATCTCCTTACCTTGAAATCCTGAAAGTAACACGATTCGAGTGTTACTGAACTCTGACTCAGAGATCTACGTGATTGACTCCTCTTCAAATCCCGGAATGCTGAAAATAAAAGAAAAACTCAAGGTCAGTTCCCTTATAGTCATTCGGCTAGAGTCCCTAAAAAGTCGAAAAGGATTGAAGCCTTAAGAATCGATACTTACCTTTAGTTTCCTTCGAGATTCAGTACAAGCAGATACCACAGAGAGGATTCGACTTCTAGGGATGAAGATTCGGCTAAGATGAGACTTTGGGAATAGAGACTGAACTCTTGGAGATTTCGGCTATGGAAGGGAATAGAGGTGTAGTTTCGGCTTTTAAAAAATAGGAGAAGAATAACAATGGGGTCAGAGAATTCGGCTAACTGAAGAAAAAGAAAAGAGAGGGAGAATGGAGTGGGGTTTTTCGGCAGAGAAAAGAAAAGATGATAGGAACTTTAGCAGCAAATTTCGGCACCCACCTCTACCTATAGAAAATCGATTCCTCCCCCCTGCAGAGTTCAATTTTTTGGCCAACACTTACACTGGAAGATCACCTCTATCCTTCTATCCCTTATCCCTATCAGAATACTCATCCATAAAAGGCCGCATTTGCACCAACTCTCTCCCTTTATTTTATCATAATATCCTCATAATTTAAATAAAATAAAATAAAAGAAACACTCCTAAATAATAGCCTTGTGCCGCCCCTCCTAGTCCCCTTTAAGTGCCAAAATTTGGGCTTATAATTTGGGCTTCAAGCAACCACAATTTGGGCCCTCCTCAAGCACTAGTGAAGCCACCTCTTGCCTTCCTTGTGGCGCCCTAACTTTGGGCCCCAAGCCCAATTTGACATTTTAACATAGATACCTACTTTTAAATCTTATAATGCCCAAATGTAATATTTTAATCAAGTCTCAAATTCATTATCGAGCCCAATTAGTACCTCAATTCTCAATTTAACATATTTAAGCATACAAACACATAAAATGCACAGGTCCAATAATTCAAATGTTACATTCTGGCTATAAAGAAGCCGAATACAACCATTGTAAAGGAGGATTTTTCACACCCACATACGAAATTAAAAGCAATTCAAAAAAATTAGAGTTTTTGAAACGTGATTAGAGATCTTTTTTCTGATTATTTTCTTTTCCGTTCCTTTGATCTCCCATTTATATTCATCGTGTGTAAAAACAAAAAAAAAAAAAGAATAAAAGAAGGAAACTTATCTGGGCAATGGCGCCTTCAAATCCCCATTTCTTCATCTTAATCAAAGCTTAAATGGGGATTATGAAGTTTAAAATCGTGGGGCCTTCGACATGCTTTCAAGTAGGGTACAATAGACCATCATATGACACCATATGCCAATTACAATGGCAAAAATGGTGATCGGGCAAAAGGGGTTCCTTCACTCGACAGAATGGGAGATGAAGGATATTTGGGGTTCTTTTAATTTGTTTTAAAAGTAGGCTAGGTTCGTTAGTTTAAAAGAATGGTTGGATGTTTGTTTTCTTTTCTTTTCTTTTAGCTTTCATTTATAAATGACGAAAGCATTTATTATTCTACTTATATATTGTTTATTTCAATGTCATACTAATTATATTATACTTATATATTGTTTATTTCAATATTTTTTATTATTTACCTTAAAAAGCTTTTACACATTATTTATCTTAAATGTATATACTATTTTTTCTTTTTTTTCTTTTTTAGTTATATATTCTACAATTTCATGTAATTGCTCATCTTTAAATGGTTTTATGATTATTAATTTTAAGGATTAGTAAATTATTTATATTAGGCTATTTCACATTTTATGTATATTATTCAGTCAATTAGCTTAAATTTTTAAGCTATTTTATAAATTAGATGTTTTACACCATTTTATATTTTAATATTAATTATTTTAAATTATTTATAGTATTGCAATTTATAATATTTATTTTAGATTGGTTTTTCTTTATATATATTATTTATTATCATTTGCCTTACAATAATCGCTTTAAACTTTACTTGTTTTTTGGTTCATAGTTTGATTATTTATTTCTTAGATTGGTTGAGTGTAAAATTGTACTTTCCGTAATTATTGTTATCATTGTGCGATTCATATTTCTTAATTTGTAACCATTAATTATTTGTGATTCATCATTGTAATATTTGGTATATGTATTGCTACTTTGCTTTGTATATTATCATTCCATTGTAATTTATTTGTTAAAAATCGAGTTTAATGTCGTTCAAGTTTTAAAATTGTTCCATTCAAAGGTTTTTTTAAAATAAGGCAATGTTTCGAGTTTGGTAATCTGAGAAGATCGTGCCCTAACATGCTGAGTTTTGGTTTTTCGTTTGACCAAATAACCGAATATCCTTTTAAGATTTCATTCGTGTTTTCTTAGCTTTTAAAATAAGGTAATGTTTCGTGTTTGGAAATTCGAGAAATCGTGCCCTAACTTGCTGGGTTTCGATTTTCTGTTAAACCAAATAACTAAATATCCTTTCAAAATTTCATCCATATTTTTCTTAAATTAAAAATAAGGCAGTATTTCGTGTTTGGAAATCCGAGAAATTGTGCCCTAACGTGATGGGTTTCGTTTTTTCGTTTGACCAAATAACTAAATATCCTTTCGAAATTTCATCCATATTTTCTTAAATTAAAAACAAAACAATATTTCATGCTTGGAAATTCGAGAAATCATACCCTAACGTGTTGGGTTTCAATTTTCCATTTGATCCCAAATAACGAAATACCCTTTTAAAATCTCAATGCATGAGTTTTGGGAATTTTGGAATGATCAAAATTTGAAGACTTAAATTGTTGCATCCTAACGTGCTGGATGTGATATTTTATTCCTTCGGAACCAGAGAATCTTAATATTCAAACTCGAGTATCTTCAAATGGGTCGAAAAATGTCGTAATTTTAAAATCTTTCAAATTCTCGATGTTGGGACATAAATTAATCAATTTGGTACCAATTTTGGGCGTTGCGAGGGTTAATCCTTCCTCCGACTCCCGAACCTATTTTCTTAGATTTCGTAGACCAAAATTATTGTTTTAATAAATCAAAATGTTTTATTAAAATAATCCATCTCAAGGTGATCCAATCACACCTCGCCTAAAAGAACGGTGGCTACTCTATTTTCGTATTTTTAAAGTCGATCCTCGTTTTTCTAAAATAACATTTAAAAAAATGGTTTCGACAGCTTGGCGACTCCACTGGGGACATTAAAGAGAGTCAAGCTGTAAAATTGATTAATTTCTGTCCTTTTTTCGAAAATTGAAAATTTGATTTGAAAAATTACAATACTATTATTGCATTCGTTCATATTGTTGTGATTACTGTAAATCGTGTAGAACTTTTTTGCATCATATTGCATTACCGCTGGGTCACACCTTTTTTAAGTGGGAGTGAGAAGCTACTCCTTCAAGAGGTTTTCACCTCCGTGCCGGATAGTGAATCACTTTCGGGATACATCCGTACCTATGTCTTCGTGAGATTTTCATCTCCGTGCAGCCATAGGGAAATGTATTCCCCTGAACCAAACTCAATTCGTATGAGCCTATAATGGGTGAGGATCGAGGAATCTGCTGGTTCAGGTACCTCAACTTTAGAACCGAACTGCATAAAGAAAACCCTAAGAGCCCACCCTACGTAGAGCTGTAATAAACCCTAGTGGCCACTCTGATGGGATTTTGAATGATTTTTTTTACATGCTTTTAATTTCATTTCTATTGTACTGATTTTTTTATCTTTGTTACTTAGCATGCATTTTCATATTAGAGAGAGATTTTGATTCGGGTTTGTTTGCTAAATTAGGGAGCTCGGCATGGAGAACGAATTTCTTGATAAAACAAAAGACAATATGGATGTTCGTATATTTGTAGTCCGTTTCATGTAAAGAATTTTGTCCTCTAGTAAAGTTTTCTAAAGGAAATTGAGTTAGAATCGACACCTCTTTACATTCATTTCATGCATTCACATAGCATCACATCGCATGTGCTAGATTTCATGAGAAGACCCTGATTAATTAAAACTCATTTCAGTAACTTGAAAACTGACGAAAATCAACCAAGCACGCACCCTTACAATAGATAAAAGACTAGAGAAGTTGGAACAAATGCTGAAGGAGATGCAAGAATAGATGCAAGCACAAATGCAGGAGTAGCTTCCTAAGACCCAGCAGGATATGATGGACAAAATGATGGAATCGCAGAAAAATATGATGACTCAGATGATGTAGCTGTTGAAGGGGTTAATGGATAAAGGAAAAAGCCCCATGGTTAATATTGAGGAGAATACTGAGTATCATCAATATCCCCAGGATTTTACTTCACCATAAGTGCAAACATTACCTGAAGTGACTGTGCAAAGGCCATCTGTCACCATCAGGCCTCAACAATTCCAAGTTGATGCTTCGGTAGCTTAGGTTCAGGAGATAATCCAATCATTACTAATGTCCCTGATTATGATGAAATAGCTGAAGGAGAGAGGACAAAAGCAGAATTGGCAGGACAGCTAGAAGACAGATATAAACAGTTGGAAGAGAAGTTTAAGGCTTTAGAAAGTGATGATAGCTATTATGGAATTGATGCCAAAGATTTAAGCTTGGTCCTAGACTTGGTGCTCCCATACAAGTTCAAAATGCCTGAATTTGATAAGTATAATGGGACAAGTTGCCCCGAGGCTCATATTACTATGTTTTGTAGAAGAATGATAGGGTACATTAATAATGACCAACTATTGATCCATTACTTCCAGGATAGCCTGGTAGGAGCAGCAGCCAAATGGTATAACCAGTTGAGTCGTGCCAGAATTGGTTCATAGAGAAATTTAGCCCAAGCATTCATGAAACAGTACAGTCATATGACAGACATGACTCCCGATAGAATTACTCTTCAAAACATGGAGAAAAGGGCGAATGAAAGTTTTAGGCAGTATGCACAGCGGTGGAGAGAGGTTGCCATCCAAGTCCAGCCACCACTTTTGGAGAAAGAGACCACAATGCTCTTTATTAATACACTGAAGGCCCCGTTTATCACTCACATGCTAGGGAGCGCTACAAAGAGCTTCTTAGACATCGTAATGACTGGAGAAATGATTGAGAATGCCATAAAGAGTGGAAAGATAGATGCTGGAGAAAGTGCCAACAGATCAGCCTCGAGAAATAGGGAAAATGAAGTGAACAGCTTAAGCAAGCGTCCCAAATTAGTCACTGTAGGTCAATTGAGGGCTATGATAACTAGTCATCAGGGCTCATCAAGGCGAGAATCCAGTGCAAAGCAACTCCAGTTTACACCAATTCCAATGACATATAAGGAGTTGTATCAAAGCCTATTTGATGCACATGAGGTGGCTCCTCACTACCCGAAACCAATGCAACCTCCATATCCAAACTAGTATGACCCAAATGCCTAGTGTGAGTACCACGTGAGGGTCACAGGGCATTCAATATAAAATTGCCTTACTTTCAAGAAATTGGTGGAAAAATTCATCGGCATGGGTATTGTGAAATTAGATGACACACCAAATGCAGAAATATGAGCCTGGGAGTGTTTTGAGCAATAGGACTGTGAAAAAGACATGTATTTTTAAGGTTATCTAGAGTAATATTCAAAATACGTTTATTGCTTTCAGCCTAGAAGTAATGAGAGTCATTTTATGAAATAGGCTTGTGTTCGGAATCTTTATTTCAATAAAAAACATCTTTTTGAGAAAATATTTTTCCATTCTTTCTATTTATAGATTCTTTTGGTACTTTGGATTACTATTCAAATATTCTTTCATTCTTTATTCATGATCATACCATACAAATAATCATTCTTAAAATTTACCTTCGTACCCACAATGGGTCCTCAGATATCAATGACATGGGCGACGCTGTTACTGACTCCCTTTTTGAATGAAATATGGGTCTAAGGGATCTCAGGACTTTGAAGATGACAAAAATTGTAATCTATCTTTTGATTTGTTAATACTGGATGAAGAACAGATCCTACATCGTGAGCCAAGGAAGGAGATGAAGATCAAAGCCTAGCTCAATGCAGAAATAAGATTTCCTACATGTGGGGCATAGATGTTATCAAGTCAGTTCATCAAAAGTTTCTGGCCAACATCGATTCATTTTTGTGGATGTTGGTTACTTCACTAATATGGTAAAAGTAGCTTCATGTGCCAATATTACAAAGTCGATAGTTATCAGAACAAAAAAGAAAAAGAAAGGATTTAAAAAAAATATCGAAAAGATCATATTTAATCGCACAATATCAAAAGTTTGCGGTCTATTCAAAAATCAAGTGCCACATCACAATACAGCAAAGGGAGCCAAAAAAAAATAAAAGATCATAAAAAAGACCGAGACTTGTAAATATTGGCATACAGAAGTTACTATTTACCCTTTATGCTCATCAAACATTGGTCAGGACTATCACCGGATCAACACATTTCTCATTGGTTTCGCCTATTGAAGTCGAAATTCCTTTCTTTGAGTTTTATCAGAACTGAAGTTGGATGAGGCAAAATGGATCCAATCCCGATCTGATCAATCAAACTTGTGAGGAAAGGTTAATAGCTATCCGTTATAGTCAGATGATGCGATTTGCGATAATGAGGTTCATCCTAGAAAATTTCCAAAGGGGACCTGATATTGAAGAAGATCCTTCATATACAAAAGAATTTCAGAGAAAAATGGAGGTCAAACTAGAAAAGACTTTATGTAATGAAAAAGTCTATTCTGGAAACATAGACCAAATAGATGGTAGGGATATGCCCAATCCGATGAATTTAGTCAAAAAGTATTTCACTTAAAAAGGAGAAGCCAAGGTGAAAACCTACAAAGGGCACCTTTCAAAAAAAAGAGAATAAAAAAAATAGAAATTTTTAGCAAAAAAGAAGAAAGAAAAAGGAGAGGCCAAGGCGAAAACCCGCAAAGGGCGCTTTGAGACCAAAGGGGATTTGAGTTGAAAACTTGAAAAGGGTGGCTCAAATTTTGATCAAGAGTGGGGCTTATAGAGGTCCTGCTATGCCTGAATTAACAATGAAGAAGTATGCTATGTCTTGGGGCATCGAAAAAGTACTTCGGATCCCCTAAACACATATTGAGCTTAAAATGGTCCTCAAGAAGTTGGAATAGAGAAGCTCAGACTGCAATATCTAGGGCACCTAATTTCCATTTTACCCATTTTAAATTTATTATTTGTGATTATATTATTCTTTTCAAAATAGGTTCACAATAAATTTCCTTCTTAATTGCGATTGCCATCTTTGCTTAGCTTATTTGTTTCGAGCTATGCTCCTAATTAATTTTCTTTTTGTCCATGGTTATGATCTTTTTCAGGCATTTTGCATTGAAATAATGATTAGTGGACTAAATATATTTTCATAAAATGAGTTTCGCATCTTACTTTGGAAACTCTTTGAATAATACAAGAACTCAAAATAGGACTATTGTTTTAAAACTCACCAAGATTAAGGAAGAGTCTACGTTGAGGCTATCTCATTGGATTTTCTGTTAAAAATAGTTGGTGATACAATCCTGACGAAAAATGGGCATCATTAACCCAAGTTTAAAATGGGAATCATTCTCCGGAGAAAAAATTGATATTCTGCATTCACGCGAGCATCATACATACACATCTGGTTGGGTCACCCAAGAGTGATTAGTTGATGGAACAAGCTACAAGCCCTATACCCCCGGGTTATAATGGGATAGATAGAAGATAATACAGATCTCATACATTTGAATAGCGATGTGATGGATAGAAGAAGAAACAAATCCTATATTTCGAGGTTGCAGTGGGATAGATGGGAAGAGATTCAAATCCTATACCGCTAAGTCACAATAAGATGAACCCTGAGGTTACAATGGGGCAAAATTGTTGAGCAAGATATAATCGCTTTCTCGAGTTTTTGTTGAGAATTCTAGCCGAACAAGAGGGCAGCATATTACCTTGATGAATAATAAACGAGGACACCTTAAGTAGGGATCATTCTCATGAAATTCTGCATTCATGCAAAACACATTTAGGAGCATTTGATTCATTCCGATCATTGCATTCTAATCTTTGTAAGAAATCATTCTCATGACATTCTGCATTCATACAAATGTCATCCATAGGACACATCTATTTAGGGGGCATTTGATTCATTCCGATCATTGCATCCTAATCTTTGTAAGAAATCATTCTCATGACATTCTGTATTCATACAAATGTCATCCATAAGGCACATCTATTTAGGGGCATTTGATTCATTTCGATCATTGTATCCTAATCTTTGTAAAAAGACCATTCTCATGAAATTCTGCATTCATACAAATGTCATCCATAATACATTTAGTTAGGAGCATTAGATTCATTCTGATCATTGCATTCTAACCATTTTGCATAAGCATAAACACAAAATTGATTTTACAAGACAGGTCCCCTAAAAGACGTTGTCGTAACATCGGTGAATTAGAATATCTTGCCTTCCTCAGTGAACAGATTGAAGATAGCAGATCCGGAAGTCCTGAAGTTGCAGGAGCAGATCGAAGCCATACAAGTCTTATTTCCTTGAAGTTTTAGCAAAGAAGATCAAAACTACGAATCTCTTCTCTCTAAATTTCTATCTCCTCGAAGCTCTAGTAGAGTAGGTTGAGGCTACAAATCCCTCCTCCCTGAGTTTACAATGAGGATCAGTCCGTATTTCTTTGAAGTTTCAACAGAGAAGATTGAAACAACGAGTCTCTTCTCTCTAAATTTCTATCTCCTCGAAGTTCCAGTGGAGTAGGTTGAAGCTACAAATCCCTCCTCCCTAAGTTTACAATGAGGATCAGTCCGTATTTTTTGAAGTTTTAGCAGAGAAGATTGAAACTACGAATCTCTTCTCTCTAAATTTCTATCTCCTCGAAGTTATAGTGGAGTAGGTTGAGGCTACAAATCCATCCTCCCTAAGTTTACAATGAGGATCAGTCCGTATTTCTTTGAAGTTTCAGCAGAGAAGATTGAAACTACGAGTCTCTTCTCTCTAAATTTCTATCTCCTCGAAGTTCCAGTGGAGTAGGTTGAGGCTATAAATCCCTCCTCCCTGAGTTTACAATGAGGATCAATCCGTATTTCTTTGAAGTTTTAGCATAGAAGATTGAAACTACGAATCTCTTCTCTTTAAATTTCTATCTCCTCGAAGTTTCAGTGGAGTAGGTTGAGGCTACAAATGAGGACCAGTCAGTACTTCTTTGAAGTTTTCGAGAAGATTGAAGTTACAAATCTCTTCTCTCTGAATTCTTATCACCTCAAAGTCTCAATCAAGCAGGTTGAAGCTACTAATCCCTTTTCCTTGAGGTTATTGAGGGTCCAACTTTATTTCCAAGAAGTTTCAGTAAGAAGATTGAAGTTACAAATCTTTTCTTCCTGAAATAACATTGGAGCGAATCAAAATGTTAGTTCCTATGCCTTTGAAGATGCAGCGGGAAGGAGTGAAGCTACTGAAAGATGCCAAGGTTCAGCAAGACCGGGCAAGATTGACCTTTCTTATGAGTTTTTTCTCTATCCTTATTACACAACAACGAGCAAAGAGGGGCAGCTGTAACAGGCCCAATCTGCCCGGGGCCCAATTAACCAAATTAAAACCAAACAAAAATATTAAAAAACAAATAATAAAGTCATAAAAGTCCATGTCCATTACAAATTTAAAATCCAAACCAGCCTACCTAATTGCAATAAACCCAAATACTAAGCTTAGCCCAAACCAAACCCAAATTAGCCTCAAACCCTAGCCCAAAATATTTTTGACAGAGGACCCTAGGGCTAGCTTCAGGCACCGCAAGCCTCTACCAGCGCACCTCCGTACTACTGCCATACTCCACCTCACCACCACCGTACATCCACGCGGCCTTGTACCTGCAAAAGAAGACAAAATAATAGCAAAATACAGTAGACAAATTGAAAAAAGATTGTATATTTTATTTTTCATTTTTCTTGGCTATGAAGAAGCCGAGTACAACCATTTTAAAGGAGGATTTTTCACACCCACATACGAAATTAAAAGCAATTCAAAAAAATCAGAGTTTTTGAAAAGTGATTAGAGATCTTTTTTTTTTTGATTATTTTCTTTTATGTTCCTTTAATCTCCCATTTATATTCATTGTGTGTAAA
Source organism: Gossypium rotundifolium (assembly GCA_025506655.1). Classification (NCBI taxonomy): domain Eukaryota; kingdom Viridiplantae; phylum Streptophyta; class Magnoliopsida; order Malvales; family Malvaceae; genus Gossypium; species Gossypium rotundifolium. The sequence continues at coordinate 185,138,904 of CP106727.1, read as the reverse complement.
ACAAAAAAAAAGAATAAAAGATGGAGACTTATCTGGGCAATGGCGCCTTCAAATCCCTATTTATTCGTCTTAATCGAAGCTTAAATGGGGATTATGAAGTTTAAAATCGTGAGGCCTTCAAAATACTTTCAAGTAGGGTACAATTGTAACATCCCGAAATTGGGCCTAGTAGGATTGGGCCCAATGGGCCTTAGGCGTAGTAGCATTCAAAATTTTTTAGAACGAAATTAATTCAAGTTAGACTTATTAGGTAAGTGATTCTGGAAGGTTAGAGGGCTTCTATGAAGTCCCGGGATCAAACTTTGGCTTTGGGAAAATTTTGGTTTTAGGTGAAAAAAAACCCTAGAAGTTGGTAGGTAGGCCTTAAGAATAAAATGTGGAGGAAAATGACACAAGTGGAGTGTGTGGTGTAGTGGCAAAGTGATGCCACATAAGAGGCAAGGGGGTGACGCCACAAGGAAGGAAGGAGGTCCAAGGTTCAAGTCTTGGCTTTTGCATTTTGGTTTTCTTTTTACTTGGACCTTAGAATTTGGCTATAGATTTATATTTAGTTGCGCATGGTTAAGACACAAGAGGAGCTTGTGGCCAAGTGGTTAGCAACGTGGATTATGTTGTAAGGGAGCCTAGGTTCGAATCTCATGACAAGCAATAGATTATTTATTTTGCGGATTGGACGGCAAGAGTTTTAGTTGAATTTAAACTCTCTTGACAGAGGATATCCCACATCGAAAAGATACAAAGAAGAAATGTGAAGAGCTAGCTATATAAAGAGCATTTCGGAGGAGAGTTAACATACCTTAGTGGGCGTTTGGGCGCAGGAGTGGTCGTGCTAGCGGTTTAACACCGCACTCTATCGGTGTGTAACTCTCTCTTTACTCTAGTCAGAGCGCGTAAATGCCAAAGTGCCGATCATGGCAATAGTAGCCACATGAGCGTGTGAGCGCATGTGTGGGGCTTCGACGGATAGTTGAGGCCATCAGTAGTATTCTTGTGGGTTGGGGCTACTTAGGTCGTGATGGGCTGAAGTGGGCTCAATGGGCCCGTGGGCCCAATTGAATAAATTGCATGATGATATAGTATATAGTGAACTAGATTAGGTGGAACTTATATACGTGGCTAGATGTATGTTAGGTGGGCCACACGAGCGTGTGGGCCCAATGGATCGGGATCGGTTTTAGGCCCAATAGTCCCAAGACGACCGTAATGGTAGTGAGTCGCTTAGGCGACATTAGGCCTTCTAAAGGCCATTGCAAAGTAAATTACCAAAATACCCCTAGTTTATGAAATTACCAAAATAGCCACGGTTTATTTAAATTACCAAAATACCCTCGGTTTATGAAATTACCAAAATAGCCCTGGTTTACAAAATTACCAAAATACCCTCGATTTACAAAATTACCAAAATACCCTCAATTTGTAAAATTACTAAAATACCCCTGATTTGTTAAATTATCGAAATACCCCTGATTTGTAAATTTATCAAAATAACCCAGGGTTGCAAAAGTGCTGAAATACCCTCGAGTTGTAAAATTACCAAAATACCCCTGGTTTGTAAAATTACCGAAATACCCCTAAGCGATAAAATAATCGTTGTACTCTCGTGGTAGTATTAGCGTTGTATGTGTTAATCGTATGATTGATTATGGTTGAGATGCGTTGCTTACATGGATTGGTAACGAGAAGAATTACCGAACTACCCCTGTAGGGTGGAATTACAAAAATGCCTTTGTAGGCAAAATTACGGTTATACCCTTAGAGATTGATTAGTTTGATTATGTCGTATTTGTTATTCTGATTATGATGGTAATTCACTTCATACATTATCTTTGATATATAATTTGCATACATGTCATACTGCATGCACGAATTATTATGATTGATGAACATGGCATGAAAATGGGTATGATGAGAGGAGGGGGAAGGATGATTTAGACTGTCACCAGTGGTTTTGACCACACAGTGGGTTGGCCCCGCTTTCCTTATTATTTGTGACTAGTCTTAGTGGTTTTGACCACCAGTGATTTTGACCACACGGATATTATTTGTGACTACGGTCATCAGTGGTTTTGACCACACATGGATTATTGTGACTCGTCGGTTTGGTACCACAGGTGTTTTTGGTACCACGGATTGTCATCATGGGTTGGCCCCACCATATGATTTGTGACTACGGTCACCAAAGGGTTTTGACCACACTTATATGATTTGTGACTACGGTCACCAATGGTTTTGACCACCAATGGTTTTGACCACACGGGGTAGACACAGGAGTTCGGTTGGTTAGGTTGGGTTTGCATGATTTGCATGTTGACATATCAAATGTGTAAGTGCCTTGTTATTATCGGGATGGGGATTTACACACTGAGTCTTGGTGACTCACCCCATTCCCTTACATTTGCAGATGAGGCATAGATTGCGGATGTGGAGCCGGGGTGGACTCGAGGTGGCCATGCACTATGTTTTCGGGTTTTATTTCAATTACTATTTTGGATGAATTTACTTTTAATTTTGGTTTTGTTATGTATTAAGGCATTGGGTATTTTATTTGGTTTCAGCTTTCAATTTGGTTACTGCTTATTATTAAATGATGAATATGGGATTTTCCTAAAATGATAATAAACCGTTTCTTATTCAAAATTACTTAAACTTGATTTCTCACAACAACTATAAAGAATACGAGCTTTTTAACGAACGCACAGTTTTTAGACATTCCTTTCATGTGACATGCCAGATCCGATCATAACGTTTAGGCCGGGTTTGGGGTATTACAACAATAGACCATCGTACGACACCATATGCCAATTACAATGGCAAAAATGGTGATCGGACAAAGGGGGTTCCTTCACTCGGCAGAATGGGGAGATGAAGGGATATTTGGGGTTCTTTTAATTTGTTTTAAAAGTAGGCTAGGGTTCTGTTAGTTTAAAAGAATGGTTGGATGTTTGTTTTCTTTTCTTTTCTTTTTCTTTTAGCTTTCATTTATAAATGACGTAAATCATTTATTATTCTACTTATATATTGTTTATTTCAATGTCATACTAATTATATTATACTTATATATTGTTTATTTCAATATTTTTTTATTATTTATCTTAAAAAGCTTTTACACATTATTTATCTTAAACGTATATACTATATTTTCTTTTTTTTTTTTTTTTGTTATATATTCTACAATTTCATGTAATTGTTCATCTTTAAATGGTTTTATGATTATTCATTTTAAGGATTAGTAAATTGTTTATATTAGGCTATTTCACATTTTATGTATATTATTTAGGTCAAATTTCCTTTTATGTGTTATTTAGTTTAAATTTTTAAGTCGTTTTATAAATTAGATGTTTTAAACCATTTTATATTTTTATATTATTATTTTAAATTATTTATAGTATTGCAATTTATAATATTTATTTTAGATTGCTTTTTCTTTATATATATTATTTATTACCATTTGTCTTACAATAATCGCTTTAAACTTTATTTGTTTTTGGTTCATAGTTTAATTATTTATTTCTTAGATTGGTTGAGTGTAAAATTGTACTTTCCGTAATTATTGTTATCATTGTGCGATTCATATTTCTTAATTTGTAACCATTAATTATTTGTGATTATGTATTGCTACTTTGCTTTGTATATTATCATTCCATTGTAATTTATTTGTTAAAAATCGAGTTTAATATTGTTCAAGTTTTAAAACCATTCCATTCAAAGGTTTTTTTTTAAATAAGGCAATCTTTCGAGTTTAGTAATCCGAGAAGATCGTGCCCTAACGTGCTGAGTTTTGGTTTTTCGTTTGACCAAATAACCGAATATCCTTTTAAGATTTCATTCGTGTTTTCTTAGCTTTTAAAATACGGCAATGTTTCGTGTTTGAAAATTCGAGAAATCGTGCCCTAACATGCTGGGTTTTGATTTTCCGTTTGACCAAATAACTAAATATCCTTTCGAAATGTCATCCATATTTTCTTAAATTAAAAACAAGGCAGTATTTCATGTTTGGAAATTCGAGAAATTGTGCCCTAACGTGCTGGGTTTCGATTTTCCGTTTGACCAAATAATTAAATATCCTTTCAAAATTTCATTCATATTTTCTTAAATTAAAAACAAGTCAATATTTCATGCTTGGAAATTCAAGAAATCATACCCTAACGTGCTGGGTTTTGATTTTTCGTTTGATCCCAAATAATGAAATACCTTTTTAAAATCTCAATGCATGAGTTTTGGGAATTTTGGGATGATCAAAAATTCGAAGACTTAAATTGTTGCATCCTAACGTGCTGGATGTGATATTTTATTCCTTCGAAACCAGGTAATCTTAATATTCAAACTCGAGTGTCTTCAAATGGGTCAAAAATGTCGTAATTTTAAAATCTTTCAAATTCTCGACGTTAGGACATCAATTAATCAATTTGGTACTAATTTTGGGTGTTGCGAGGGTGCTAATCCTTCCTCGTACGTAACCGACTCCCGAACCTATTTTCTTAGATTTCGTAGACCAAAATTATTGTTTTAATAAATCAAAATGTTTTATTAAAATAATCCATCTCAAGGTCATCCGATCACACCTCGACTAAAAGAACGGTGGCGACTCCATTTCCATATTTTTAAAGTCGATCCCCATTTTTCTAATATGACGTTTAAAAAAATGGTTTCGACAAAGACCCTAGAGGTCAACCTTTAGGGGAACGTGAGAGTTCGAGAGAACCTTCTGCCAGGGCTTTTGTCCAGGTGGTCAGTTAGGCAGTCAGCTAGGCCAAGGAGCCGAGCTAAAAGGCCATATTTGTGAGAATCACTCGAAGATAGCTAGTTGATCCATCTCAAGAAGCCGAAATTCTACTCAAGATGGCAGATCTTTCCTTCACTTCCTTCAGGGGGTCTTAGTGATTTCTTATGTTTTGTTTTATCTTTTTTCTTGAGATGTTTTCTTTTATCATTATGAACTAAACCCTTCAGATACCTGAATGGATGAAACCTAGATGAATCTTGTTATTGCTTTATGAACTATATGATAAATACTTGTTTGTTCTTAATTATGTGTGCTTAATTCTTGTGTTGACAGTTCCAGAATATTGATTCAAGTTCAATGTGCTTAGGTGGTAGAGCAAAAATTCCTGCCTAAGAGTAGATCTAGCATAATTAAGCAGATTTGATCGCGCGCCTAGAGATAGGGTGACGAGATTTTGCCGGATTAGGGTGAAACCTAATATAGGAGTCCATAGATCGAGTTAATGCGATTCTAGGGGTTTTAATTAGAAAGAGATTTCAATTAATCAACCTAGGGTTAGACATTATTCGCCTCGAGAGAGGGTTTAATATAAGTTAGAGAGTTTTACGGATCAAGCTAAGTGAATAAATCGTTTGGTTCAGTGTTAGATAACAAGTGAAGTCTAGGTGGATTCCTTCTAGGGTATCGTAGTAATCAACTGAGTTTTTCTAAAGTTATTTCTTCAATTTTTTTTTGTCTTTGCGTCTTTATCTTAGTAGTCAGTTAGTTTTTAGTTTAATCAATCAATCACTTCATATGTAGGCTAAATAATAGAAAGAAAGTGAGTATTAGTACTTTTAATTCCCTTGGGTTTGACAATCCGGTCTTGCCTAAACTATACTACTATTTGATAGGTGCACTTGCCTTAAGTCGTTGTCAGAGTTAGTTTCCAGGTTCAATCATTCTCTTTATAAATTTTAAAACTCGACAATTCTAGACGATCAAGTTTTTGGCGCCGTTGCCGGGGAATTAAAATATTAAGAAAACTCTATTTTTATTACTTTAGCCATTTTTTATTATTTTTTATTTTTTGCAATTTAATCTTTATTTTTTTTTAGTTTGCTAATTTTTCTTTTATTTGGTTTTGGCAGATAATTTTATTCTATAGAAAAGATGGCACTGAATAATTATCAGTGGCAAGTAATGAGGACAATTCCTACTAAAGCAGTCAGTGTCTTCAACCTCGACGTGGTCACCAGGTTACCTAATCAGTTAGAGATGATGAAAAAAAAAGATTGATGGTTCGTATAGTCTCTCGCAGGTACAGCCAAAAATACAATATGATTCGAATTTAGGAGGCGTGGCAAATCCTGAGTACCCACCCTACGGATTTGGCATGTAAAACGAGCAAGCTCACTATACGGGTAACTATTCTAGGCCACAAAATAATTTTTATAATGACACTTATAATGCAGGTTAGAGGTACCATCCCAATTTCTCATGGGATGATCAGAATAGCCAAAGACCGGAACTCCCTCCAGATTTTCAACAACCACCTCACCAACAGGAAGAGGGGTCGAACATTGAAGAGATGTTGACAAAATTCATGGCAGCCACAGATACCCATCTACAAGACACCGAGACCACCCTTAAGAATCGACAAACATTGATTGAGGGGATCAAGAACCAAGTTGGTGAACTTACTAAGTCAGTTTTGGACAACTTGCTAAGCTGATCTCAGAACTACCACAGGGAAGCTTGCCAAGCAATACTAAAACTAACCCGAGAGAGCAAAATCAAGCCATTAACGATAATGAAGGGTTATATGTACCAAACCCAAGAGAAGAACCTGTAACACCCCAAACCCGGCCCAAGCGTTAAGGCCAAATTTGACATGTCACATGAGAAAAATACATTTAAGTCATTTTCATTCGTACGTAAAAAGAGGTATTGCTTCGTTAAAATCAAGAAAAAAAAGTTTGATTTGAAATATTTGATAAAATACTACTGACCTCGAATATTGATTGATAAATCGATAAATTTGAACTAATGCTCTTATAAAACCGTGACTTTTGAAAACATCGTTGATAATTCGAGAGAAAATTTTCGAGTTAAAAATATTTGTAAAAGTTTGTTATGAAAACCATTTGTTAATCCATTTTAGAAAATATTTATTGAAGTTTTAGAAAATTCTCATTTAAAACAAATTAAGCAAGATAATAAGTATATCAAATGTACAAAGAAATAATAAAATACTCCGAGGCCTTCTTACAACAAAAAACCCAAAATAGCGTAAGTAATGAAATAAAACGGAAAATAGTTTACTAATATTCAAAATGTTATTTCAAGCATGGCCTCCACCGAGTCATCCATCGCCCCAAGTCCTCACCAAAGGAGCATTACCTACAAGGGTTGAGAAAGGGGGGTGAGTTACAAGAACTCAGTGTGTAACCCACTTACCGTTGTCCACTGGGCCAAAAATTCATTAAGCAATTATTTGGGCCTAAGCCCATTTACAATAACAACAATATATCAAAATATAATATGTATATGAAATGAAAATTCCCAAACCAAGCCTAGTAATACATCCGCTACACACCACCCGTACCAACCAACACACTTGTGGGGAGCTTTAGTCACCCACCCCGCCAACACACCAAACGTAGGCATTAAGCCATTTATATCAAATTTAGTTGTGGACAAGCCACCAAAAAAATAGAGTTTACGTGGCATAGCCACCAGACAGATTGTGACAGAGTCACCAAAATATGTGGCAGAGCTACCAAAATTATGTGGCAGAGCCACCAGAACTTCTCTTCAATATTATCCCATCCCATGCAAATCATGTGTATGATGCATAACAAATCATGATTTTTACAATATAACAACAGTAATTTATTCGGATATTTATTACAAAAATTATGTCCCATTATAACAGTTTATCAATTAGGCCCATTAAGCAAAATATCATATCAGCCCATATAGCAAATTAACAAATCGGTCCATTAAGGCATTTTCGTATTTCGACTCTTCAAGGCAATCTTATCAAATCGGCCCATTAAGGCATTTTCATAATTCGGCCCATCAGGGGTATTTTCGCAATTTTACCCATCGAGGGTAATTCAATAATTTTACCCACTAAGGGTAATTTGGTAATTTCGCAACCAAAGACTTTAACTACTAATTTAGGGCATACAAATTAAAATTGTCCAACTGCGTCACTTTGACTAAACTGACTATAACTCGTGTTAGGAAACTCGAAATTCAGATCCTTAAATTTTCCTTGAAACTAGGCTCATATATATTCTTACTACAATTTTTCCAGAATTTTTAGCTTAACCATTTAGTACAGTTTATTTCTTAAAGTTTCCCTTGTTTCACTGTCTAATGATTCTGACCTCTCTTACCCAAAATTCAAAATCTCATTGTACGGTTTTCATATGCTGCTTACACTTGTATCTATTGAGAATAGACTCACTAAGGAATCCATACATATCAATTATATCTCATAAATCACTTTGTGAAATTTTACCTGATTTTACCAAGACAGATTAGGGAACCACGAAGTCATTCAGAACGAGTCTCACTAAAATTAACATATCTCAGCATATAAAATTCCTTTTCCTTCTCCGTTTTTTCCATATCAAAATAGACACAGTAAGATTTAATTTGATATCTCATTCACTTTCTAATTCCCTTTATCTTATTTTTCGTGATTTTTCAAATACATGTCACTATTTCTAACTGAAATTGTTTTATTATAAATATGATTACCACTACGATCATATGCACGCCCGAGTGATTACGGATGCTAGTTTCTGGTTTTTATTCGGTATTTCGACCGAATCACAGAATTTTTCATGCAAGCCTTCAGAGAAGTGTGAGGTCACACACCATTTCAAATATATATATTCGGAAAGTACGGGATTACACACATTAATAATGAGTTGTGCTTTCCACTGATTTCAACACCTATAATAATAGTTGACAGAAGGTTAGTCTCTACTTTGATAATCGTAACTAGAAACACTTTACTAGGCTAACTCCACTTACCACGAATGTGATCTCCCTCGATCCTACCCTTTGGCTATTGAAATACCGTCCTAACAATATTTGGTGAGCGAAATAGTTGTTAGCAATTATCCCACCTTTGGCCAAAACAAATCTTATAACAACGTTCTTACCCCCACTTACTTGACGAGTCGATGATAATGATTTGTTAATACAAATCACTTGTGCTCCTTCACCTTGTTGAAAATCCTAAGCCCAACGATGCTATATCACAGAAAAGAATGTAACTCAGACTCAACGAGAGAGAGAAGGAAGACCACATAATTTATTAAGGAAAATCTTAAATGAAACAAGGTTATTGACAAAGAGAAAACTACTACTTACCGATTCGATCTAGATGAGGTATTCCCACACGATAGAGAATGAAATGATGAAGAAATAGGATGATAATGGTTCGGCTATAGAGAAAATCAAACAAGAAGATCACACAAAGTGATGTTGATTAAAGAAGAAGAAAAGGTTGATGAAATGGTCAAAAAGAAAGAATGGATGGAGAAAAGTGCTTGTTAGTTTCAGCCAACTAAAGAAGATGAACCAAAAATGAATTGGGGTTAAGGAAAAACAAAGGAGTAAGATGAACAAATGCACTAGGTGTTTAGGCCAAAACGAAAAGGGAAGAAAAAGATGTTGGCAAGGAAGAGTAACCAAAATGCTAAAAGAACCCAAAACCTTATCATGCACAAAGCTTTGCAAAATAACCCAAGAAAAATTTGGCTACCACTCTAGCCCCAAACCGTCCACATGCATCCCCCCTAGGATAAAAGTTTGGCCACCCAAACTTTCCAAAACACTATCCATGAAATGAGCCTCTTGTCCCCCTTACTTACCTATTTCTTTTGATTCCTTTCCTCAACCTCAACCTTACCTAATTTCTTAGCCACCATGCCAAAAATAAAGAATTTAAACTTGCCATGTTTACTTCTTGGCCGACACTTAAGGAAAGAGTGCAAAAATATTATTCAAAATTTGCACACAAAGTGATTCGAACCTCTTCCCTCAAGGTAATACATGTGGCGCCATAACCTCTTTACCCTTTGCTCATTTATGCTAGCTATTTACTCAATTATTTCCATATGCTATAAGGACACTTACTCCATCTTCTTAAAGGCTTAAACACAAAATTTTACTAAGGCCCAACTTGAACCCGAAACTTTATAGAAATCTTGTAACTTTCCAAATTCACTTAACTAATAAGTCCAATTTGCAACAACGCCATTCTCATATTCTTGAAAATTTTAAACATTTCTATGTCTGAGGCCCATTGGGCCCAATCCTACTAGGCCCAATTTTGGGATGTTACAGAACCTGTGGTAAGTAAAGGTAAGGTTGAGGTGTGCCATGATATATCAAAATCGGCAACTACAGAGTACCAATCTCGTATACTATATTCCGAAGCAATGAAGAAGGACAACACAGAGGAACAGTTTGGTAAGTTTCTTAAACTTTTAAAGAAATTACATATTAACTTACCGTTTCTCGAAGATCTTTCGCAAATACCCGATTATAGAAAATTTTTAAAAAGAGCTGTTGACAAACAAACGGAAGCTAGACGAGGCATCACATGTGTAGCTAAACGCAATGTGCTCAACAATTCTACAAAATAAACTGCCACCGAAATTAAAAGATCCAGGGAGTTTTACAATTCCATGTTTAATTGGTAGTTTATCTATTGATAATGCTTTAGCTGATTTAGGGGCAAACATTAATGTTATGCCTTATAAAATGTTTAAACAACTAGGTCTAGGGAAACCCAGACAAACTAGGATGAGCATTCAATTAACTGATAAAACTATCAGAATTCCTAGGGGTATAATAGAAAATGTTCTAATCAAAATTGATAAATTTGTATTCCCAATAGACTTTTTTGTTTTAGCCATGGATGAGGACAACTCGATTCCTTTAATTTTAGGAAGACCCTTTTTAGCAACTGCCAGGACTAAAATTGATATTGGTACAGGAGAACCCATTCTTCAGATAAGTGATTTAATCAATCACCACAAGCTCTTGACTTCGGCGTAACATCGATCGATGAAGGTGAGAAAGTAAATTAATTTGATAACCAACTTGTTCAACTTTCACCACAAAGTTACAAATCTGAGCCGGGTCATGGACCTCGTGCCCAAAAAGAAAAAGAATATGAGGAGAAAAGCCTTAGGGTCGATAAACTAGAAGAATGGAAGACACACTTTAAAGAAGAACCAGAACCACACAAAGTAAAACGAAGGAGCCTCTAGACGAGCTGATAGGAACAACAAATCACTTCAAAATAGAGGATCAAGTATTGATGAATAAGGAAGACCCTCGAATCACCACTTCAGACATCAAACCAAATGAAGAAATCACCTTTAAAGTACTTAATGTCCTCTTATACGGGACAGTCGAGGTAAGCAATCCTAAATTCAACACCTTTAAGGTAAACACTACTCGACTTAAACTTTATATCCATAACCGAGTTAATCACATGAGAAAGGATTTTTAGCTCCTCAAACCACTATGACCATACAAATAACAGGTAAGTCTAGCTCAAGACTTTAAACAAGCGTTTCTCGGAGGCAACCCGAGCACTAACCCTATTTTTATTTTATTTTATTTTTCCTTTTTAGCATTCAAATAAACCAAAAGTGCAGATTTCTAGACCACACGGCCTTGCACACGACCATGGCCGTGTGGGCACCAAAAGTAGGTAAAAGGGCGTGGCCGTAGACGTGTGGCAACAGGACAAAATTTTCCCCAAAACATGGGCTACATCTCTGAAACACCCCAAACCCGGCCCACGAGCCTTTACCGGATCTGGTATGTTCCTCGATGTAAACCGGTTAAAAATTCTTTTGTGGCATTAGAAACAAAAAAATGATGTGTTTGAAAGGAAAGATTGTTTTTGAGTTGGGCTCGGGTTGGAAAACAAGTTAATTTTTTTTATTTGAAATTCTTTGATTTTAGGTGACAAAGTGTTTAGGGTTTGTTTTTAAATGAAATAAACTTAGTCGTTAATTTAAGAAAAAGTTCGTATCAAAATAAAATAATTTAACGTGCATGCATAAAATAAAATTCATACTGTGGCTTTATTACATTAAAACAACCCAAAATAAATTAAAGTGCTTAAATAAAAATTTAAAATTACCAAATAAATAATTTCCTTGATGTGCATGGCCACATTTAAGCTCCTGCTGACCCGGTCCATTACTGATCGTCACCGAAAAAAGTTCCCTACAACGGGTGAGTCAAATGACTCAATGTGTACACAAACACTAAGTCTTAACAAATTCAGCATAACAAATCATATTCATACATATCATAATTTACATTTAATGATGCATTCCCTAACCCAAGCCTATATGTCATCCGCTACACAACACCCGTACCATCCTCGCACACCGTGGGACTACTAAGTCGACCCTCCATCCGCTACACACCATCGAAGGCGTCATTGCGATCGGCGTGCTCATCGCCTTATAAAATTCGTGGCATGGCCACCAGATACATACTTTGTGTCATGAGACACCATATTCAGATATCGTGGTCTTAGGTCACCACATTCAGATATCGTGGTCTTAGGTCACCACATTCACTTCCCCTTTTTCATAATATCCCATATGCCCATGTCATACAAAATCATGCAACATAATGCCTTAGGCCCGATTTCACATTCTTATCATATTCATATTCATGGCATAACAAATCTTATCATACTTATAGTAGGAGTAGGAAACGTACCTTAGTATTTTGTACCGTTGTATGGTACTTTAGGCATACTTTTCACATTCTTAATATCGCATATATATATATATATAACATGCCATAAACTTATTAAGAAGTAGTGTGGGGTACACACCTAATACACTTAGTGTTTTACTTAAATCCGAAAAATCCGATCTAAAGCCTTAGATCCTTTAGTTCCTATAATCAGCCATTAATAGACATATAAGAAAAACCTATTTGGCTAGATTATTAAATCCCGAAGGACTTTTGAAACCATACTTACCTAGTTGCCGATTGGGTTATCAAACAAATCCCGAAAACGTTGTGTTGGTTCTTCTTGCAATCGGCCTATACTAGATCATCTAAAGGATTAGTTTCGGCTTTTTAATCAAAATAGGAATAGGTCTAAACCATCAAATAAGGCCTTGGCCGAATGTATATATGGATTTACCTTGAAATTCTCAAATCCTTAATCTTTATAAACCTCCGTCAAATCCCTATAAACATATATATTAGATCCGATTTTCAATCACTTAAACATGATAAATGGCCCTTGACCGATTGACTCACCTTAGATCCTTGAAAGTCCCGAAATATCTCCTCTTTGTAGTCGATAACTACTAAATCCTCAAACCTCCTTCCATAATTCGCCAAGATCAATAATAGGGTTAGTCCTCAATTTCGTTGAGTCTAAAAATATAAAGGAATGGAAACCGAATTTGGATCTTACCCTTACTTGAAGAAATCGACAGCCCCTTGCTTGGGGTCCCTCAAAGATTCGGCTAAGGCTTTAAGTCACAAGAAATATTCGGCTATAAGGGAATTTGGGGTTGGAAGAAAGAAACACAAGAAGAGTAGGAGAAGAGTAGGAGAATTTCAGCAATGGAGGATGCTAATGGAGTTTCAGCCTTATCAAAATAAATGAGAAAAAGGAGAGGATTTCCTTGACTACAAAATTCGGCAAGAGAGACTTAGGGGTGAAACAATAAAATTTGGCACTTAAGCCCCCTTTCAAAACCGAAAATACCAACCCAAAGAGCCTCCTATTCGGCCACCACCTCAACTCTTGATCAACTCCTTTATTAATCTCCTCATTATCTCTTATCTCTTAAAAAAATACCAATAATTATCCCTCACTTATTCATCTATTTGCCGAATTTTAACAAAAATAAAACACCTCCCTTTTAGTGCCTTAATGCCGTCCACTTCTCCCTCTTAATGCCGAAAAAATAAAAACTCCTTTTTGTTCACCTTGTGGCTCAAACCTAGGCCCATTTGCATATGTAGGTGGCGTCACATGCTAGGCCCTTAAGTGGTGCCCATTTTTCCCAAGCCCAATTGTATGTCATATTTCACATACATTTTCTCTTAAGGCCCTATTCACTTAGCTCCCTTAATAAGACTTAAAATCTAAAAATTTTCTAAGGTATTTCCCTACATTTCAAAGTCCACGATATTCATAAATCACATTCAGAATGTTTATAAGCATGATATTGCATATAATTTAAGCATGAATGCACAAGCCCATTTCCAGGATATTACAGTTCTACCCCCTTAAAATAATTTCGTCCTCGAAATTACCTGGCTAGAATAGGTGGGGGTATTGCTGTCGCATTGCTTCCTCTGGCTCCCACGAAGCTTCTTCCGATCCATGATTGCACCATAACACCTTAACTAAAGGAATTGACTTCCTCCTTAACACTTTCACATCACGTTCAAGGATTTGAATCGGCTCCTCCTCATAGGACAAGTCTGACCTTAGCTCCACCTCTTCGATTGGTACCACATGAGATGGATCCGATCGATATCGCGTAGCATGGACACATGGAATACGTCGTGCATCTGCTTCAACTCGGGTGGTAATTCCAACTGATATGCCACTGGTCCAACCCGCTTCAACACTCGATAAGGTCCTATAAACCTTGGACTTAGTTTCCCTTTTTGACCAAATCTCATCACCTTCTTCCAAGGCGAAACTTTAAGGAATACTTGGTCTCCCACATCAAATTCAATCTCCTTCCGTTTGATATCTGCGTTTATTTTTGTCTATTGGATGCTTCCTTCAATCGAGCCCAATTACACTAACCTTCTCTTGGATTACGCCACAATCTCTAGACTCAAAACTCGTCGTTCTCCCAATTTCGTCCAACATATAGGAGTCCGACACTTTCAACCATCTGAAGGCTTCATAAGGTGCCATTCAATACTTGCTCGATAGTCTGTTGTTGTAGGCAAACTCGCTAAGGGCAAATACTCCTCCCAACTTCCTCTCGAATCCATCACATAGCCCCTCAACATGTCCTCTAAAACTTGGATTACCTGTTCAGATTGCCCGTCCGACTGTGGATGAAAGGCCGTAGTGAAATCCAATTTAGTGCCTAAAGCCTGATGTAACGCTTTCCAGAACCGAGAAGTAAACCTTGGGTCCCTATCTGAGATAATCGACACCGGCACCCCATGCAACCTTACGACTTCCACCACATACAACTTTGCCAATATCTACAAAGAATAGTCGACTCTCACCGAAATAAAGTACGCGGACTTGGTCAAACGGTCCACTATTACCCATACCGAGTCCTTCTTAGTAGGCGTAAGGGGAAGCCCACTAATGAAGTTCATGGTAATTCTCTCCCACTTCCACTGTGGAATCTTGATTGGTCAAGCAATCTCGACGAACACGTGTTCAAATTTAACTTGTCGACACGATAGACACTTGCCGATAAATTCTGTAACTTCTTTTTTCAGACCAGGCCACCAAAACTGTTCTCTCAAGTTTCTATACAACTTAGTGCCTCCAGGGTGCATAGTATAAGGGCTACTATGCGATTCCTGAAGAATCCTTTGTCTAAGTTCCTTATCCTTGGGCATACAGACCTTGTTCCTGAAACATAACACTCATTCGCCATTAATGCCATAATCTTCCAACTCTCCATTTTGTACCTGCTGCAGCTTAGCACTTAGGTCCTCATCAGCCAACTGTCCCTCTTCACCTCATTCAACCACGTCGACTTGACTTGTAATTCTGCCAACAGGCTCCCATCATCATACAAACTCAAGTGTGCGAACATTTCTCTCAGATCCATCACAACTTTTCAGCTTAGAGCATCTGCCACTACATTCACCTTGCCCGGATGGTACTCTATTGAACAATCATAGTCCTTCAGCAATTCAACCCACCTTTGCTGCCTTAAGTTTAACTCCTTCTGAGTTAGCAAATACTTAAGGCTCTTGTGGTCTGTGTAGATCGTCGACTTTTCACCATAAAGGTAGTGCCTCCATACCTTAAGAGCGAAGACCACTGCTGCTAATTCCAAGTCATGCGTCGGGTAATTCACCTCATATGGCCTCAACTGTTGGGACGCATATGCGACTACCTTCCTCGTCTTGCATCAATACGCAACCCAAACCTGTATGGGAAGCGTCACAATACACCGTAAAATCCTTTCCTACCTCCGGCTGAATCAACACTGGAGCTTCCGTCAATACCCTCTTAAGTTTTTCAAAACTCTCCTGTTGCTTATCCGTCCATACAAAGGGTACTTCCTTCCTCAACAACTTTGTCAAAGGCGTTGCTATTGACGAAAATCCTTCCACGGACCTTCTGTAATAGCCTGCTAGTCCCAAGAAACTACGAATCTCCACCACTGACTTAGGTGGTTTCCAATTCAACACTGCTTCAACCTTCCTAGGATCCACCCTTATTCCTTCTGCTGACACTACGTGCCCTAAGAATGCAACCTCCTTAAGCCAAAATTCACACTTGTTGAATTTGGCATAGAACTTCTTCTCTCTTAACTCTTGCAGCACAATCCGGAGATGCTCATCATGCTCCTCTTCAGTCTTGGAGTACACTAGGATGTCGTCGATGAACACCACAATGAACCTGTCCAAGTAAGGTTGAAAAACCCAGTTCATCATATCCATGAACGCGGCTGAGGCTTTTGTCAACCCAAACGACATTAACACAAACTCATAGTGGTCGTACCTTGTCCTAAAGGCTATCTTATGGATATCCACTTCCTTCACCTTCAACTGATGGTATCTAAACCTTAAATCGATCTTGGAGAAAACCGCTGCTCCCTTAAGCTGATCGAACAGGTCGCCTATCCTTGGCAAGGGGTACTTATTCTTGATGGTCAACTTGTTCAACTGACGATAGTCTATGCACATATGCATAGTTCCATCCTTCTTCTTCACAAACAAGACCGGTGCTCTCTATGGAGACACACTGGGTCGAATAAACCCACAATCCAGTAATTCTTGGATTTGAGCCTTGAACTCCACCAACTCCTTTGGTGCCATTCTGTACGGAGCGATTGACACAGGAGCTGTCCCCGGCAGCAAGTCAATTCTAAACTCCACCTCCTGTCTGGGGGTATTCCTGGTAATTCCTCCGGAAACACGTCTTCATAATCCCTTACTGTTTTAACTCCACTAACACCTTCTTCCTTTCCATCTAACGCACTTTCGAAGGCTAAAAATGCCTTTCACCTTTTACGAACCATCTTTTCAACCTTTAGTGCCGAAACTACATTAGACAAGTAGTTTCTTCTTTCTCCTATCATAATGACCACCTCATCCTCCGGGTCCTTAACTCTATTCGCTTAGCTGCACTATCCAACACAGCCCGATGGTCCACTAGCCAGTCCATACCAAGTATGAGATCGAACTCTCTGAAGGGAAGTTCCATCAAGTTGGCAGAAAATACTACGCCTTGAATTTCTAAAGGTACACTCCGAAAGATCTTATTTACCACTACAGTTTGACCTAGTGGGCTTACTACAGTCATCTCCCTATCCGAGAATTCAGAGGTTATGCCTAGAGTTTCAACTACTCTACAGGAAACATAAGAATGGGTCGAGCCCACATCGATCAATGCATAATAAGGTTTTTCAAATACAAGAAACGTACCGATTATGACGTCTAGAGCGTCTCCATCCTCCCTACAGTGAACCGCATAAACTAAACCCGGCTGCCTTGCCTCAGTATTAACAGCTCCTCGACCTGATTTCCACGTCCTCTGCCAGTACCATTTCCCCTATTATTCGGACCACGACCCCGCTGAGGCTGTTGTCCACCTCTACCAGCCTGATCAACATTCTGAGCTGCTGGGCGATTCCTATCCGGTTTCCTCGGGCAGTCCTTAATCATATGGTCCTTTGACCCACATCTGAAACATCCACCTGCCTTCTTCCAGCATTCACCTAAGTGTTTCTTCCCGCACTGCTCACAAGTACGATATTGCCCTCCAGTACCAGTTTGCTGACCTCGCGACCCATCAACTCTAGGCCTTTTCTGAGCATTCCTAGATGATCCAAACGGTCCAAATCCTCTCTTCTGCTTACTCCGGTCCGTGTTCTGCCTCACAGAGTCCTTAATTCCTTCTGCTATCTAAGCTTTCTCCACTAACGCAGAGAACTCCCGCTCTTGATGTGGAACAACTAACAACCTCAAGTCATCCCTTAGTCCGTCATCAAATCGGACACACCGCTCATGTTCCGTAGCTACTACTCTTCGAGCATACCGGCTCAACATCAGAAATTCAGCTTCGTACTCTGCTACAGACTTATTCCCTTGAACCAGCCCTAAAAAGGCCTTCCTCTGCTTATCGATGTAACTTGTGCTGACATACTTCTTCTGATATGTCGCCTTAACATATTCCTGTGTCGATCCTCAACTGTGGCACCATTCTGAACTGTTAACCACCATTGATACGCTTCATCGCGTAGCAATACCACCATTCCTTTCAACTTTTCCTCAGGGGTCAGATCGAGCTCATCCATAATGCGCTCGATTGCTTCCAACCAATATTCAACAGACTGGTGCCACACCGATACTCCACGGAACACTTCACTCATTGGCTCGAGTCATTTGGGTCATGATTTTTAAGCTCCATATTCCCTCCAAAGACCACCACCATTTCAAGAACTCAGTAGCATAGCTGCGATCAAGATCTTCTCCCATCTGATCTTGCTGCTCAACACCAATAGCTGGTAGTGGTGGTGGCGGTGGTACCCCATTCTCAGATCCTTGACCCGATCTCATGGGTTTCGACACAGTCATTTGGCCTCTACCATGGCCTCGCACGCTACGGCCACGTCCCCTTGAATTCATACTTGCGTTTATCTGATTAAAGAGTTTTATACATTAGTTTGGTTCCACTTGATTAACCACGAATAGTTTTATGTTTAATAGTTCTAGAAAGTAGTTCTTTCGATTCATACACATACAGTCTCACATCATTCACCTAGTCACACATATGAACTTGCATTCATTATAGAGAAATGTTGTAATTGTCGTTGTTTGATGTTTTCCACTACCCAGGGGTATTTCTGTAATTTTATCCTACAGGGGTGTTTTGGTAATTTTTCAAATTAGGGTATTTGAAAATATTGTAAAATAGAGAGTGTTGATATT
This sequence comes from Gossypium rotundifolium, assembly GCA_025506655.1. Classification (NCBI taxonomy): domain Eukaryota; kingdom Viridiplantae; phylum Streptophyta; class Magnoliopsida; order Malvales; family Malvaceae; genus Gossypium; species Gossypium rotundifolium. The sequence goes on along the minus strand of CP106727.1, from coordinate 185,120,015 downwards.
TTACAAGAATTAAAATACTTGCCGAAAAAATTTCAAAGGTAGAATGATAATTTTATACAATAGGGGTATTTTTGTAATTTTACAAGCCAGGGTCATTTCGGTAATTTTTTCACAAAATACGGTTCCTGGTGATTTTTCAAAATGAGGGTATTTTTAAAGGTTTCTAAGTTGAGGGTACTTCGGTAATTTTCCTTACTGAGGGTATTTTGGTCATTTTACAATTAGGGTTAATTTCGTAAATTTTCAAATCGGGATATTTTGAATTTTCACAAGTTAGGGTTTTATGGATACCTTTGCAAAGTAGGGAAATTTTATAAAGTGAAGAAGTTTTGATAAAACTGTGGTTAATATGAGTATTTTACAAACCAAGGGCATTTTGGTAATCTTACCACTAGGGGCATTTTAGTAATTTTACAAGTAGGAAATATTTTGGAAGAATTTTTGCAAAAATCTTTTGCTACTCTTAAAAGGGTAATATAGGGATTTTAAAGCTAGAGTTTCCATAAAAATACGGCTAGTCCCTTTCGGGTTTTAGTTAGGGGTTTAGCCCGTGGCTGAGTCCTCTTGGTTAGGGTGAACCGAGGCTACGCACCAGGTAGGATTTGAGTGGAGAGGAGGTGAGTCACGCGGACTTCTTAAATACCAAGCTCCCACCAAAACCAATCCTAGACATGCGCACCATGGTTGCCACACCCTTACTCGACAACTTAACCATAGGTTTGTTTAGTTAGGCATTTAAGTCTTATGTATTTGTTGGAGTACACTAGTCCTAGGGTTCGAGTACTTATCATGCTAATCTACGTTTCATTCCATTTCTACCCTTCTACAAGTCATAATATAAATCACACAAGAGATTGGAGTACTTACCTGGTGGACTTCGGGTCGGAGACTTAGTGTGCCATGCCAGAAAAACCTGCTTAATTCACCAAATTCCTTTTGGGCTTAACTTTGAAAACGTTTTGGGCCTTAAACCCAAGGCCAAGAGTTTAAAACTGGGCTCTGATACCAAAATTGAAACACCCCAAACCCGGCCCACGAGCCATTACCGGATTTGGTATGTTCCTCGATGTAAACCGGTTAAAAATTCTTTTGTGGCATTGGAACAAAAAAAAACGATGTGTTTGAAAGGAAAGATTGTTTTTGAGTTGGGCTCGGGTTGGAAAACAAGTTAATTTTTTTTATTTGAAATTCTTTGATTTTAGGTGACAAAGCGCTTAGGGTTTGTTTTAAATGAAATAAACTTAGTCGTTAATTTAATAAAAGTTCAGATCATAATAAAATAATTTAACGTGCATGCATAAAATAAAATTCATACTATGGCCTTATTACATTAAAACAACCCAAAATAAATTAAAGTACTTAAATAAAAATTTAAAATGTCTAAATAAATAATTTCCTTCTTTGTGCATGGCCACCTTTAAGCTCCTACCGACCGGTCCATTACCGATCGTCACCGAAAAAAGTTCCCACAACGGGGTGAGTCAAACAGACTCAATGTGTACACAAACACTAAGTCTTAACGAATTCAGGCATAACAAATCATATTCATAAATATCATAATTTACATTTAATGATGCATTCCCGAACCCAAGCCTATACGCCATCCACTACACATCACCCGTACCATCCTGCACACCGTGGGGACTACTAAGTCGACCCTCCATCCGCTACACACCATCGAAGGCAGTCATTGCAATGACATGCTCATCGCCCTTATAAAATTCGTGGCATGGCCACCAGATACATACTTTGTGTCATGAGACACCATATTCGAGATATCGTGGTCTTAGGTCACCACATTCGATATCGTGGTCTTAGGTCACCACATTCACTTCCCTTTTCATAATATCCCATATGCCCATGTCATACAAAATCATGCAACATAATGCCTTAGGCCGATTTCACATTCTTATCATATTCATATTCATGGCATAACAAATCTTATCATACTTATAGTAGGAGTAGGAAACGTACCTTAGTACTTTGTACCGTTGTATGGTACTTTAGGCATACTTTTCACATTCTTAATATCGCATATATATAACATGCCATAAACTTATTAAGAAGTAGTGTGGGGTACACACCTGATACACTTAGTGGTTTACTTAAATCCCAAAAATTCGATCTAAAGCCTTAAATCCTTTAGTTCCTATAATCAGCCATTAGTAGACATATTAGAAAAACCTATTCGGCTAGATTATTAAATCCCGAAGGACTTTTGAAACCATACTTACCTAGTTGCCGATTGGGTTATCAAACAAATCTCGAAAACGTTGTGTTGGTTCTTCTTGCAATTGGCCTATACTAGATCATCTAAAGGATTAGTTTTGGCTTTTTAATCAAAATAGGAATAGGTCCAAACCATCAAATAAGGCCTTGGCCGAATGTACATATGGATTTACCTTGAAATTCTCAAATCTAGGAATCTTTGTAAACCTCTGTCGAAATCCCTATAAACATATATATTAGATCCGATTTTCAATCACTTAAACATGATAAATGGCCCTTGACCGATTGACTCACCTTAGATCCTTGAAAGTCCCAAAAGATCTCCTCATTGTAGTCGATAACTACTAAATCTCAAACCTCCTTTCCATAATTCGGCCAAGATCAATAATAGGGGTTAGTCCCTAAATTTCGTTAAGTCTAAAAATATAAAGGAATGGAAACCAAATTCGGATCTTACCCTTACTTGAAGAAATCGACAGCCCCTTGCTTGGGGTCCTTCAAAGATTCGGCTAAGGCTTTAAGTCACAAGAAATATTTGGCTACAAGGGAATTTGGGGTTGGAAGAAAGAAACACAAGAAGATTAGGAGAAGAGTAGGAGAATTTTGGAAATAGAGGATGCTAATGGAGTTTCGGCCTTATCAAAATAAATGAGAAAAAGGAGAGGATTTCCTTGACTACAAAATTTGGCAAGAGACTTAGGGGTGAAACAACAAAATTCGGCACTTAAGCCCCCTTTCAAAACCGAAAATACCAACCCAAAGAGCCCCCTATTCGGCCACCACCTCAACTCTTGATCAACTCCCTTATTAATCTCCTCATTATCTCTTATCTCTTAAAAAAATACCAATAATTATCCTCACTTATTCATCTATTTGCGAATTTTAACAAAATAAAACACCTCCCTTTAGTGCCTTAATGCCGCCCACTCTCCTTCTTAATGCCGAAAAATAAAACTCCTTTTTGTTCACCTTGTGGCTCTAACCTAGGCCCATTTGCATATGTAGGTGGCGTCACATGCTAGGCCCTTAAGTGGAGCCTTATACCCATTTTTCCCAAGCCCAATTGTATGTCATATTTCACATACATTTTCTCTTAAGGCCCTATTCACTTAGCTCCCTTAATAAGACTTAAAATCTAAAAATTTTCTAAGGTATTTCCCTACATTTCAAAGTTCACGATATTCATAGATCACATTCGGAATGTTTATAAGCATGATATTGCATATAATTAAGCATGAATGCACAAGCCCATTTCCAGGATATTACAATCTCTATTTAAACCTCCTTCTTACTTTTTCTTTTCCAATTATCTTTCTTCTTTCATTTTCCATTATTTACTTTTACTTTTATTTTTATTTTTATTTTTATCTTTATTTTTATTTTCTTTTTTATTTTCTTCTTATTCTTCATGCCATTTAGATTTAGCTTAGATACAATAAAACTAGACCGGCTACTTTGAGGATTCAATATCAAATGGTTCGAGGCGCTTCCCCACGTTCACCTCCAACCCTATTCGGATTCTTTTCATTAACTTCATCCAAAATTCATGAAGTTTCACTTCTCCCTGTCTTTTGATTTTCTACTATGTTGATATTTATCTATCTTTGTACATTGAGGGCAATGTACATCTTAAGTGTGGGGGGGTAAAAGTGTCTAACTTTTTGTATTATTCTCAAATCCCAGAATTATATCTAGTTCTTAAGTATTTTTCTCATATTTCTAATTAGGGTGAAATTTCTGATGATTTATGATTTTTATTAATATGTTTTGGATTAAGTCATTGATAATTGTGCATTGATGATTAAATCTAAAGAATACTACAGAGTCAAGCATGATAAGTCTATTTTTCAAGAATAAAAAATTTTTTAGGTTGTTGAACTGAATTTGAATATTACCTTAAAGTTTGAAATTTACAGGGATTGATATCAAAAATACCCTTAATTTTTGTGAGATTTGAGCCTTATAGAGCATATATTCTTTTCCGTGCTCACTTAATTGATTATGAGTGTGTCAACACTGAATTGTCATTCTAGAACTTGCCTCAATTATACATGTCAAGACCACATTATTGATTTGATATACTGAGATGATAAAGGCACCTAGGTTTTAACCCACTCACTCCATTAAAAAGCCTACCTTCATAATTAACCCTTAGTGAACCCCGTTGATCCTAACAACCCTTTTTATTGATTCACCCATTAATATTAACCAAAAACCCATTGTATTTGTTATCACCATTCTTTTTTACTACATTTCTATCGAGAATTGATTTGATCAGTTGCCTAATTGGTTTATTTCAGTTGATAAAGTTCTTTCTTTATTATGTATTTACTTAGTTTGTTCTTAAAAAATTGAATTGATCGAAGTATATTCAGTAATTAATAGTATAAAAAGAAAAAAATGAAGTATATTCATTATTAGTTCTATGTTCTAAGAGCTTACATGTTCAATTTCAATATCTTGAAGAAGAAGCTCTTATTATTAGTATTTTAAATTTTCGTGTGATTATTCAGGTTATTAGTTCATTTTTCTAAAGTTAAGTAATTTGTCAATTCAATCTCAATTCTAAAACCTTCTAATTCAGCCTTTATCCACACCTTTAACCCAAGCCCCGTTACAACCCTGTTAAAAACCTTTTGATTTGTGTATCATCTCATATTACAGTGGTGGAGATTTGATTTTCAGGCAAGCCTATGGGATTAACTTTTCAGGTTCGACTTATGAGTGCTTATTCTTGAACCTTAAACACTTCAAGTGCTTTGAGTGAATCTTTAGTGAGGATGTCAATCCTTGTCGGTTTTAAATTAAAGGTAATTATTTAGATAAGGGGAGACACCTATGTTTTCATGCTACAAATATATGACTTAGAATTGTTTGAATTTTTAGGAGTCTTTGAGTTAAATTATCCATGTATAAATTATCTATGAATTATGATGAGGCATTATTGATGAGAATTATGAATTGTGGAAAGTTCATTTTAATTGTAAGTTGAGAATTTTACTTGAGGACAAGTAAAAGCTTAAGTGTGGGGGTATTTGATAAACCGTAAAAGTAACATATTTTAATCCCATATTTGGCATACTTTTGGATGATTTATTCCCTTGATTTATGTAAAAGGTGCTCTTAATCCTTTCTTTTCATGTTTTATACTCAGAAAAGCACCTAGGGACGAAAAGAAAGAGAAACGGGCCTAAAACGGACTAAATGGGCCATATCACGAAACCGGCATGGTCTGAACTTAAGTCCACACGACCGTGCCTCTTAAGATAAGTTTGAGCACGGCCTAACCACGATTCACATGGCCGTGCCTCCATCAACAGACCCAAACACAGCCTGAAGTCGATTCACACGGGCGTGTGCCATGGGCGTGTCCCTACTGCAGAAAGAGCAATTCTACTTGGAATAGGGTACTTAGAGGCAAAGAAACACATTCCAAAGCCTATTCAAACACCCGAGTAGGAGTTATACTTGAATTAGGATACTTAGAGGCCAAGTAAGGCATCTCAAATCCTATATAAAGACCCCAGAGGCCAACCTTTAGGGGGACGTGAGAGTTCGGCAGAAGCCTTCTGCCAGGGCTTTTGTCCAGGGCGGTCAGTTAGGCAGTCAGCTAGGCCAAGGAGCCAAGCCAGAAGGCCAGATTTGTGGGAATCACTCGAAGATAGACAGTTGATCCATCTCATGAAGCCGAAATTCTACTCAAGACAGCGGATCTCTCATTCACTTTCTTTTGGGGGGTCTTAGGGATTTCTTATGTTTTGTTTTATCTTTTCTCTTGAGATGTTTTCTTTATCATTATGAACTAAACCCTTCAGATACCTGAAGGGGATAAAACCTAGATGAATCTTGTTATTGTTTTCTGAACTATATGATAAATACTTAGTTTGTTCTTAATTATGTGTGCTTGTTCTTAATTATGTGTGCTTAATTCTTGTGTTGATATTTTCGGAATACTGATTCAAGTTGAATGTGCTTAGGTGGTGGAGCAAAAGTCCCTACCTAAGAGTAGATCTACCATAATTAAGTGGAGTTGATCGCTCGCTTAGAGATAGGGTGACGAGATTTTGCCAGATTAGGGTGAAACCTAATATGGGAGTCCATAGATCGAGTTAATGGGATTCTGGGGTTTTAATTAGAAAGAGATTTCAACTAATCAACCTAGGGTTAGACGTTATTCACCTCGAGAGAGGGTTTAATATAAATTAGGGAGTTTTACGGATCAAGCTATGTAAATAAATCGTCTGGTTCAGTGTTAGATAACAAGTGAAGTCTAGGTGGATTCCTTCTAGGGTATCATCGTAATCAACTGAGTTTTTCTAAAGTTATTTCTTCAATTTATTTTTTTTTTTCTTTGTGTCTTTGGCTTAGTAATCAGTTAGTTTTTAGTTTAATCAATCAATCACTTCATATTTAGGCTAAATAATAGAAAGAAAGTGAGTATTAGTACTTTTAATTCCTTGGGTTTGACAATCTGATCTTGCCTAAACTATACTACTGTTCGATAGGTGCACTTGCCTTAATTCGTTGTCAGAGTTAATTTCCAGGTTCGATCATTCTCTTTATAAATTTTAAAACTCGACAATTCTAGACATCAATAAACTTCATTTGTATCACATACAATTTGTAATAAATAACTGAGTTACTTGCTTACCTTATTTTAAATTGGTAAGAAGTTAATTCATACCTGGCCATTTAGATTGATTAACATACTCAAATACCACATCAAGATGAAATCTTTTAGGCATAAGCTTATACGTAATCACCCAGCATAAAGCTCCGCTAGGCCTAAGCTCAGATCACACACCACACAAAAGCCTGCTAGACTTAAAGTCTGATTTTATACATCGGCAATAAGCCTGCTAGGCATAAAGCCCGATTTAGTTCACCAGCACAAGGCTTGCTAGGCTCAAAGCCCGAATATCATTATTATAGAGCTGACTCATAAAAAAATTAATACATCGAACATTTCAGATATTCCATATAGTTTATACGAACTTTCAAACATTATAGCTCAATCGAATTAAACTCAAACACATTATTTCTATGCTTATTCACATTCGGCTAACTCAACAATAATTCCAAAAATTCCAAATCATCATTTTACTAAGTTACATTCAAAATTAACGATGTTTAATTGCTTAAAGACTCACCTCGGATATCGACAAACGATGTAATTGGCTATTCGACTATTTTTATTTTTCCTCGATCCAAGTCTGATTTCTTTGGTTCTTGATCTAAACATATTCAAATTAAGCTCACTTAAACATATTTTCATCCAATTTAGTCCAAAAACACATAAATGGGCAAATTATATTTTTATCCCTAATATTTCACATTTTCATAATTTAGTCCCTATCGCACAAAACACAAAATATTCAAAATTTGACTATACTATAGTTGGGCTGAATTTTACCCATATTCATACAAATCCATACATGTCATTTATTTTTCATTTTAGTCCCTCAATTTATTATTTTTGCAATTAAGCCCTAATTACTCAAAATCACCAAAAATCTCAATACAAAATATGTTAATCTAAAACATATCTTTAATATTTCATCATTAAACATCACAAAACACATATATTCATCAATGGCATATCACAAAATATTCATAAATTTTCAAAATTAAGACATGGGCTTTGTAGTACTCGAAGCAACGATCTCAAAATCGTAAAAATTTTCAAAAATCGAAAACAAACTAACCTTGATTCAAGCTTGAGAGATGGTCGAATAACCTAAGCTATGGTTTCTTCTTTTTATTTTAATGGTTTGGTCATCAAGAACAAAAGATGATAATGATTTTTTAATTGTGTTTTATTATAACATATATTAACATTTTATTAATTTACCTATTTAACCTTTATTATAGAATAACTAAACATTATAACATAAGGTTAATCTTGTCCATGGCCAGCCACTACCTTTAAAATTGGGCTATTTACTCTTTTAATACTTCTAATTAAAAAGACATCATCAATTAAGCCCTTTTACTAAAATCCATCAAATTTTTAACTTACGCGATTAAGCCTATTTATTAAATCGGACCTCCAAACGATAAAATTTTTAAACGAAAATTTAATACACACAAATTCACACATTATAAACACCAAAAATAATTGTAAAATATTTTTTCTAACTCGGATTTGTGGTCCCAAAACTACCATTCCGATTAGGGTCTAAATCGGACTGGTACAACTCTCCCCCTAGGGATTTTCGTCCCCAAAAATCTTACCGGTGAATAGGTTTGGATAACGTTCTTTCATTGCATTTTCTGACTCCCATGTTACTTCCTCAACTCCGTATTTATGCCACAATACTTTAACTAACGAAATTTTCTTATTTCACAACTATTTAATTTCATGTGCCAGAATACAAACCGGTTCTTCCTCGTATAACATATCAGGCTTAATTTCAATCTTTGACGGGCTAATCACATGTGAAGGGTCATATCGATATCTAGGAAGAATTGAGACATGAAATACATTGTGTATCTTTTCTAACTCAGGTGGCAACAATAATTTGTAAGCAACTGGTTTGATGAATCTCAGACTCAATTTGCCTTTACGACCAAATCGAAGTATTTTCTTCCACGGTGAAACTTTCAAAAACACTTGATCTCCGATCTAAAATTCAATATCTTTACGTTTCAAATCCGCATATGACTTTTGACGATCTGATGCAGCTTTCAAATTATCACGGATCATTGCTACTTTCTATTTAGTTTCTTTGATCAAATCAACCCCGTGTATCTTATTTTCACTGAGCTCGATCCAATAAAATGGTGAATGACATTTACGACCGTACAAAGCCTCGTAAGGTGCCATTTTGATACTCGATTGAAAACTATTATTGTACAAAAATTTAATCAAAGGTAAGTATCATTCTCACGTACCTTCAAACTCGAGAATGCAACATCTCAACTTATCCTCAAGTATCTGAATGATTCGTTCGAACTAACCATCTGTTTGCGGATGAAAAGCTATGCTGAAATGCAATTTCTTACCTAATGCATCTTGCAGTTTCTTCCAAAGCCGCGATGTAAACCTCGAATCTCTATCCGAAATAATAGAAATAGGCAAACCATGTAACCTCACAATCTGTGACACATATAACTCAGCAAGATTATCATGTGAATAATCCGTACAAACCGGAGCAAAGTTAGCTGATTTAGTCAATCTATCCACAATAACCTAGATTACATCTTTCTTGCTCGGTGTCATTGGTAAACCGGATACAAAATCCATCGTAACTCTGTCCCATTTCCATTCAGGTATCATGATCGGCTGAAGTAACTCGGAAGGTACCTGATGTTCAGCTTTCACTTGTTGACAAATTAAACATTTTGAAACAAAGTCAGAAATGTCTCGTTTCATACCATGCCACCAGTAAAGCTGTTTCAAATCATTATACATTTTTGTGCTACCCAGGTGAATAGATAACCGACTACTGTGAGCTTCATTCAAAATCATCTAAATCAACTCTAGATTTCTCGGAACACATATTCGGTTTCTGAATCTCAAACAATCATCAGCATCAACTCAAAACTCTGAATCAGCATTCGTTTCACATTGAACTCGTTTTGCTAATAATTCATTATCAACTTTCTCGGCATCACAAATTTGTTGAATAAATAATGGCCTTGCCTTCAATTCAACTACTATCGCACCATCATCAGACATAGCCATATGCGCATTCATTGCACGCAAAGCAAACAGTGATTTTCGGCTTAATGCATCAGCAACAACATTAGCCTTTCCTGGATGGTAATCAATCACAAGCTCGTAGTCTTTTAATAATTCCAACCATCGTCGTTGTTTCAGATTTAGATCCTTCTGATTCATTAAGTAGTTTGGGCTTTTATGATCGAAATAGACATGGCATTTTTCACCGAACAGATAGTGACACCATATTTTCAATGCAAACACAATAGCTGTCAAATCTAAATCGTGCGTCGGATAGTTCTTTTCATGTGGCTTGAACTGTCTCGATGCATAAGCTACCACTTTGCCTTCCTGCATCAATACACAACCCAAGCCATTTAAAGATACATCACTGTAAATGAAAAATTCTTTACCCGATTCTGGTTGAACTAGCACTGGAGCTTCAGTCAAAAGAGCTTGCAACTGATCGAAACTTTTCTGGCACTTTTCTGACCACTCGAACATAACATCTTTCTTTAGCAGCTTTGTCTTCGGAGTTACGATCATTGAGAAACCTTTCACGAACCGTCTATAGTAACCAGCAAGTCCCAGAAAACTTCAGACTTTAGAAACATTTCTCGGAGGGTTCCAATCAAGTATAGCTAAAATCTTGCTTGGATCAACCCGAATACCTGAGGCTGATATAACATGTCCCAGAAAAGTAACTTCATGTAACCAGAACTCACATTTACTGAACTTTGCATACAACTATTTATCTCGCAAAGTTTGTAATACCAGTCTCAAATGCTCAGCATGTTTAGTTTCGTTACAAGAGTAGATCAGTATATCATCAATGAACACAACCACAAACCGATATAAATACTGCCTAAAAATTTGATTCATCAAATCCATAAAAACAACAGGTGCATTAGTAAGTCCGAACGGCATAACTAGAAACTCATAATGTCCGTACCTCATTTGAAAAATAGTTTTTGGCATATTGGAGTCTCTGACTCGTAACTGATAATAACCCGATCTCAAATCTATCTTTGAAAACACTGAAGCCCCTTTCAACTGATCGAACAGATCATCAATCCGTGGTAATAGATATTTATTCTTTATAGTCACCTTATTTAGTTGGCGGTAATCAATACACATTCTCATAGTTCCATTTTTCATTTTCACAAACAGAACTGGTGTGCCCCAAGGAGAAAAACTCGGTCGTGTAAAACCTCTATCTGTCAATTCTTGCAACTGTGCTTTCAATTCCTTTAATTCTGTAGGTGTCATTCTGTATGGAGCTATAGAAATCGCTGTCGTCCCCGGTACTAACTCAATACCAAACTCTACTTCTCAGATAGGTGGCAAACCCGACAATTCTTCAGGAAACACGTCCAAATACTCGCACACAACTGGTACAGATTCAATTTTCTTTTCAGTCACTTTACTATCAAGCACATAAGCAAAGTAAGCTTCATAACCTTTTCTCACATACTTCCAAGGTAACATCGAAAATATCACTGCTGGTAAACCATTCAGATCATTATATTCAATTCGAATAATCTCATTGTTCTGACATCTCAAATCAATGGTATTTCTTTTGCAATTAACAACGGCATTGTGCAAAGTCAACCAATCCATACCCAAAACTATATCAAACTCGTCGAAAGGTAACAACATCAAATCGGCTGGAAAGCATGAATCTCGAATCATCAACGGGCAATTTTTTACACACTTTGTCAACCAAAACACACCGGCCCAGGGGGTTTGATACTCGAATCACAAACCCAGTAGACTCAACAGGCAAAGTTTTACTGGATACTAATGTTTTTCACACATAAGAATGAGTCAAACCAGGATCAATCAATGTAATAACACTAGTATCATAAAGAGTGAAAGTACCAATAATAACATTTGGGGAAAAAGTATCCTCACGAGTGTGTATAGCATATGCTATAGCAGGTGTACAAGCCTCAAATCGAACCGCTTTATCTTTCGTTCCTCTCTGACTGCCACCTACATTACCTGAATGTTTGGGGGGTCTGCCTTGCACTGACATGTTGCTCAGTTTCGCATTCTGAACAGTGTTTTGTTCTGCCAACATTAGGCAATCTCGGATAAAATGATTCTTCGTTCCACATTTAAAACAAAACCCATCATGTAATCTACAATCTCCAGAATGCCATTTACCACAATGCTTGCACCTGACTCTATTCTATTGAACATTGCCAACACTAGCTATCGAAGTGGCTCGTGAACTCAGAGGAGGTCGGTCTCGATCTCGTCTAGAAAAGTCTAAAGTAGCTTTAGATCGACTAAAATCATCTCTGAACTTCTTCGATGCTGAGTGAAAAGTCTTACCCGATGATCTTTTACTGAAATTTCTAGCTTCAAATTCAGCTTTTCTTTTTTCTTTCTCGAGTTCTTCGGCTTTGCAAGCTCGTTCAACAAGTACCACGAACTCTTTGATTTCAAGTATACCAACCAACAATTTAATGTCTTCATTCAAACCGTCTTTGAATCTTTTACACATGATAGCTTCTATTGAAACACATTCACGAGCATATCGACTCTTACAAATTTCCGTTCATACTCAATTTGTAACACCCCAAACCCGGCCTAGAAGTTAGGCCTGAATCTGGCATGTCACATTGAAGGAAGTTGAAAAGCTAAGCAATTGTTTTAGAAAAGTTTTATCAGATTTTTGAACTCCAAGTTCATTGTTTGATTGAGAAAAACGTGATTTAGTAAATGACAGTTTAAAAGTTGTTATTATTTTGAAAAATTGTTTTGTTATGAAAGTTGAACTTGCATCGTTACGTAAACATGATAGTTTAGATAATGATTGCTAATGTTTTAAGAAAACCCCGTATTTATAAGTTTAACAGTTATAGATGAAAACTTAGAAAAATAAACCAATGGCCTTGTTACAAAATATTAACCCAAAATAAATAATCTTTAAATAAAGTAAAAATTGAAATTACTAAAGTTCACGGGTAGTATCTCCGATGTATAGCCACCTCTGAGTCCTCCACGGCTCCCAATCCTCTGTCGCTGGGAATTACCTAAAAATTTAATAAAAAGAGGGGGTGAGTTTATGAAAACTCAGTGCGTACAACCCCTATCAGTAAGAACATGCATTACAACAATTCGGGCCGAGGCCCATTATAGTAACGGTGGCAATTGGGCCTTAGCCCAAAATAGCCTCGGTTGGGCCTTAACCCATATATGTCACATATCATATATATAAATCTGGGCCTAAGCCCATCTCAATAGTATAATCCATATATGCAATGCAATAATGCCCATACCAACCGAACACTCCGTCTCCTGTCCAACCGTTCACTCCTGTGGGGATTTAATCGACCCACACATCCGAACACTCCTTATGTAACACCGGTTGCGGCATTACCTTAATTGCAAAGATAACCGCTTTCGGTGGCTAAAAAACCTCAGTGGATCCACATCGTCAAGCGACCATGCAATTCTATTAGCACTTCCCATTTATTAACAATCCCAACCCTATGCAATATGCCGTGTATGTCATGCTCAATCATTACACATGTATGCAAAATGGACATGCTCAGTAACAATTATTTAAACATGTAATAAAATCATATCAGTCACACAACCACAGACAAATTAGACAACTCATTGCACAAGTCGATCATTTACCTACAAGGGCAAATCAATCATTTTACCTTATAAGGGTATTTCAGTAATTCCACCCTATAGGGGTAGTTCGATAATTCTACTCATAACCAATCCATGCATGCAACGCAACTCAAACATAATCAATCATACAATTAGCATATACAATGCTAGTACTACCACGAGGGTAACGATCATTTTATTGTTTAAGGGTAAAATGATAATTTCACAAACTGGGGGTATTTCGATAATTTTACAAGCTAGGGGTATTTCAGTAATTTTATAAACTAAAGGTATTTCGATAATTTTGCAAACCAGGGGTAGTTCGATAATTTTACAAACCAGGGGTATTTTGGTAATTTTACAAATTGAGGGTATTTCAATAATTTTGCAAACCAGGGGTATTTCGATAATTTCGCAGGATAAGGGTATTTTGATAATTTTGCAAACCAGGGGTATTTCGATAATTTTACAAACCAGGGGTATTTCGGTAATTTTACAAAGCAGGGGTATTTTGGTAATTTTACAAACTAGGGTGTTAACGACCCAAGTGGACCCACACACTCGTGTGGCCCATTTAGCCCAAACCTAGCCACATATATGATATTCACATAGTCTAGTTCACTATCTACTACTCAATTATACAATTTACTCATATGGCCTCAACTATCGCGTTGAAGCCCCACACATGCGCTCGCACGCTTGTGTGGCTACTGTCGCCGTGTGATCGACATTTTGGCATTTGCCGCTCTACAACTATAGTAGAGAGAGCACACACCTGATAGGAATCTGAAGCCGCTAAACCGTGCTCCGAGCACTCTTATGCCCAACACCAACCAGGTATGCTCCTTCTCCTCCTAGGCAGCTCTATATATTGTAACATCCCAAAGTTGGGCCTAGTAGGATTGGGCCCATTGGGCTTTAGGCATAGGAGCATTTAAAATTTTTGAGAATAAGAGAACAGCTTTAATGCAAGTTAGATCTAGTAGGTGAGTGATTTTGGAAGGTTAAGGGGCTTCTATGAAGTCCCGGGATCAAACTTTGGCTTGAAGGAAATTTTGGTTTTAGGTGAATAAAACCCTAGGTGTTAGTAGGTAGGCTTTAAGAATAAAATGTGGAGAAAAATGACACAAGTGGAGTGTGTGGTGTAGTGGCAAAGTGACACCACATAAGAGACAATGGGGTGACATCAAAAGGAAGGAAGGAGGTCCAAGGTTCAAGTCTTGGCTCTTGCATTTTGGTTTTCTTTTTAAATGGATTTTTGGATTTGGCCATAGGACTTATATTTAGTTGCACATGATTTTAGAAACAATGAGCTAGTTGGTAAAGTGGCGAGTAGCGTGGATTATGTTATAGGGGAGCCTGGGTTCGAATCTCATGAGAAGCAAGGAGTATTTATTTTGCTAAGATGGGGCGGCAAGAGTTTGAGTTAGATTTAAACTCTACTAGTGGAAGGATCTCACATCGGAAAGATACAAAGAAGGAAGGTGAGAAGCTAGCTATATATAGAGCATTCTATGAGGAGAGTTAATATACCTTGGTGGGCGTTTGGAGTGCAGACCTGAGGATAATCGCCAATAGTAACGAAGGAAGGGCTACTATAACGTGAGGTGCACCAGAAGGTTATGGTGAGGTTTTAGTTTTCGATAAGTGTATATTAAGTTATGATTAATCGTTAGGTGATGTCGATTGTAGGATCGTGACTAAGGGGTTTGCGGGCAAGATGGTTACCGGTGTGTACAAACACTACATACATTATATATCAAGAATGCCGAAAAGTTGAAAAGTCGAAAGTGGCTAAATGGGCTTGGGCCCCGAGGCTAAGTTTGATGAAATGGTTTGGTTGGTTATATGAATTGAATTAGACATGCATGATACATGATCTGAATTTTTTCGGGCCTATTTGGCTATATGATGAGACTTAGGCCCGATGGTAGTAATAATGTAATTTGGGTTTAATGGGCTTTGTGGGGACGTGAACAAGTATGCTAGGGTTTATGGACCTTAGGCCTAGTTTGAACAACTCTTAAATTCCATAAGACTTTCTAATAATTAAACATGTCCGTAAACAAGTCATTGGGTTGGAGTGTGGCAACCGCATACGCATGTCTCAGGATTGGATCTGGGAGAGCTTGGTACTTAAGCGGCCTTAGTGGCCCACCTCCTCTTTTTGGAATCCTACCCGTGCGAAGTGTCTGTTCACTTTAGCGACGAGGACTTGTTGATGGGCCAAAGTACATAGCTAAAACCCGAAAGGGACCGAAGTACCCCCGATTTATGAAATTACCAAAATACCCTCGATTTGTGATATTACCAAAATACTCCCGATTTGTGAAATTACCAAAATACCTCTGTTTGCAAAATTATCGAAATACCCCTAAATTACAAAATTACCAAAATACCCTCGGATTACAAAATTACTAAAATACCCTTAGTGTGTAATTACTGTTTTACCCCTAAGTGACAAATGACCGTTGTACCCTCATGGTAGTACTAATGTTGTTTGTGTTAATTGTATGATTGATTATGTTTGAGATGCACTGCATACATGGATTAATTATGAGTAGAATTACCGAATTACCCTTGGTAGGTAAATTACTGAAATACCCTCGATAGGTAAAATTACCGTTATACCCTTTGGGGTTGATTAGCATGATTGTGTGTAACTTTTCACACCATTAGATTGTCTGTTAATATGTGTTAATAAATCTACTTACTGTTAAATGTCAAATCTCGGCATAACGTTTGAAACTCGAGGAGGGTAAAAGCGAATCACCAGGTTAGTGATCTTTGTCATTCTTCAGTGAATGTTCCTGTTAAGATTATATGTTTTATAAGTATGCTGATTTCTGTGATTGCACGGGGTTAGGTTTGATGAAAGGGGAACTGTTTTGTGTAGTAACTTTTGCCATGATCTGTTGTAGTGGTTTTTTCCATGATCTGTTGTAGTGGCTCTGCCACGATCTGTTCTGGTGACTATGTCACGATTCTAACCATGAGCAGCTAACTGCAGATGACTACCATCGATGGTGTGTAGCGGATGGAGGGTTGATTGTAGAAATCCCCACGGTGTGATTGGTTGGTACGAGTGGTGTGTAGAGGATGGAAAATCTAGGTTGGGGTTGGGTTTGCATCGCATTGCATACATTATCTGCTGTGACATATGATGTGGGTTAAGGCCCAACCGAGGCTATTATGGGCTAAGGCCCAATTACCACCGTTACTGTAATGGGCTTCGGCTCGGATTGTTGTGATGCATGTTCTTACCGATGAGGGTTGTACACACTAAGTTTTCGTAAACTCACCCTCTCTTTTTATTAAATGTTTTAGGTGATTCCCAGCGATTGAGGATTGGGAGCCGTAGAGGACTCGGGGGGTGGCTATACATCGGAGATACTACTCGTGAACTTTAGTAATTTTGATTTTTTCCTTTTCTTTTGTAGTCTCAGTATTACTATAAGTTTATTTTAATTTGGGACTAAAGGCCTTTCAAAGTTGTACTTTGGTTTTTATTAGTTACTGTTTATATCAAATTCGACACCACGGCAGTTTAAATGTTAAGGTAAAAGTGGAGTTTCTTTAATCAAAACATCAATGTTTTCAAAAGACTACGAAATACTCGAAAAAAGTTTTCTTTCAAATCTCTAATTTTTCTTAAGTATAACTAAGACTTGATTTTACTTCACCCTGTGACATACCAGATTCGGTCGTAACGTATAAACCGGGTTTGGGGTGTTACATATATAGCTAGCTTCTCAACTTCCTTCTTTGTATCTTTTCGATGTGGGATCCCTCCGTTAGTAGAGTTTAAATCTAACTCAAACTCTTCCCGTCCAATCCACAAAATAAATACTCCCTTGCTTGTTATGAGATTCGAACCTAAGCTCCCCTGTAGCATAATCCACGTCACTAGCCACTTGGCCACAAGCTCCTCTTGTGTCTAAAACCATGCGCAACTAAATATAACCTATGGCAAAATTCTAGAGTCCCATTAAAAAGAAAACCAAAATGCAAGAGCCAAGACTTGAACCTTGGACCTCCTTCCTTCCTTTTGGTGTCACTCCATTGTCTCTTATGTGGCATCACTTTGCCACTACACCACACACTCCACTTGTGTCTTTTTCCTCCACATTTAATTCTTAAAGCCTACCTACTAACTCCCAAGGTTTTATTCCCCTAAAAACAAAATTTTTCTAAGCCCAAGTTTGATCTCGGGACTTCATAGAAGCCCCTTAACCTTTGAAAATCACTCACCTAATAGATCCAACTTGCACTAATGCCATTCTCTTATTCCCAAAAATTTTAAACGCTCCTACGCCTAAGGCCCAATGGGCCTAATGGGCCCAATCCTACTAGGCCCAACTTTGGGATGTTACACAATTACGGTCATACGACCCTGTTTTAATTCTAGAAATTCTTTGCGTTTCTGGTCGATAAATCTCTGGCTGATGTATTTCTTATGGAACTCAATCTAAAAGAATTCCCAAGTCACTCTCTTTTAGGACCACCGATACTTGTGTATTCCACCAGTGATATGCGGTGCCTCGTAATAAAGATATGGCACACTTTAAACATCCATCTGGAGTACAAGATAGCTCGTTAAACACACAGATAGTATTATCAAGCCACAACTCAGCCCGCTCTGCATCATCATCATCATTAGATTTAAACTCTTCGGCCCCTTATTTTTGATTTTATCTATAAGAGGCTTTTAAATCTCATTGGATCAATCATCGGAGGTACCACAAGTATCGGAGATGGATTATTAAGGGGTGGAGGTTGTTGAACAGCCGGATTAGTTCGAATATATTGAGTAAACCAATCATTCATCATTTGGTAGAAGGCTTGTTTAACCTCCCCCTCATGGCTACTCGAGATAGGTTGAGATTCAACTGGCGTTGTCCTATGTGCGGGAGTAGGCACTACACTCTCGACATCATCGATTCTGACTCGATTTACTATACGAAAACACATTTTCAAATGTTAGAAGTCATCACACTATCGCAGTAAAATTTATGGTATGTATAGCTAGACACACACACGCTATGTTAGTCTTAGAATCGACTAAACCATAGCTCTGATACCAATAAAATGTAACACCCCTAACCCGTATGCATGCCGAATGGGGTTACGAGTAGAGCAAAACATAACATCTATTTATGAACATACATAGAAATTAAATCATTCAAAATCATCAAATATTAAAATAAACCGAAATTACTATTTGATACTCCTATAATAAACATCAAATATAATATAAAAATTATTTAATAATTAAAACACATTAACAAAGTCATAAGCTAACTCATACCTAACTATTTTTTATTAAAACATAAATCACTATTCATATGGTCATTTCATAAACTTAAACTTAATATTAAACAAGGTTAATAATTATACTCTATTTAATGTTAACTTTTGTTATACTATAATCAATTCAAGTTAAAACATCTCAAGTCTATTTCATAAACCACGACTTAACCGTAACTTAACATATAACAATATTACTCAAATTCGCATTTATACCTTCCTTGACATATGATAGCCGAACCATACTCACTTTAATCTATACTCATTCACCATATTCAAATATATATACCTAATATAAACATCATTTATCCATATCACAAAACATCATAATCAAACATACACAAACTCAACTGAACAAAACCAAATTTAAACTAATATGTTACGCCATTTTCGCATGGCTTTATATACAAACACTTTCAAAATAATCTAATTCCAAGGCTAGCCTATACATGCCATAAGTCCGATTTCAATTTATAAAAGTACCAAAACAGTCGATAGTGTGGTGAATTTTGCTGACAATCCCTAAACATGTAACTTGAGTCCAAAAATCTATAAAATAGAATAAACATAACACACAAAGTAAGCTAATTTAGCTTAGTAAGCCTTAAGCAAATTAAACAATTAATCCTTAATATCATTTCAATACTAAATCATTTAAATAAAATAATTCAACGTGTACATTTGTAATCACATTTAATTTCAAGCTTTCAATTCCATACCTATATAACATATAAATTCATAGAATAATTTCTCTTTAACCGAATGCTTATATAATCAAAATATTTACTCATAATCCAACCTTCTAAAATCAAAATGTCATTATATAACCAAATGTATAAACATTCATATACTCAAGCTCAATTATTATAATACAACATCACATACACAAACTATCCATGTGGCCGAATATACCTAGTCTTGTATACACATTAAAAGACCAAAACCACAAGATTCAAATCATTCATTTATAAAGCATAGAACACATATTATAATCATATATATAAACTTCATTTGTATCACATATTATTTGTAATAAATAATTGAGTTATTTGCTTACCTTATTTTAAATTGGTAAGAAGTTAATTCATACTTGGCCATTTAGATTGATTAACATATTCAAATACCACATCATCATGAAATCTTTTAGGCATAAGCTTATATGTAATCACCGGCATAAATCCTGCTAGGCCTAAGCCTGTATCACACACGGCACAAAGCCTGCTAGACTTAAAGTCTGATTTTATACACCGGCAATAAGCCTGCTAGGCATAAAGCCCGATTTAATTCACCAGCACAAGGCTTGCTAGGCTCAAAGCCTAAATATCATTATTATAGAGCTGACTCATAAAAAAATTAATACATCGAACATTTCAGATATTCCATAAAGTTTATACGGACTCTCAAACATTATAGCTCAATCGAATTAAACTCAAATACATTATTTCTATGCTTATTCACATTATTTAACTCAACAATAATTCCAAAAATTCCAAATCAGATATTACTAAGTTACATTCAAAATTAACGATGTTTAATTGCTTAAAGACTTACCTCGGATATCGATTTGCGATGTAATCGGCTATTCGACTATTTTTATTTTCCCCGATCCAAGTCTGATTTCTTTGGTTCTTGATCTAAACATATTCAAATTAAAGCTCATTTAAACATATTTTCATTCAATTTAGTCCAAAAACACATAAATTACCCCTAATATTTCACATTTTCATAATTTAGTCCCTATCACACAAAACACAAAATATTCAAAATTTGACTATACTATAGCTGGGCTGAATTTTACCCATTTTTATACAAATCCATACGTGTAATTTATTTTTCATTTTAGTCCCTCAATTTATTATTTTTGCAACTAAGCCCTAATTACTCAAAATCACCAAAAATCTCAATACAAAATATGTTAATCTAAAAAATATCTTTAATATTTCATCATTAAACATCACAAAACACATATATTCATCAATGGCATATCACAAAATATTCATAAATTTCTAAAATTAAGACATGGGCTTTGTAGTACTCGAAGTAACGATCTTAAAAACGTAAAAATTTTCAAAAATCGAAAACAAACTAACCTTGATTCAAGCTTGAGAGATGGTCGAATAACCTAAGCTATGGTTTCTTCTTTTTCTTTTAATGGTTTGGTCATCAAGAACAAAAGATGATAATGATTTTTTAATTGTGTTTTATTATAACATATATTAACATTTTATTAATTTACCTATTTAACCTTTATTATAGAATAATTAAACATTATAACATAAGGTTAATCTTGTTGATCGTGTGTTAGGGTTTTAAATTTATAATGAATGAGAATGATCGAACCTGGAAACTAACTATGACAACGATTGAGGCAAGTGTACCTATCGAACAGTAGTATAGCTTAGGCAAGACCGGATTGTTGAACCCAAAGGAACTAAAAGTAATAATACTAACTTTATTTTTATTATCTAGCCTAAAATAAGTGAAGTTGTTTGTTTAATCTAAATTTAACTAACTACTAAGCTAAAGACGCAAAGACAAAAAGAATGAATTGAGGAAATACTGTTGGGAAAACTCAATTGTTTAAGACGATACCTTAGGAAGAATCCACCTAGACTTTACTTGTTATCTAACACTAAACCAGACAATTTATTCAGTAGACTTGATCCGTAGGATTCCCTAAATTATATTAAACCCTCTCTCGAGGCAAATAACGTCTAACCCTAGGTTGATTAATTGAAATCTCTTTCTAATTAAAACCCATAGAATCGCATTAACTCGATCTATGAACTCCCATATTAGGTTTCACCCTAATCCGGTAAAATCTTGTCACCCTATCTCTAGGCGCGCAATCAACTCTGCTTAATTATGCTAGATCTACTCTTAGACAGGGACTTTTGCTCCACCACCTAAGCACATTCAACTTGAATCAATATCCCAGAAATATTAACACAAGAATTAAGCACACTTAATTAAGAACAAATCAAATATTTATCATATAGTTTCAAAAACAATAACAAGATTTTCTTTAGGTTTCATCCCCTTCAGGTATCTGAAGGGTTTAGTTCATAACAATAAAAGAAAACATCCCAGAAGAAAAGATAAAACAAAACATAAGAAATCCCTAAAACTCCCTGAAGGAATTAAAGGAGAGATCCGCCGT
This sequence comes from Gossypium rotundifolium, assembly GCA_025506655.1. Classification (NCBI taxonomy): domain Eukaryota; kingdom Viridiplantae; phylum Streptophyta; class Magnoliopsida; order Malvales; family Malvaceae; genus Gossypium; species Gossypium rotundifolium. The sequence goes on along the minus strand of CP106727.1, from coordinate 185,098,023 downwards.
CTTGAGTAGAATTTCGGCTTCTTGAGATGGATCAACTGGCTATCTTCGAGTGATTCCCACAAATTTGACCTTTTCGGCTTGGCTCCTTAGCCTAGTTAACCGCCCCCTTTTAGGTTACACTTCGGGTGTTTATATAGGCTTTTGGAATGCATTTCTTTGGCCCTAATTATCCTTTTTCGATTGAAATTGCTCTTTGCCTCGACAGGGACACGGCCATGTCACACGCTTGTGTGAATCGTGGTCAGGCCGTGTTCAGATTTCTTTAATGAGGCACGGCCGTATGAATCGAGATTAGGTCGTGTTCTAATAATTTAATGAGGCACGGTCGTGTGGTCTTGGGCCCAGGTCGTGTCGATTTCCACTTTGGCCCAATTTGATCCGTTTTAGGCCCGTTTCTCGTTCTTTCTATCCTCCGGTGCTTTCTTGAATATAAAACATGAAAAGAAAGGATTAAGAGCACCTTTTTACATAAATCAAGGGATAAATCATCCAAAAATATGCTAAATATGGGATTAAAATATGTTACTTTTACGGTTTATCACATAACCGTACACTTAAGATTTTGCTTGTCCTCAAGCAAAATTCTTTACTTACAATTTAAACGAACTTTCCAAAATTCATAATTCCAATCAACGATGTCTCATCATAATTCATAGATAATTTATACATGGATAATTTAACTCAAAGAGTCCTAAAGATTCAAACAATATAAGTCATACATTTGTATCACAAAAACGTAGTTGTCTCCCCTTATCTAAATGATTACCTTTAATTCAAAATCGACAAGGATTGACATCCTCACAAAAGATTCACTCAAATCACTCGAAGTGTTTAAGGTTCAGGAAAAGAGCACTCATAAGTCGAACCTGAAAAGTTAATCCCATAGGCTTGCTTGAAAATCAAATCTCCACCACTATAAAATGAGATGATAAACATATCAAAAGGTCTTTAATAGGGTTGTAACGGGGCTAGGGTTAAAGGTGTGGATAAAGGCTGAAATAGAATGTTGAATCAAGATTGAATTAACAAGTTACCTATCTAGAAATACCGAGACGATAATAAATAATTATATCAACTAAAAAGTAATAACCCTAATAATACGAGCTTTTCTTTCGATCGATAGACTTTCTGTATAAGCTCACTTTTTATAATACTAATACTGAATATACTTTAATTTTTTTTAATAACAAATCAAATATTTACGGGTAAATTCAACTACTGAAATAATATAATTAGGTAACTAATCAAATCAAGTCTCGATATAAGGGTAGTCAAAAGGAATGGTGATAACAAATACAAAGGGTTTTGGGTTAATTATTAGCTGGTGAGTTAATAAAATGGGTTGTTGTGTCAACGGGGTTCACTAGGGGTTAATTATGAAGGTAAGCTTTTTATGGAGTAAGTGTGTAACACCCTAAAAATCCGAGTATTTAAATTGCATAAATTGGTGTTTAGTTTTTAAAGAAAAAAAATTTTATTTTTTATTTTAGTGCTTATTGAAGTCCTAGAGAGGGTAAAGCATAATTGGAGAAGGAATAAAATTTATTAATTGAGAATTTATTGAAGTGAAACAAAGGTCATTAAGATTAAGCTAAATTATGTGTTAAAGAGTGTCATAAGTGAGTACATGGTAAGGTGGAGTTGGCGATGGGTTCTAGCAAGAGGGAAGAGGTTGAATCCCTTGTATAGTACCTAAATGAATTTTTGTTTTTAATTTTACGCTCATGGATAGAAAGTGTCACCAAGAACTTATAAGGAAGGTGTTGACCATGTTATTTTTGGTTAGTGTATCAATGGATTAAGGAAACAACTAACTTATGGCATGGAATCAAAGACTTAAGGAAAGATAGGGGGGACATAAGGCACATATCAAGGAAGAATTTTGGAAACAAAATCATGGCAATGGACCATGCTTATGGACGGCAATATGGCTAGGGGGGAAACCGAATTTTGGTGATAGTTGGCTAGGAAATTTAGTCTTTTGTTTTGGTCATTTTCTTTAGTTTTGTGCATAATTTTGCAAATTCTCTCAACCTCTCTCTCCCTTGGCCGAATTGTGCATTGGTAAGCCTTGATTATTTTGACCATTTGGTCATTTTTGTTTATTGCTTTAGTACTTGTTTGTGCTTTTTCTTTGAATGCCGAAAATCACCTATACCAAAAGCCAATCTTTTTCTTTTCTTTTGTCATTGCAAATATACATCTCTCTTAAAGCTTGTCTTTTCTTTTCTTTTCTTCTATTCTCTTTGAAATCAAAGCAACATCATCACCATCTTTTCTCTTATTTTATTTCTTTTCAATCGAAATTCTCTCCATCTACACTCTCATGGCGAATGCTAATGTGCCTATAAGCCAAATTTATTTTCTTTTCCTTGATCATACATAGCCGAATCTTTCATCAATTAAACAACATTCCCAATCCTTTCCTTTCGATAGTGGGAAATAGGTAAGGGTTCTTTTCCATTTTGATTTATTATTAGTGTCATGGCCGAATATCATTGGTTTTATGAGGGCCTTTTGGATCGTTATAACGTTCATTCTAATAACGTTTCTTCGTTATTATTTAGTGCAATAATGGAGATCGGAACTCAAGTGATCGGGAGAATTGTAGAAATATTGGAAACGTTTTATTGTGGTAAGGAAATCACATCTTTTTAAAGCCCTTAGTACTGTTTGATATTATTTAGATCTAACTAATATCCCTTTGGATTTTGAAGACTTTCAAAATAGGGAAGAAAATGGCGGTGGTTAGTCACGTTAAGAGGGGCGGATCCGTAAATCCCCCATTCAAACGAAGAGCGGTTTCGGCAGTCCGGGATTTTCCACCGGGTTGCGGGCCATCTTCCGAAGGAATCCATTATTCGAAGTGGTACGAACTTTCGAGCCGTTATACGTTGGTGGATTCTCGGTGGCTAACGAATCAATAAACGAGGAAAAACCAAAAATCGAAAGTGATTCAAAATCAAGAGGGTAAGATTTTGGATTTATTATCGATTAAGATTATTTCTGAATTAGTTGTCTAACGGATCAAAATATGTTTTAGGTGCCGAGGAGCGAGAAGGATTAGTACTCTCATTAACGAGGTGTGTAATTTCACACTCATTATTTTCTCGGTTGGATGTCAAATTTGGTATGGAAGTAAAACGTAAAGACGACTAGATCGGTAAAAACGTAAAAACTGATATTTTGACGAAAATACGTAAAAACGACTAAATCATGAAAATTACAAAAAATGCCCTCGAAAAATTATTTGTTATTATGTAAATTGGATGTTTCGTGAAAATGGGCCGTAAAATACTCTAGTTCGTTAAAATTTGGCCAAAATACTCTAGTTCGTTAAAATTTGGCCAAAATACTCTAGTTCGATAAATTGGGCCAAAATACTCTAGTTTGATAATTTGGGCCAAAATACTCTAGTTCGTTAAAATTTGGCCAAAATACTCTAGTTCGATAAATTGGGCCATAATACTCTAGTTCGTTAAAATTGGGCCAAAACACTCTAGTTCGGTAAATGGGCCAAAGCCCACTAAACTGCTAAATAGACAAATTGCTATATTATGTTTATGGGCCAAATGAAATGATTATCGATAAACCCACCATGTTATGCATTATTAAGAAATTTATACTTTATTATACACGCCTAATTGCATGGGGTGGGATATATGAAGAGAAGAATGGCGGTTGCCAAAAATCTAGTTCGGTGGCTCTCGCCACGATAATGGCTTATTGCCTCTAGTTCGATGGCTCGCCACAATAATGGCTTATTGCCTCTAGTTCGGTGGCTCTGCCACATTAATGGCTTATTGCCTCTAGTTCGGTGGCTATGCCACAATTATAAAAAGGCTTAATGCCTACGATTGGTGTGATGGCGGGATGGGTTGACTTGATCCCCACAGGTGTGATGGTTGGTACAGGGGTGTTAGCGGATGGATATTAGGTTTGAGTTGGGAATTACATTTTACATGCATTTTAATTGTTTTAATTCATGATATATTGTTGAATTACGTAATTGGGCTCAAGCCCAAATAATATCTTGATGATCGGCCCAATAATGGTGGTAAGTGAGTTACACTCGAGTTCTAAGTAACTCACCCTTTAATTTTTTTCCATCTCGGGTAATGGAAATTGATGTGGACTTGGGCGAGGATGACTTCGTGGAGGCCATCTTTGCGAAAGAGGTTATTTAAACTCGAACTTTTAATAAGTATATTTTTTACTATTATGGATTATTGTAATAAGGGCCTCTATAAATAACTTATGGATTTTATGTGTGTTTGGAATTTAAAATATATTTTGGACTTTTTAATCATGGGCTATGATTTTATGATGTTTTTATTAAAATAAATTTGAGTTTTCAAGTATATGAAAATCTTTTATAAATATTTTATTATAGTTAACTCTTTAACAAATTACCTAAAGGTTATTGATAATACAATGATTTTCAACTAATGTTTTCAAATATTTATCAAAATCAAATACTCTTCAAATTTTAAACCACAGAAATAATATTGTAGTTTTCAACTCATTAAAGATTTAAGAATAGCTCAATCATGTAACAAACCAAATCTAGTCTCAATGCATAGACCGGGTTTGGGGTGTTACATTTAGTGGTATCGAGCCAGTTTCAAAAACTTCTACCGTGGTTTGGGTTCAAAAATAATTTATGTATGAAAGCGTTCAATGATATTTTAAAGATCGAGATGGCACCACAAGCATCCCAAGCAACAAGTCAAGTAAGTATTTATTGCTTAATGATTACTATGATATGATCATAGGAACACTCTAGAACTTCTAGTTTTAGATATGAAAAATCGTAGAGATTGAGACTATAGGATATGTTGCGAAAAACAACTTTATATCTCAAATCTCATAAAATATCGTTAATAAACACCAAACAAAATTTCGATTCATAAAACTTCTAATCGATAAACGAATAAGCTATCATGAGTACAAGAGGGCGTGGTCGCGGGCCGCGACAGACGTGGTCGTGGTAGAGCCGAGGTGCTACTACTGAAGCACCAAATCATATGCCGTAGTGGGCGCTTTTGCGTTAATTGAAAGTGAGACGGATCACGCAATCACATAGAAGAAGATCATGCATTGACTCAAGCAATGCTACGAGTCTTGGAAAGGGTCATTGGAACTAGAATTGGGCCAACAACTCGTGGGTCAATTTCAGGCGACTCAAGGCAAATAATGCGAAGTTTTCGAGGAGTCTCGGTGTAGCTCGAATGTGGTGAATCTTGGCTCAAGTCGTGGAGCGGATTATGGATGATATGGAATGTCTTGTCGAGCAAAAATTGAGAGGAGCTGATCCTTGTTAAGGGATGAGGCGTGTCGTTGGTGGCTCATTGCTAGAGAAGGCTTGAAGCCGCACGATTAATTAGAATTCTTTAAAGCCGCCTTCCAAGGAAAATACGTCGGAACGAGCTATGTAGACGTCGAAGGAAGGAATTTCAATCTTGTCCAAGGAAGTAAGACCGTGGCGACATATGAAGTCGAGTTTTACGTCGAGCCGTTATGCGAACAATTGTAGCAACGATCACGAACATTGTGTACGTTTGAGGATGGACTTAATGATGAGTGAGGGTTTTGATTGCTCCACAGCAAGTTAGAAATTTTTCGACTCTTGTGGAGAAGGCCAAAATAGCCGAAGAGGCTAAGAACTCAGAATGGCAGAACCGAGAAAGATCCCAAAACAAGAGAGACACATGATCCGGTTCTTCCAAGAGATTCGGAAGAAACCTCGGAATGATGAATCGCTCAAGGTAGAACTCCGGTAACAAATAATCGGAGTCGAGATTGCACTGAGTGTGGGAAAAGACATTTTGGAGAATGTTAGAGGAAAAGCGGTAGCATGCTACAAATGCGATTCAATGGAACATCAGTACAAAAGCAGTCCTCGATGAATGGATACGACTCAAGAAGTTCGTAATAATGATGCACAGCCGTCCAGGGGTAATCAGCAGCCACCAAGAGGTCGTGGACCAGGTCGTGGTGGTAATGGGGCTGGTCGTGGTCAAGGTGCACCGGGTCGAGGCAATGGTCCGAGAGGAAATGCAGATGCAAGACGGACTGGATGGTTTATGCGGTTAGGCGCTTGAGGAATGCAATGCACTGATGTGATAACGGTACGTTCTTCATTTTGATGTACTGTTATTGCTTTAATAGATATTGGCTCTACCCATTCATATGTAGCTAGTGCCATATCTCGAAATCAATTTAGAATCCAAAATTACGAAAATGAGATGACGGTGATTAGTCCTTTAGACGATTGGTAATTGTTAATAAAATATTTAAAGACGTGCCCTTGAAAATCCAAGAGGAGGTATTCTTAGCAAACTTGATGGAACTACCTTTACGGCGAGTTCGATCTCATTCAGGCATGGATTGGTGGTCAAACATCGGCATAATTGGATTGTCTTTGAAAAATGAATGCCGATAAGAACCGGGATGATAAGGAAGTCATAATGATTGGTGAGCGAAAGAACTATCGGCAAATGTGGTATCTGCATTAAAAGTCGAGAAGTTGGTGCGGAAAGGATACAGAGCATTCCTAGCCTTTATCTGTGCTTTGGATACCAAAATATTATCTGTGAATGATGTGAGGACGGTGAAGAAATTTCGATGTATTTCGAAGAACTTCCGGTATACCTCGGATCGGGAAGTAGAATTTGGCATTGAGCTTTTACTCGGAATACTCCGGTATCCATTGCTCCTTATAGAATGGCACCGAAGGAGTTGGCTGAGCTTAAAGCTCAAATTCAAGAATTGTTGGATCGGGATTTATTCGACGAAGTGTGTCTCCTTGGGGAGCACTGTGCTTGTTCATCAAGAAGAAGGATGGATCGATGCGTATGTGCATCCACTACGGACAATTGAATAAATTGACGATCAAGAATCGGTATCCTCTATCGAGAATTGACGACTGTTTGATCAATTAAAAGGAGCTTGATTTTCTCCAAAATTGATTTAAGGTCGGGTTATCACCAAATTTCAAGGTGAAAGAAGCGGACATTTATAAGGCGGCATTTCGGACACGCTTACGGACACTATGAGTTTGTAGTGATGCCGTTTGGACTAACCAATGCACCATTGCATTTATGGACATGATGAACCGAGTCTTTCAACCATATTTAGACCGGTTTGTGGTAGTGTTCATAGATGACATATTGGTTTATTCGAGAAATGAGGAGGAACATGACCAAAGATTTGCGGATAGTATTACGACTACTTACGTGACAAGCAATTGTATGCCAAATTTAGTAAATGCGAATTTTGGCTAAAGGAAGTGACTTTCCTTGGTCATGTAGAATCATTAGAAGGAATAAGGTGGATCCTCGGAAAATTGAGGCTATTACGGATTGGAAACCACCAACATCGATGGCTGAAATTGAGTTTCTTGGGTTTGGTTTGGATACTATAGGCGTTTTGTAGAGGGTTTTCGTTGATTCTGCACCCCTAACTAAATTGTTGCGTAAAGGAGCTCAGTATATTTTGGTGAAAAGCAACAAGAGAGTTTCGAGAAATTGAAGAAGATCTGTGAAGCTCGGTTTAATTGATAGGAGGCCGGAAAAGAATTCTTGTTTATTGTGATGCGTCTCACACGGGTGCAGGTTGTGTGTTGATGCAAAATAGAAAGGTGGTGGCCTATGCTTCTCGTCAATTGAGACCACACGAAGTAAACTACCCTACCCATGATTTGGAGTTAGCCGTTGTCTTTGCTCTAAAGATTTGGAGGCACTATCTCTATGGTGAGAAATCTATAATCTACACGGATCACAAGAGTCTTAAATACCTCCTTACCCGAAGGAGTTAAATTTGAGACAAAGAAGATGGGTAGAATTGTTAAAGGATTACGATTTCTCGATCGAATACCATCTGGAAAGGCTAACGTGGTAGCCGACGTTAAGTCGTAAGCGATGTCGATTTAAGAGCATTGTTTGCCCATTTGAGTCTCATGCGAGGATGGCGGTTGTTAGCGAACTTGGTGAAACCTCCGTGGTGGAACAAATCAAGGAAAAGCAGACATCGATGAGAAGTTGGGATCTTTACTTGACAAGTTGAAAATGGTGAAATTGAGGATTTTGGAATAAACACGGAGGGATGTTGTGCTTTCGAAGAAGAGTATGCATGCTGGGACTCGAGATCTAAGGCAACCGATTCTACGGAGGCGATAGTAGCCCTTATGCTATGCATCCCGGAGGAAATAAGATGTATCGAGATCTCCGTGAATGATATTGGTGGCGAGGTTGAAGCGTGAGATTTGAATTTGTGGGCAAATGTTTGACTTGTCGACAAGTGAAGGCGAACATCAATTACCGTCAGGTTGTTACAACCGATAAAAATTCCTCTTTGGAAATGGGAGAGATAACTATGGATTTTGTTAGTGGGTTACCGTTAACCCCTACTAAGAAAAATTCCGTTTGGGTAATTGTTGATCGGTTGACGAAGACCGCCATTTCCTGCCGGTTAGACGGATTATTCATTGCGGTTGGCGAAACTATACGTGTCCGAAATTGTGAGGTCGCATGGGGTACTGTATCTATTATATCGGATAGGACCCTAGGTTTACATCACGATTCGAAAGCTCGCATGAAGCCTTGGGGACAAAGTTGAATTTCAGACGACTTTTCATTTTCAGTCTGATGGTCAGTCGGAGAGAGTAATTCAGATATTGGAAGATATGTTAAGGGGATGTGTAATTGACTTCAGAGGTAGTTGGGAGGATTATCTACCACCGGCGTAATTCACGATAACAACATTATCGGTCTAGCATTCAGATGGCATCTTACGAGGCATTGTATGGTCGTAAGTGTCGTTCACCTATTTGTTGGACTGAATTAGGCGAAAGACAGAGTTAGGTCCTGAGATGATATCTGAGACAGAGGATAAGGTAAAAGTTATTCGAGCACGGTTGAAAGAAGCCTCAGATAGACAGAAGTCGTACGCAGATCTGAAGCGAAGGGACATCGAGTATAGTGTGGGAGATCAGGTTTTCTTGAGGGTCTCTCCTTGGAAAAAGATCTTCAGGTTTGGAAGGAAGGGCAAGCTAAGTCCTAGATACATTGGACCTTATCGTGTGCTGAAGCGTGTTGGTCCAGTGGCATATCAGATTGAGTTACCTCCGGAGTTGGATCAAATTCATAATGTTTTCATGTTTCCATGTTGAGGCGTTATAGATCGGATCCTTCGCACATTATACCCAGAGAAGAATTGGGCCGAATTGATTTGTCTTTTGAAGAAGAACGGTGGAAATCCTAGACCGAGATGTCAAGGTACTAAGGAAGAAAACTGCGCCGTTGGTCAAAGTTCTATGGCGTAACCACGGAGTGGAAGAAGCTACGTGGGAGCCAGAGGATGCAATTGACAACAATACCCTCACCTTTTTCAACTAGGTAAATTTCGAGGACGAAATTTTCTTTAAGGAGGGTAGAGTTGTAACACCCTAAAATTCAGTATTTAAATTGCATAAATTGGTGTTTAGTTTTTATTTTAGTGCTTATTGAAGTCCTAGAGAGGGTAAAGCATAATTGGAGAAGGAATAAAATTTATTAATTGAGAATTTATTGAAGTGAAACAAAGGTCATTAAGACTTAAGCTAAATTATGTGTTAAAGAGTGTCATAAGTGAGTACATGGTAAGGTGGAGTTGGCGCATGGGTTCTAGCAAGAGGGAAGAGGTTCGAATCCCTTGTATAGCACCTAAATGAATTTTTTGTTTTTAATTTTCTGCTCATGGATAGAAAGTGTCGGCCAAGAACTTATAAGGAAGGTGTTGACCATGTTATTTTTGGTTAGTGTATCAATGGATTAAGGAAACAACTAACTTATGGCATGGAATCAAAGACTTAAGGAAAGATAGGGGGGACATAAGGCACATATCAAGGAAGAATTTTGGAAACAAAATCATGGCAATGGACCATGCTTATGGACGGCAATATGGCTAGGGGGAAACCAAATTTTGGTGATAGTTGGCTAGGAAATTTAGTCTTTTGTTTTGGTCATTTTCTTTAGTTTTGTGCATAATTTTGCAAATTCTCTCAACCTCTCTCTCCCTTGGCCGAATTGTGCATTGGTAAGCCTTGATTATTTTGACCATTTGGTCATTTTTGTTTATTGCTTTAGTACTTGTTTGTGCTTTTTCTTTGAATGCTAAAATCACCTATACCAAAAGCCAATCTTTTCTTTTCTTTTGCCATTCTTAAATATACATCTCTCTTAAAGCTTGTCTTTTCTTTTCTTTTCTTCTATTCTCTTTGAAATCAAAGCAACATCATCACCATCTTTTCTCTTATTTTATTTCTTTTCAATCGAAATTCTCTCCATCTACACTCTCATGGCGAATGCTAATGTGCCTATAAGCCAAATTTATTTTCTTTTCCTTGATCATACATAGCGAATCTTTCATCAATTAAACAACATTCTCAATCCTTTCCTTTCGTAGTGGGAAATAGGTAAGGGTTCTTTCCATTTTCGATTTATTATTAGTGTCATGGCGAATATCATTGGTTTTATGAGGGCCTTTTGGATCGTTATAACGTTCATTCAATAACGTTTCTTTCGTTATTATTTAGTGCAATAACGGAGATCGAACTCAAGTGATCGGAGAATTGTAGAAACGTTGGAAGCGTTTTATTGTCGTAAGGAAATCACATCTTTTAAAGCCCTTAGTCTTGTTTGATATTATTTAGATCTAACTAATATCCCTTGGATTTGAAGACTTTCAAAATAGGGAAGAAAAGGGCGGTGGTTAGTCACGTTAAGAGGCGGATCCAGTAAATCCCCATTCAAGCGAAGAGCGGTTTGATGAGTCCGGATTTTCCACGGGTTGCGGGCCATCTTCCGAGGAAGTCCATTATTCAAGTGGTACGAACCTCCGAGCCATTATCGTTGGTGGATTCTCGTGACTAACGAATCAATAAACGAGGAAAACCGAAAATCAAGTGATTCAAAATCAAGAGGGTAAGATTTTGGATTTATTATCGATTAAGATTATTTTACTAATTAGTTGTCTAACGGATCAAAATATGTTTTAGGTCTTTGAGGGCGAGAAGGATTAGTACTCTCGGTAACGAGGTGTGTAATTTCACACTCATTATTTTCTCGGTTGGATGTCAAATTTCGATTATGGAAGTAAAACGTAAAGACGACTAGATCGGTAAAACGTAAAAGCGATATTTTGACGAAAATCGTAAAATGACTAAATCGTGAAAATTACGAAAAATGCCCTCGAGAAATTATTTGTTATTATGTAAATTGGATGTTTAAGTGAAAATGGGCGTAAAATACTCTAGTTCGATAATTTGGGCCAAAATACTCTAGTTCGTTAAAATTTGGCCAAAATACTCTAGTTCGATAAATTGGGCCAAAATACTCTAGTTCGATAATTTGGGCCAAAATACTCTAGTTCGTTAAAATTTGGCCAAAATACTCTAGTTCGATAAATTGGGCCATAATACTCTAGTTCGTTAAAATTGGGCCAAAACACTCTAGTTCGGTAAATGGGCCAAAGCCCACTAAACTGCTAAATAGACAAATTGCTATATTATGTTTATGGGCCAAATGAAATGATTATCGATAAACCCACCATGTTATGCATTATTAAGAAATTTATACTTTATTATACACGCCTAATTGCATGGGGTGGGATATATGAAGAGAAGAATGGCCAGTTGCCAAAAATCTAGTTCGGTGGCTCTGCCACGATAATGGCTTATTGCCTCTAGTTCGGTGGCTCTGGCACATTATGGCTTATTGCCTCTAGTTCGGTGGCTATGCCACAATTATAAAAAGGCTTAATGCCTACGATTGGTGTGATGGCGGGGTGGGTTGACTTGATCCCCACAGGTGTGATGGTTGGTACGGGGGTGTTAGCGGATGGATATTAGGTTTGGGTTGGGAATTACATTTTACATGCATTTTTAATTGTTTTAATTCATGATATATTGTTGAATTCTATAATTGGGCTCAAGCCCAGCATAATATCTTGATGATCTGGCCCAATAATGGTGGTAAGTGAGTTACACACTGAGTTCTAAGTAACTCACCCCTTTAATTTTTTTCCATCTCAGGTAATGGAAATTGATGTGGACTTGGGCCGAGGATGACTTCGTGGAGGCCATACTGCGAAAGAGGGTTATTTAAACTCTGAACTTTTAATAAGTATATTTTTTACTATTATGGATTATTGTAATAAGGGCCTCTATAAATAACTTATGGATTTTATGTGTGTTTGGAATTTAAACTATATTTTGGACTTTTTAATCATGGGCTATGATTTTATGATGTTTTATTAAAATAAATTTGAGTTTTCAAGTATATGAAAATCTTTTAGAAATATTTTATTATAGTTAACTCTTTAACAAATTACCTAAAGGTTATTGATAATACAATGATTTTCAACTAATGTTTTCAAATATTTATCAAAATCAAATACTCTTCAAATTTTAAACCACAGAAATAATATTGTAGTTTTCAACTCATTAAAGATTTAAGAATAGCTCGAATCATGTAACAAACCAAATCTAGTCTCAATGCATAGACTGGGTTTGGGGTGTTACAAAGTGGGTTAAAACCTAAGTGCCTTGATCATCTCTATATATCAAATCAAAGGTGTGGTCTCAACATGTATAATCGAGGCAAGTTCTAGAATAACAGTTCAATGTTGACACACTCATAATGAAAAGTGAGCATGAAAAAGAATAAATGATGTATAAGGCTCAAAATCTTACAAAAATTATGGGTGTTTTTTGCATCAACCTCGTAAATTTTAAACTTCAAAGTAATGTTCAGATTCAGTTCAACAACCTAGCAAAAAATTTTAATTCTGAAAAATAGACTTATCATGCTTGATTTTCTAGTATCTTAAAATTTAAATCATCAATGCACAATTAACTATGACTTACTCAAAAACATATCAATAAGAATCATAAACCATCAGAAATTTCATCCTAATTAGTAATATGAGAAAATTTCTTAAGAACAAGATATAATTCAGGGATTTGAGAATAATGCAAAAAGTTAGGCACTTTTACCCCCCACACTTAAGATGTACATTGCCATCAATGTACAAAGATAGATTAATAATCATGTTATACAAAAATTAAAAGAGAAGGGGAGAAGTGACACTTCCTAAATTTTTGGATGGATTCCTTGAGTTGGAGGTGAAAGATAAGTTGGAGGAGGCGGTGGTGTTGGCTATGGTCGTGGTCCGGTGGCTATCAACAATCTACAGACTAGATGAAGAAATTGGGAAGCTTTGTGAAGAATTAGCCAAGAAATCAAGAAACATTTAAAATAAACTAATTATGTATTTAAAGACAAGAAAGATACAGAGAATGAGACTAAGAAAGAAAATAAAATTAAAAAAAATTAATGGACTGAGAAGTCCTTATTGATGGATGGTTCTAAGGCCGTGGTGCGTGATTTCTAAGGCCGTGGTGCATGATTCCCAAGCAGCCTTTAGAACCTAAAATTAAGAAATTAAAATAAGATAAACTAAATTAAGTAGAAGAGAAATAACAATAAGGAAAATAAAGAAGAAGAGAAGAATAGAAGAAAATTTTAATGGTCTCAAAGAGCCTTGGCTTGTCGAGTAGCTGAAGTGACTGGCATGAACTTATGTAGATCGGTCTCATTTGAGGAGACTGCCTTGGCTTTTTCCGCTTCTTTGACATGGTTTTGGTGTAGCTCAAGAGTATAGATAATTGATAAGGAGGGGGGAAATCCGAGAAAGGGAAAGAAAAAAAGAAAAGATGGGGAGTTTGTGAGAAGAAGGGGAAAGGGAGGTTGGGTTTAAATAGAGTTTTGGGGTTTAACGCTCCCCACGCCCGTGGACCGTGGGTGTACCGATTCACACGGCCGTGTTGTACGGCCGTATGTCTAGGCGTGTTGATTCACCCACACCCGTTTTACAGATTGCCACGCCCGTTGGTGATAAGTCAGTGTCGTCCACGGCCGCGTCGCATGGCCGTGGCATTTTGTCGATGCACGTGGGGTGGTGGTTGGAGTCCGTGACTCGAATATTTGATTCTCTCTAACTTGTACCTCTTCTTCCATTTTCAATACGGAGATTCTGTACTTTCACACAGCCACAGCCACGACCGTGTGCAAGGCCGTGTGGTCTGGGAATCTGTGCTTTTGGTTAGTTTACAACTAGGTGTTCAGAAAGAAGAAGAGAAAAGAAAATAAAAACAATTGTGAGTTTGAGATATGGTTAGTGCTCGGGTTGCCTCTCGAGAAGCGCTCGTTTAAATTCTTAAGCTAGACTTTCCTTTTTCTCGTATGATTATGGTGGTTTGAAAGTTTGAACATCTTCCCTCATGCTGTCAGTTTTATTTTCATGGTAGAGTTTAAGTCGAGAAGCGTTTACCTTAAAAGTGTCAAATGTTTGATTGCTTACCTCGACTGTTCCGTATGGGAAGATATTGTGTACCTCAAGAGGGATTTCTTCATTTTATTTCAAGTCTGACATGATGATGCAAGGATCTGTTTTATCTAACAATACCTGGTCTCCTATTTTGAAGTGGTTTGATATTCCTATGAGCTCTTCTAGGGACTCCTTCGGTTTTACTTCGTGTGGTTCCAGTTCTTCTTTAAAGTGTGTCATCAACTCTTCTAATTTGTCAATCTTAAGGCTTTGTTCTTTATGTAATTCTTCTTTGTTAGTATGATTCGGCTCAGGTTTGTAACCTTGTGGTGTTTCCTGTGGTAAAGTTTGAACAAATTGATTATCAACTGAATTTACTTTCTCACCTTTATCATTCATTGTCCTGGTCGAGTCAAGAGCTTGTAGACTGATTGATTGGTTACCTACACGAAGTATGAGTTCTCCTGTACCCACATCAATTTTTGTTCTAGCAGTTGCTAAAAAGAGTCTTCGTAAAATTAAGGGAATCGAATTATCCTCATCCATGTTTAAGACAAAAAAAATCTATTGGAAAAATGAATTTATCAATTTTACAAGAATGTCTTCGATAATACCCCTAGAAATTCTAACAGTTTTATCAGCTAATTGAACACTCATCCTAGTTTGTTTGGGTTTCCCTAGACCTAGCTGTTTAAACATTTTATAAGGCATGACATTTATACTTGCCCCTAAATCAGCTAAAGCATTATCAACAGTTAAACTACCAATTAAACATGGAATTGTAAAACTCCCTGGATCTTTTAGCTTTCGCGGTAGTCTATTCTGTAACATTGTTGAGCATACTGTGTTTAATTCCACATGTGGCTCCTTGTCTAACTTACGCTTGTTCGTCAAGAGTTGTTTTAAAAATTTCCTCGAATTTGGCATTTGTGAAAGAGCTTCAAGAAAAGGTAAGTTAATATGTAATTTATTTAAAAGTTTAAGAAACTTACCAAACTGTTCCTCTGTATCGTCCCTCTTCATCACTTCGGGATACGGTATGCGGGGTTGGAACTCTTTCATTACTGATTTGGCTTTTCTTGTGTTACCTCAACCTTACCTTCTTCTACCTCATTTTCTTGTATTGAATTGGGTTCATCTAACCCTATACTATCATGAGATATGATGGCTTGGATTTGCTCCTTTAGGTTAATCTCAGTGTTGCTTGGTAGACGCCCTTGCAGTCATTCGGGAATTAACTTTGCAAGTTGTCCAACTGACTTAGTAAGTTCCCCGCCTTGGTTCTCGATCCCTTTGATAGATGCTTGTTGATTATTGAGCGTTGTCTCAGGTTTTTCAAGACGTGTATCTGTGGCTGCCATGAATTTTGTCAACATCTCTTTGAGGTTCAGCCTCTTTTCCTGTGGATAGGGCTGATTTTGGAAATTTTAAGGAGGTTGTTTTCTTTGAATTCCTTGATTTCCTTGACCTCCCCATGAAAAATTTGGGTGGTTCCTCCAACCTGGATTATAAGTATTACTATAAGGGTTATTATTAGATCTGAAATTATTACCTATATAGTTCATATGTTTGCTTTTTGTGCCCAGTTGGTAGGGTGGGTACTCAGGATTTGCCACAGTTCCACTTGCGTCGCATTGCATTACTGGATGTACCTTTGAAAAACACAAACTATCAAGCTTTTTATTCATCATCTCTACCTGTGTTGATAGCATTGTTACTGCGTCGAGGTTGAAAACTCTGGCTAATTTTGTTGGTTTTGTCCTTGTAACCTGCCACTGATAGTTATTCAGTGACATCTCTTCAATAAACTTATAGGCTGCTTCAGGAGTTCTATTGTTTAGGGTTCCACCTGCGGCTGAATCAATTAGTTGCCTCGTTGAGGGGTTTACACCGTTATAAAAGTTTGGACTTGGAGCCATAAGGGTAAACCATGGTACGGACACCTTCTTTAGAGATCCTTGTATCTCTCCCATGCGTCGTATAATGTCTCTAAATCCGTCTGCACAAAAGAAGAGATATCATTCTGTAATTTGGCCCTGGGAAATATTTTAATAAAAATTTTCTAGTCATTTGATCCCATGTGGTGATTGACCCTTATGGTAACGAGTTCAACCACTGCTTGGCTTTATTCCTTAATGAAAAGGGAAATAACCGAAGACGTATGACATCATCAGAAACGCCATCTATTTTGAAGGTATCACGGAACTCTAAAAAATTAGCTATATGGGTATTCGGGTCTTCGTCCTGCAAACCATCAAATTGAACAAATTGTTGAATCATTTGTATAGTGTTAGGCTTCAATTCAAAATTATTAGCTGCTATAGCGGGCCTAACAATACTCGATTCTACTCCTGTTAAATGAGGTTTAGCATAATCATACATAGTATGTGGAGCATTGTTTTCTGCCACATCTTGTGGTGGTGGATTATACTCGTCCATCCCTTCAGTAGGATTGGATCTGCCTTCTCGCTCTTCTTCTGTGTAATTTAAGGTTCGCCTAATTTCTCCGCGATTCTTGTGAGTGGTAGCTTCAATATCACTGTCGTATACAAGTGGTCCCTGCAGGTTCCTTCTAGTCATAAACTAGAGGTACCTGCTAGGAAAAGAAAGAAAATTTAGCAAGACTAAAAATAAAAGTAAATTGCGAAAAATTAAAAAAAAAGGCTAAAGTAATAAAAATTAAGATTTATTAATATTTTAGTTCCCCGGCAACGGAGCCAAAAACTTGATCGTGTGTCAGAGTTTTAAATTTATAATGAATGAGAATGATCGAACCTGGAAACTAACTATGACAATGATTGAGGCAAGTGCACCTATCGAACAGTAGTATAGCTTAGGCAAGACCGGATTGTCAAACCCAAAGGAACTAAAAGTACTAATACTAACTTTATTTTTATTATCTAGCCTAAAATAAGTGGAGTTGTTTGTTTAATCTAAATTTAACTAACTACTAAGCTAAAGACGCAAAGACAAAAAGAATGAATTGGGGAAATACTGTTGGGAAAACTCAATTGTTTAAGACGATACCCTTAGGAAGAATCCACCTAGACTTTACTTGTTATCTAACACTGAACCAGATGATTTATTCACTTGACTTGATCCGTAGGATTCCCTAAATTATATTAAACCCTCTCTCGAGGCGAATAACGTCTAACCCTAGGTTGATTAATTGAAATCTCTTTCTAATTAAAACCCTTAGAATCGCATTAACTCGATCTATGAACTCCCATATTAGGTTTCACCCTAATCTGAAAAAATCTCGTTACCCTATCTCTAGGTGCGTACTCTTAGACAAGGACTTTTGCTCCACCACCTAAGCACATTCAACTTGAATCAATATCCTGGAAATATTAACACAAGAATTGAGCACACATAATTAAGAACAAATCAAATATTTATCATATAGTTTTGAAAACAATAACAAGATCAGCCTTAGGGGTCATCCCCTTCAGGTATCTGAAGGGTTTAGTTCATAACAACAAAAGAAAACATCTCAGAAGAAAAGAGAAAACAAAACATAAGAAATCCCTAAAACTCCCTGAAGGAATTAAAGGAGAGATCCGCCATCTTGAGTAGAATTCCAGCTTCTTGAGATGGATCAACTGGCTATCTTCGAGTGATTCCCACAAATCTGACCTTTTCGGCTTGGCTCCTTGGCCTAGTTAACCTCCCCCTTTCAGGTTACACTTAGGGTGTTTATATAGGCTCTTGGAATGCATTTCTTTGGCCCTAAGTATCCTTTTCCGATTGAAATTGCTCTTTGCCACGACAGCGACACGACCATGTCACACGCCCATGTGAGTCGTGGTCAGGCCGTGTTCAATTTCTTTAATGAGGCACGGCCGTGTGAATCGGGATCAGGCCGTGTTCTAGTAATTTAATGAGGCACGACCGTGTGTTCTTGGGCCCAGGCCGTGTCGATTTCCACTTTGGCCCAATTTGGTTCGTTTTAGTCTCGTTTCTCATTCTTTCCATCCTCCAGTGCTTTCCTAAGTATAAAACATGAAAAGAAAGGATTAAGAGCACCTTTTTACATAAATCAAGGGATAAATCATCCAAAAGTATGCTAAATGTGAGATTAAAATATGTTACTTTTACGGTTTATCACTTGTCCATGGCCAGCCACTACCTCTAAAATTGGGTTATTTACTCTTTTAATACTTCTAATTAAAAAGACGTTATCAATTAAGCCCTTTTACTAAAAACCATCAAATTTTTAACTTACGCGATTAAGCCCATTTATTAAATCGGACCTCCAAATGATAAAATTTTTAAACGAAAATTTAATACACACAAATTCACACATTATAAACACCAAAAATAATTGTAAAATATTTTTTTCTAACTCGAATTTGTGGTCCCGAAACCACCATTCCGATTAGGGTCTAAATCAGACTGTTACAAAGTGTATGGACAAATAGAATATATAAAGCAATAAATAACAAAATAAAAAAACTACTAAATAAATATGAAAATTTCTCATGCAAGATTAAAGCTTTCATGCAATGACATTTATCAAATAATAAATAAATATTGCAAAAACAAAATAGTATATATATTTGAGAAAATAAATAAAATACTTTTCAAAATAAATAAATAATTTACAACTTTAAATAAAAACATATTTATAATAATCTAATACATATAAAACTACATTTTACTATACAAAATTATATGCAACATTAAGGATAAAATAATTGAAAATTTATATATAAAATAAAAAATATAATATAATAACTAATATATAAATTTTTAAAATAATATACAATATATGAATAATATTGAAAAATAATAATAAATAATAATAATTTAATATATATATATATATAATACTATAATAATTAAAAAAATAAGAATAAAATGAAAATAAAAAAATCAAATGAGTAAGGATTAAATTAAAAATAAAAAAATGGTTAAAAATGCAAAAGGATGATATTGGAACGCGCGCCAAACTGTAGGGACCTATTGGGAAATTTTTCCTATCTCCTAAACGGCGTTGTTCGGTTACCAACCTTTCGAATAACCCGAGGAACACAATTGTAACAAAATAAAAGTTTTAGGGCTAATTTTAAAAATTTTAAAATTGAAATCGGACTAAATTAAGACTAATAAAATTGTGGAAGGACTAAAATGATAAATTTTCCATTTCATAAAAACACGCGGATCGTCCCCGGGTTTTCGGGTCAATGCGCGGATCTAACTTCAAAACAGTGTCGTTTCTTTGGCCTATATAAATCAATTTTCAGAGAAAAAAAATCATTTGGTCTCAATTTTAAAAAAAAAAATTCTAAAAACTCTCTCAATCCTTCCTCTCTTGAAACACCCCACACCCGGCCCACGAGAATGGACCAGATCTGGTATGTTCCTAAAGTAAACCGGTTTCAAAAAGATTCGATACTTAGAGAAAATTTGTAAAATTTTAAAAAAAATATTGTTTTGGGTTGGGCTTAAATTAAAATCCCGTTTATTCTAACTAGAAATCGCTTTAGCTTGAAAAACAATTTAAGGTTTATTATTTTTTCAAAATAAATATAATTGAACTTAATTAATAATAAAGCGTAACCTTATAAAGCGTAGTAAAGAAATTCAACTTGGGCCTTATGGCCTTATTACATCAAGTAAAACCCAAAATAAAATAAAAGTAAAAGTCCAAACTAAATAAAATCTCGAATGTAGCATGGCCACCTCAACGTCTCACCTACCCGGTCCGTCCTTTGTTCATCACCGAAAATAGTTCCCACAACGGGTGAGTCAACAGACTCAATGTGCACACAATACTAACATTCAACAAATCGCATTCATGTTTAAATCATCGGGGCCATATAATAATGAAATTATGATGCAACCCAAACCCAATCCTAATGGTCCATCCGCTACTCTCCACCAGTACACGCCATTCACACCGTGGGGACTACTAAGTCAACCCTCCATCCGCTACTCTCCACGTTGTGTCATTAGACACTATAATCAAATTTAAACGTTGTGTCATTTGACACCGTTGTAACCAAGTTACCAAATTTAGCAATGTGACCGTAGTCAACATTTTTCATTGGTGAGACCAAGTCAACACCTTCGTTGGTGAGACCAAGTCAACACTGTTCTCCCCTTTCACATAAATCCCAATGCCCCAAAACATATATATAGCATAACTTAATTTAATGCTCATATTCATATATTCGCATGTTATTAAATAACATTTTCACAATCCTATCGAAGTAGGAAACGTGCACTGGTACTTTTGCCACATTTGTGGTACATAGCCACATTCACATTATTATTCATAATTATATATTAAAATATTTAGCCATAAAATATCGAAGGATAGTAAGGGTACACACCTTTTCGCTTAATAGGTTCCTTGATATCTCGAGAATCCCGATCTAATTTTTTTTAGATCTATTAATCCCTATATTCGGCCCATCAATTAGAACACATTAATAAACCCTTTTTTTAGACAAAACCAAATCCTAGTAGGATTTGTAAAAGAAACTCACCTTTGCCGATTTGGTGTTTACACAATCCAGAAAAACTTCGTTTTCCTTTACTTGTTGTTCGCCAACCTTAAAACTTCACAAAAATTAGTTTTCGCTTTTCTAATAATTATGGATCTAGTCTAGGTAACCACATGAACCTTGGTCAATGTATAGACTTTCTTACCTTAGATCCCGAAGTTGATCTTTATTTCAAATTCTGCCAAATCACTTGTTAGATTAGATCTATTGTTTGATTATGAAAGGAATCTCTTAGCCGAATGTACATTGATGTACTTACCTCGTTTGAATCCGAAAAATCCCTTATGCTATTCGCCATGAATCATGAGGAGGGTTAGTATCCTAATTTTGGTAAAAGAAAAGAATAGAAGTTGATTGATCTTAGATCTTACCCTTTTGATGTTGTAATCGACTTCTCCTTTACTTAGAATCGATGAGAATTTGGCCTTGATGGTAGAAACGGAGGAGAAAAGAGAAGAAAAGAAGATGGTATTTTGTTCAAGGAGAATTCGCAAAAGAGAGGAGGGAAAGCTATGCAAATTTCGGCACACTCTAGGAAAGATGAGAGGATGGCCTTGATTTTACTCTTTTAATCGAAATTGATATGCCAAGAGTCCTTGACTTGGCCACCACTCCTTTACAAGTGATAATATTATCACTTTAATTAAATTATAAGTACTTTATCCATCCTTTATCTCCTTATTTATTTTTATTAAAAGAAATTCCTTTACTTAACACTTAATTAAACGAGTTTTAATCAAGTGAAACTCCTCTTATTCAACATGCTTGTGCCGTCCCACCTCCTAGCCTTGGAAGCAAAATAAGGCCTTCATTATTTGCTTCACTGGTGTCTCAAACTCAGCCCAAAACCTTTTGCATGTGGGCCATTTCCTAAGGCCTTATGTGGCATCTTCAGCCACATTTCCAAGCCCGTTATTGGGTCAAATTTCATGTACTTTATATCTTTAGGGTCACTTGGCCCTAAGTTCCCTTTGGGCTCTAAAATTCGACATTAGGGTCAATTTTAGTTTCCTAAAATTTTCACACTCTATATTTTCCGTGTTTCCAAAATGTTTAGGTTTCCAAAATGTTCAGGTTTCCAAAATGTTCGGGTTTCCAAAATGTTCGGGTTTCCAAAATGTTCAAGTTTCCAAAATGTTCGGGTTTCCAAAATGCTCAAGTTTCCAAAATGTTCAAGTTTCCTATTTTGGCTTGGTTTCCAAAATGTTCACTTTCCTAATTTACTTAGGTTTCCAAAATGTTCACTTTCCAAAAATGTCTAAGTTTCTAAAGTGTTCATTTCCATTTCCATTTCCATTTTCATTTCTATCTTCATTTTCATTTCCATTTTCCTTTCCATTTTCATGCATTTCTAGATTTCCAAAAGTATCAAAAATTTATTCATAGTACTTGAAACTTGTCATTTCATACAATTAAACTGGAAATGCATAGGCCCTATTCAGGATGTTACATCTCTTCTATCGGAGTTCGGTCATCGGGATCACGGGCCACGAGCCTCACACGCCTTCGCGGACGGCGGCCGGGGGCTAGAAACTTCATTTCTCCAGTGCGAATCTGTAACACCCCAAACCCGGTCAATGCATTAAGACTAGATTTGGTTTGTTACATGAATCGAGCTATATATATATATATTTTTTTTAAAATCTTCAATAAGTTGAAAGTTACAATATTATTTACAGGATTTAAATAAAATTAGAAGAGTATTTGAAATTGATAAATATTAGAAAACATTAGTTGAAAATCATTGTATTATCAAAACCTTTAGGTAATTTATTAAAGAGTTAACAATAATAAATTATTTATAAAAGAATTTCATATACTTGAAAACCCAAATTTATTTTAATAAAAACATCATATAATCATAGCCCATAATTAAAAGTCTAAAGTATAGTTTAAAACCAAACACACATAAAATCCATAAATTATTTATAGAGGCCCTTATTACAAATAACCCAAAATAGTAAATATACTTATTAAAAAGTTCGAGTTTAAATAACCCAAGTTTTGCAAGATGGCCTCCACGAAATCATCCTCGGCCCAAGTCCACGTCAATTTCCATTACGAGATGGAAAAATTAAAGGGGTGAGTTACTTAGAACTCAAGTGTAACTCACTTACCACCATTATTGGGCCGATCGTCAAGATATTATGTTTGGGCTTGAGCCCAATTACGTAATTCAACAATATATCATAAAATAAAATAATTTAAAGATGCATGTAAAATGAATTTCCCAACCAAACCTAATATTCATCCGCTAACACCCCTGCACCAACCATCACACCGTGGGGATCAAGTCAACCCACCCCGCCAACACACCAATCGTAGGCATTAAGGCTTTTTATAATTGTGGCAAAGCCACCGAACTAGAGGCAATAAGCCATATTTGTGGCAGAGCCACCGAACTAGAGGCAATAAGCCATTTGGTTATTTGTGGCAAGGTCACCGAACTAGAGGCAATAAGCCATATTTATTTTTGTGGCAGAGCCACCGAACTAGAGGCAATAAGCCATATTTATTTTTGTGGCAGAGCCACCGAACTAGATTTTTGGCAACAGCCATTCTTCTCTTCATATACCCCACCCCATGCAATTATGTGTATAAAATGTAATATAATCATATAACAATTTTATTTAATCCATAACATTGGCGGGCTTATCATTAAACATTTCATTTGGCCCAAAATTAATTTAGCAATTTGCCCATTTAGCGCTTTAGTGGGCTTTGGCCCATTTATCAAACTAGAGTATTTTGGCCCAATTTAACGAACTAGAGTATTTTGGCCCAATTTATCGAACTAGAGTATTTTGGCCCAATTTAACGAACTAGAGTATTTTGGCCCAATTTATCGAACTAGAGTATTTTGGCCCAATTTAACGAACTAGAGTATTTTGGCTCAATTTATCGAACTAGAGTATTTTGGCCCAATTTAACGAACTAGAGTATTTTGGCACAATTTATCGAACTAGAGTATTTTACGGCCCATTTTCACGAAACATACAATTTACATAATAACAAGTAATTTCTTGAGGGCATTTTCGTAATTTTCACAATTTAGTCGTTTTTACGTATTTTCGTCAAAATATCGGTTTTACGCTTTTACCGATCTAGTCGTTTTACGATTTTACTTCCATACCAAATTTACATCCAACCGAGAAATAGTGTGAAGTTACACACCTCGATACCGAGAGTACTAATCCTTCTCGCTCCTAAGACCTAAAACATATTTCGATCCGTTAGAACACTATTTCAGATAAACACACTTAATCGATAATAGATCCAAAATCTTACCTCTTGATTTTGAATCACTTGATTTTCGCTTCTCCTCGTTTATTGGTTCGTTCGTCACGAGAATCCACCAACGATAATGGCTCGGAAGTTCGTACTACTTGAATAATTGACTCCTTCTAAGATGGTCCGCACCCGGTGGAAAATCCTGATCACCAAACCGCTCTTCGTTTAAATGGGGATTTACTGAGATCCGCCTCTTAACGTGACTAACCACCGCCTTTTCTTCCCTATTTTGAAAGTCTTCACGATCAAAGGAATATTAGTTAAATCTAATATAATATCGAATAGTACTAGAGGCTTTAAAAAATGTGATTTCCTTACCACAAGAAATCGATTCCAACGCTTTCTACGATTCTCCGATCACTTGAGTTTGATCTTTCGTTATTGCACTATATAATAACGAATGAAGCGTTATTAGAACGAACGTTTATTTCGATTCAAAAGGCCTTCATAACACCATTAATATTCGCCTTAATACTTTAATAAAACGAAACGAAAAAGAAGAACCCTTACCTATAATCCACGATCGAAAAGAAAGGATTGAGAAAGGTGTTTGTGATGGATGAAGATTTCGCTATGTATGATCAAAGAAGAAAAATATAAAGATTCGCTAAGGCACTCTAGCATTCGCCAAGAGAGTGTTTGATGGAGAAACTTGATTGAAAAGAATTAAAATATGAAAAGAGATGGTGATGATGTTGTTTGATTTCAAAGAGAAGAGAAGAAAAGATGGATTTTAGGAGATAGTACATTCGCCATGACAAAAAGAAAGGAAAAAGGAATGGCTTTGGTGTAGATGATTTCGACTTAGAAGAAATACAAAAGAAAACTCACAAGATGAATGAAAGTGACCAAATGGTCAAAAGAATTTGGTTTTACCAAATGCACAATTCGCCAAGATGAAAGGTTGAAAGAGGAAAATAAAAATTCTCGCACAAGGTGCAAGGAATGACCAAAGAGAAAAGGAATTCTAAGCCAAAACTAACACAAAATTCGACTCCTCCCTATACCAAGTTGTCGTCCAAGACATGGTCAATTGGCCATGATTTGTTTCCAAAATTTTCCCTTGATATGTGCCTTATGTTCCCCCTATCTTTCCTTAAGTATTTGATTCCATGCCATATGTTAACTATTTCCTTAAACCTTTGATACACTAACCAAAAATAACATGGTCAACACTTACCATATATGTTCTTGGCCGACACTTGCTATCCATGTGCAGAAAATTAAAAACAAAAATTTATCTAGATGCTAAACAAGGGATTCAACCTCTTCCCTCTTGCTATAATCCATGCGCCAACTCCACCATGCCATGTACTCAACTTATGACACTCATTAACACTTAATTTAACTTAAGTCTTAATGACCTTTGCTTCTCTTCAATAAATTCTCAATTATTAAATTTATTCCTTATCCAAATTATGCTATACTCCTCTTTAGAACTTCAATAAGAACTAAAAATAAAAGTAAGAAATTTTCCTTTAAAGTCTAAACACCAATTCATGCAATATATAAACACTCGGATTTTTAGGGTGTTACAACTCTACCCTCCTTAAAGAAAATTTCGTCCTCGAAATTTACCTGGTTGAAAGAGGTGAGGGTATTATTGCCGAAATGCATCCTTGGGCTCCCACGTAGCTTCTTCCACTCCGTGGTTACGCCATAGAACTTTGACCAACGGCACGGTTTTCTTTCTTAGCACCTTGACATCTCGGTCTAAGATTTCCACAGGTTCTTCTTCAAAAGACAAATCAATTCACTCCAATTCTTCTACCTAGATAATGTGCGAAGGATCCGATCTATAACGCCTCAACATGGAAACATGAAAACATTATGGATTTGATCCAATTAGGAGGTAACTCAACTGATAAGCCATTTGGACTAACACGCTTCAACACACGATAAGGTCCAATGTATCTAGGACTTAGCTTGCCCTTCCTTCCGAATCAAGATCATTTTCCAAGGAGATACCTTCAAGAAAACCCGATCCCCACATCATACTCGATATCCTTTCGCTTCAGTCCGCGACACGACTTCGCCTCTCCGAGGCTTCTTTCAACCGTGCTCGAATAACTTTTACCTTATCCTCTGCTTTGATATCATCTCGGGACCTAACATCTGCTTTTCACCCAACTCACCCAATAAATAGGAGAACGACATTTACGACCATACAATGCCTCGTAAGGTGCCATCTCAACGCTAGACCGATAGTCATTGTTATATGCGAATTCCGCGGTGGTAGATAATCCTCCCAACTACCCTCAAGTTGATTACACATCCCTTAACATATCTTCCAATATCCGAATTACCTCTCTCGACTAACCATCGACCGAGGATGAAAAGTCGTCTTGAAATTCAACTTTGTCCCCAAGGCTTCATGCGAGCTTTCGAGAATCGTGATGTAAACCTAGGGTCCCTATCCGATATAATAGATACAGTACCCATGCAACCTCACAATTTGGATACGCATAGCCGCTACCTTCAAATGAATAATCAGACGGATTTGGCAGAAATGAGCGATCTTCACAACCGATCAACAATTACCCACACGTAATTTTTCTTAGTAGGTGTTAAAGGTAACCCACTAACAAAATCCATGGTTATCCGCTCCCATTTCCAAAGAGGAATTTTTATCTGTTGTAACAACCTGCACGGTAATTGATGTTCTGCCATTCACTTGGCGACAAGTCAAACATTTTCCTACAAATTCAAATCTCACGCTTCAACCTCGCCACCAATATCGTTCACGGAGATCTCGATACATCTTATTTCCTCCGGATGCATAGCATAAGGGATACTATGCACCTCCGTAGAATCGCTTGCCTCAGATCTGAATCTTAGGCATGCATACTCTTCCTCAAAAGCACAACACACCCTCCGTGTTTATTCCAAAATCCTCAATTTCACCATTCTTAACTTGTCAAGTAAAGGTCCCAACTTCTCATCCGATGTCCGCTTTTCCTTGATTTATTCCACCACAGAGGCTTTATCCAAGTTCGCTAACAAACCGCCATCCTCGTCAGACTCAAATGGGCAAACAATGCTCTCAAATCGACATCGTCTTACGACTTAATGCGTCGCCTACCACGTTAGCCTTTCGAGGATGATATTCGATGGAGAAATCGTAATCCTTTAATAATTCTACCCATCTTCTTTGTCTTAAATTTAACTCCTTTTGGGTAAGGAGGTATTTAAGACTCTTATGATCCGTGTAGATTATAGATTTCTCACCATAGAGATAGTGCCTCCAAATCTTTAGAGCAAAGACAACGGCAGCTAACTCCAAATCATGCGTAGGGTAGTTTACTTCGTGTGGTCTCAATTGACGAGAAGAATAAGCCACCACTTTTCCATTTTGCATCAACACACAACCCAAACCCGTGTGAGACGCATCACAATAAACAGTGAATTCTTTTCCAGCCTCCGGCTGAATCAAAATTGGAGCTTCCGTCAGGATCTTCTTCAAATTATCGAAACTCTCTTGCTGCTTTTCAGTCCAAAAATACGGAGCTCCCTTTCACAACAGTTTAGTTAGGGGTGCAACAATCAACGAAAACCCCTCTACAAAACGTCTATAGTATCCAGCCAAACCCAAGAAACTCTGAATTTCAGCTATCGATGTTGGTGGTTTCCAATCCAAAATAGCCTCAATTTTCCGAGGATCCACCCTTATTCCTTCGGCTGATACTACATGACCAAGGAAAGTCACTTCCTTTAGCCAAAATTCGCATTTACTAAATTTGGCATACAATTGTTTATCACGAAGTAGTCAGTAATACTATCCGCAAATGCTTTGGTCATGCTCCTTCTCATTTCTCGAATAAACCAATATGTCATCTATGAACACTACCACGAACCGATCTAAATATGGTTGAAAGACTTGGTTCATCATGTCCATAAATGCAAATGGTGCATTGGTTAGTCCAAACGGCATCACTACAAACTCATAGTGTCCGTAACGTTGTCCAAATGCCGCCTTATAAATGTCCGCTTTTTAACCTTGAGTGGTGATAACCCAACCTCAAATCAATTTTGGAGAAAATCAAGCTCCTTTTAATTGATCAAACAGTCATCAATTCTCGGCAGAGGATACCGATTCTTAATCGTCAATTTATTCAATTGTCCGTAGTCAATGCACATACGCATCGATCCATCCTTCTTCTTGACGAATGAATCGGTGCTCCCACGGAGACACACTTGGTCGAATAAATCCCGATCCAAGAATTCTTGAATTTGAGCTTTGAGCTCACCAACTCCTTCGTGCCATTCTATAAGGAGCAATGGACACCGAGTCATCCCTGCAAAAGCTCAATGCCAAATTCTACTTCCGATCCGAGGTATACCAGAAATTCTTGGGAAATACATCGGAAATTCCTTCACCGTCCTCACATCATCCACAGATAACTCTTTGGCATCCAAAGCACGATAAAGGCTAGGAATGCTCCATATCCTTTCCGCACCAACTTCTCCGCCTTTAATGCGTATACCACATTTACCAAATAGTTCCTTCGCCGCCAATCATTATGACTTCCTTATCATCCGAGGTTCTTATCGACATTCATTTTTAGCACAATCCAATTGCGCCGATGTTTAACCACCAATCCATGCCTGAATGAGATCGAACTCGCCAAAGGTAGTTCCATCAAGTTTGCTAAGAATATCTCCTCTTGAATTTTAAGGGCACGCCTTTAAATATTTTATTAACCATTACCGATCGTCCTAAAGGACTAATTCATCGTCATCTCACTATCGGTAATTTCATATTCTAATTTCAGTTTCTAGATATGGCACTAGATACATATGAATGAGTAGAGCCAATATCTATTAAGGCAATAACAGTACATCAAAATGAAGAACGTGCCAGCTTATCACATCTGTGTATTGCCGTCCTCATGGCGTCTAACTCGCATAGACCGACCCAGTCAGTCTTGCATCTCATTTCTCTATTACCATTGCCTCGACCGGGCACCTTGACCACGACCAGCCCCATTACCACCACGACCGTCCACGACCTCTCGGTGGTCTTGATTACCCACGCCTACTGTGCATCATTATTACGAACTTCTTGAGTCGATCCATACGTCGAGGACAATTTTGTACTCGATGATCCATTGAACCGCATTTGTAGCATGCGCGCTTTTCTCCAACATTCTCCAAAATGTCTTTTCCCACACTCAAGGCAATCTCGACTCGATTATTTGCTACCGGGTTCTACCTTGAACTGGCTCATCATTTCGAGGTCTCTTCCGAATCTCTTTAAAGAACCAGATCATTGTCTCTCTCTTGTTTCAAATTTTCTCGATTCGCCATTCTCAATTCTTAGCCTCCTTGACAATTTTGGCCTTCTCTACAAGAGTGGAAAATTCCTAACTTGTCGTGGAGCAATCGAACCCTCACTCATCATTAAGTCCATCCTCGAACACACGCAATGTTCGTGATCATTGCTACAATTGTCCGCATAACGGCTCGACGTAAAAACTCGACTTCATATGTCGCCACGGCCTTACTTCCTTGGACAAGATTCAAAATTCCTTCCTTCGAGCGCCTACATAACTCGCTCCAACATATTTTCCTTGGAAGGCAACTTTAAAGAATTCCCAATTAATCGCTCGTACTTGGTGCCTTCTCGAACAGTGAGCCACCACCGACACGCCTCATCTCTTAACAAGGATGCAACTCCTCTCACTTTTTGCTCGACAAGACATTCATGTCATCCATGATCCATTCCACGCCTTGAGCCAAGATTCACTACATTTGAGCTACACCGAGACTCCTCTAAAACTTCGCATTATTTGACTTAAGTCGCTCTCAAATTGACCCACGAGTTGTTGGCCCAATTCTAGTTCCAAATGACCCTTTCCAAGACTCGCAGCATTGCTTGAGTCAATGCATTATCTTCTTCCATGTGATCGCGTGATCCCGCCTCACTTTCAATTGACGCAGTCGCCTACTTTGACATATGATTTGGTGCTTCAACAGTAGCACCTCGGCCTCTACCACGCCACGCTCTACCGCGGCCCACGACCACGCCCTCTAGTGCTCATGATAGCTTGTTCGCTTTTATCCGATTACAAGTTTTATGAATCGTAAAATTTGTTTCGTGTTTATTAACGATATTTTATGAGATTTGAGATATAAGGTTGTTTTTCCGAACATATCCTATAGTCTCAATCTCTACGGTTTTTTTACATCTAAAACTAGAAGTTCTAGAGTGTTCCTATGATTATATCATAGTAATTATTAAGCAATAAATACTTACTTGACTTGTTGCCTGATGCTTGTGGTGCCATACTTGATCTTTTAAAATTTGAACGATTTCATATGTAAATTATTTGCGAACCCAAACCACGTAGAAGTTTTTGAAATCGGCTCGATACAACTAAATGTAACACCCCAAACCCGGCCTATGCATTAAGACTAGATTTGGTTTGTTACATGAATCGAGCTATATATATATATATTTTTTTAAAATCTTCAATAAGTTGAAAGTTACAATATTATTTACAGATTTAAATAAAATTAGAAGAGTATTTGAAATTGATAAATATTAGAAAACATTAGTTGAAAATCATTGTATTATCAAAACCTTTAGGTAATTTATTAAAGAGTTAACAATAATAAATTATTTATAAAAGAATTTCATATACTTGAAAACCCAAATTTATTTTAATAAAACATCATATAATCATAGCCCATAATTAAAAGTCTAAAGTATAGTTTAAAACCAAACACACATAAAATCCATAAATTATTTATAGAGGCCCTTATTACAAATAACCCAAAATAGTAAATATACTTATTAAAAAGTTCGAGTTTAAATAACCCAAGTTTTGCAAGATGGCCTCCACGAAGTCATCCTCGCCCAAGTCCACGCCAATTTCCATTACCCGAGATGGAAAAATTAAAGGGGTGAGTTACTTAGAACTCAAGTGTAACTCACTTACCACCATTATTGGGCCGATCGTCAAGATATTATGTCGGGCTTGAGCCCAATTACGTAATTCAACAATATATCATAAAATAAAATAATTTAAAGATGCATGTAAAATGAATTTCCCAACCAAACCTAATATCCATCCGCTAACACCCCTGCACCAACCATCACACCTGGGGATCAAGTCAACCCACCCCGCCAACACACCAATCGTAGGCATTAAGGCTTTTTATAATTGTGGCAAAGCCACCAACTAGAGGCAATAAGCCATATTTGTGGCGAGCCACCGAACTAGAGGCAATAAGCCATTTGATTATTTGTGGCAAGGCCACCGAACTAGAGGCAATAAGCCATATTTATTTTTGTGGCAGAGCCACCGAACTAGAGGCAATAAGCCATATTTATTTTTGTGGCAGAGCCACCGAACTAGATTTTTGGCAACAGGCCATTCTTCTCTTCATATACCCCACCCCATGCAATTATGTGTATATAACAAAATATAATCATATAACAATTTTTATTTAATCCATAACATTGGTGGGTTTATCATTAAACATTTCATTTGGCCCAAAAATTAATTTAGCAATTTGCCCATTTAGCAGTTTAGTGGGCTTTGGCCCATTTATCAAACTAGAGTATTTTGGCCCAATTTAACGAACTAGAGTATTTTGGCCCAATTTAACAAACAAGAGTATTTTGGCCCAATTTATCGAACTAGAGTATTTTGGCCCAATTTAACGAACTAGAGTATTTTGGCCCAATTTATCGAACTAGAGTATTTTACGAACTAGAGTATTTTATGCCATTTTCACGAAACATACAATTTACATAATAACAAGTAATTTCTAGAGCGTTTTTTTGTAATTTTCACGATTTAGTCGCTTTTACGTATTTTCATCAAAATATCGCTTTTACGCTTTTACCGATCTAGTCGCTTTTTACGATTTTACTTCCATACCAAAATTTACATCCAACCGAGAAATAGTGTGAAGTTACACACCTCGATACCGAGAGTACTAATCCTTCTCGCCCTAAGACCTAAAACATATTTCGATCCGTTAGAACACTATTTCAGATAAACACACTTAATCGATAATAGATCCAAAATCTTACCTCTTGATTTTGAATCACTTGATTTTCTCTTCTCCTCGCTTATTGGTTCGCTCGTCACCGAGAATCCACCAACGATAATGGCTCTAATGTTCGTACTACTTGAATAATTGACTCCTTCGAAGATGGTCCGCAACCCGATGGAAAATCCCGACCGCCAAACCGCTCTTCGCTTAAATGGGGATTTACAGATCCGCCTCTTAACGTGACTAACCACCGCCTTTTCTTCCCTATTTTGAAAGTCTTCACGATCAAAGGAATATTAGTTAAATCTAATATAATATCGAATAGTACTAGAGGCTTTAAAAAATGTGATTTCCTTACCACAAGAAATCGATTCCAACGCTTCTACGATTCTCCGATCACTTGAGTTCCGATCTTCCGTTATTGCACTATATAATAACGAATGAAGCGTTATTAGAACTAACGCTTATTTCGATTCAAAAGGCCTTCATAACACCATTAATATTCGGCCTTAATACTTTAATAAAACGAAAACAAAAAGAAGAACCCTTACCTATAATCCACGATCGAAAAGAAAGGATTGAGAAAGGTGTTTGTGATGGATGAAGATTTTGCTATGTATGATCAAAGAAGAAAAATATAAAGATTCGCTAAGGCACTCTAGCATTCGCCAAGAGAGTGTTTGATGGAGAAACTTGATTGAAAAGAATTAAAATATGAAAAGAGATGGTGATGATGTTGTTTGATTTCAAAGAGAAGAGAAGAAAAGATGGATTTTAGGAGATAGTACATTCGCCATGACAAAAAGAAAGGAAAAGGAATGGCTTTGGTGTAGATGATTTCAGACTTAGAAGAAATACAAAAGAAAACTCACAAGATGAATGAAAGTGACCAAATGGTCAAAAGAATTTGGTTTTACCAAATGCACAATTCGCCAAGATGAAAGGTTGAAAAGAGAGAAAATAAAATTCTGCACAAGGTGCAAGGAATGACCAAAGAGAAAAGGAATTCTAAGCCAAAACTAACACAAAAATTGGCTCCCTCCCTATACCAAGTTGTCATCCCAAGACATGGTCAATTGGCCATGATTTGTTTCCAAAATTTTCCTTGATATGTGCCTTATGTTCCCTATCTTTCCTTAAGTATTTGATTCCATGCCATATGTTAACTATTTCCTTAAACCTTTGATACACTAACCAAAAATAACATGGTCAACACTTACCATATATGTTCTTGGCCGACACTTGCTATCCATGTGCGTAAAATTAAAACAAAATTTATCTAGATGCTAAACAAGGATTCAACCTCTTCCTCTTGCTATAACCCATGCGCCAACTCCACCATGCCATGTACTCAACTTATGACACTCATTAACACTTAATTTAACTTAAGTCTTAATGACCTTTGCTTCTCTTCAATAAATTCTCAATTATTAAATTTATTCCTTATCCAAATTATGCTATACTCCTCTTTAGAACTTCAATAAGAACTAAAAATAAAAGTAAGAAATTTTCCTTTAAAGTCTAAACACCAATTCATGCAATATATAAACACTCGAATTTTTAGGGTGTTACAACTCTACCCTCCTTAAAGAAAATTTCGTCCTCGAAATTTACCTGGTTGAAAGAGGTGAGGGTATTGTTGCCGAATTGCATCCTCGGGCTCCCACGTAGCTTCTTCCACTCCGTGGTTACGCCATAGAACTTTGACCAACAGCACGGTTTTCTTTCTTAGCACCTTGACATCTCGGTCTAAGATTTCCACGTTCTTCTTCAAAAGACAAATCAATTCACCCAATTCTTCTACCCAGATAATGTGCGAAGGATCCGATCTATAACGCCTCAACATGGAAACATGAAAACATTATGGATTTGATCCAATTCGGAGGTAACTCAACTGATAAGCCATCGACCAACACGCTTCAAAGACACGATAAGGTCCAATGTATCTAGGACTTAGCTTGCCCTTCCTTCCGAATCAAGATCATTTTCCAAGGAGATACCTTCAAGAAAACCCGATCCCCACATCATACTCGATATCCTTTCGCTTCAGTCCCATACGACTTCGCTCATCTCGAGGCTTCTTTCAACCGTGTTCGAATAACTTTTACCTTATCCTCTGCTTCAGATATCATCTCAGACCTAACATCTATCTTTCGCCCAACTCACCCAACAAATAGGAGAACGACATTTACGACCATACAATGCCTCGTAAGGTGCCATCCGAATGCTAGATCGATAGTGTTGTTATATGCGAATTCGCCAAGGGTAGATAATCCTCCCAACTACCCTCAAGTCGATTACACATCCCTTAACATATCTTCCAATATCCGAATTACCTCTCCGATCGACCATCGACCGAGGATGAAAAGCCGCATCGAATTCAACTTTGTCCCCAAGGCTTCATGCGAGCTTTCGAATCGTGATGTAAACCTAGGGTCCCTATCCGATATAATAGATACAGTACCCCATGCAACCTCACAATTTTGGATACGCATAGTTTTGCTAACTTCAGAATGAATAATCAGACGGATCGGCAGAAATGAGCAATTTCACAACCGATCAACAATTACCCACACGTAATTTTTCTTAGTAGGTGTTAAAGGTAACCCACTAACAAAATCCATGGTTATCCGCTCCCATTTCCAAAGAGGAATTTTTATCGGTTGTAACAACCTGCACGGTAATTGATGTTCGCTTCACTTGTCGACAAGTCAAACATTTTCCCACAAATTCAAATCTCACGCTTCAACCCTAGCCACCAATATCGCTCACGGAGATCTCGATACATCTTATTTCCTCCGGATGCATAGCATAAGGGCTACTATGCGCCTCCAGAGAATCGCTTGCCTCAGATCTCAATCCTTAGGCATGCATACTCTTCCTCGAAAGCACAACACACCCTCCGTGTTTATTCCAAAATCCTCAATTTCACCATTCTCAACTTGTCAAGTAAAGGTCCCAACTTCTCATCCGATGTCTGCTTTTCCTTGATTTGTTCCAACCACGAGGCTTTATCCAAGTTCGCTAACAAACCGCCATCCTCGCATGACTCAAATGGGCAAACAATGCTCTCAAATCGACATCGTCTTACGACTTAACGCGTCACCTACCACGTTAGCCTTTCCAGATGATATTCGATGGAGAAATCGTAATCCTTTAACAATTCTACCCATCTTCTTTGTCTCAAATTTAACTCCTTTTGGGTAAGGAGGTATTTAAGACTCTTGTGATCCGTGTAGATTATAGATTTCTCACCATAGAGATAGTGCCTCCAAATCTTTAGAGCAAAGACAACGGCAGCTAACTCCAAATCATGCGTAGGGTAGTTTACTTCGTGGTCTCAATTGACGAGAAGCATAAGCCACCACTTTTCCATTTTGCATCAACACACAACCCAAACCCGTGTGAGACGATCACAATAAATAAGTGAATTTTTTCACCTCCTATCAATCAAAACCGAGCTTCCGTCGATCTTCTTCAATTTCTCAAACTCTCTTCGCTTCTTTTCACCCAAAATACGGAGCTCCCTTTCGCAATAGCTTTAGTTAGGTGCAAAGAATCAACAAAAACCCTCTACAAAACGTCTATAGTATCCACCAAACCCAAGAAACTCCAAATTTCACCACCGATGTTGGTGGTTTCCAATCCGAATAGCCTCAATTTTCCGAGGATCCACCCTTATTCCTTCTACCGATACTACATGACCAAGGAAAGTCACTTCCTTTAGCCAAAATTCGATTTACTAAATTTGGCATACAATTGTTTATCACGAAAGTAGTCAGTAATACTATCCGCAAATGTCGGTCATGCTCCTCCTCATTTCTAATAAACCAATATGTCATCTATGAACACTACCACGAACCGATCTAAATATGGTTGAAAGACTTGGTTCATCATGTCCATAAATGCAATTGGTGCATTGGTTAGTCCAAACGGCATCACTACAAACTCATAGTGTCCGTAACGTGTCCGAAATGCCGCCTTATAAATGTCCGCTTTTTAACCTTGAGTGGTGATAACCCGACCTCAAATCAATTTTGGAGAAAATCAAGCTCCTTTTAATTGATCAAACAGTCGTCAATTTCTGCAGAGGATACCGATTCTTGATCGTCAATTTATTCAATTGTCTCGTAGTCAATGCACATACGCATCGATCCATCCTTCTTCTTGATTTAATGTAACGGGTGCTCCCCACGGAGACACACTTGGTCGAATAAATCCCGATCCAAGATTCTTGAATTTGAGCTTTGAGCTCACCAACTCCTTCGTGCCATTCTATAAGGAGCAATGGACACCGGAGTCGCCCTGTGCAAAAGCTCAATGCCAAATTCTACTTCCCGATCCGAGGTATACCGAAGTTCTTCGAAATACATCGGAAATTCCTTCACCGTCCTCACATCATCCACAGATAACTCTTTGGCATCCAAAGCACGATAAAGGCTAGGAATGCTCCATATCCTTTCCGCACCAACTTCTCCGCCTTTAATGCAGATACCACATTTGCCAAATAGTTCCTTCGCCGCCAATCATTATGACTTCCTTATCATCCGAGGTTCTTATCGACATTCATTTTTCAAAGACAATCCAATTGCGCCTCGATGTTTAACCACCAATCCATGCCTGTAATGAGATCGAACTCACCGAAAGGTAGTTCCATCAAGTTTGCTAAGAATATCTCCTCTTGAATTTTTAAGGGCACGCCTTTAAATATTTTATTAACTATTACCGATCGTCCTAAAGGACTAATTATCGCTCATCTCACTATCGATAATTTCAGATTCTAATTTCAGGTTTCTAGATATGGCACTAGATACATATGAATGAGTAGAGCCAATATCTATTAAGGCAATAACAGGTACATCAAAAATGAAGAACGTATCAGCTTATCACATCCGTGCATTGCCGCCTCATGGCGCCTAACCGCATAGACCACCCAGCCGCCTTTGCATCCGCATTTCTCTATTACCATTGCCTCGACCGGTGCACCTTGACCACGACCAGCCCCATTACCACCACGACCGGTCCACGACCTCTTGGTGGTC
Source organism: Gossypium rotundifolium (assembly GCA_025506655.1). NCBI lineage: Eukaryota > Viridiplantae > Streptophyta > Magnoliopsida > Malvales > Malvaceae > Gossypium > Gossypium rotundifolium. Next base: position 185,060,801 of record CP106727.1, on the reverse strand, counting down.
ACTGACACTCCCGCCTACTGGCATCATTATTACGAACTTCTTGAGTCGTATCCATACGCCGAGGACAATTTTGTATCGATGATCCATTGAACCGCATTTGTAGCATGCGCCGCTTTTCTCCAACATTCTCCAAAATGTCTTTTCCCACACTCGCAATCTCGACTCGATTATTTGCTACCGGGTTCTACCTTGAACTGCTCATCATTCCGAGGTCTCTTCCGAATCTCTTTAAAGAACCAGATCATTGTGTCTCTCTCTTGTTTCAAATTTTTCTCGCTCGCTGCTCAATTTTAGCCTCCTCGGCAATTTTGGCCTTCTACAAGAGTGGAAAATTCCTAACTTGTCGTGGAGCAATCGTAACCTCACCATCATTAAGTCCATCCTCAAACACACGCAACGTTCGTGATCTGTTGCTACAATTGTCCGCATAACGGCTCGACGTAAAACTCGATTTCATATGTCGCCACTGCCTTACTTCCTTGGACAAGATTCGAAATTCCTTCCTTCGAGCGCCTACATAACTCGCTCCAACATATTTTCCTTGGAAGGCGCTTTAAAGAATTCCCAATTAATCAAGGCAGCTTTGGTGCCTTCTCAACAAATGAGCCACCACCGACACGCCTCATCTCTTAACAAGGATACAGCCTCCTCGCTTTTTGCTCGACAAGACATTCCATGTCATCCATGATCCGCTCCACGCCTTCGAGCCAAGATTCACCACATTCGAGCTACACCAGACTCCTCTAAAACTTCGCATTATTTGACTTAAGTCGCTCTGAAATTGACCCACGAGTTGTTGGCCCAATTCTAGTTCCAAAGGACCCTTTCCAAGACTCGCAGATTGCTTGAGTCAATGCATTATCTTCTTCCATGTGATCGCGTGATCCCGTCTCACTTTCAATTGACGCAGTGGCCTACTTCCCATATGATTTGGTGCTTCAACAGTAGCACCTCGGCCTCTACCACGGCCACGCTCACCACGCCCACGACCACGCCCTCTAGTGCTCATGATAGCTTGTTCGTTTTTATCTGATTACAAGTTTTATGAATCAGAAAATTTGTTTCGGTGTTTATTAACGATATTTTATGAGATTTGAGATATAAGGTTGTTTTTTCCACAACATATCCTATAGTCTCAATCTCTACGGTTTTTCACATCTAAAACTAGAAGTTCTAGAGTGTTCCTATGATTATATCATAGTAATTATTAAGCAATAAATACTTACTTGACTTGTTGCCGGATGCTTGTGGTGCCATACTGATCTTTTAAAATTTGAACGATTTCATACAGAAATTATTTATAACCCAAACCACAAATGAAGTTTTTGAAACCGGCTCGATATTACTAAATGTAACACCCCAAACCCGGTCTATGCATTAAGACTAGATTTGGTTTGTTACATGAATCGAGCTATATATATATATATATTTTTTAAAATCTTCAATAAGTTGAAAGTTACAATATTATTTACAGGATTTAAATAAAATTAGAAGAGTATTTGAAATTGATAAATATTAGAAAACATTAGTTGAAAATCATTGTATTATCAAAACCTTTAGGTAATTTATTAAAGAGTTAACAATAATAAATTATTTATAAAAGAATTTCATATACTTGAAAACCCAAATTTATTTTAATAAAAACATCATATAATCATAGCCCATAATTAAAAGTCTAAAGTATAGTTTAAAACCAAACACACATAAAATCCATAAATTATTTATAGAGGCCCTTATTACAAATAACCCAAAATAGTAAAATACTTATTAAAAGTTCGAGTTTAAATAACCCAAGTTTTGCAAGATGGCCTCCACGAAGTCATCCTCTACCAAGTCCACGCCAATTTCCATTACCCGAGATGGAAAAATTAAAGGGGTGAGTTACTTAGAACTCAAAGTGTAACTCACTTACCACCATTATTGGGCCGATCGTCAAGATATTATGCTGGGCTTGAGCCCAATTACAGAATTCAACAATATATCATAAAATAAAATAATTTAAAGATGCATGTAAAATGAATTTCCCAACCAAACCTAATATCCATCCGCTAACACCCCTGCATCAACCATCACACCTGGGGATCAAGTCAACCCACCCCGCCAACACACCAATCGTAGGCATTAAGCCTTTTTATAATTGTGGCAAAGCCACCGAACTAGAGGCAATAAGCCATATTTGTGGCAGAGCCACCGAACTAGAGGCAATAAGCCATTTGATTATTTGTGGCAAGGCCACCGAACTAGAGGCAATAAGCCATATTTATTTTTGTGGCAAGGCCACCGAACTAGAGGCAATAAGCCATATTTATTTTTGTGGCAGAGCCACCGAACTAGATTTTTGGCAACAGGCCATTCTTCTCTTCATATACCCCACCCCATGCAATTATGTGTATATAACAGAATATAATCATATAACAATTTTTATTTAATCCATAACATTGGTGGGTTTATCATTAAACATTTCATTTGGCCCAAAAATTAATTTAGCAATTTGCCCATTTAGCAGTTTAGTGGGCTTTGGCCCATTTATCAAACTAGAGTATTTTGGCCCAATTTAACTAACTAGAGTATTTTGGCCCAATTTATCGAACTAGAGTATTTTGGCCCAATTTAACTAACTAGAGTATTTTGGCCCAATTTATCGAACTAGAGTATTTTGGCCCCCATTTTCACCAAACATACAATTTACATAATAACAAGTAATTTCTCGGGGCATTTTCGTAATTTTCACGATTTAGTCGCTTTTACGTATTTTCGTCAAAATATCGCTTTTACGCTTTTACCGATCTAGTCGCTTTTACGATTTTACTTCCATACCAAATTTACATCCAACCGAGAAATAGTGTGAAGTTACACACCTCGATACCGAGAGTACTAATCCTTCTCGCCTCGGCACCTAAAACATATTTCGATCCGTTAGAACACTATTTCAGATAAACACACTTAATCGATAATAGATCCAAAATCTTACCCTCTTGATTTTGAATCACTTCGATTTTCGACTTCTCCTCGCTTATTGGTTCGCTCGTCACGAGAATCCACCAACGATAATGGCTCTAAGTTCGTACTACTCAATAATTGACTCCTTCTAAGATGGTCCGCAACCCGTGGAAAATCCTCGATCGCCAAATCGCTTTTCGCTTAAATGGGGATTTACGATCCGCCTCTTAACGTGACTAACCACCGCCTTTTCTTCCCTATTTTGAAAGTCTTCACGATCAAAGGAATATTAGTTAAATCTAATATAATATCGAATAGTACTAGAGGCTTTAAAAAATGTGATTTCCTTACCACAAGAAATCGATTCCAACGCTTCTACGATTCTCCGATCACTTGAGTTCCGATCTTCCGTTATTGCACTATATAATAACGAATGAAGCGTTATTAGAACTAACGCTTATTTCGATTCAAAAGGCCTTCATAACACCATTAATATTCAGCCTTAATACTTTAATAAAATGAAAACGAAAAAGAAGAACCCTTACCTATAATCCACGATCGAAAAGAAAGGATTGAGAAAGGTGTTTGTGATGGATGAAGATTTCGCTATGTATGATCAAAGAAGAAAAATATAAAGATTCGCTAAGGCACTCTAGCATTCGCCAAGAGAGTGTTTGATGGAGAAACTTGATTGAAAAGAATTAAAATATGAAAAGAGATGGTGATGATGTTGTTTGATTTCAAAGAGAAGAGAAGAAAAGATGGATTTTAGGAGATAGTACATTCGACCATGACAAAAAAAAGAAAGGAAAAGGAATGGCTTTGGTGTAGATGATTTCGCACTTAGAAGAAATACAAAAGAAAACTCACAAGATGAATGAAAGTGACCAAATGGTCAAAAGAATTTGGTTTTACCAAATGCACAATTCAGCCAAGATGAAAGGTTGAAAAGAGAGAAAATAAAAATTCTGCACAAGGTGCAAGGAATGACCAAAGAGAAAAGGAATTCTAAGCCAAAACTAACACAAAATTCGGCCCCTCCCTATACCAAGTTGCCGCCCAAGACATGGTCAATTGGCCATGATTTGTTTCCAAAATTTTCCCTTGATATGTGCCTTATGTTCCCCCTATCTTTCCTTAAGTATTTGATTCCATGCCATATGTTAACTATTTCCTTAAACCTTTGATACACTAACCAAAAATAACATGGTCAACACTTACCATATATGTTCTTGGCCGACACTTGCTATCCATGTGCGTAAAATTAAAACAAAAATTTATCTAGATGCTAAACAAGGATTCAACCTCTTCCTCTTGCTATAACCCATGCGCCAACTCCACCATGCCATGTACTCAACTTATGACACTCATTAACACTTAATTTAACTTAAGTCTTAATGACCTTTGCTTCTCTTCAATAAATTCTCAATTATTAAATTTATTCCTTATCCAAATTATGCTATACTCCTCTTTAGAACTTCAATAAGAACTAAAAATAAAAGTAAGAAATTTTCCTTTAAAGTCTAAACACCAATTCATGCAATATATAAACACTGGATTTTTAGGGTGTTACGAATCGAAGGTGAAAATCATTTTTTCTCTTACTTTTTTTAAAAACAGTATATTTACATAAAAATATAGATCGAAAAGAAAAAGAAAAAAATAAACAAAATAAAATAAAATGAGAAATCACCTCTGCTGTTAAAGCCCTCTGTATTTTTTATTTCAGTATATTTTTTTTGGTCTTCGTATGTATTTCTCTGTTTGTGTCCTTTTTACAGATCATTATAGGATTTTTATAGCCCTCGAAATAAAAATAAAAAAGGAAAAAAAATATCTTGTCTCATTTTGCCATATTTTGCTATTGTTTTTTCCTTATTTGTCAAGGAGACTGACGAGAAGTTCGGCGTCAGAGTGATTCAGCGACCGATTGATTGTGCCTTGTCAAGGTGGCGTGGTAGAGAGGTGATTGGGGCGAGGGGTGGGCACTTGGGCTTCTTCAAATCGTTTAGGCATTAGGCCCTTTTAGGCCGCATGTGTTTTGGTCTGGGTATTGGGTTTGCAATGGGTTCAGTTTGGGTCATCTGTTTGGGGTGTAAGTAGGTTTTGGGCTAGTGGAATGGTCTATTTAATTGGTTTTGTAAATGGACTGTACAAATAAACATTGGTTTTCATTTTTATTTTTTTTACTGGTTTGTTTGTTTTAAGCCCGGGAAAAATGGGCCTCTTACAATTATGTTATGGATTCTTCCCATCATATCATCTATAGTCCATTTCCAATTATTTAATGATATTTCAATAAATTTTCCATATCATTGATATATATTTTTTATCTTGAACTTCAAACATTGAACTTCGAACTTGAATCTTGAACCCTAAACCCTAAACTTGGGGTTTTGCTTTAGGTTTCGAGATTCAAAATTCAATGTTTGGGGTTCAAGGTTCTGGATTGAGGTTCTAAGTTCGGGATTCAGGATTTAGGATAAAAAAAGTCAAATTATATGTCAATGACATGAAAAAATTTGCTGAATTGTGGTTGGAAGTAGAGGTGTTCATGGGTTGGGTTTAAGCATGATATTAACATACTTTATGCTTGCTCAAGCCTGACCAGACCCAAAATCTAGACCTAAAATTTCGTCCAGACCCGCTCATATTTTCAAAAGACTAACCCAAGCCCATTTAGGCCCGCCCATATAATTTTTAATTTTTTTAAAAAATATTTCTATTATATTATTTTAATATTTAATATACATTTTTTATTTATTAATTTTTTTTATATAGTCATCTTAACATTATTTTAATGTTTACATTAGAGTAATATTATATATTTAGTATATTATTTTTTAATGTGTTCTAAATTACATAATATATAAAAATAACATAATTTAAAGTATTATAAACTAAAGACGGGTTGGGTCAGGCCGGGCAGGGCTTGGGCCTTGAATGTCCAAGCCTAAGCATAAGCCTAATTTTTTTTGCCCAAACCCATTTTTCGTGCATAATATTTTTATCCAAACCCTCTCAAATTTCAGGCGGGCCTTCGGTCCTGGACAGGTAACCTAACCCATAAACAGGTCCAACAGAAAGGGTACATAAAATAATTTATTTTTTAAAATGCTTCATGATATTATGTCATTTATTACATATGATTTCGTTATAAATCAATAAACATACACTTCATAAATGTAATTTTCATTTAACTGTAATAACTAGGGAGGGCTAATGTAATTTGTTCTTAAATTTAACAATTAGATTTATTTTGGGATTTATTATTTTTGGCCTATTTTGATATTTGAAGTTGACAATTAAATCAATTTTGATATCTAAATTTGGACATCGTAAATATATGATAAGGTGTCATGTCGCAATTTTGTTAGATCAACACTTGAAATTTTTAAATATATATTTAATAATATATTTTTTTAAAACTTCAAGTGATGACGTGATATAATCCCAAAGTGGCACATCATCACACTTTTACGAAATCTAAGTTTATGGCTCAAAATATGAAAAGTTACCATGTTTGATGCCAAAATAGACCTAATTACCAAGTTTACCGACCAAGATTTAAATTAACTCAAGTTGGAATCAATTTTTTAAGGACACTTACCCCCTCGGGTTTAGTGTAAATACACTTACCCCTATGGTTTCAAGATTGTCCACTTACCTCTATAAGTTTGAAGAAAATCGATAAACCTACTTAAGATTTATAGGGTAAATTACCAGAATATACCATTTTAAAAAAATTTACAAAAAAGGGCCGAAAAAATAATTATTTACCGAAATGGCCATTTCCCCCGAAAACGCGTCCACGTCAGTGCGTTTTCAGGGGATGAATCAGAAAAGCGCGTCCATGAGGGAGCACTTTATGCCACATCAGCCAAAAACGCGTCCTTGAGGGCGCGCTTTGCTGATGTGGCAAAAGCGCTCCCTCGTGGACGTGCTTTCCCCTTGCAACGGTCAATTTTTTTTATCGTTGGGCCTCCAACAGTAAAAAAAAACTATAAAAACCCCCACCCTTTTATTTTTTTCACACAAAAGTCCTTACTCATTTTTCTCTCAAATTCTTCTCAAATTTCTCTTAAATTCCTTTAAACTTTCTCTCAAATTTCAGAATAATCCTTTAATATTTACAAAAAGCCCTTTTAAAATTTTTGAAATATATTTTTTTGATAAATTTTAAAATATTCGATCGTATTAGCAATGGCCGGAGAATTAATTCGTCTCGACAATAAACACATCTCCGTCGATCAAATGACAATGGTAAGTTTTAATTTTAATTTTTCAATACTATTTAATATTTTTTAGGTTTATGCAATTTTAATTAAATTTTATTTTATAATTTTTTTAAACAATCATAGATCAGGTGTTGCAACGCTATATTCGCAATATGCCTGGTCCGCCATTGCCGTTGATCGAGAATTACCTACGGGAAGTAGGTTTTTGGCACGTGGTCACGATAGGCTGGGGGTGCAAGTTGGACCCGAAGTTAATCAGTGCGTTGATAGAGAGGTGGAGACCCAAGACGCACACTTTCCATTTTCCATGCGGAGAGTATACTATCACTTTGGAAGACGTGCATTTGCAATTGGGATTGCCGGTGGATGGGTACGTAGTCACCGGGTCTGCAACTTCTAGTGATTGGGAAGTCGTATGCTACGAGCTTTTGGGTGCTATTCCGAATAACATTTACGGAGGTCGGATCGAGATGGGCTGGTTACGAGACACATTCCCGAAGTCGAATAATGATTCGATCAAATAGAAAGAATACGGTATGCTCAGGCATACATTCTTGAGATGATTAGAGGCTATCTGACGCCGGACTTGTCACGAGACCTCGTACATCTGAGGTGGCCTGAAACTCGTTGATTTTAGAGCAGCCGGTGAATTGAGTTGGGGGTCACCGTGCTAGCAAAATTGTATCGGGAGATGTCTTGAGCGATGCAAAAATAAAGCAAAAATAGGAGGTTGCCTATCACTACTGCAATCATGGGCACGGTTTCGATTTCCATTTTTACGTCCTCGAGTCGACCACCCATATTCATTCCCACTCATAACGAGGTAAATTTAATATTAGATTTTACAATTATTACCCAGATTTAAAATATAATTGTATGCTAAAAATTTATTTAATTAGGTGGAACCATTCGACGAGTTATGTTGGAATACCTACCTCGCTTGAAGATATACGGCTTCTATTAGAGTAACGGTCAAAATCACAAGTAAGTATTAAATAAAATATATTTTCATAATAAAATAGTCATTTCGTATTTCGTATTTCGTATTTAAAATTTAGTATTTCTTATTTAGTATTTAGTATTTAGTATATAACTAATATTTTTATCATGTTAATATAGTTTGAATGGACACCATACGAGGATCTGTCAATTCGGGCAGTAATTCCAGAGGAATTCTTTCAAAATTCGAGCATTTGGCATGTGAAGCTCTCATTGATCAACTATGCCACCGTGGAGATGCACCAGTCAGATCGGGTTCTGTGTCAATTTGGATTCTGAAAACCGATTCCCGTGGCATCTGAGGTGCTCAATGATGAGCACAAAATTGGCTTACGGCAGTTGCATACTGATTGGCCAAGATTTTGGTCAGCATATATTGAATTGTGGGAGAATAGGTATGATTATATACTTACTCGGGAACCGATCATTGTTCCTGAGCTAGCGTGCGTGCTGGAATACATGCCATGGTTTAGGATCTATGGCAAGCCGTATTTATTGTCGAAAGAGGAAAGGCGATGGTAACTTCGTGAAGAAAGGGAACGACGGGGCCCTTTAAATCCAATGAGAAGGGGTTATGAGACGGGACCATCAACAGCGCCGACAAAATTGTAGTATAGAAATGGCTTGCAGTATAGAAATGTGTCTCGACATTGCTTAAATATCCAGAATAGACGCTTGAACACTTGGCATCCAGGGAGCAATCGACCGTTGTAGTACGCCGGTTCCATTTCAAGGCCTGTTATACTGCCTAGGACATATCTCTCCAGCACCTGACACCACTGCCACACTTCATTATATGAAGCGTCCCACCGACCATGCAACTTTTCCAACGCCTTCTGCTTAGCTATCCAAGTCTTCCGGTAAGAGGGCGTGTACCCAACTAGCTACGAATATTGCCAATTAAGGTTGGCACTGTAGTCTTAGTATCTGCCTTCACGGTCAGTATTATTAAGTCAGTTAATATCCCTGAATCCATCTTCGGATGATCTTATGAAACACCTGTCAATGAAGTATGTTAAATAATGCAATATTACGTAATATCAGTATTATTCAAAAACCTTGAACACCTAGTGATACTGTACCGACAAGACATGATGTGGACCTTTGTACTTTTTAATCTCCCATAAGCATGTCCTTTTCTTCAACGAGGCCATGATTTTCCATGAACATGTACCGTCTTGCACTGCACACTTGGCCTCGTACTTATTGATTTTGGATTTAACCACGTTGTAGTTAACCCCATTATTGATGCTATATTGTTTCAATGCACCAAGAAAAGTATCCTTGTTGGAAAACTCTTTACCAACTTCTAATTCGCCCGAATCCAACAACAAACTTGTATGGTCATGCCTTCTATGTGGTAGTTTAGGAAACTCCAATGCATCGCCTTGAGATAGATCAACATTATGCATGTGGGCTGGAGGCGAGTACGCCCTGAATTGCAGATCTTTTTCTTCTTCATCTGAATCGCCTTCAACATCTTTAGGTACGGTTAGAACAGTCTCCAATTCATAAAATAATGCAATTCTGCACTGTCGGGTTGGGCTCTCGAGGTGGATCCACATCGGACTCATCATCCGACCCACTATCATCTACAACGAACTAGGACCCCTCGCCTGTGGATGTTGTGTGGAATACATTATCCCTTCTTAAACAACTTTCGTGACGTTCTCAATCATATGTGGATTGCCAACCACTAGAAGTTGATGGCGTTCCCCAATACGTATTTCTAGCATCGAACGTCGAAGGAAAGATATGCATGTCCCATCCACCAACCGAGTGTCGTACAGGGATTGCGTTTTCCATACTACAACCAAACACGGGCGCTTCCGTAGTCTACCTCCCACTAACAGAATGTCGGCTTGGGGTTGTGTATTCCCCTCGAACAGTAGTAGATGTTGAAGTCAAAGGAAGATCACTTGGTGGTGAAAATTGTACATATACCTCAAGATAGGGTAAGATGAGTCTCCACCATTACCTTCAAGCTCCGAGGACCTTTGATGTCGAATGATTCATATCTCATCGGATCAACCGAAGCACAAAATCTATACTTAATAGACTAAACTTTCATTGGCATTGTTCCGAAGATTTTACGCCTAATTCTTTTGCGAAGTTCTGTCAAATCTATGTTCCGGTTAAAACCCCATCGCGTTGTATTCTCCGATAAAAAAACAATACCATTTTCGGTGTCACAAACCTCACCATTGCAGTAAATAAGAGCATTAATACGTTTACTCATCTTCAGTTTCTATTTTACTTTTGCCTTAATTTCTGTTATGCAACCTGAGAATGAAATTTGGCTAATTTATAGTCTAAGGATTGCGGAGACTCATCAGCAAAAAAAGAGTGGCCACGTGGGAGTTTTTTCAACTCTTTTATCGATAGTGCATCGTGCTTGAAGCGTTTTGGTCACTATTTGTTCAGAAACATCTTCTCAAAATTATTTTGCCAGAGACTACTGTAGCAAAAGAGCGTCCACGTGGGAGCTTTTTTAATACTCTTGCTGACAGTGCATCCTGCTTGAAGCATTTTGGTCACTATTTGTTCAGAAACGTCTTCTCAAAATTATCTTTTTAGGAATTACTGTAGCAAAAGAGCATCTACGTGGGAGCTTTTTTCAGTACTCTTACTGACAGTGCATCCTGCTTGAAGTGTTTTGATCACTATTTGTTCGAAATGTCTTCTCAAAATTATTTTGCCAGAGACTACTTGAAACACCCCAAACCTGGCCCATTCACTATGACCGAATTTGAAATGCCACTACGGAAAATGTTCGAAAAGATTCTTACTTAAAAGTAAAAACAGTAAAAATTTTTTGCCTTTCATAAAACATTTTGTATTTAAAAACATTCTAAGGAAAAATCAAGTGGTTATAAAAATACCGGATTCAAAACTTTGGTATATACGTACTCTTAACATATAAGTTGCTAAAAATAAAACTTACACAAATATTAACTTAATTATAAATCCAATTAACCATACCAAAAATAAATAATTAAATACTTTAAGTGGCCCTTATTACATCAAATCATTATTCAAAAATATTTAAAATACTAAGTGCATAAAATTAAATAAAACGTCTTCTGCATGGGCCACCTCGTATCCACTCCAACCCGGTCCGGTCAACGCATTAAGTATCACCTGCGATGTTGGTAAAAATTGGGTGAGTCAAACAGACTCAATGCATAGTTATCTCACATGTCTCCACATATGGGCTTGGCCCATATCCATACAGTCCACATACAAAATCATGCAATTATGAAGCCCAACCCAACCTAATGTCCATCCGTCACACCTACCTTGGTGACCCATCGCCCAAGGTCAGCTAACCCACCGATCACATAAGTGATCCCACATGTCTGTATCCACGAGGTGACTCGGGGCCATCCTCAGTCCACGGTGAAGCACACAGCTATCATCCGTCGAGATGTGGCACCTAGCCAACACCTCCCTTGATGAAGCACATAGCTAACATCAAGCGCTAATGTAGCACATGGCTAACATTAGACCACGTACATAGTATGTACACCCTGTCTTTCTTTGTTCAAATCCCAGGCCCCATGCATATATATGTATCATGATAACATATCACTAGAAACAAATATACATTGCATGCCATCACATTTTCATACATATATCATATGCAAATTATCGACATAAAATCTTCGACACAGTTAATCAATTACCCATCATGGGTATCCACCACTTTAGCCCTTATTTCTACTATCATTCACATCTTAAACATACTTACATAGGCATATAGCATCATACAGATAACGGAGAAACGGTCAATAGCTACGCTTTTGTTTTGGCACGATCTACTCAATCCCAAACTTCCTTATGTCTGTCGATATCCTCCTTACTTATTCAAATCCCAAATACTTGCCCTTAAAACCAAAGTACACAATCGGTCACACTTATACTAAATATGGCCTATGGCCGAAACTATACTTACTTACCTTGAGTAATCGAATCCAAGAGACCCTTTTAAAACTCCTTCACATTGGCTACAACAAAAACACGAGATAAAGGCCCTATGAATATTCGGCCACCCTTAGGAAAAGAACTCAAACCGATTGCTTAAGAGAGAACACACTTACCACTATCGTTTTCTTGAAGGGACTAAAAGAGAAAAGGTTTCACTTCTAAAACTTGCGGCAGAGAAAAGAGGTAAGACCATTTGAAGATTCTAAATGGCTCCAAATACAATTGAAATATTCGCTATGGAGTTCCCTTAAGGTGTCAAACAAAGAGAAGAAAAAGGATGCTACAAGGTTCTTAAGCCTCTAAATCACAAAAGAATATTTGGCTACAAGGGAATTGGGGTTGAGAGGAAGAAAAGAATAAGAAGAGGAAGTGGGAAGAATTTGACAATGGTGAGTTGAGAGAAAGAGGTTCGGCTATCTCAAGAGGGATCAAAGAAGAGGAAAGCTTAAGGAGAACTCTAGTTTCGACAAAAAATAAACAAGAGATGAGAGATTTGGTGACTTAACAATTTCGGCACACCCCTCCTATCTACGCCTCAAAACCGATTAGGCACCCCCAAGGAATCCCACATTCGGCCACCAACCTTCCTCCTATCATGTCCCACATTATTCTCCTTTATCACTTTAATAAAAATAAAACAATCCAACATTTCTCTTATCAATCTCCTCATTTATCTCTTTATCACCCATTTAAACTAAAATAAATAAAATAAAATCACATTATCCTACTCTTAGTCGAATCTTAAAAAAAAAACAAAGTTTATCCCATCCTTTTGGAAGCCCACTTTATGCCCACTTGACTCAACTCCTCCCTTTGACCAACTCTCTTTCCTACGTCACATGCTAAAAAAATAAAACCCCACTTTATATACTTTAGACCCACTTGACTCTTATGAACCTCCACCTCCTAAGCTCCCTTTGAAATAGTACGCAACTTCAAGTACCCTAGGTGGCCACATAGCCATCAACCGCCGAGATGGGCACCAAGTTAACATCTCCTTGATGAGGCACACAAAGAACTCATCAAGCGCTAATGTAGCCGGAGCTATCATTAGACCACGCACACCTTGTGTACACTTCCTCCTTCATCGAATCAAGCCCCACCTCATGCAAATATATAGATGCTACATGTTAAGTCATTGTATCACTTAGGTACATAAATATACATATATAAATATACATCACAAATAATCTTACCGTCACCAGTACTCATCACTTAAGCCATTATAAACGGCTACCACACATAACACATGTGTTTAAACTTTAGCAATCGATCGAGAAATAGTGCGATGATTACGCACCTTAATGATACAAACGATCAGCTCTCGAAATATCACTTGACCAAAACTCTGCGATACTCCTTTACAACATCCTTACCTTGATGAATCGCACCTAAGAGTCCTCCCTACCGCCTCCTCCTTGCTGGTTACACAAGAAAGAATCACCTTATTAGGACCACAAGAATATTCGCCAATTCCATGCACCAAGACCACACTTTGGTTAACGAAATACACAAAGAAATAGATTAACAACATAATCCTTACCTCCACCACGACTAGAGAAAGGACCCAAAAGTTCCACCCCTTGCTTAAGATTCGTCAACCACTACGACAACAAGGAAGGTTTCAGCAACGGAAAAGTGGAGAGAAATAAGTAGGAAAATCGGCTAGGTGCCCTTGAAGATTCGGCCAAAGTGCATAGGTAAAGAGAAGGAATGTTTTTAGCGTTGGTAGAGTCCGGAAGAAAATGGATGAAAGCTTTAGAAGTGTAGGCTAAAAATTCGACAAAAGGTTCAAAAGGAAAACAAGAAAAGCTGCCCATTAAATAGCACATTCTGACACTTGCTTCCCCTTGAAGAATCCTAATTTCGCCGCCACCTATGGCCTCTTAATTCAAATTGATTTGAATTAATCAAATCTCTAAATTCACTCCCATCCAATCAATTCAAATTTAAAAAAAACAAAATAAAACCCACTTTTATCCCATATCCCCTCTTCAATTTAAAAAGAATAAAAACATAGCAATTATCCTTACTCCAGCCGAAAGGATAAAAGCTTAATCCTTTCAATTTAAAACCATGTGCCACCTAATTGCTTCAAATCTCACAAGAAAAAAAAAACAAAGAAATAAACTCCAATGCCGCCCACTCACGCCAACCAAAGAAGAAAAGAAGGAAAAATCCCCAAAGACCTCCAAGGCTCGAACACACGACACAGGGGAACCAATGACCATATAGCGTCCCCAAAGGCCATTCGGCCTAGGCGACTGCTAATGAAGCACAAACAAATTCTTTTAAGCCTTCCCAAAGACTTAACGCTTGCAAAATATGAAAACTCTGCCTCCCTTGCGCCTCGAACTCATGACCTTTACCCAATACTTACATGCAAATACACTCAGCCCACCGCTTTCATGTCCATAGAGCCCCAACAATTATTCATAAAGCCTTCATAGTCCATTGCCACTTTTCCAAGGCCATCTTTGTGTCATAACCTTCACCACTTATTCCTTTAAGACCTCACTCCTTTACGTCAAAAATGTAAAAATAATAGCCACCCATTTTGCTGCCCACACGACTCGAAGCAAGGCCCCTTGCCCACTGCACATGGCGTCATTCACCAAGGCCCTAAGTGGCGCCTTGCAGCCACTTTACCAAGGTGATTCTTATGTCCAAGAACTCCCAAAATTTTCCTTAAGGCCTCCTTCGCCTAGCTCCCCTTAATTAATACTTAAAACCAAATTTTCTCCTATGGCTCAAACCTTCCCTTAGCTTATAACTAGCCCCTAAAATACCTCAATTAATACCACAACGACCACACTTATGCAAAAAAAGAAAAAATAATTTAATCAAAATTAACCCCTATTTCAGGATATTACACTACTGTAGCAAAAAAGCGTCCACGTGGGAGATTTTTCAGTACTCTTGCTGACAGTGCATCCTGCTTGAAGCGTTTTGGTCACTATTTGTTCAGAAACGTCTTCTCAAAATTATCTTGTCAGATACTACTGTAAAAATTTCAAATAATTTTTATTTTGCTAATATATTTTTCCCAAAAACCTAAACTTAAAATTATTCTAATTAATTAACCCTAAAATCTAGTCCATTAATTTTTCGTTAAAACCCTAAACCCTAAGACCCTAAAAATCCCTAAATTGTAGCCTTAAAACCCTAAAAAATCATACCCCAACACTAAAAACAACTGAAAAGCCCATTGGGGGGTGAAGGGAAAAAGCGCGTCACGAGGAGCGCTTTTGCCACATCGAAGCGCCAGCCTTAAGGATGCATTTTTGGTGATGTGGCACAAAGTGCTCCTCGTGGACGCTTTTCTGATTCATCCTCTGAAAACGCGCTGACGTGGACGCATTTTCGGGAAAAATGGCCCTTTCCAGTAAATAATTATTTTTTCGGCCCTTTTCCGTAAATTTTTTTAAAAAATGGTATATTCTGGTCATTTACCCAGATTTATTTGCTAAGAAAATTTTAAATAAAAGACAATTATAATATTGTTATTATTTATTTATGTGTTTTTTGTCTATTTTTTTAGTTTTAATTTCAAAGTAATGAAATATATTTTATTTTATAAAATCATTTATATTTGACTTCAATTAAAATTAAGTATTTTAATTTATATTAATAATATGTAATTTAATTAGTTACCATTATTTAAAAATTCTAATGAAAAAATTGATTAAAACATGAAAGGAAAAAATAATCTCAACAATCATATATAATTAAAATTTAAATAGTTAACATGTACTTGCATAAAAATATTAAAAAGAAGACAATAAAAAAGAAAAAGAAGAAGACAAAACAAAATATTTCATTGAGAACAATTTGTTGAAACCATTTTTAAAGTTTTAGAAAATGGGGCCGACTTTTAAAAACGAAAATGGGAGTCGCCACCAATCCCTTTTTACTTAGGTGTGATTGGATCACCTTGTAAAATGTTTTATTTAAAACATTTGATTTTGGTCCACGAAAAACAAGAAAACGGGTTCGGGAGTTGGTTACGTATGAGGAAGGGTTAGCACCCTCATAACGCCCAAAATTTGGTACCTAATGGATAAAATCATATCCAAATGTTTGAAATTTAAAAGTATTTAAAAATATAATTTCTTAAAAAAAACTTCGAGCAATTTAAGTTAAAACTTGAGATTTCTTTGTTCTGAAGGAATATAAACATCACATCCAACACGTTAGGACACGATATTTTAAAACCTTCGTAATCAAAATCATCTCATGATTTACAAAACTTGTTAAAAGGATATTTAGTTATTTAGCCAAATGAAAAATCGCAACCCAGCACGTTAGGGCACTATTTTTCGAATTTCTAAATACCAAAACATTGCCTTATTTTAAAAACATTTAGATAAAATATAGTAATTTTGCAAAAATGTATTTTTATTTTAAAACGATGATCCATGTAAAAATATTGCATTCATGATATACTTCATTTTATATGACTATAGGCAATAAAGGAATAAAATATAAGATCACAATTAAAAACTACATTAAAGGCGTCATAAATAAAGGCAAGAATATGGACAAATAGAATGTATAAAGCAACAGATGACAAATTAATATATATATAAAACTAAATAAATATTAAAATTTCTCATGCAGTATTTAACTTTCATGCAATGACATATATTAAATAATAAATGAATTTTGCAAATATATATATATATATATATATATATATATATAATGCAAAAAAATAAGATGTATCTTAAAATAAACATGTTTATAATATTTTTATACAAACTATATATCTAATACAAATAATATAAACAATATATATTATATAACATACGAAATTTCTAAAATATAAAATGATTTGAATTATACATATAATAATATAATATATAAAATTTCAAAAATATATAATACAATAATAAATATACAAATTATATATAATTTAAATAATAAAATAATACATAGTAGTAAAATTAAAATAATAACTTTAATAGTAAAATAATAATTGTAAGTACTCAATTTTGCCTGAGCCATTAAAAAATAAATAAATAAACCAGTGTTCTTTTATTACAGTCCTTTTTATAGACCTAAACCCAATAACCCAACCTAAACACCCTCAGAAGCTCAAAATTAAACCTGCTAACCCAAAAGCTTACATGGCCCAAAAGGCCCAATAGCTAAACCAACTTCAGCAAAAATCTAGGGTTTCTAGGAAACCCTTGCGCCGCAGCCTCGCACCCAAGCCAACCGGCACGACGTAACTCCGCACCCTCGATCGCGCCACAGTCATCGCAAATCACCAAGATCTTCGTCCACCTGCAAATGGAAAGGAAACAAATCGCAGTAAAATAGCAAAAATATATGTATTTTATTTTGGGTTATAAAAACCCATCGAAAACATGTAATAGAGGATACACAGATACACATACAAAAAAAAAAAAATAGATTCATAGAAATTAAAACAGAGGTGACTTCTCATTTCATTTGTTTCGTTCATTTTCATTTTCTTTTTTTTTCTTTCGATCTATATTTTCATGCAAAATATATTTTATGAAAAATAAGAGGAAAAGGGATTTACCTTTTGATGATGCTGAATGGTTTGATTTTGGCCTCCGACCACCGCCCTTGGTGGCGCGTGGGATACAAGGCCCAGAAATCTGACGTTTGAACTCTGGCAGTAGAGGATCTTTAGGGCATTCTCTGAATTTTTTTTTTAAAACAAGGAGCAAATGAATTTTTTGGCCTGAAAACTGATTTTTATAATGGTATAAAACGACACCGTTTTTGCTTAGGCCAATAAGCGCCAAAACGATGTCGTTTTACAATCAGACCCGCGTGTTGACCAGTTTACCGGGGAGGATCCGCGTGTTTCTGTATAAATGGTCTAATAACCATTTTAGTCGCTCCGCATTTTTATATTTTTTAATTCCTTTTAATTTCATTTTTTTATTTTCTAATTCGGCCCTAAAGTTTAATTTTGTTCCAATTTAATCCCTCCGACTCTTTTAAGGGCCAAAATCAAGACGTTGCCGTTTTTAAAATCTGGCTTAATTGTTATTTTAACCCCTGTGATTTAATAATGGTTTTAATTTAGTCCTTTTAATATGTTTTAAATGCTATTTAACCCCTGCTTTTTATTTTAATTTTAATTTTATCTTTTTGTTTTATTATTTTATATTATAATTAATAGTTTTATCACATTAAAATATTCTATATTATTCTCTTATATTTATTAATTTATATATATATATGTATGTATTATATGTATTATTTATATATTATTATATATATTTCTTTGTTATTTCTTATATTATATTTTATATGGTATATATTATTATGTTACATTTATATATATTATTTCTAAAACTTTATTTTATAAAATTTATCCATATTACCTAATCTATTTTATTTATATTGTTTATATTATGATTAGTGTATTATATATATATTTTCATCATTTTATTTTGTTTAATATTATTTTAATTATATATTATTTTCATAAATTAGTCATTATATTATTTCATACATTGTATAATATTATTATATTATATTTTATATAAAATATATTTATGTCTAATTTATATTATTTATATTTTATTTATTCAAAATCATTCTATACTATTCTTTTTATATACATTGTTTGTATTATTTATATCATATATGTATGTAATATTTTTATTTTATTTATTAATCTTGCATGAAATATGTTCATATTTGTTTTATTATTTATTGTATTTGTTTATACTTCATCATGTATTCACTTGCCTTAGTGTAGGAATTATTATTTGTCATATTTTGTATTATTATTTCTTTGTGGTCTATCTTAAACGTTAGTATATTTTCTTTTAATATTTATGTTTTATAATTAATGCAATATTGTTACATGATTCTTGTTTATTATAAAAAAATCCATTTTTTCGCAAAACCATTATATTTTTAAAAGTTTTTAAAATAAGGCAATGTTTTGGTATTTAGAAATTCAGGAAATAGTGCCCTAACGTAATGGGTTGCGATTTTCCGTTTGGCTAAATAACTAAATACCCTTTTACAAATTTTGTAAATCATGAGATAATTTTGATTACGAAGGTTTTTAAATATCGTGTCCTAACGTATTGGATGTGATGTTTATATTCCCTCGGAATAAAGAAATCTCAAGTTTTAAATAAAAACTTATTCTTGGGAATTCAAAGTGTTTTGCCTTAACTTATTGGGTTCGACATTTTGCGTCTCGAGGTAGGAATTTTCTCAAAGAAGGACGAGCTTAATTTTAAAGTCATGAAATGCTATACCTTAACTTATTGGGTAAAGTACTTTATTTCTTTGGGATAAGCAAGTCTTGGTTTTCTTTCAAATAAAAGGATCATATATTATAATTTTCTTATTTTCAACATTTGGACATGATTTTATCGATTTGGTGCCAATTTTTGGGCGTTATGAGGATGCTAACCTTTCCTCATACGTAACCGACTCCCGAACTCGTTTTCTTGTTTTTGTGGACCAAAAATGTTTTTTTAAAATAAAATAAAATGTTTTACAAGGTGATCCAATCACACCTAAGTCAAAAAGATTGGTGGCGACTCTCATTTTTCATTTTTAAAGTCGATCTCCATTTTTCTAAAACCCGATTTTAAAATGGTTTCAACAGCTTGGCGACTCCGCTGGGGACCAATAAGAGAGTCAAGTCAAAACTCGATAATTTTATGTCCTTATGTTTGAATTTAAAAATCTAGTTTAAAAATTATGATTCTTTTTTGTTGCATGTTGTTTTATTTTTATCTCAGCATTGCATTGCATTGCATGACCGTTGTGGTCGTACCCTTAAGTGGGAGCGAGAAGCTACTCCTTCGTGAGGTTTTCACCTCCGTGCAGGATAGTGAATCGCTTCCAGGATACATCCGTACCTATGTCTTCGTGAGGTTTTCACCTCCGTGCAGCCATAGGGAAATGTATTCCCTTGAACCGAACTCGGTCCATATGAGCCTATAATGGGTGAGGATTGAGGTATCTACTAGTTTGGGTACCCCAACTTTAGAGCAAAATCACATGTAGAGAACCCAGGAACCTACCCTAGGTAGAACTACGTTGAATCTTAGTAGTTACCCAGGTAGATATGTGTTTACTTTGCTTGCTTTATATTTCATGATACTAGTTATGTTTCATCTTTTTGTGCATGTCATTTCATACATTAAGAGGTATCGATTCAGGGTCAGTTTCTAGAGTTAGAAAGTTGGTTATGGAGAATGAATTCCTTGATAAAGTGGAAAACAATGCAATCGTTCGTATATAGTTAGAGCATAGGCAATTAGAGAAAGAGGGTATGGCTTTGTTTGAGCAAGAGAAAAATGGGGCAGCGTTAGAATCTCAGCCACTTGTGCCTCCTGATGTTGTTCTAATCAAAGTAGAATCAGATGCGAAGAAGATTGTATGACACCCTATGGTAAGGCATGGTGTTGGAACTAAAGAACAGAAGGTAATTATACTTACCAATTATTTCAAAGTAAGCGTAGGAAGTACAGATGGACACTTTTACCATTACAATGTTTTTCTTTCATATGAAGATGGTCACTAAGTAGACGGACGTATTCTATTAGCACCAAGGTTAAGAGTAGGCAATAGTGAAGATTCTTTCCAAGGAATGGGCGTTGGAATTTTAACAATAAGGAATCGGTGGAGCCATCTAGGATTGAAGGATGGACTGTTGTGAACTTCTTGGCTCCTCGTTGTGATCCAAACAACATTGCAAAAGATTTGATTCGTTGTGGAAGGAATTCGTATTGATCCCTATTTGATATATTCAATGAGATGAACCAGAATAGACGCTTTTCACCTATGGTTAGAATTTAAATGGAAGCGAAAGAATCTTTCTGAGTATGAAATTGTGACTCAGTGTATGGCACTAGTTAGGGTGAATGATCAAATCTTCTTCTGAAGATCAAAGGCTAAGCTTGGACGATCTCTTCATCTCCATCAAAGCAATAATTCGTGACTGAGTTAAAGTCAATATCGAGGAAATGAAGGGTAAAATTGAAGAGTTAGAAGCAACATGGCACAGTTGTGAACTTCAGATCGAGCTTCTTGAAACAAGAGAATAGCGTTAGAAGGAAGAGCTTTACTATTCCCATTACCAAGTTAGAAGTCGGGATTACCTCATGGGTGAAGCAATAGTTCAGATTTTGGCATCACAGGCTGATACATTGAGCACGAAGTATGAGCTGCGGTCAGATCGTGGTCAAGAGTTGGCTTTGTTGTCAGAACTATAGGATTTAGGGTGAAAGCATATAGTAGTCCATTTTATGTAAAAGAATTTATTTTCTAATAAAGTTTTCTCCAATGAAGTTGATCAGAATCGATGCCTCTTTACATTCATACATTTGCATTACATTGCATCATTTGCATTAGACTTTTACAAGAGAATCCTAATTAGGTCAAAATATTTCAGAGTTAACCTGAAAAACATGGAGCAAAGGTTGGAGAGAATAGAACAAATGCAAATACAAATGCAGGAGCAATTGACCTAGATTCATCAAGAAATCCAGGAATTTCAAATGAGTATGATAGGCCAGCTAACCGGAGGACTTGGAAAAAGGAGTAGCTCAGTGGACAATAGTAAGGATGACGAGGAAGACATCGTTTACTCTTCAATGGGTGTTAACACGAGCAATGATCAAGCCAAACCGGTTGCTCTGGTAGAAATGAAGGAAAGAGGAGAAGGGACCTCAAAAGCCTTGAAGAAGAAGGAAAAGAAAATGAATAATGCCGGTAGGTATAACTCTGAAAGGCTTTAATTTACGCCAATCCCTATGACGTATACGGAGCTATATCAAAGTTTGTTTGACGCACACGTGGTGTCCCCATTTTACTCGAAACCATTGCAACCTCCGTTCCCAAAATGGTATAACGAGAATACTCAATGTGAGTACCACGCGGAAAAAAGGGCCACTCAATCGAAAACTGCAATACGTTTAAAAAGTTGGTCTAAAGGTTTATTAAAATGGGAGTTGTGAAGTTCGATGATCCATCAAAACCTGATCACTTTAATGAGGAAGTGAATTCAGTAATTGAAGGAGGTGACAAGAAAGGTGCTATTCTTTGAAGAAATCAAAGAGTGAATCAGAAAACGAAGTTTCCAAACCCTTGTGTAATTTGGAGTGTTTTGAATAATAAGATTGTGGAAGAAATCTCTGTACTTTTAGGGCTAATCTAGAATAATGTTCAAAACAGGCTTGTTGTCTTGGGACTAGAGGCAACAAGAACTCTTTTGTGAAATAGGCTTATGTTCAAAATTTTATTTCAATAAAATGCATTTGTTTGAGCACATATTTTTATTTCATACTGTACATTCTTTACCAATATTCTTTCATTCTTTATTTGTGACCATACTATCCAAATAATCATCCTTAGAATCATTTATTCTTTGGATTAGTTCACCTTCGTACCTAGGTACCCAGATTAATGTCATGAGCGACATTGTTACTGACTCCCTTTTAAAACAAGATATAGGTCTAGGGGATCTCAGGATTTTGAAGATGACAGAGATTGTGACGTATATTTTGACTTGTTAAGAATGGTGAAACAAGATGGAAAAGACCTTACTCTACAAAAGGGTCATAAGATATTACGAGCCTAGAAAGGGTGAAGATCGAAGCCCAGAAATAATGGGAGACGTCATTGAGTTATTCAAAGATGTTTTTGCACAATCATATCAGGACACGCCAGAGCTACTAAGATGCGGGCTAAACATGAGAATCAAGCACCACCGATCTACATAGAAAGGGGTGGTATCAGCTATGCTGAATTTAAGTAGACAAGATTCATATGCCTACTCCAGTTCTTCACAAATTTTCCATATATGGGGCATGGATGTGATGGAGCCAATCTCGTCAAAAGCTTTTAACCAATATTGATTCATTGTCGTGGTCGTCGTTTACTTCACTAAGAGGGTGGGAGTAGCTTCAGATGCCAATGTTACGAGGTCAAGGTCATTAAATTCTAAAAAAAAAAAATCGATGTTAGCAAAGAATGCATAACTGTACAAAGTCAAAGTCTACAGTTTATCCAAAGGTCAGGCAATATATCACAGTGTAACAAAAGTTGCCAAAAAAAAAAGAATGAAAGGTGGCTAAGACTTATAAAGATTGGCATAAGAAGCTATCATTTACTCTCCATCTTATTGAACGTAGCCCAGAACCTTCGCTGGGGCAACATCTTACCCATTATGGAACTGAAGCGTGTTTGCCAATTGAACCTAATCGAAGAAAAGGTTAAAAGTTATATATCATGGTTGGATGATACGAGCTTACGACAAGGAGGTTCATCCTAGAGAATTCTACAAGGGGAACCTAATGTTGAAACAGATTTTTCTTCTACAAAATGGTTTTAGAGGAAAGCATATGCCAAACTGAGAAGAACTTATATAGGGCTTATTCTAGAGGAGCATTGATATTGACCGAGATGGATGCCAAAGACTTGCCCAATCCGGAGAATTCAAATTCGATCAAGAAGGGTTTTACCTGAAAAGGAAAGGGTCAAGGTGAAAACCCGCAAAGGGCGCCTTGAGTCCAAAAAAAAGAGAAAAGGAGAGGCCAAGGCGAAAACCCGCGAAGGGCGCTTTGAGACCAAAGGGGATTTGAGTTGAAAACCCGAAAAGGGTGGCTCAAATTTTGATCAAAAGTGGGGCACACAGTAGTCTTCTACATTTGAATTAACAATGAAGAAGTATGTTACGTCTTGAGGCGTTGACAGAGTACTCCAGATCCCCTAAACACATATTGAGTTTTAAATGGTCCTCAAGAAGTTGGAACAGAGAAGCTCAGACTGCGATATCTGGGGCACCTAGTTTCCCATTTTACCCATTTTAAAGTTATCTTTGATTACTTTATTCTTTTTACACCCTAATTAATTTTCTTTTGTAGCCTCTGCTATATTTACTTTGTTCCTTTTAAGATATACCAATCAATTTTCATTTATTGTCTTGGTTATCTTTAATTAGCTTATCTGTTTCGATTATTTTGCAATTTTTACTACTTTTACTATTATTTAATATTTTTATTATTATTGGTTATTTATTATTTATTATTATTTGTTATTTTCATTATATTTTACTATTATTTGTTTGTTATTATTTATTTTGTGTGTGTTATTATTTTATTTTTCTACTAATATCATTATTTTATTTAGTATTATTATTATTTTGTTTTTATCATTATTATTATTTTTTCTATTTTTATTATTATATCATCATTATCATCACTAATATTATTATATTTATTATCACTATTAATGTATCTTTATATGTATATTGTTATTACTACTATTTTATTTTCTTTTCTTTAAAATTATTACTCTTATTTTACTTCCATTATTATTATTTATTATTATTATCATTATTATTATCATGTTACTATTATTATTTCATCGTTATTTCTACTACGGTTAATATCGTAATACTTTCAATATATTATCCTTACTTATACATATATACATGTATGTGTCTTTCATTATCCTTTCCACGTGTAACATCTCATCATTTGTCGCACTAATCTCACCCGGTTTATCAAATTTTCAAATAACCAATATTTCAGTATTAAAGGTTCGAGGAATCGAGCCTAACTTCTTGGGTTCGATTTCTTTCATTTAATCGAATAACGGAATATCCTTTTGAGATCGCAATACAAGTTTTAAATAAAATACTTGTTCTTGGAAATTCAAATGTTATACCTAACTTCTCGGACACTACATCTAGATACCCGAGATGAGTTTTTAAAAGTAAAGGAAATATTCCGTATTTGGAATTTTGAGAAAATCGAGCCCTAACTTACTGGGTTTCGGTTTTTCATTTGACAAATAACGGAATATCGCCTTGAAATTTTTAGCCAAGTTTTAAAATCAAAGACAAGTTCGGTTTGGGAGTCCAAAGCGTCGTACCTAACTTCTTGGATATGATGCTTCATCTCTTCGAAATAAGAAAGTCTTAACGTCCTTCCGATCCTTGAGTTTTGAAAACAAAAGTATCTATTTCGAATCATTTCAAAGTTTTTCAACATTAGGACATCGATCAATCAATTTGGTACCAATTTTGGGCGTGTCGAGGTGCTAATCCTTCCTCGTCATGTGAATCGACTCCGAACTCATTTTTGGATTTCGTTGACCAAAATCGTTATTTTGATAAATCAAACTGCTTATTAAAAACAAGCTGCTTTTCTGAGGTGACCCGATCACACCCAAATAAAGATCGGTGGCGACTCCTTCTTTTCATTTTTAAAACCCGAGTCGACCGTATCATTTATGTTTTATCAAAAATGGTTCTGACGACTTGGTGACTCTCTTGGGAACTCGAGGGTCGAGCCATAGATTGATTGATTTTGTCTTTTGATTAAAATTGGAAAATGGTTTGAAAAATCATGCTTCTTTTAATGCACTTTCAATATTGGGTCTCAGTAAATACTTTGGCATTGCATTGCATGACCATTGTGGTCACACCTTTAAGTGGGAGTGAGAAGCTATGCCTTCGTGAGGTTTTCACCTCCGCATGGGCTAGTAGACTGCTTTTGGGATATATCCGTACCTATGTCTTCGTGAAGTTTTCACTTCCGCATGGCCATAGGAAATGTATTCCACCAACCGAACTCGGTCCGTATGAGCCTATAATGGGTGAGGATCGAGGAATCTCTTGGTTCGGTACCTCAAACTTTAGAACTCAACCACATGTAAAGAGCCTAAGAACCCACCCCGAAATGAACTATGCCAAACCTTAGTAGTTACCCGGATAGGCGTTTGTGTATTTTACATGCTTTATATCTCATTCGTGGTTCTAATTGATGATATTTTATTTCCTCGCATGTCATTTCCATTTTAAGAGGCATCGATTCACGGTCGGTTTCGAGTTAGAAAGTTTGGTTATGGAAAGCGAATTCCTTGATAAAGTGGAGGACAATCATTTGTCCGCACATGGTCGAGCAAAGCCAATTAGAAAGAGGGACAACTTAGGTGAGGGATATGTCTTGGAATTACGGATTTCACCAATATCGTTGTCACGTAGAATGAACTCTAGGAGTTGAAAGAAATATGGACCCAGTGGGATGACGAGGCAAAGTAGTTGTTCTATAGTACTTACAGCGATCTACCATACCTGCTTGATATCAAAATAGATAAGCACCTATTTCGAGCAATGACTCAGTTCTGGAATATTGCTTATAACTGTTTCTCGTTCGGGAAAGTAGATTTGGTTTCCATGGTAGAGGAATACACGACCTTGCTACGTTGTCTGAGAATTCAAGTTGATAAAGCTTATTCCAAAGCAGTTAATAGCCCGACTTTTGCGAGGAAATTGATGAATATCACGGGAATGAGTGAACAATGGGCCTCAGCTAGAATGCAGAAGAAAGGTCGGGGTAAATGCATACCTTGGATGTATTTGAGGGACCTGATCCTAACGCATCCTGATGCAAAGAAAAAGATTGACGTCTTGGCCTTATGTATTTACGATTTGGTGATCTTCCCAAAAGCCCTAAGACACATTGACGAAGCAGTTATTGATCTATTCAGTCGATTAGACAAAGGGGTCACACTTACTCCCGCTATCTTGGCCGAAACATTCAGATCCTTGAATGCATGTCGGAGAATAGGTGAAGGCGAGTTTATCGGATGTCTTGCTTGATTGTTATTGGCACAGTTCTATAGTCACTTCTGGAAGGTGGAGAAAGTGTCTTATCGGTTTTTGTCAGAGAATTGCTCCCCGTTGAAAGAGATAGTAGCTATGCCTAGGAGAGAAGACGTGTCCAAAGAAAACTGGATAGCGCTCCTTCAAAACCTTTAAGAAGACGACATCGAGTGGAAGGCTCCTTGGATGATTCCCAACAAGGTCCTTTATCGTTGTGGAAACTTTGACTGGGTTCCTCTACTGGGAATTTGGGGTGCCACTGCATATGCCCCTTTGCTGGTCCTAAGACAGTATAGTTCAAGACAGTTTGTACCAACGACATACGGGCTAGCTCAATGCGAGTTCTCATACGAAGTGGGAGCTATAAGAAAAAGGTTAAAGAGATCTCTAGTGCCTGGAATCAGATTCATAGAATGAGAAGATTATCCACATGGCCAAGGATGACCCCGAAATATAGTGAATGGAGGGCTAGGAGAATCAATGATAACATCCCCGAGCCAAATCCAGAGGGTGCCCAATCGAGAGAAGAATACTTGCGAGTGGTCCCGTCAGAATTAGATATTGTGAAACAAGATTTTGAACGGATGAGTTCGGAGCTTGGAAAAAGGATAGAAAAGCTGGAAGAAGAAAAGATGCTCCTTCAATTAGAGGTGAACGGTCAAAAATTAGAGGCTGAAAAACTTAGAAAAGAAAAATAAAAGGCAGAGGAAAATCGAGATAGCTTGAAGACGGAATACAAGAAGATACGTCTAACGATAAAAAACTCTGGATTAGGGAAAACTTCGGAGTAGTGGCGACAAGAGATCAGAGAGGAAAAAGCCAGAGTTAACGATTGGGAGAAAAAGTTTCAAGAAATGCAAACTCAAAAAGAGGCCTTAGAGAAGGGCATGACAGAAAACCAAAAGGAGAAAAAGGGACTAAAAGCTAGAATAGCTGAGCTTGGGCGGTCTCTGCACCACTATCGAAGTCAAGACTCAGAAAGCAAATTGAAATCAATTCTGAACAGAATCAAGGAAATGAAAGGTAAGGTTGAAGAGCTAGAATCGGCATTACACAGTAGTGAGCTCCGGATTGAGCTTCTGGAAACAAGCGAAAGGCATTAGGAGGAGGAGCTTCGCCATTCTTGCGAGTAAGTTAGAAGCCAAAATTACCTCATGGGTGAAGCGATAATCCAGATTCGAGAGGTAGCTGATCACCTACAGACTTTGGCTGCAGAAGCTAACATATTGAGCTTGAGATATGAGCTACCGCCGGGTTATAATCAATAACTAATCTCTTTGCTTGGGAAAATCAAAACCTTAGGCCTTAGGGCGAAAGCATATTTGTAATATGCTTTATGTAAAGGGTTTTGCCTTCTAATAAAGTTTTCTAAAATGAAGTTGATTAGAATCGATGTCTTTTTCTTGCATTCATGCATTTGCATTGCATCATATTACATGCATTTAAGTTTATAAAAATGGGCCTAATTAGCTAAAATTATCAGAAAGAGAGAGAGAGAGAGAAAAAAAAAGTGAAAAGAGAAAATCTAGAAGTGGAACATCACTACAGAACACGCGCTAAAACCAGGAAAATGGATCAAAGGTTCGAACAATTCTAGAAAGAAATGCAGGAACAAATGTAAGAGCAAATGTTAAAACTCCAGCAGGAAATGAGGGACCAAATGTTGGAGGCCCAGAGGAATATGATGGCCCAAATGGCCCAAATGATGAACGGGGCAATGGATAAGGGGAAAGGTCCTATGCCTCCGGTCGAGGAAAGTAGTGAAGGCATCCCCTCGGGGTTTACCCCACCGCACGTAAGAACAAGGCTTGAGGAGTATATCCTAAGGCCACCAGTTACGATCAGGCCCCAACAAGGGCAGGACGACGCTAGACCTCTCATGAGTTTTCACGTAGGCTCCGGATCCCAACCAGGAGATAACCCGGCCAATCCTGTTGTACCCAATTTAGATATGGTAGAGAAAACGGGGTCGAGAGAAGAATCCTCAAGGCAGTTAGAGGATCGTTGCAAATGGCTGGAAGAAAAATTCAAGGCGCTAGAAAGTATCAATCATCACCATGGGATTGACGCAAAAGATTTAAGTCTGGTTCCGGATTTGGTGCTGCCTCATAAGTTTAAAATGCCTGAATTTAAAAAATACAGTGGGACTAGCTGCCCGGAGGCCAACATCACCATGTTCTGCAGCGAATGGCTGGCTACATGAGCAATGATCAACTCTTAATCCACTGTTTCCAAGAAAGTTTAGTGGGCGCAGCTGCTAGATGGTATAACCAGCTTAGTCGGGCCAACATTAGTTTCTGGAGAAATTTAGCTCAAGCATTTCTGAAGTATTACAGCCACGTTACGGACATGGCACCGGATAGAATTACTTTGCAAAGTATGGAAACAAGACAAAATGAAAGTTTCAGACAATACGCGCAGAGGTGGAGGGAGGTCGCCATGCAGGTCCAACCACCCCTCTTAGAAAAAGAGACTACCATGCTCTTCATTAACACCCTGAAGGCCCCTTTCATAACTCATATGATAGGGAGTACGATTAAAAGCTTTGCCGACATAGTAATGGCGGGAGACATGATCGAACATGCCATAAGGGGCAGCAAGATCGAGGCAGGAGAAAGCGCTAGAGGCCGCTCCTAAGAAGAAAGACGGTGAAGTAAATAACGTGAGCACACACAAGGCGATCATGGTTAATCGGCCAAAGGCAGTCACCTCTGGACAATAAGGTCCGGCAAGACAGGAATTGGGAACCAGACTCAATACCAAAAAATTCAATTCACGCCAATTCTAATAACGTACAAGGAGCTATACCAAACTTTGTTCAACGAGCATATCGTGTCCCCGTTCTATTTGCAACCATTGCAACCTCCATACCCTAAGTGGTACGAATCTAACGCTCACTGCGATTACCATGCAGGGGTAGCGGGGCATTCGATAGAGAACTGCCTCGCCTTTAAAAAGGTAGTCGAGAGGCTAATAAAGATGGAGGTCATAACACTCGATGATTTGATTAAAAAGGGGAGGTGGTGAGAAAAATCAAGAAGGACGTCACAGAGGTGAAAACCCTATTGAGAGTAGTCTGGGAGGAAATGGCAAAAAGAGGATTGACAGATTCAGATCCTGCGAAAAACTGGAGGCATATAAAGAACTACTGCGAACTCCATAAAACAAAAGGGCACGAGATTCAAGAATGTGCCCAGTTTAGAATCTTGGTGCAAAACCTTATGGACAACAAAGAACTGGAGTTTTATGAAAAAGGAGTAGAGGAAAGGAATGTATGTGTGACCGAAGAAGAATTGACGAAGCCTGGAGTCAATTACCCGAGAATCATTATCTCGTGAAACACGGAAGGTGGGGTGCGGGGAAGGTCGAAGATTATAATTCAGAAACCTACTTCTTTTCCCTACAAAGACAATAAAAAGGTGCCCTGGGACTACAATTATAATGTGATGATACCAGGGGCAGAAAGCTCCACTAGTATTTCTGAGGAGGTCAAGAATGAAGGGTCCTATACGTGTAGTGAGAAGCGTTACGACCCTAAGAACAGAGGAGCGGAACCAGTAAAACCGAACACTGTGCTGATTGGGTTGAAAAAAGAACCCGAAGCCCCTATCAATGAACCCGTAAAAGAGAAGGAGGCCAAATAATTCTTGGAATTCTTGAAACACAGCGAGTATAGCGTGGTAGAATAGCTGCACAAACAACTAGCTCGCATATCCGTGCTAGCCCTGCTGTTAAGCTTAGAAGTGCACCGTGAAGCACTGATGAAAGTACTGAATGTAACGTTATGTTACTAAGGATATATTCATTAATAAGTTGGACCGTCTGGTTAGTAACATAAGTGCTGACAATTTTATTTACTTCAGTGATGATGAAATCCCACCAAGAGGCATGGGATCAACAAAAGCCTTGCACATAACTACTCGTTGCAAGGGATACACTCTATCGAGTGTATTAATAGATAATGGATCAACTTTAATTGTCTTACCTTTGGCTACACTGAAGAGGTTGCCTATAGACAGCTCTCACATGAAAGCATGCCAGAACATAGTGAGAGTGTTTGATGGCACCGAAAGAAGAGTGATGGGAAGAATGGATGTACCATTATTGATCGGGCCTAACACGTATGAAGTAGATTTCCTAGTCATGGACATCAAGCCCACTTACAACTGCTTGTTGGGAAGGCCCTGGATTCATTCGGCAGGTGCTGTGCCCTCGTCATTGCACTAAAAATTGAAGCTGGTAATAGAAAATCGACTGGTAACCATAAACGCTGAAGAAGACATCATAGCAACTATTACCAACGAAGAGCCATATCTAGAAACAAGTGAGGAGGCCGTTGAATGTTCTTTTCAATCCTTAGAGTTCATAAATGCTACTTTTATCTCAGAGGGGAATGAAGTCCTGGTGCCTAAGCTATCCAAGACCACAAGGATGGGCCTACGAATGATGATAGGAAAAGGGCTCTACCAGGAAAAGGATTGGCAAACATCTCCAAGGGAAAGTTTAGATCCTGATGCTGAAAGAGAAGAGAGACCGTTTTGGCTTGGGTTTCAAACCAGATGCAGAACAAATAAGGAAGGAAATAGAAAAGAAACAAGAGAGGAGAAGGGCAAGGATGAACGGAGAGGACATCAAGTGAGAATCAATGATATTCCCCTACATATCTCGTACCTTCGTGTCAGAAGGAATAATCTATCCGGAGAATCTTCCTCACATCAATGCCATACACGACGAGGAAACCAATCAAGGAAACCTGTTGGGCATTCACCGTCTGAACACAGAAGCATTACGAACAATTGAATTTGCAGAGGAATTTCACGTAGTTTTAGAGATTATAAGAGTAATATTCGAACGCACTCATTGTTTTAAGCCTAGAAACAATGAGATTTCTTTTGTGAAACAGGCTCATGTTCGAATATTTTGTTCCAATGAAATACATCTTTAATTCTAACAAACATTTTCTCATTTTTTGTTCCCATTCATATCATGTGGCAGTTATCCTTCAATTCATTTATCCTGTGTACATCCTTTGATACCCATCACAGGTCCCTAGCCATCAATGATATGAGCAATGATACTACAAATTCAGAGGTCTGTTTTGAGCAAGACATGTGTTTAGAGGAATCTCAGGATTTTGAAAGTGACAGAGAATATGACTTGCCTCCAAATTTGTTGAGAATGGTAGAGCAAGAAGAAAAACATATCCTACCGCATAAAGAGTCAGTGGAAATGGTGAACCTAGGAGAGGGACAAGAAGTGAAGATCGAGCTTGTATCACGGCAAAGACCAAGCGAGACCTCATCGAGTTACTCCAAGAATTCAAGGATGTATTCGCGTGGTCGTATCAAGATATGCCCGGATTAAGCACTGATATCGCAGTACACCGATTGCCCATAAAAGAAGAATACAAGCCCGTCCAACAGAAGCTTTGAAGAATGAGATCGAATGTTTTGTTAAAAATAAAAGAAGAAGTCGAGAAACAATTTAACGTCGGATTCTTACAAGTGGTTAAGTATTCGAATTGGGTGGCTAACATCGTCCCTGTCCCTAAGAAAGATGGAAAAGTGTGAATGTACGTAGACTACAAGGATCTAAACAAGGCTAACCCAGAAGACAATTTCCCGTTGCCTCACATCGACACCTTAGTAGACAATACGGCGAGCTATTCGTTGTTCTCCTTCATGGATGGTTTCTCAGGATACAACCAAATAAAGATGCATCCTAAAGACATGGATAAGACAACATTTGTGGCAGTGTGGGGAACATTTTGCTACAAGATGATGTCGTTTGGGCTAAAAAATACGGGAGCGACATATCAGAGAGCCATGGTAACCCTATTTCATGACATGATGCATAGAGAAATTGAGGTGTATGTCGACGATATGATCTCCAAGTCCCAAATTGAAAAGGAACACGTGCAGGTCCTAAGAAAACTATTCTTGAAGTTGAGAAAATTCTAGCTAAAACTTAATCCAGCAAAGTGTACCTTTGAAGCTCGGTCTGGGAAGTTGCTCGGATTCATGGTCAGTAAAAAGGGGATTGAGGTTGACCCAGACAAAGTCAAGGCCATACAAGAGTTGCCTCCACTACGTACCCAAAGAGAAGTTAGAGGTTTCTTAGGAAGGCTAAATTACATCGCTTTGTTCATTTCTGGCCGACCGAAAATGTGACCCCATATTTCGTCTTCTTAAGAAACACAATCCGGGAACGTGGAATGAAGAATGCCAGAAGACCTTTGACAAAGTAAAGCAATACATGTCCAATGCCCCAGTATTGACACCGCCTCATCCAGGTAGGCCATTTGTAATATCCGAGATTTAGGGTTATGCATTTTCACTTGAATGTGTGCAATGGCATGTTGTGTGCTGTTTGTATGTGTTTTGAGAGTTTCAGGAACTTTAGTATGTAGGAGAATGCGTTAGAAAAATATTAAATTTTTAATTCTTAAAAGGGAGCTAGTCAAGATAGGCATTAAGAAAATTTGTTGGAGGTTTTAATCACAAGAATTTAGTTGGCAAAGTGGCAAGGGAGGCACCACTTAGGGCCTTGGAAAGTGACGCCACAAGCAGTGTGAGGAGGGCTTAGGTTCAAATCCCTTGGATAGCAACTAGGTGACTTTTATTTTTGCTCTCTTCTCTAATGTGTCAGCCAAGCTTTACTTTTGGATAAGATAGACTAATTTTTTTTTTATGGCAAGAAGACTTAAGGTTATGGTAAGCTTGAAATAAGGGATAGAATAGCTTGATTTTGAGGATAGAATTTCTTAAACTTTGGGAAAGTAGAGGATTACAAGGCATGTATCAAGGTGGATGTTTTGGAAATTATTTCTTGGTCATTTTGACCATGAACTTGGACGGCATTATGGACAAAGGGGGGAAGCCAAATTTTGGTGGTTAGTTTTGGAAAAGTTAGTAGCTTGAGAGAATTTTCATTTTGGACATTTTGCTCTTTCAAAAATATTTTTTTCTCCTCTCATCTTTTCCTCTTGACCGAATGTGCATAGTGAGGTTTGGGCATTCTTTTTGTGCAATTTCGTTGTCTAGAAAGCTTGTGTGTTTTTCTTTTGGAAACTAAAATAGGAGATCACTTGTACACTATTTTCTTTCTTGACCCAAAGCCGAAATCATTTGTGCATCTTCTTCTCTTTTACCTTGCTAAGGCCGAAACCTCTCTCTCCTAATTCCACCATTGCCGCAACACCTTAAACCTCCCATCCCTCTCTTCTCTTTTGTTATAGTCGAATCTATAACCCCTTGCTATTCTCTCCTAAAGCCGAAAGTTCCATTTCTTTGTCACCCATTGAAACCGATTGCTCCTAAGCACCAAAAGCCTATCATCTTTCTCATCTGAACCGATTTCTCTACTTTAGGTTCTTCTTGTCGATTTTCTTTGAGGTTTTTGAACATTTGCATTTTGGTCATTCTTTTTTAGTAAGGATCTCTTCTAGGCTGATCTCTTTTCCTTTATCTTTCTTTGACTGTCGAAAATCAAGACTCTAATCCTCCTAGTCTTTTGGCCGAACCTTGAAGGAGGATTTTGGGATCCTTTTTGTAGCCGACGATTAAGGAGAAATCATTCAGGATTTAAATATCCAAGGTAAGCAAGTGTAATCTTAGGCCGAAGGCCACTTACTTTTGTTCATTAAATGTTAGATTTGAATCTAACATATATCATATAGGATTTCGACAAACTCCATAGGCAAGTGACGGTTTCTGGGATTTAATTGAGTAAGGTAAAGAGATAATGATATTCGGCCAAAGGCCATATCTTTTTAGTGATAAGTGATTTCTCATATAGTGTTATGTAGGTGTTGTCGGCGTTGTAAGCAAAAGCGAAAATCTTGAGTATTCTGTTGTTCTTCGTGTTTACAAGGTGTGTAGCCCTACACTAAATTTCCAATAAATTGATAGTATTAATATTTGCATGTGTTAATAAGAAATATGTTTGATAATGGTTGCGGGTACCATTCAGTGGTACATGATATTCAGGTACGTTAACCCCCTAATACTTCGTTAACAATGCTGTAAGCATGGATATGAAATGTGTATGATTCTGTTATGATTTTGGGGGTATATTGCATAAAATCTGAATAATATGTATGTGCATGGGCATATGGGTGATTTTGATAAAGGGAAGTGTTAGGTGGTTTTACCACATTATCCGGTGATTTCGATCACAATAATATTATCCGTGACTTGGTCACATATTATGATTCCTGACTTTGTCACAATTATCTGTAGCCATGCCACAAATTATAAGGGCGATGTGCAGTTGACTGCAGCGACTGCCTTCGATGGTGTGTAGCAAATGGAGGGTCGATTTAGTAATCCTCACGGTGTGATTGGCAGGTACGGGTGGTGTGTAGCGAATGGATATCTAGGTGGGCTCAAGATTGCATTTCATTTTATATGTACATGTGATTTTATCGGTTATTATCTAATTTGCTATATTATGGGCTTATGGCTAAAGTGTTTCAAATGGGCTTTATTGCTATGATCGATTGGGTTTTTAGTGTACTGTTACATATTGAGTCTATTGACTCACCCTTTTGGGGTATCATTTTCAGGTGATACACAATAATTTAGACCGGGTCAGTGAGGACTACGTGGTGGCCATTGCTCAACCCAGTATATGGGTTTTCTTTTAATTAAACTTACTACGTTTTCTTTTATTATTTCGAAATTTATTTTGGGTTATGTTTTTGCAATAAGGCCGCCATAAACTGTTTTATTTATACGTTTTAAATTTTTATTCTGCTACGCTCAACTTCAACTAAATAATTAAATATTTTCGATAACCGAATTAAACTATTTTGACACCTAAATACCTATGGTCTTCAACTTAATAATAAGTTTTAAATTCGGTTATTCTTTTGAATAATAAATTTTCTTACCACAAAATCACATGTTTTTCAAAACGACAAAACGAGTTTTTCTCAAGAAGCATACCAGATCCGGTCGGGGCTTGTAGACCGGGTTTGGGGTGTTTTAACTTGGTATCAGAGCCCAGTTTTAAACACTCGGCTTTGGGTTTTGAAGCCCACAACGTTTTCAAAATTAAGCCCAAATGAGTTTTTGTGAAAAGTTTTGGTTAAACTGGTTTTTATGGAAGCATGGCACCCTAGTTCTCGGCCAGTGTCCGCTGTAAGTTCTTTTGTTGATAAATTGATGTGAGTATGTTAATGTATGATACTTTAGTTGATAAGCCTAAGGAAACTATACTTTAGAGACATGGACCCTAGGAATATGTATACTTCTACGGGAAAACCACTGATTAAAACTTTGTTGCATAAAATTTTCTTAAACAAGAAAGTGAAAAGACTCTAATGCATAAAATTTTCGTAAAATAGATAAGACACGAAGTAGACATGAGTTTTAGGGGACGTGGTCATCGTGGACGTGGTAGAGGCAGAATGGCTGTGTCGGAACCGCTTAGGTGCAGTCGGGGTTCCAAAATGAGGCACCGCCACCTACCGTAAGGGCGAAATTTCAAGAGCAAGCGGAGGAGATGACGCAGATGTCGTGAGGCTATCTTTGTGATTTTTAGAGCGAGTAGTAGGAGCTAGTATGGGAAATGGGGCTCGAAAGTCAGTAGCTGACAGACTTAGATCAAACAGAGCCGAGGTTTTTAGGGGAGTATCTGGGGTAGCTCAAATGTAGCGAATCTTGGTTAGAGGCGATCAAGAGGATCATGGACGATTTGGATTGCATTCTTGAGGAAAAGTCGAAAGGTCTTTGTTTCGCTACTTCGAGATGAGGCCTATCAGTGGTGGCTCACTGTCAAGGAGAGTATCCCTGCGGATTGAGTGGATTGGGGATACTTTAAGGTTAAGTTTAAAGGGAAACATGTCGGAGTTAGCTACATAGACTCTCATAAAAAGGCATTTTTGAATTTAGTACAAGGAAATAAGTCGGTAGCTGAGTATGAAGCGGAGTTTCTATGGTTAATTTGGTATGCCAGAGGGATAGTAGCTACTGATTATGAGCAGTGTGTCAGATTCGAGGATGGATTGAGAGATGAGCTGCGAGTGTTGATTGCTCCACACGGAAAGAGACTTTGCAGTCTTAGTGGATAGGGCATGGATAGCTGAAGAAGTTAAACGGACTGAGAGACAAAACCGGGATCGAGGTCGTAATAAGAATAAGAGGAGCTATGGGTCTTGTGGTCATCCGGAATTTTCAAAAGAGACCTAGAGTTGATGGGCCATGAGGTCGAAGAGTTGCTACTGGGAGGACAAGATCTGCACTTGTGCTCGGTGTGGAAAGATGCACCCGGGAAATGTTGGAAAAAGACAAGGGGTGTTTTAAGTGTGGGTCCAAGGATCATATGATTAAGGATTGTCCGATGGATACAAATAGGAACCGCTCAGTAGGTCAGGGTTTTAATCAGGCTGGCAGAGGTGGATAGCAGCCATTAAGGGGTCGTGGTTCGAATGGCAGAGGTAATGGTTCTAGTAGAGGTCGCGGGACCTCGGGCAGAGGTGGTGGTAACTCTGAGGCTAGACAACTAGGTCCGTATATGCGATTAAATCACGGGGAGGATAGTGATGCACCGATGTTATCACTGCACGTTTACGATCTCGGAATACCCTTTATTGCTTTGATAGATATAGGGTCAACTCATTCATACTACGCTAGTGAAGTATCTGGAACTCGCATGTGACTTCGAGACTATACCTAAAAGATGACTGTATACTTAGTCCTTTAGGAAGCGCATGTAGTAGAAGATAAGCTCTTTAAGGAAGTGCCTTTAGAAGTACAAGGGACGCAGTTTCTGGCTAACTTAATAGAGTTTCCATTCGGGGAATTTGATCTAATCTTAGGCATGGATTGGTTAGTTAAGTATCGTGCGAATGTAGATTGTGCTGCTAAGCATCTGTTATTGAGAACCTCTGACGATAAGGAAGTGGTAGTGATGGGCGAGAGACGGAATTACTTATCAAATGTAGTATCTGCCCTTAAGGCAGAAAAGATGGTTAGGAAGGGTTGTTTGGCTTTTCTTATGTTGGTCAGTGCCTTGGAGGTTAAGGTAGCAACTGTTGAAGAAGTCAGGATTGTAAGAGAATTCGTGGATGTCTTTCCGGAAGAACTTCCAGGATTGCCTCCGGATCATGAGGTGGAATTTGGGATTGACTTGTTGCCCGGCACGGCTCCGGTATCATCGCTCCGCATGTAATGGCACCAAAGGAGCTGATTGAGCTTAAGGCTCAGATTCAAGAGTTGCTTGATCGTGGGTTTATCCGACCCAGTGTGTCTCCATGGGGAGCACCGATCTTATTCGTAGAGAAGAAGGACGGGATTATGTGGATGTGTATAGATTATCGGCAGTTGAATAAGCTGACCATCAAGAACAAGTATCCGTTGCCAAGGATCGACGACTTGTTCGATCAGCTTAAGAGAGCTGCGGTATTCTCAAAGATAGATCTAAGGTTGGGGTATCATCAGCTTAAGGTGAAAGAAGCGGATATCCATAAGACAGCTTTCCGAACAAGATACGGGCATTATGAATTTTTAGTAATGCCGTTCGGATTGATGAACGCCCCAGCTGCGTTCATGGATATGATGAACCGAGTTTTTCAACCCTACTTGGATCAGTTCGTCGTTGTGTTCATAGATGACATTTTAGTGTATTCTAAGTCTGAGATAGAGCATGATGAGCATCTCTGGATAGTGTTGCAAGTGTTAAGGGAGATTCAGCAAGTGTGAATTTTGGCTGAAAGAAGTTACGTTTTTAGGACATGTGGTGTCTGCAGAAGGGATAAGGGTGGATCCTCGGAAGATTGAGGCAGTGTTAGATTGGAAACCACCTAAGTCTCTGAGTGAGGTTTGTAGTTTCTTGCGTTTAGCAGTGCTACTCTGAAGGTTTATAGAGGGGTTTTCATCAATAGCTGCACCTTTGACGAAGTTGTTGAGAAAGGAGGTACCTTTCGTATAGGCAGATAAGCAGCAAGAGAGCTTTGAGAAGCTTAAGAGGGTTTTGACTGAAGCCCTACACTAAATTTCCAATATATTGATAGTATTAATATTTGTATGTGTTAATAAGAAATATGTTTGATAATGGTTGCGGGTACCATTCAGTGGTACTTGATATTCAGGTACGTTAACCCCCTAATACTTCATTAACAATGCTGTAAGCATGGATATGAAATGTGTATGATTTCGTTATGATTTTGGGGGTATATTGCATAAAATCTGAATAATATGTATGTGCATGGGCATATGGGTGATTTTGATAAAGGGGAAGTATTCCAGTGGTCTTTACCACATTATCCGATGATTTTGATCGCAATAATATTATCCAGTGACTTCGGTCACATATTATGATTCCGATTACTTTGTCACAATTATCTGGTGGCCATGCCACAAATTATAAGGGCGATGTGTAATTGACTGCACGACTGCCTTTGATAGTGTGTAGTGGATGGAGGGTCGATTTAGTAATCCCCACGGTGTGATTGGCAGGTACGGGTGGTGTGTAGCGGATGGATATCTAGGTGGGCTTGGGATTGCATTTCATTTTATATGTACATGTGATTTTATCGGTTATTATTTAATTTGGTATATTATGGGCTTATGGCTAAATGTGTTTTAAATGGGCTTTATTGCTATGATCGGTTGGGTTTTAGTGTCTTTGTTACACATTGAGTCTATTGACTCACCCTTTTGGGATATCATTTTCAGTGATACATGATAATTTAGACCGGTCGATGAGGACTACGTGGTGGCCATTGCTCAACCCAAAGATATGAGTTTTCTTTTAATTAAACTTACTACGTTTTCTTTTATTATTTCAAATTTATTTTGGGTTATGTTTTTGTAATAAGGTCGCCATAAATTGTTTTATTTATACATTTTAAATTTTTATTCGCTATGCTCAACTTCAACTAAATAATTAAATATTTTCGATAACCAAATTAAACTGCTTTTGACACCTAAATACCTATGGTCTTCAACTTAATAATAAGTTTTAAATTCGGTTCTTCTTTTGAATAATAAATTTTCTAAAAACATAAAGTTAACGATTTAATAAGATACAAACTTAAATCACAACCCGGTTTTCAATAAGATCGTACTTCAAATCTATTCTCTTACCACAAAATCACATGTTTTTCAAAACGACAAAACGAGTTTTTTTCAAGAAGCATACCAGATCCGGTCGGGCTTGTGGGCTGGGTTTGGGGTGTTTCACCATCAATCCTTTATTTGATAGTGCTCGATAATTCAATGGGATGTGTACTTGGTCAGCACGACGAGTCGAAAAAAAGAGAGAAGGCAATATACTACCTTAGTAAAAAATTCACTAAGTGTGAAACAAGGTATTCGCCAATCGAGAAACTATGTTGTGCCTTGATTTGGACAACTCGGAGATTGAGGCAGTATATGTTGTATCATACGACATGGCTCATCTCAAAGCTAGATCCTCTAAAATATATGATAGAGTCTACCGCTTTGAACGGAAGGATGGCCAGATGGCAGATTCTGCTTTCTGAATTCGACATAGTCTATGTGAACCAAAAGGCAGTAAAAGGGAGTGCAATAGCAGACTTTTTAGCCAGTAGAGCCCTTGAAGATTATGAGCCTTTAGACTTGATTTCCTAACGAAGATTTGATGTATGTGACAAACATCAAGAGGTGCCTCGAAGATCATCCTTGAAACTAGATTTTGACGAGCATCAAA
Organism: Gossypium rotundifolium; assembly: GCA_025506655.1. NCBI lineage: Eukaryota > Viridiplantae > Streptophyta > Magnoliopsida > Malvales > Malvaceae > Gossypium > Gossypium rotundifolium. The sequence goes on along the minus strand of CP106727.1, from coordinate 185,020,328 downwards.
TGCCATGGGCAATGGAATTGGGGCGATTCGATATCCCCAAAGGAGACCATTACCCATTTGCTTGCAAACCGGATTTCGATTGCGATAATAATATGGCTGAATATGAAGCTTGCATCATGGGTCTCCGCGCCGCTATCGAACGTAAAATCAGAGTATTGGAAGTCTATGAAGATTCTACCTTGGTAATCTATCAACTTAAAGGGGAATGGGAAACCAGGGATCCAAAGCTGGCCATCTACAAAAGATTGGCCCAAGATTTGATCAGAGAGTTTGACAACATCACTTTCCGTTATTTACCCAGAGACGAAAACCAGATGGCTGATGCTCTGGCCACCTTAGCCTTCATGGCCCGAATAAACGAAAATGAGGATATGAAGCCTATACGAATGAGCATTCATCAGGACCCAGCCTATTGCTACAATATTGAGGAAGAAGAGAAAACTGGCCTACCATGGTACCACGATGTACTGCAGTACGTGAAAAATCGTGAGTACCCGGACCAAGCAATTGAGAACGATAAAAGATGTTGAGAAGACTAGCCTGTGAATACGTCCTGGATGGAGAGGTCCTATACAAGAAAAGGAAAGATCAAGTGCTGCTGAGATGTGTGGATGCCGCCAAAGCTAAGTTAATCCTGGAAGAAGTCCATGAAGGTGTCTGTGGAACTCACGCCAATGGTTTCATAATGGCCAGACAAATAATGAGGTTTGGATATTATTGGTCCACCATGGAAGGAGACTGCATCAACTATGCCAAAAAAATGTCATAAATGCCAGATTTATGGAGACAAGATTCATGTGCCTCGGTCACCTTTACACGTTATGACTTCTCCATGGCCATTTTCCATGTGGGATATGGATGTCATTGGACCAATCTCACCGAAAGCTTCAAATGGGCATCGGTTCATCTTCGTGGTCATCGACTACTTCACCAAGTGGGTAGAGGTCGCCTCATATGCTAACGTCACTAAGTCGTGATCGATCGGTTCTTGAAGAAGAAAATCATTTGTCGATATGGAATGCCCGAGAGGATCATATCGCACAACGATTGAACCTAAACAATAGATGCGATAGCGGGAGTTTGTAGCCAATTCAACATTAAACACCACAATTAGTCTCCGTATCGTCCAAAAATGAATGGGGCAGTGGAAGCGGCCAACAAAAACATCAAAAAGATAGTGGGGAAGATGATCGAGACTTACAAGGATTGGCATGAGAAATTACCGTTCGCTCTCTATGCTTATCGAACGTCCGTCCGAACCTCTACTGGAGCAATGCCTTTCTCATTGGTCTATGGGATGCAGGCAGTTCTACCTATTGAAGTGGAAATACCTTCTCTTTGAGTATTATCAGAAGTAAAGCTGGATGAAGCTAAATGGATCCAGGCTCGATATGATCAGTTGAACTTAATTGAAGAAAAGAGATTGAGGGCTATTCGTCACGATCAGATGTACCAAAAGTGAATAATGCGAGCTTACGACAAAAAAGTTCACCCAAGGGAATTCCACGAGGGGGACCTCGTGCTGAAAAAGATCCTTCCCATACAAAAGGATTACAGAGGAAAATAGATGTCAACCGGGAAGGACCGTATTTGGTAAAGAAAGCTTTCTCGGGAGGTGCAATTCTAACTGAGATGAACGGGAAAAGCTTGCCCAATCCCGTGAACTCAGATTCAGTTAAAAAATACTTTGCTTGAAATGGAAGAGGCCAAGGTGAAAACCCGTAAAGGGCACTTTGAGACTTCGAAAAAAAAACGGAGAGGCCAAGGTAAAAACCCGCAAAAGGGGTACCTTAAGACCAAAGGGCTTTTGAGTTGAAAACCCGAAAAGGGTGGCTCAAGTTTTGAATGGACACGTCGCGATCTTGCAGCGCTAGAATCAACAGAAGAGAAAGCATGTTGCATATCGGGCATCGACAAAATACTTTGAGTCTTCTAAACACATGACAGGCTCAAAGTAGTCTTCTTGAAGTTTGTATATAGAAGCCCAATTGGTGATGTCTAGGGCATCTGATCCATGTTGTTTATTTTACTATTTTTAGGTTCTTTTTCTCCGTAAAAAAGGGATATGTTCCCAGTCAATTTTTCTTCATTTCATAGATAATTCATTTTAACTCTCTTTGAAATCGACCTACTGTTACCCATCATTAATATGCTGCATTGAAACAATAATTGATGAACTAACAATTTCACAAAGGAAAGTTCCACGTATTACTTTGGAAATCTCTAGATAAAATAGGAAACCGAGACAGGACAATTGTTTAGAATTTTCACGAACACAGGATAAAGACACTGGAGAAAGGGGGTCTTAATGGAGACCATTTCTTTAAAGTTCCTTACCCAATTCAGTAATCGTGACAGGGTGAATAATGTTACTTGATCACTTAGAAAAGGTATGACAGGCCAATTTTCGATGAGGAAAGATTCAAAAACCCTAAATTACTGAGAAACGAATCCAAAACGAACCAAGTCAGTTATTCTTCGAGTACGAGCTATGACTACCGGGAAGATAGCTAGAAGTCAATGCAGGCCCGTGTTTCGAGGCCTAAAATGGGCTTTGAAATTTCCACAGGGGCAAGTCATTCATGCAAAAATAGTTACTGCAAGGGAAATGAAGATAGAACCTGGACAGATAAATGAGTGATAACACCTTGAATAGGAATCATGCTCATAACATTTTAACTCATTCCAATCATGGCATCCTAATCATTAGGCATGAGCATGTACTCATTCTACAGGTTATGTCCTTAAAAAGACACTATAGGAACAGATGAGGGAATGGTAGATCTTGTCTGGTGGTCCCTGAGTTTGCAGGGATCAGATTGAAGATAGCAGATTTGACCTTCCTAAAGTTGCAGGATGCAGATCAAAGATATCAGTCTAGTGGTCCCTAAGTTTACAGGGATCAGATTGAAGATAGCAGATTTGACCTTCCTGAAGTTGCAGGAAGCAGATCAAAGATATCAGTCTGGTGGTCCTTGAGTTTACAGGGATCAGATTGAAGGTAGCAGATTTGACATTCCTGAAGTTACAGGAAGCAGATCAAAAATATAGATCTTGTCTCCCTGAATTTGCAGTGGAACAGATCGAAGATAGAAAGTCCGGTGTTCCTGATGTTGCAGGGAGTAGATTGAAAATAACAGATTTGGCGTTCTTGATGTTGCAGGAAGCAGATTGAAGATGGCAGATCTTGTCTCCTTGATGTTGCAGGGAGCAGATTGAAAATAACAGGTTTGGCGTTTCTGATGTTGCATGAAGTAGATTGAAGATGGAAGATCTTGTCTCCCTGAGTTTTGCAGTGGAGTAGATCGAAGATGGCAAGTCTGGCGTTCCTGATGTTGCAGGGAGCAGATTGGAGATAGCAAGTCTGGCATTCCTGATATTGCAGGGAGCAGATTGAAGATAGCAGGAGCAGATCGAAGTAGCAGATTAAAGCTACAAGTCCTATCTCTCTGAAGTAGGGGTGGAATGGATCAAAGCAATAAGATGCAGTGGACTGGAACGAGGCTACCTGAAGAAATAGAGCACCAAAGAAGTCAAAACTCGGCGAGACCGGGCAAAATTGGTCTTTCTTTAAAAGTCTTTGCTCCATTCCAGTTACACGACGATGAGCAAAGAGGGGCAGCTGTACAAGCCCAATTCTGCCGGGGCCCAATACAAATCCTAACCTAGTACCATACCCAAATCAAAACAAACCCTTTTTGACAAGCCCACTTTACAAGCCCAATTTCTAAAACAAAACCTTAGCCCAACACCCAAATGAAAAACAGAAAACAACAAACCCTAGGTGCGCCACACCTAGAGTCTTCTTCCTCCACCGCCCATGTCAGCCTCTGTCGCCACCGCCCACGTCACATCGCCACTTGCACCACCTCTGACCTGCAAGCATTAAATGAGAAGAGACAGAAAGTGGCGAAATGTAAAAAAGGTTTAGGCTATAAAAGCCGATTCAAAACATCTGTAAAGGGCCCCTTCTTTTTTTTTCAATCAATAGAAAACAGAGATTTAAGAAAAACAGATTCAACAAAATAGAAACCGATTCAAAGAAAATAGAAACAGATTCGAAAAATTTCAAACAGATATCCAAACACGAAAGTGCAGAGAAAAGTATTAAAAACCACTAGAAAAACAAAAAAGGTAATCTTTTTTTGTATTTTCGAAACTTTCTGGTTTTTTTTCTTTTTTGGAATACATAAATATATATACGTATAAACATTAGTCTAAAAGATATAAAAAAAGAAAAAAAAACAAAACTTTACCTTTTTCCTACCACTGTAATGCGGTGGCAGAGTAACGACTCGTCGTCAAACGCCGACCCGAGCTCGCCAAATCCTTCCCTTCTGACTGCAGAGAGCAGAAGAGAGAAATCAATTTTTTTTTTTAAAAAAACCAAGCAGAAATGGTTTTTTAGCAATTTTGGCCTTATATAGCCCCAAAAAAACGACGTCATTTTGGGGCTGGCCCTAACGCCCAAAACGACATCGTTTCACTCGACCCGACCCGAATCCGACCCGTACCCTAAGAGGATCCACGTGTTTTTAAGCCAGAGGGGAAATTACGCTACTGGTCCTTCCGCATTTTTAGTTTTCAAAAATCAAATTTTTAATTATTGCAACATTGGCCCAGAAATTCCACGTGGTTTGCGATTCGGTCCCTCTTTCAAATGCTGCGTTTAATTCACTGGGAAAAATTACCTCTTTGGTCCCCCACCTTTTATGCACGTTTCTAATTTAGCCCCCAAGCCTCTGTTTTATTTACAATTTGACCCGAAACTTTCGTTTTTAATGCAATTTAACCCATTTTTCAATTATTTTACATTTTTTACTACTTTTACTATTATTTAATATTTTTATTATTATTGGTTATTTATTATTTATTATTATTTTTTATTTTCATTATATTTTACTACTATTTGTTTGTTATTATTTCTTGTGTGTGTTATTATTTTATTTTTCTACTAACATCATTATTTTATTTAGTATTATTATTATTTTGTTTTCATCATTATTATTATTTTTTCTATTTTTATTATTATATCATCATTATCATCACTAATATTATTGTTATATTTATTATCACTATTAATGTATCTTTATATGTATATTGTTATTACTACTATTTTATTTTTCTTTTCTTTAAAATTATTACTCTTATTTTACTTCCATTATTATTATTTATTATTATTATTATTGTTATTAATATCATGTTACTATTATTATTTCATCATTATTTCTACTACGGTTAATATAATGTAATACTTTCAATATATTATCCTTACTTATACATATATACATGTATGTGTCTTTCATTATCCTTTCCACGTGTAACATCTCATCATTTGTCGCACTAATCTCACCCGATTTATCAAATTTTCAAATAATCAATATTCTGTATTAAAGGTTCGAGGGAATCGAGCCCTAACTTACTGGGTTCCGGTTTCTTTCATTTAATCTGAATAACGGAATATCCTTTTTGAGATCGCAATACAAGTTTTAAATAAAATACTTGTTCTTGGAAATTCAAATGTTCGCCTAACTTCTCGGACACGACATCTAGATACCCCGAGATGAGTTTTTAAAAGTAAAGGAAATATTTCAGATTTGGAATTTCGAGAAAATCGAGCCCTAACTTCTTGGATTCGGTTTCTCATTTGACAAATAACGGAATATCGCCTTGAAATTTTTAGCCAAGTTTTAAAATCAAAGACAAGTTCAGTTTCGGGAGTCCAAAGCGTCGTACCCTAACTTACTGGATATGATGCTTCATCTCTTCGAAATAAGAAAGTCTTAACGTCCCTTCCGATCCCTTCGAGTTTTGAAAATAAAAGTATCTATTTCTGAATCATTTCAAAGTTTTTCAACATTAGGACATCGATCAATCAATTTGGTACCAATTTTGGGCGTATCGAGGGTGCTAATCCTTCCTCGTGTGTAACCGACTCCCGAACTCGTTTTTGGATTTTGTTGACCAAAATCGTTGTTTTGATAAATCAAACTATTTATTAAAAACAACCGTTTTGATCATACCCAAATAAAGATCGGTGGTGACTTCCTTCTTTTTTATTTTTTAAAACTCGAGTCGATCGCATCGTTTACTATTTTATCAAAAAATGGTTACGACACTCTTCTGTCTTTTTTTCTTCCCCTTTTTTACAGATTTTATAAGGGTTTTTATAACCCAAAAATAAAAGGAAAAGCATATCTTTCAATATCTGTTCTTTCCTTTTTTGCTGCGATTTGCTCCTTTTGCTTTGATAATTTCCTTTGCATGTTGGAGATCTCGCGACGATGGGCATGTATCATGGCACGATCAAAGGCGGGACGAGACTATGGTAGACGGTTGGTCTTCGACTGAAGCGGCACGACTGTTGGCCTGGTATTGTGGCGACGATTGGATTAACCTTGCTTGCGGCGCCTAGGGTTTCCTCAGAAACCCTAGGTTTTTTAGCTTAGCTTAGGAATTGGGCCATTTTGGGCTTTTTGGGTGTGGGTATTTTGCTGGTAAATGGTTATTGGGCTTGTTAACTGGTTCTGTAAAATGGATTATAAAGATGGACTTTTTATTTTATTCTGGTTTATTTTCAAACCCGGAAAAATGGGCTATTACAGCTGCCCCTCTTTGCTCATTGTTGTGTAACTAGAATAGAGCAAAGACTATAAAAGGACCAATTTTGCTGGTCTTGGCCGAGCCCCGACTTCTTGATCCTCGCTTTCTTCAAATGACTTCCAATCCTAATTGCAAGTTCAACGGCATTGGAGCTTCATCTTGATTTCAGTGAATTTGATAGCTTCAACTTCATGAAGGCAGTATCCACTATCTTTTGATTTGCTCCACTGCAAACTCAGGGAGGCCAGATCTGATATTTTCAATCTGATCCCTGCAAACTCAGGGATCACCAGACTGATGTCTTCGATCTGCTTCCTACAAACTCGGGAATCGTCAGATCTGTCATTTTTAATCTATTTCCTGCAAAGCACAGGAATGTCAGATTAGTGGTTTAAATCTGGTCCACTACTGCTTAGGGTGTAACATCCCGAAATTGGGCCTAGTAGAATTGGGCCCAATGGGCCTTGGGCGTAGGAATGTTTAAAATTTTGAGAACAAGAGAATGGCATTATTGCAAATTGGACTTATTAGCTAGTGAATTTGGAAGGTTACAAGGTTTCTATGAAGTCTCGGGTTTAATTGGGCCTTAGGAAAAATTTGGTATTTTAGCACTTTAAAGAGATGGAGTAAGTGACCTTAAAGCATATGGAAATAAATGAATAAATGGTTAGCATAAATGAGCAATTAGTAAAGAGGTTATGGCATCAAGTGAGGTACCTTGAGGAAAGAGGTTCAAATCACTTTGTGTGCAATTTGACTTTTATTTTTGCTTCCCTTCTTTATTGTGTCAATCAATGAGTAATTTTGGCAAGGGTGGACTTCATTATTTTGGTAAGGTGGCTAAAAGAGTAAGGCAAGGATGAAGTTAGGGAAAGGAATCAAAAGAAAAAGGGAATGTAGGGGGAACATGTGGCATATTCAAGGGAAAGCTTATGGAAAGGGTGGTTGGCAAAGTTTTTGACCTTTAAAGCATGTATGTAGACGGTTTTAGGGGCTATAGAGTGATAGCTGAAATTGCTTAGTCTTTTGGTAGGATTTTTGGTGTTGATTAGGCCAAAAATCACTTTTGCACAATTTGGTGTTTTTTCTCAATCCTTTCTTTTGCTTTGTGCCGAAATTCCTAGCCTTGGTGACCATATTTTCTCCTTTCATTTTACTTTGGCTGAATTCTTCAAGCACATTTGTGCATCTTCTTACTCTTTTGTTTGATCAAGATTTTCATCTCTTATTTATCTCCCTCTTGATAGCTGAATATTCATTTTCATTTTCTTTATAAACCGAACTCTCATTTCCTTTCTACCTTTCTTCTCATCCGTACTTACATTCAATCTTTGATCAATTGGTAGGCGTTCTTCCAACATTTATCTCGTTTTCTTTCTCTTGGTGCCGAATATAAGTTTTGATCTGGGAGGAACCAAATCATCATATTTTTGTACTCGCTCCAATAAGATCATTTCTTTCTTTATAGTGGTATAGAGGAGTGCCAATTTTCTACCACATTGCTTAATCGACCTTAGCCATAAGAAGATCGTGTGAAATGGGAATTTCATTATTCAAGGTAAGGAAGCTCTCTCATAGTCTTTTTCAATAACTTCCTTGGTTATTGTATTAAGAGGATTGGAGGATAATTAATCGACTATATGTTTTAGGTACTTAATCGCTCGATTTATCCTTCGTAATAAGAGACTCAGATTTTTGGTAAGTAATATAGATTTTTAATCAATCGAAATATTGGTTGAAGTGGTAAATTGAGTTTTGGATTAATTGTTGACCGATTGTATCTTTAGGTGCCGGAGAATATCGTGTTACGGATTCCAAATAAGGTGTGTAATCCTGTACCCTTCCGAATATATGTTTGAAATAGTGAGTAAGTCTCATATCTCTTTGAAAGTTTACATGAAATATCCTGTGATTCGGTAGAAATACCGAATAAAATCGATAACCGGCATTCGTGATCACTCGGGAGTGCGTATATTCGTAGTGGTAATCATGTTTTGTAATAAAATAGTTTAGGTTAGAAATAGTGTTGTGTATTTGAAAAATCATGAAAAATTGGATAAAAGGAATTACAAAGTGAGTAAGATATCAGATTAAATCTTACTGTGTCTACTTTAATATGGAAGAAACAGAGAAGGAAAGGAAATACTATATTCTGAGATATGTTAATTTTAGTGAGACTGGTTCTGAATGACTTCGGGGTATTCTGTTCTATTTTGGAAAAATCATATAAAATTTTAGAAAGTTAATTATGAGACATAATTTATATGTATGGATTCCTTACTGAACCTGTTTTTGATGGAAATAAGTGGGAGCAGTAGATGAAAAGCGTACAGTAAGATATTTGTGATTAAGGAAAGAGAGGTCAGAATCATTGGACAGTGAAACAAGGAAAACTTTAAGGAATAAAATGTACTAAATGGTTAAGCTAAAAATTCTGGAAAAATTATAGCAAAAGATATATGTGTCTACTTTCAAGGAAAATTTACAGATTTAGATTTTGAGTTTTCTAACTCGAGTTATGGTTAATTTAGTTAGTATGACGTAGATGGACAATTTCGATTTTATGCTCCAAATTAGTAGTTAAGCCTAGGTTGTGAAATTACCATATACCCTTAGAGGGTAAATTACCGAAATACCCTTAGGTTGCGAGATTATCGACGAGTAAAATTACGAAAATGCCCTTATGGGCTGAATACGGAATTGCCCCTAATGGGCCTAAATATGAAATTGCTTAATGAACTGAATTGACATATTACTTTATGGGCCAATCTGATATATTTTGTTATGAGGGCCAAAATATGTTTAATGGGCCAAAATTTGCTAGATCGTTAAATGGGCCAAAATTTCTATTTTGGCTAATGGGCCAAATTGGTAACTTGTAATATGGGCTTTTTGTTGAAATTTACCTTATGAATATATTGTTATGCATTAAATATATATATACATGACTGCATGGGTTGGGATAATTGACGAATAGGAGAATGGCCTGTTGCCAAAAATCTAGTTCGGTGACTCTGTCACAATGGCCTGTTGCCAAAAATCTAGCTCGATGACTCTGTCACAATGGCCTGTTGCCAAAAATCTAGTTCGGTGGCTCTGCCACAAATATTATAATTGGCTTAATGCCTGCTATTGGTGTGTTGGCGGGTTGGGTTGACTTGATCCCCACAGGTGTGTTGGTTGGTACGGGTGGTGTGTAGCGGATGGAAATTTAGGCTTGGTTGGGAATTTCATATTACATGCATTTTATATTTGTTATATTGTTACATTTGTAAATGGGCTTAGGCCCAAATATTTGCTTTATGGATTTTGGCCCAGTGAACAACGGTAAGGGGTTATACACTGAGTTCTTGTAACTCACCCCCTTCTTTCTTAACCCTGTAGGTAATGCTCCGTGAGGTGGACTTGAGCCATGGATGACTCGGTGGAGGCCATACTTCAGAAATGGTGTTTCAAATTTTAAATTTCTATTTCCGTTTATTTTATTATTTTGCTATTTTGGTATAAGTTGTATTAAGGCCTCTGAACTATTTTATTATTTGCTTTATGGTTGGTTTACTTATTATTTTGCTTAACTTGTTTTAAACGAGAATTTTTCTAAAAGCTAAAATAAAGGTTTTCCAAAATCGATTAACAAATGGAATTCATAATAAAATTTTTACAAATATTTTTAATACGGAAATCTTCTTTGAATTTTCAATGTCATTTTCAAAAGTCATGTTTTATAAGATTATTAGTTCAAATCTAACGATTTATCAATCAATCTTCGAGGTTAGTAGTATTTTATCAAATGTCTCAAATCAAACTTATTTTTCTTGATTTTAACAAAACTTATTTTAGTACGAATTTCAAATCCTTTATACGTTTTCTTCATTGTGACACGCCAGATTCGGGCCTAACTTCTGGGCTGGGTTTGGGGTGTTACATAGGGAGACAAGATTTGTCGCTCGATCTTGGTCCACTACTGCTTAGGAAGACAAGATTTGATGTTCGATCTTGTACCTCTACTGCTTAGGGTGAAAAGATCTACAATTTTTGACCTATTTCACTGTTGGTCAGGGAGATAGGGCTTGGTGGCTTAAATTTGTTCCACTACTACTTAGGGAGACAAGATTTGATGTTCGATCTTGGTCCTCTACTGCTTAGGGCGACAAGATCTACAATTTTTGACCTATTCCACTGCTGGTCAGGGAGATAGGGCTGGTGGCTTAAATCTGTTCCACTACTACTTAGGGAGACAAGATTTGATGTTCGATCTTGGTCCTCTATTGCTTAGGGCGACAAGATCTACAATTTTTGACCTATTCCACTGCTGGTCAGAGAAATAGGGCTGGTGGCTTAAATCTGTTCCACTACTGCTTAGAGAGACAAGATTTGCCGTTCAATCTTGGTTCCCTACTGCTTAGGGTGACAAGATCTACAATCTTTGACCTATTCCACTGCTGATCAGGGAGATAGGGCCAGTGTCTTCGATCTGTTTCCTACAAACTCAGGAATTGTCAAATCTGCTATTTTCAATCTGATCCCAGCAAAGCTCAGGGGTTGCCAGATTGATGTGATCGGCTTCTTGCAAGCTCAGGTATTGCCAAATCTGCTGTCTTCGATCGGCTTCTTGCAATCTCAAGAATTTTCATATCTGCTATCTTCAGTCTGCTCCACTGCAAACTTAAGATGTCAGACTGGTGGTTAAATCTATTCCACTACTGCTTAGGGAGACAAGATTTGTCTTTCGATCTTGGTTCCCTACTGCTTAGGGTGACAAGATCTACAATTTTTGACCTATTCCACTGCTGGTCAGGGAGATAGGATTGGTGTCTTTTGATCTGCTTCCTGCAAACTCAGGAATTGTCAGATCTACTATTTTCAATCTGATCCCTATAGACTTAGGGATTGTTAGATTGATGTCTTCGATCGGCTTCCTGCAAGCTCAGGAATTATCAGATCTGCTATCTCCAATCTACTCCACTGCAAACTCAGGGATGTCAGACCGGAATCTTCAATCTTACTACATTGTCCTTTAGAGGACATAACCTGTGGAATGGATATATGCTTTTTTCTAATGCATCAAATGCTTCTAATTAGACATGCTATGATATGTAAAAATGATATGAGTATGGTTCCCACTCAAGGTGTTATCATCATTTATCCGTCAAGGTTTCATCTTCATCCCCTTGAAGTATCATTTTTGCTCAATTATTTTGCCCCGTGGTAATTCTGAGTCCACTCTACTCGAACTTTGGGACATGAAGTTTGTGCCTCCTACTTGTAATAACATTTGGCTTCTTCCATCTAATCTATTACCACTCAGAGGTATAGAACTTGTATCGTTTTCCACCATTCCCATAAATGTAGGGTCTCTTGACAATGATCCCCTTTTATACATGGCTTGACCTTGTTTGTCATTTGCCGATATGGTATCACCTACAGAATTGTCTTATCTAATAAGAATCTGAAGAGATAATAAATTTCCAATGTTTTCAGCCCTTAGGCTTGGTGAGTTCTGAACAATAGTCATGTTTTAGATTTCTCATATTATTTAGAAGTTTCTAGAGTAATATACGAAACTCCTTTTTATGAAAGTTATTAGTCCATAAATCACTATTTCAATAAATGCTTGAAAAAGAACACAAAAATGGACGAGAAATAAATTAGTCAGGAGCATAGCTCGGAAAAATAATTTAATCAAAAATAACCCAGACAAGAAAATTAATTTGGGTGTATCTCAAAAAGAATAAAGCAATCAAAGATAAGGAATTCATAAATGGGTAGGATAGAAGCTAGGTGCTCCAGATATCGTAGCCTGAGCTTCTTTGTTCCAACTTCTTGAGGACCATTTTAAACTCAATATGTGTTTAGAGGATCCGGAGTATTTTGTCGATGCCCTAAGGCGTAACATACTTCCTCATTGCTAATTCAAACGTAGCAAGACTACTGTATGCCCCACTTTTATTCAAAATTTGAGCCGCCCTTTTTGGATTTTCAACTCAAAAATCCCTTGGTCTCAAAGCGCCCTTTGCGGTTTTTGCATTGGCCTCTCCTTTTTCCCTTCTTTTTTTTTGACTCAAGGCACCCTTTGCAGGTTTTCACCTTGACCCTTTTCTCTTTCATGTAAAATCCTTCTTGACTAAACTTGAATTCACCAGATTGGGCAAGTCTTCGCTATCTATCTCAATCAATATCAATGCTCCTCTAGAACAGGCCCTACATAAGTCCTTCCCAGTTTGGCATATGCTTTCGTCTAAATTTTTTTTGTAGAGGAAAAATCTATTTCAACATCAAGTTCCCCTTATGGAATTCTCTAGAATGAACCTCTTTTTCGTAAGCTCGCATCATCCGATCGTGATGGATAGCTTTTAACCTTTTCTTCGATTAGGTTCAATTGGAAAAAATGCTTTAATTCCATAATGGGTAAGATGTTGCCCCAGTAAAGGTTATGGCCGATGTTTAATAAGACAGAGGGTAACAGTAGCTTCTTATGCCAATCCTTACAAGTCTAAGTCATCTTTCATTTTTTTTAACATTTTTTGCTGTACATTGATATGCTGCCTGATCTTCGGACAAACTGTAAACTTTGACTTTGTACAGTTATGCATTCTGTGTTGGCATCTGATCCTTTTTTTTTAATTTGGTGACTGTCGATTTTGCAATGTTGGCATATGAAGTGACATTCACCCTCTTAGTGAAGTAGACGACGACCATAACGATGAGTCGATGTCAACTAAAAGTATTTGACGAGATTGGCCTCATAATATCCATGCTCCACATATGGAAAACTTGTGAAGAACTGGAGTATGCATTTGAACTTTTGTCTCCTTAAATTTAACATTTGCGGTATGACTGATGTAATCTCCTTTCGTGGTAGATCAACAGTGCCTGATCCTCTTTGTTTAGCCTACTTCTTATTAGCCAAGGCATGTCCTGATATAATTGTGCGAAAACGTCTTTGAATTCAATAATGTCTCGCCTTAGTGATGAGCTAGGCTACAATCTTCACTTCTTCCCTAGGCTCGCAATATCCAATGACCCTTTGTAGAGTAAGGTCTGTTTTTCATCTTGTTAAACCATTCTTAACAAGTCAGAAGATATGTCACAATTTCTATCATCTTCAAAATCCTGAGATCCCCTAGACCCATATCTTGTTCAAAAAGGGAGTCAGTAACAATATCGCTCATGACGTTGATATCTGGATACCTAGGTACGAAGGTGAACGAACCCAAAGAATAAATGATTCTAAGGATGATTATTGGTATGGTCATGAATAAAGAATTAAAGAATATTTAAAAAAAAATGTACAGTATGAAATAAAAATGTATGCTCAAACAAATGCATTTTATTGAAATAAAATTTTGGACATGAGCCTATTTCACAAAAGAGTTCTTGTTGCCTCTAGGCTCAAGACAATAAGCATATTTTGAACATTACTCTAGATTAGCCCTAAATACAGGGATTTCTTCCACAGTCTTATTATTCAAAACACTTCTCAGTGCACAAGGGTTTGGAAACTTCGTTCTCTGATTCCCTCTTTGATTTCTTCAATGAGTCACAACTCTCTTACCCCCTCCTTTAATTATCACTGCTCCGTTCTACTCATCGAACTTTACAACCCCTATTTTAATAAGTCTTTCGACCAATTTCTTAAATGCCATGCAGTTATCGATTGAGTAACCCATTATTCCCGCGTGATACTCACATTGAGCATTCAAATCATACCATTTGGGGTACGGAGGTTGTATAGGTTCCATGTAATGAGGAGCCACCACATGTTCATCAAATAGACTTTGATATAACTCCCTGTATGCCATTGGAATTGGTGTAAACTGGAGTTGCTCATTGCTTTGCCTTGTGCCAAATTCTTTCATTGATGAACCTTGATACCCAGTAGTCACTATTTTTGGTTGTTTAACAGCAATCGATTTTGAGCACCCTATGCTTGTATTATCCACTTCATTTTCTCTCTTCCTTGTGGCCATTCTTTTGTTACTTTTTCCAGCCTCGATCTTTTCATTTTTTATGGCATTCTCGATCATTTCTCCTACCATAACTATATCCGCGAAGCTCTTAGTGGTGCTTCCTATCATATAGGTGATAAATAGAGCCTTTAGGGTATTAATGAAGAGCATTGTGGTCTCTTTTTCTAGGAGTGGTGGCTGAACTTGCATGGCGACCTCTCTCCATCTTTGCGCATACTGCCTAAAACTTTCATCCGATTTCTTCTCCATGTTTTGCAAAGTAATTTTATTAGGTGTCATGTCCGTAAAATGGTTGTATTGCCTCATGAAGGCTTGAGCTAAGTCTCTCCAAGAGCTAATGCTAGCGCGATTGAGTTGATTGTACCACCTAGACGCTACCCCTACCAAGTTTTCTTGGAAACAATGAATCAAGAGTTGATCATTGTTAACATAGCCGGTCATGCGTCTGCAAAACATGGTAATGTGGGCTTCAGGGCAGCTAGTCCCGTTGTACTTTTCAAACTCTGACATCTTGAATTTATGAAGAAGTACTAAATCTGGAACCAAACTTAAGTCTTTTGCGTCAATATCGTAGTGATGATCAGCATTTTCCAAAGCTTGGAACTTTTCTTCCAACCATCTATAGCGATCCTCCAACTTCCTTGAAGATTCAATTTTATCCCTTCCCTTTCTTCTATGTCTAAATCAGGGATAACAGGGTTAGCAGGGTTGTCTCTTAAGTTAGATCCTGAGCCCACTTGAAAGTTTATGGGTGGTCTAAGATCAGCTTGCCCCTGTTGAGGCCTAATCGTGATAGGTGGCCTTTAGGGATACTCCTCCGGTTGTGTTTGCACATGTAGGTGGCCTTTAGGGATACTCCTCGGTTGTGTTTGCACATGTGGTGGGGTGAAATCTCTAGGAAAGTCCTCGTTGTTTTCAGCATTTACTATAGAACCTTTTGATTTGTCTATTATCCCACTCATCATCTAGGCCATTTGGGCCATCATGTTTTTTTGGGCTTCCAACATCTGATCCCTCATCTCTTGTTGGAGTTTTGCCATCTGCTCTTGCATCTGGTCTTGCATATCCCTTTGGAATTGCTCCATTCTCTGGTCCATTTTCCTTGTATTTGCCCGTGTACCGTAGTGGTATTCAGCCTCCAGATTTCCTTTTTCTCTCTCTCTTTCTATTATATTTTCAACTAATTAGACTTTTTCTATGAACTTAAATGCATATGATGTGATGTAATGCAAATGCATGAATGCAAAGAAAGAGAGGCGTTGACTCTGAATTCAGTTATATTAGAAAAACTTTACTAGAAAATAAATTTCTTTACACAAAACGGATCGCATACACGGCCTTGTCCTCATAATCCAAGTGAAAACATGAATCCCTTATCCGCAAAAGTCAAGTCTTGCAAACTTCTAATATATGCCTCTTCTAGCTCCTTTTGCTTGATCTGAACCACGACTCCTGTCACTTGTTATCTTCTTCAAGAATATCGAGACTTAGTAATCTTCGAATAGTCTTGTCAACTTGAATCCTTGGGTGATAAGGTCTTGTATTCCTTCAGGGACTATCAGTCTTCTCTCGTTGTATTCACTTGGACTATATTCGGACGACCGTATTATAATCCACTTTATCAAAAAAATCCATTTTCTTATGACCAACTTTTCTATTTAGCAATCGAACTTGAAATCAACACCTCTTTTCTATTATGTGAATGCAATGCAATCAAAAAAAAGTAAACCCGTTAGCACAAGAAAAATAACATGGAACCTATCAGGGTGACCACTAGGGTTTGACATGATTATAGGCTCATACGGACCGAGTTCAGTTCAGGGGAATACATTTCCCTATGGTTGCACGGAGATGAAAATCTCATGAAGAAATAGGTACGGATATATTCCGAAAGCGGTTCACTATCCTGCACGAAGGTGAAAACCTCACGAAGGAGCAGCTTTTCGCTCCCACTTAAGGGTGTGACCACAACGGTCATGCAATGCAATGCAAAGATATTTTATACAAATAGAAGTGCATGCAAATAGAAAGGATCATAATTTTTAAACAAGATTTTTAAACTCAGACATAAGGACATGAAACTATCGATTTTACGGCTTGACTCTCTTATTGGTCCCCAGTGGCGTCGCCAAGCTGTCGAAACCATTTTTAAAATCGGGTTTTGAAAAACGGGATCGACCTTTTTTTAAAAAACGAAAGTGGGAGTCGCCACCAATCCTTTTTTACTTAGGTGTGATTGGATCACCTTGTCAAATGTTTTATTTTAAAACATTTTTGGTCCACAAAAATAAGAAAACGAGTTCGGGAGTCGGTTACGTATGAGGAAGGGTTAGCACCCTCATAACGCCCAAAAATTGATACCAAATCGATAAGATCATGTACGAATGTTGAAAATAAAGAAAATTACACAATATGATCCTTTTATTAGAAATAAAACCAAGACTTACTTATCTCAAAGAAATAAAGTACTTTACCCAATAAGTTAAGGTATAGCACCTTATGACTTTGAAATTAAGCTCATCTTTATTTTAGGAAATCCCTATCTCGAAACGCAAAATGTCAAACCCAATAAGTTAAGGCACAACACCTTGAATTCCCAAGAATAGGTTTTTTATTTTGAAATTTGAGATTTCTTTATTCCGAAGGAATATAAACATCACATCCAATACGTTAGGACGCGATATTTTTTAAACCCTCATAATTAAAATCATCTCATGATTTATAAAACTTGTTAAAAAGGTATTTAGTTATTTAGCCAAACGGAAAATCGCAACCCAGTACGTTAGGGCACTATTTCCCGAATTTCTAAATACCAAGACATTGCTTTATTTTAAAATATAGTAAGCTTGTAAAAAATGTATTTATTTTGAATAATAATCCGTGTAACAATATCGCATTTATAAACTATCATACACAAATAAAAAACATAATAAATAAAATAATGAATAAATAAAAGGGCATTATATAGATAAATAAAATATATAAAGCAATATATATAAAAAACTAAATAACAAATATATAATTTAATACATATAAAAGATAAAACATAACAATATATATATATATATATAATAATTTTTGAATAAAGATATTTAAAAGATATATGTGAAACCTATTATAAAATATAAACAAAATAATTTTAAAAAATAATATATGATATAATATAATATTATGTAATAAAAATAAAAAAATCATATAATATAATATATAAAAATATGTAATGAAAATAAAAATAATAAATAATAAAAATATATGTATATATGTAGTACATTAATTATAAAATTATATGCTAATATAAACAATAAATAAAATAAATTAGGTAATATAAATAAATTTTATATAAAATAGAGCTTTAGAAATAATATATATAATGTAATACTATATAATATAATATAATAAATATATAATAAAATACAAAATTTTAAACAAGTATAATAATTAAATATACAAATAATATATAATATATAAAAATTTCATACTATTAATAAAATAATAAATTTATAAAAAAATAGAATAGTTTAATGTGATAAAACAATTAATTATAATATAAATAACAAAATAAAAGAAAAGGATAAAATTAAAATTAAAATAAAGAAAACAGGGTTAAAATAGTAATTAAAACCAATTAAAAGGATTAAATCACAAACGTGCGTTAAAATACAGGGATTTTTATAGCAATTATTCAAAATTTAAAAACCGCACCGTTTTGATTTTTTAACTCTTAAAGCAATCCGCGGTTTAATTAAAATAACATAAACTTTTAGGGTTAATTTAATAAAAATAGAAATTTAAAAGGAATTGAATTAAAATAAATAAAATTACGGAAGGACTGAAACTGAAAATTCCCCCTTTTCAAAAAATCCTGAGAGCTGGGTCGGGTCAACGCGTGGATCCTCTCGGTCAAAACGACGTCATTCTTCATCCTTTATAAAAGTTAGTTTGAATAAAAAAAGTCTTTTAAAAGCTGCTTAAAAAAAAGGTCGAATCCTCTGAAAGGCCCTTCATCCTTTCTGCGTTACGTTAAATCGACTTTTTGGGTCACTCGCCACATGCGCCTCCGTGGCCGGTGGCCGGAGGTATGAAACTCGTCCTTTTCTTTTCTTTTCTTTTCTTTTTTGGTTATTTTACATATATAACATAAAAAATAAATAATAAAATAAAAAAACGAATAAAGAATCACCTTCGTAAAAAAAACTCTGTATTGTGTTCTGAAATTTTTTCTGTTCCTCTATGTATGTATATAAAAATCTCTTTTTCTCTCTTCTGTCTTTTTTTCATCCCCTTTTTTTATAGATTTTACAAGGGTTTTTATAACCCAAAAAAAAAAAACAAAAATAAAAGGAAAAGCATATGTTTCAATATCTGTTCTTTCCTTTTTTTTGCTACGATTTGCTCCTTTCTTCTTTGATACTTTCCTTTGCATGTTGGAGATCTCGCGACGATGGGCATGAATCATGGCACGATCGAAGGCCGGACGAGACTATGGCGCGACAGTTGGTCTCCATTGAAGCGGCGCGATTGGGCACAGCATTGCGGCGTGATTTATTGAGTAGCCTCGCTTATGGCGCCTAGGGTTTCCTTAGAAACCCTAGGTTTCTGAGCTTAGCTTAGGAATTGGGCCATTTTGGGCTTTTTGGGTTTGGGTATTTTGCTGGTAAAGGGTTATTGGGCTTGTTAACTGGTTCTGTAAAATGGACTATAAAGATGGACTTTTTATTTTATTCTGGTTTATTTTCAAACCTAGGCAAAATGGGCTATTACACTAAGTAATAAATTACATCTCATTAAAAATATTCCACATGATCATTAAATCTGTTAGAAAAAGCAGATTGAAAAAAAGAACAAAGGTTGATGGCCAAAAAAACTAAAAAATACAATTAGGGTCATTTTGAAAAAACATGCAAACATTAGTGGCCAAATTTTGTCATTAAGCCTAAATTATTTAATCAAAGTGTTTTAATAGAATTAAAATTTTATTTATAATTATGTTAATCTTATTAATATTAAAAGAAATTTATGGACTATTAATAATATAATAAAAACAAGTATTTATCGAATTCAAACATATTGCTGGAGAAAGGAAAACCATTGTACCAAGTACTTATAAACGATTTCCTTTATGTTTTTCTACATGCTTTTCTCCCTGTCCATTTTAAATTTTCACTTTCCTTACTTTGAGAGAATTTTTCTACTGAAACAAGCATTTTGTCATGGTTCGAAATTGTGTGGTACGATGCTGCCATGACTTTCCACTTGGTGGATCGGGCAAGGCTTAAGCCATGGACAAGAGTTCCCTAATGGTAGATCTCGGGACAAGCATCATGTGAGAATATCGAGCAAGCAACATAGCAATGAGTCATGAGCGGATGAAGCCAAGGGGATCGTGATTCCATGCAACGAGTTGAGGCAACAAGGAGCCCATGTGTGGTGTAAGTGTGCTTGGAGAATGTCTTGATGAGATGACCCTAGAGTGCTAGGTAAGAAAAATGTCATTGTTTCAATCATTTTAATGTTCCCTTGGAGCATAGCTTTAAAAGCTATTAAGCTCTTTAGCGGATAGTGATAGGTGTCAACTCTCTACTTCCCCGTCACTTTGGCTAGTTAGTGGGATTTTCTTGGTGTAAGCAAGTTACTCCATGGCAAACAAAATGCCATGGTGCATGTTCACTAGACAAGTGGATGATCAATGTCTCATTGGAAGGAAACCTAGGGAGGTCGTTGTCGTAACCATTTTTTTTGGAAAAACGGAGGTTGACTTGGTTTTGAAAACGAAAATAAAACAGGGAGTCGCCACCAATCTTTTTTGATGAGGTGTGATCGGGTCACCTTATAAAACGTTTTACTTCAAAACATTAATTTTGGCCTGCGAAATCCAAGAAAATGGGTTTCGGAGTCGGTTACGTACGATGAAGGATTAGCACCCTCGTAACGCCCAAAATTGGTACCTAATTGATAATTTCATGTCTTAATGTCGAAAATTCGAAAAGATTTGAAAGTGTGATTTCTTTAAAAACATGAAAAATTTGAGTTAAAATTTTGAGATTTCTTTGTTCCGAAAAGATACAAACATCACATCCAGCACGTTAGGACACGATATTTTAAACCCTCGTAATCAAAATTATCTCATGATTTACGAAATTTATTAAAAGGATATTTAGTTATTTAGTCAAACGAAAAATCGAAACCCAACACGTTAGGGCACTATTCCCCGAATTTCTAAATACAAAATATCGATTGTTTTAAAACATGATGTATCGGGTAAAGGTTTATGTGACAAGTAATAATGTGAAAATACGATGTTATATGCATGAAAAGAATGATGATAAAACAATGATATGAAATCCGAATAATATACTAATATGAGTTACACTAATAAATTAATGATAATCATTCCGAAAGAATACAAACATCACATCCAGCACGTTAGGACATGATATTTTAAACCCTCGTAATCAAAATCATCTCATGATTTACAAATTTTATTAAAAGGATGTTTAGTTATTTAGTCAAATGAAAATCGAAACCCAGCACATTAGGGCACTATTCCCCGAATTTCTAAATACAAAACATTGCCTTATTTTAAAAATATTTAGGTGAAATATAGTAATTTTACAAAATATATTTTTATTTAATAATGTAGTATTAAATATAATACTAAATGTAATATAATAATAATTAATTTTCATAAATGAGTGAAAATAGAGGTATATATATGTGAAAATAATGTAAGTATAAATAGATAAATAAAAATTAAAAAATAATAATAGTATTAAAATAAGAAAATAAATATAGATGTAAGTATAGTAATAATAATAATACTAATAATAATAATGAAAATAAAATAACCGTAGTGATAATAATTAAATAATAAAAATAAAAAATGGTAATAATAACAAAAATAAAAATAGTAATACCAATGATAATAGTATAGTATAGTAATAATAAGATAGTAATAAATAATTAATAGTAATAAAAATAAAAATATTAAATAATAGTAATAATAATAAAAATTGTAAAATAATTAAAAAGGGCTAAATTGAATTTAAAACGAAAGTTCTGGGGCTAATTCGAAATAAATAAGAGAGAAAAGGACTAAATTGCATATGAAAATAGCCAGGAAGGACTAAAATGAGCAATAATCCCTCCCTATAAAACGTGCAGTATCAGGGGGAGCCAATTGAACTCGAAACGAAATTGCGGGGCAAAATTAAAAAAAAATGAAAACCTGATTGCAGAGTAAAAAAAGGCGGAAGGGCAAAAAGCATAAATATCCCCTTTGTGAAAAAACGCGCGAATCCTTGGAGCGGTCGGGTCAGCGCGCGGATCATAGGGGCAAAACGACGTCGTTTTGAGCATTGAAGGCCAGCCCCAAAACGACGTCGTTTTGAGAGGCTACTTAAGGCCCAAAATTTTTTAAAAATATCATTTCATCTGTTTTCTAAAAAAGAAACCTAACTCCTCTTTCTTTTTTCTCTGTAGGGGCTGGGATTCTGGCCAAAATTTGATCACCGAACCACCACGCGCCACTGCCGTCGCCACCGTACGTGGCGACCGAAAGCTGAACCGACACCTCTTTTTTTTGTTTTCAATGGTGATTCCCTTTTTCTACTCCTTTTTTGGTTTACTACAAATATATTTTAAAAGAGAGATTCGAAATAGAACAAGAATGAAAGTATGAAATTACCTCTTGTAGCCTCTGTTTTTTACTTTCAGTAGGTTTTTTAATGCTTAATCGATGCTTTTTTGTTTTGTGTAGATTCTTGCTTCTTTTTCATATATCAAAAAAAGATGTTACAAATGTCTTTTTTCATGTCTTATAAAGTCATTTTTTTACAAATGGTGATGTCTTTTCTTTTTAATGTTTGCAGGCGCAAGGGGTATGGGTGGTGGAGATGTGACGTGGGCGTTGGCCGCAGGCTTCGGCAGAGCAGAGGGCAGGTGGGGCAGAAGGCCCTAGGTTCGGCGCACCTAGGGTTTGTTTTTTTCTGATTAGGTTTTTTTTTGTTGGGCTGATTAGTTAGTGAGCTGAGGGTTTTTTGTTTTGGGTTGGTTGGTTTTGGAATGGGTCTTAGTGGGGCTGTAAAATGGGTTTAGGCTGATAGGTTTTAGGTTATGCTTGGTTTGGGGTTTAAATTTGGGTTTAATTGGTTGGGTCTATTTGATGGAATTGTTAGCCGGGCAAAATTGGGCTATGATAGCGGCCCCTCTTTGCTTATTATTGTGTAACAAGAATGGAGCAAAGACTTTTAAGAAAGACCAATTTTGCCCGGTCTTGCCGAGTCCTGCCTTCTTTTAGTACTTCTCTTTGTCAGGTAGCTTCATTCCAGTCCACTGCATATTGCTGCTTTGATCTAATTTATCTACTGGGATTTTAGGGAGATAAAGATTGGCTTAAATCCCACTGTTGGTTAGGGAAATAGGATGTTGACTTAAATTATGTCCCACTACTATTTAGGGAGACAAGATTTGCCTTCGATCTTATCCTACTACTGTTTAGGGCGAAAAGATCTACAATCTTTAACCTATCCCACTGCTGGTTAGGGAAATAGGATGTTGGCTTAAATCATATCCTATTACTGTTTAGGGAGACAAGATTTGCCTTCGATCTTGTCCCACTACTGTTTAGGGCGACAAGATCTACAATCTTCAACCTATCCCACTGCTGGTCAGGGAAATAAAACTGGCCACCCTTGATCTACTCCACTACTGTTATCTCGAGGGAACAAAATCTAAAATCTTCAGTCTGCTTCCTTGCTATCTTAGGAATATAATACTACAATTTTAGATCTGCCCACTACTATCTCTAAGGGAAAAAATATGAAATCTTTGATATTACTACACCGTTATCTGGGGAACCTGTCCTGTAGAATTAGTTTTATGTGTTTATGCTTATGCAAAATGGTTAGGATGCAATGATCGGAATGAATCTAATGCTCCTAATTAAATGTATTATGGACGACATTCACATGAATGTCGAATGTCATGAAAATAATTTTTTTACAATGATTAGGATGCAATGATCAGAATGAATCGAATGCTCCAAATTAAATGTGTTTTGAATGATGATGTAAAAATGAAATGATCCCTTTTTTATGCTTAGGGTTGTCACTGCTCGTCGT
This sequence comes from Gossypium rotundifolium, assembly GCA_025506655.1. Taxonomy (NCBI): domain Eukaryota; kingdom Viridiplantae; phylum Streptophyta; class Magnoliopsida; order Malvales; family Malvaceae; genus Gossypium; species Gossypium rotundifolium. The sequence continues at coordinate 184,996,636 of CP106727.1, read as the reverse complement.
CCATCAGAGTCTTATTGTTGACGTATTACACTGCTATCTCGCTCGGCTGGTACCTTTGGCCAAAAACTCAAAGAAACAATCATATTTTGCTCAAATGACTTGCCCCAATATAACTTCAAGGTCCATTCTATGGTACCTATAGGACTTTAAAGCTTATACCATCTTCAGACCCTCTCACTGCAATTCAGAAATATAGGATCTGGGTTATCCCTAATCCATCCCACCGTGACTCAGGGGTAATCAATTTGGTCTGCTACATCTTCCATTCCTTAGCTGTCATGACCAGATGTATGAATGTCAAATTTCTTTGAGAATAATCCTATTTTAATGCTTGGGTTACTGATTATTTGTCGAGGCTATATCACCGATACAATATCTTGCCTTTTTATTCAACTGATATTTTTGACAAAAAATCTTAACAGGTAGTCTCAAATTAGACTCATTTCCAAACTTAGTTCTGGTGAGTTTTGAACAATAGACCTGTGTCAGGTTCTCGTATCATTTAGAAACTTCCAAAGTAATATGCGAAACTCTTTTTATGAAAATATTAGTCCATAAACCGTTATTTCAATGCAAAACGCTTGAAAAAGATCATAACAATGGACAAGAATAAAATTAATTAAAAGCATAGCTCGAAACAAATAAGTTAAACAAAGATAGCAAATGCAATCAATAAGGAAATTTATTGGTAGTGTATCTTGAAACGAATAAAATAATTAAAGATAGCAAATTCAGAATGGGTAAGATGGAAACTAGGTGCCCAAGATATCACAGCCTGAGCTTCTCTACTCAAACTTCTTGATGACCATTTTAAGCTCAATATGTGTTTAGGGGATCCGGAGTACTTTGTCGATGCCCCAAGATATAACATACTTCCTTATTGTTAATTCAAGCGTAGTAAGACTACTGTATGCTTTACTTTTGATTAAAATTTGAGCCGCCCTTTTCGGGTTTTCAACTTAAATCCCCTTTGGTCTCAAGGCGCCTTTGTGGGTTTTTGCCTTGGCCTCTCCTTTTTCTTTCTTCTATTTCTGATGAAAATTTTTATTTCCTTTTTCTTTTTTTATTTTAATTTTTTTAAAGGTCTCAATGTGCCTTTGCGAGTTTTCACCTTGGCCTTTCTTTTTAGACAAAAACTTCTGGATTCACCAAATTGGGTAGCTCTTTGCTATTCATCTCGATCAATATCAATGCTTCTCTGGAGGACGCCTTCTTTACTACATAAAGTTCTTCCCCACTTGACATCTATTTTCCTCTGAAGTATCTTTTCCATGGAAAGATATTCTTCAATGTTTTTCATGAAATTCTTCTAGGGTGAACATTTTGCTGTAAGCTCACATCATTCATTTTTGGTGCATTGAACCACGACGAATAGCTTTCAAGCTCTCCTATAGCTTTCAAGATCTCATATTCCACTGATCATATTGAGATTGGATTCATTCTGCCTCATCCAATTTCAGCTCGAAGAAAAAGAATCTCGACTTCAATGGGCAAAATCACTTCCATTTCATGAACCAATAAGAAAGGTGTTGCCCGATGAAGGTCTTGGCCGATGTTTAATAAGCATAAAAGGTAAAAGTAACTTCCATATGCCAATCTTTACAAATCTCGATCATTTTTCCAATGGTTTTTTTTTTTGGATTGAGAATGGGATTTGATGACTGTCGACATTGTAAGATTGGCATATGATGCGACTTTCACCATCTTAGTAAAGTAACCGACATTCGTGAAAATGAATTGATGTTGGCCAGAAGCTTTTGATAAGACTGGCTTGATAATATCCATGCCCTACATATACGAAAAATGAAGGAGGCACATAAATCTTGTCTTCCTTAATTTAGCATTTATGGCGTAACTGATGCAATTTCCCTTTCTTGGTAAACCAATAGCCCAAACCTTTTGATTAGCCTGGCAGTTGTAGAACCATTAACATGGGTTCTTTAAACACTAATCTTAACAGTATACCCACATTTCATTAGCCTGGTGTGACTTGATATGATCATGCAAAACATCTTTGAATTCTTGAAAATAGCTTAATGATGTCTCACCTTATTTCTGTGGTGAGTTAGGCTTCGATCTTTACCCCTTTTCCTACACTCGTAAAGTCCATTGACCTTTTGAAAAGTAAATTCTATTTTCACTCATTCTACCATCCTTAGAAAATCAAAAGATAGGCTACAATCTCCGTCATCTTCAAAGTCTTTAGATCCCCTAGACCAATATCTCATTCAAAAAGGGAGTCAGTAATAACGTCGCTCATGTCATTGATATTTGGGTACCTAGGTACGAAGGTAGAAAATCCAAAGAATAAATGATTCTAAGGATGATTATTTGTATGATATGGTCATGAATAAAGAATGAAAGAATAAAAAATGTACAGTACGAAATATAAAGAATGAAAATATTTACTTAGAAAGATGCATTTTATCGAAATAAAAATTCTGGAGACAAGCCTATTTCACAAAAGGACTCTTATTGCCTCTAGGCTTAAAGCAACAAGCATGTTTTGAATATTACTCTAGATTAGCTAAATATACAGGGATCCCTTCTACAATCCCATTGTTTAAAATTTTCCCATGTATGTAAGGGCTTGGAAACTTTTATTCTGCGATTCCCTCTTCAGACATGTTATTAGTGTTCTGATTTCCCAATTTCTAGGCTTCTGAGGACTTCTTCAAGGAAACACACTCTCCTACCCCATCCCTATTTCAATTATCACATTTTACTACTTCGTCAGAATGATCAGATTCCAAAAATCATCGAACTTCACAATTTCCATTTTAATGAACCTTTCGACCAACTTCTTAAATGCAATGAAATTATTTATTGAGTGACCCGTTATGCCCACATGGTACTCGTATTGAGCGTTTGAATCATACCATACGGGGGTTGCATTGGTTTCAGGTAATGAGGATCTACGACATGCATATCAAATAAGCTCTGGTATAACTCCATATACGTCATTGTAATAGGTGTGAACTGGGGTTTCTATAAGTTCAGTCTTGAATTAGGTTCTTGCCTTGGGGAGACCTGATAGTCGGTATTTGCCGTCTTTGGCTGGCTTACTATAAATGGCTTTGATTGGCCCTTGTTATACCTGCTCGTATTATTCATTTCCTTTTTCTTCTTCCTCGGGGACTTTGAAAACCACTCTCCCATTTTCTTTGTTTTATTGAGCCAAGAACAACAGGATTAACTTGATCATCCTTCGGATTAAAACCTGAGCCCATCGGGAAGTTCAATAGGGCTGAAGTGTCAGTCTGACATTGGGGTCCAATAATGGAGGGTACCCCATGCGAATGCATGCCTGCTTGAGTCGGGACACTTATTGGGGAAAATCTTGGGAATAAATGAAGACTTCATTATCATCCTCATTGTTGACCACTAGGCCTTTCATTTTTTTCAAGCCCTCCGACTAGTAATTGGTTTAACTGGCACATCATATTCATTTGATCTTGCATATCCTGTTGAATTTTGGCCAACTACTCTTGCATCAGTATTTGCCTTTACTCTAATCTCTCCAACCTTTGTTCCATGTTTTCTAGGTTAACTGAAATAATTTAACCTAATTAGGGTCTTTCTACAAATTTTAATGCATGTGATATGATGTAATGTAAATGCATGAAATGCAATGCAAACGTAAGGAATGAATGCAGAAAGAGATGCGTTGATTATGAATTCAATTCCATTAGAAGAACTTTTTTAGAAAATAAATTTCTTTATAGAAAATGGATTGCATATACGGCTTTATCCTCATAGTCCAAGTGAAAACACCAATCCTTTTCTTCGTATCTGGATGTTATGGTCGTGTCTCGTGAACCTTCTCAATAGATGCCTCTTCTAGCTCCTTGTTGCTTGGTCCAGGCCGTACCTCTTCACTCACTTATCCTCCGCGATGTTCATAAGCTTCTTTAAGAAATTTGAGACATGATGACTCTTGAATAATCCTTGTCGGCTTGAATCCTCGAGCAAAGTCTTGAATTTTTCTGCGGATTATTAGCCCTCTCTCGTTATTTACCTAAACTATATTCGAACCACCGTATTATAGTCCACTTTATCAAGTAATCCATTTCCTTATGACAAACTCTTCTATTTAGCAATCGAATATGAATCAACAACTCCTTTCTAAAATGATGCAGTGTGATGCGATGCAATCATAAACAAAATAAAACATGTTAGCACAGGAGAAATAAACAAAATAAAGTACCTATCCGGGTGACCACTAGGGGTTTGGAATGGTTCTGCTTAAGGTAGGCTCTTAAGGCTCACTATATGGGGTTCGGTTCTAAAGAAGGGTACCTGAACTAGCAGATTCCTCAATCCTCACCCATTATAGGCTCATACGGACTGAGTTCGATTCAGGGGAATACATTTCCCTATGTCTGCACGAAAATGAAAATCTCACAAAGACATAGGTACGGATGTATTTCAAAGTGATCCACTATCCTGCACGGAGGTGAAAACCTCACGAAGGAATAGTTTCTCACTCCCACTTAAGAGGGTAAAAATCTGGTGATTATGCAATATGACTAAGTGCGATGAAAATGCCATTCAATCAAAATAAAACAAGTCAGTATTTTACACACAGCTTAAAGCAAACAAGAAATAAAGAAACTATTCGGGTAACCACTAGGGTTTGGCGTGGCTCTACCTAAGGTGGGCTCTTAGGGTTCACTATATGTGGTTTGGTTCTAAAGTAAGGGTACCCAAACCAACAGATTCCTCGATCCTCACCCATTATAGGCTCATATGGACCGAGTTCAGTTTAGGGGGATACATTTCCCTATGGCCATGCAGAGATGAAAATCTCACGAAGACATAGGTACGGATGTATCCCGGAAGCAGTCCACTAGCCCATAAGGAGGTGAAAACCTCATGAAGGCATAGCTTCTCACTCCCACTTAAAAGGGTGTGACTGAGTGGTCATGCAATGCAACGTGTGAAGATAAATTAACAGGCTTAACACATTATGATAAAGACCACCAAAAATGACGGATGCAAAAAAAATGTGAATTCAAATCAGATTTTCAAATTTCGACAAAAGACAAAAATTAATCAATTTATGGCCTGACTCTCTTATTGAAGTCCCTAATGGAGTTGCCAAGCTGTCGTAACCATTTTTTTAGAAAAAAACAGAGGTCGACTTGATTTTGAAAATGAAAATAAAATAGGGAGTCGCCACCAATCTTTTTTGATGAGGTGTGATCGGGTCACCTTATAAAACATTTTATTTCAAAACATTAATTTTGGCCTGCGAAATCCAAGAAAACGGGTACTGGAGTCGGTTACATACGAGGAAGGATTAGCACCCTCGTAACGCCCAAAATTGGTACCTAACTGATAATTTCATGTCTTAATGTCGAAAATTCGAAAAGATTTGAAAGCATGGTTTCTTTAAAAACATGAACAATTTGAGTTAAAATTTTGAGATTTCTTTGTTCCGAAAGGATACAAACATCACATCCAGCATGTTAGGACACGATATTTTAAACCCTCGTAATCAAAATTATCTCATGATTTACGAAATTTATTAAAAGGATATTTAGTTATTTAGTCAAACAGAAAATCGAAACTCAACCCGTTAGGGCACTATTCCCTGAATTTCTAAATACAAAATATCGATTATTTTAAAACTTGATGTATCGGGTCAAGGTTAATGTGACAAGTAATAATGTGAAAATACGATGTTACATGCGTGAAAAGAATGATGATAAAACAATGATATGAAATCCGAATAATATACTAATACGAGTGACACTAATAAATTAATGATAATGATTCCGAAAGAATACAAACATCATATCCAGCACGTTAGGACATGATATTTTAAACCACCGTAATCAAAATCATCTCATGATTTACGAATTTTATTAAAAGGATGTTTAGTTATTTAGTCAAACAAAAAATCAAAACTCAGCACATTAGGGCACTATTCCTCGAATTTCTAAATACAAAACAATGCCTTATTTTAAAAACCTTTAGGTGAAATATAGTAATTTTACAAAATGTATTTTATTTAATAATGTAGTATTAAATAAAATACTAAATGTAATATAATAATAATAATAATTAATTTTCATAAATGAGTGAAAATAGAAGTATTTATATGTGAAAATAATGTAAGTATAAATAGATAAATGAAAATTAAAAATAATAATAGTATTAAACTAAGAAAATAAATATAAATGTAAGTATAATAATATATAATAATAATAATAATAATAATAATAATAATAATAATAATAATAATAATGAAAATAAAATAATCGTAGTGATAATAATTAAATAATAAAAATAAAATAATGGTAGTAACAACAAAAATAAAAATAGTAATACTAATGATAATAGTATAGTATAGTAATAATAATAATAATAATAATAATAATAATAATAATAATAATAATAATAATAATAATAAATAATTAATAGTAATAAAAAATAAAAATATTAAATAATAGTAATAATAATAAAAATTGCAAAATAATTTAAAAAAAGGGCTAAATTGAATTTAAAACGGAAGTTCTGGGGCTAATTCAAAATAAATAAGAGAGAAAGGGACTAAATTGCACATGAAAATAGCCAGGAAGGACTAAAATGCGCAATAATCCCTCCCTATAAAACGCGCAGTATCAGGGGGGAGTCAATTGAACTTGAAATGAAATTTCGGGGAAAAATTAAAAAATAATGAAAACTTGATTGCAGAACAAAAAAAGGCGTAAGGGCTAAATGCATAATTATCCCCTTTGTGAAAAAACGAGCGGATCCTCGGAGCGGGTCCGGTCAGCGCGCGGGTCATAGGGGCAAAACGACGTCGTTTTGGGCGTTGAAGGCCAGCCCCAAAACGACGTCGTTTTGGGAGGCTACTTAAGGCCCAAAATTTTTAAAAAAATCATTTCATCTATTTTCTAAAAAAAAAAAAACTAACCCCTTTTTCTTTTTTCTCTACAGGGGCTGGGATTCTAGCAAAATTTGGCCGCCGTACGTGGCGGCCGAAAGCTAAACCGACACCCTTTTTTTTGGTTTTCAACGGTGATTCCCCTTTTCTACTCCTTTTTTGGTTTATTACAAATATATTTTAAAAGAGAGATTCGAAATAGAACAAGAATGAAAGTATGAAATCACCTCTTGTAACCTCTGTTTTTGACTTTCAGTAGGTTTTTTAATGCTTAATCGATGCTTTTTTGTTTTGTGTAGATTCTTGCTTATTTTTCATATATCAAAAAAAGATGTTACAAATGTCTTTTTTCATGGCTTATAAAGCCATTTTTTACAAATGGTGCTGTCTTTTCTTAATGTTTGCAAGCGCAAGTGGCGTGGGCGGTAGCCGCAGGCTTCGACAGAGCAGAGGGCAAGTGGGGCAGAAGGCAGACAGAAGGCCCTAGGTGCGGCGCACCTAGGGTTTATTTTTTTCTGATTAGGTTTTTTTGTTGTTGTTGTTAGGCTGATTAGTTAGTGGGCTGAGGGTTTTTTGTTTTGGGTTGGTTGGTTTTGGAATGGGTCTTAGTGGAGCTGTAAAATGGGTTTAGGCTGATAGGTTTTGGGTTATGCTTGGTTTGGGTTTGAATTTGGGTTTAATTGGTTGGGTCTATTTGATGGAATTGTTAGCCCGAGCAAAATTTGGGCTATGACAGTCGTATCGTGTTGTGGTGAAATGTTGAGGTTGGACCTTAGATTTCTCTAAGCCCCGCAGGATCTTTCACCCAAACTACATAGGGATACTTTTGGGATCATGAGACAATGCTTTATAGGAGGGGCATCAAAACGTGAAGGTATATCGACTACTAGTCTTATAGGAACATAGAAATAGCGATTGAGCCTAATGTCTCAGAGCTGGGACAATGCACTAGGATAAGCCTTGCGTCAAATGATGATTTTGGGTGTCTATCATGCTTGGGACTAACCTTGAGTGGGGCAAACAATCTTGGCCCTTGGAGTGGCCCTTATGAGCAATGAGACGGGCTAGAAGCGGCCCTCAGTTGGTAGTGCCCAACGACCATGTAGTGCATTTAGGTTCTAACACATGAGATGCGTTAAGAGAGCATGAACTTGATGTTAGGTTCCAACAAGCCTTAAGCCAAGATACCTTGTGACCTAGATCATGATAGCCTGTGTTCAAGATCATCGATGAAGATGATGCTTAAGTACTCTTATAAGGATGAGTGCCAAATGTGCAATGGGAGTGGGTGTCCTCCTTTAAGCTAAGCAATTGGATGCAAATGGGCTAATAAGACCAAACCAAGTAAAGGGCCTTTTGGATAAGGCATTGATGGGAACTAAGATAGTATGCAAAAAAAAGACATGAGAAAGGTTGACCATGGCTAAAAGAAGTCATTGTGCTGTACGAGATCATGTTGTTTTGAGTCAAGGATTGAATAGTCTATGACACGTGGTATTAGAGTATTTTCATCACATCCTTGAGGTGGGATGATGATCCAAGTAATATACTTGTGAGCATTGAGCTTGAGTTGGATTGGACAAGCCTTGATGTGAACGAGTTGACTCAAAGGTAGCCTTGAGACATGCATGATAGCTCTAGCTTGAGTATTTATTTATTTTTGGATGTTAAAAGTATAATGCATATAAATAAGAGTATTTATTTTAGAACTTGAAATAATAATAATATTTAATATATTTATAATATAATTTATTTATTTATATTAAATTTTAAAGAATTTTATATATTTTATTTATCTTTAATAATGATTACTATCGTAATCATATAAAATTTAAATATTTTATTAAATATTTGATACATTAGTGGTGGAATTTTTAATTTTATAAATAACCACGAAGTATCTTTAATTTATATTTTAAAATATAAAAACTAAATAAATATAATAAATGGGGATTTCTTAAAAAATTCCATCACCAATATTTCCCCACATTAGAAAAAGCTAGAAAGCGTAGACCCAATAGGATAAAAACAGAGTCCAAGATTAGTTTGACTCTATTTCAGGCCCAAATTGTATGAATATCCGATCCGATCGTATTCGAATCGACTCGTACACGCCCCTTTTAATTAGTTTGACTCGAAATCAAAGGCGCTAAAGAAACAAAAATGGAGGTCGCGGCTACTGCTCCTAACGAAGCCGTAGTAGAAATCCTGAGGAATAGAGGCTGGTGTTTAGGCGATTTGGACCAAGTCAATGCTCTCATTGTATTATACACAGCTTTATCCGATGATGTCGACGCGTGTTTGATCGCTGATAAGGTTGAATCGGAGCTCGTTAACATGGACCTTAGATCCATCAGTGGGAAATCCTTACCCGAACTCAACCTCCGGAAGTCTTCTCATATTCTAGGTCCCAAAGTGCTCCAGGTAAAGTCCTTCCTCTTCCTTTTGGCTTTTGTTTTGGCATAATTTTGAATTGATTTTCTTTTTCTTCAGATTTCGTCGGTTAGGGATATATCTAGAAGCACCATAGCGGAGTTTTCGGGGAATTCGAGTAGTTCGCGTTTGCTGAGATTGGATCTGACTGATGGTCATAGTGAGATGATTGCCATAGAGTACTCTCATGTTCCAGCAATTCCAGACAATGTGGTTCCTGGTACAAAGGTATTATTGCTTGTAATGCTTAACTTAATTTTGCTCTATTTGTTTCTATTTTCATTGTCGATTTTGAAACTCAAAAGCTAGTTTTTATGATTGCACACACAGTAAATTGGCAGACTTCTTTAATTAAAGATAATAGAACGTGTGGCAAACATATGTATTTGCAAGCAATGCAAATTCTTGATGGTAATGTGTGATAATAGTTTCCTGCAATTTGTTCATTCTCTGTAGGAATTCTTCATGATTCATTATGCTCCAAACCTGCAAATTTTTTATTGTATTTCTTATTATTTTCAAATTATGGACCGTGGTTGGCAGATTCGTGTGGAAAATAAAGCCATGATAAAGGGTGGCATTTTATGTTTGAACCCTAAAGTGGTAACTTTGTTAGGAGGTGTTGTTCAATCACTCTATGAAGAATGGGAGATGAATAAAAAATATTCAGGTTTCTCCCGTTCATCATTAAGTTCATCCCAGGAAAATGGCACTGGTGGCCCTCCCCCATTTGAGAAGTTGCAAATTGAGGCTCCTTCTAGCAGTAGGTCTGCTCATCCTGGCCGATCATATAGTGAGTATTCTTTTTCTTTTTACATGTTTTGAATTAGATCTTGTTTCCCTCTCACATGCTTGTCCTTTTCATACTGCTTAATTGTTTTGCATTTTGAGTTAGTTCCAGCAATCTTTAATTGCTTTGGTAAATACAAAAGCTTGACATCTAGCCTTAGAGAAACAAAGTGATAGATGGAAGATGCACAGCTGGAATGAACTTTGTTGGCTACAATAATCAAGCTGCAAACTCTTGTTAGGATAAAATCTGTTGTCTGTTTAAGATGATGGCTCAAGTTATCGTAGAAAATTTTCACCATACCCTTTTGCTCTTGACTACTTTTTCATACTGGACAGATTTAAAATGTGCCGCAGACACTGACAGCCTTTGAGGGATTCCTATTTCTTTGATAAATGTACTTCAACTTTCTTCCATTTGTCTGGGGAACAATTATGCAGAGATTACAAGGGAAGGAAACTTGGAATTGGATTACTTGGTATTTAGTAAAAAAAGGACTTCAGATACTTAGGAACCTCTAAACAAGTTCACAATTACACGATGCCTGAGCTGTACTCTTGAATGATGAGAAACTCACAAATATAAACAAATATTCCCCCTCCCCTCCCTGCATCTTGTCTTCCATAATGAATAACAACTACCGATCTATTGTTGATAGTTAATTAGTGGCGGGTGGCCTATAATTTATTTTGGCTTCACCTTGTCTCTGACTTTGCTGCATTAATTAATTTTTGGAACTAGCTTGTTGTGAGGCATTTTTACGATTTGGAGAATACTTTATGTTGCTGTTGTTTTATGATTTCAGGAGATTATCCAGCATTTTTATTGATTATTTAATTTTCTTTTCTTTAAAGTTGTAAAATTTGAATTGCTAAGGTATGTGTATTTATATATTAATTTTGAAATATTTGGTCATCAGAAAAGAAAGTTTACTTCGTAATTTTGCAGAACATGAATGGCTAAGCTTGAGAAAGCTTTTCAGGAAGGACAGGAGATTTCCTCAAAAGTTGTTCCTTTAATTTTTTTCCTGTATGATATGTTCTATTTATAATGCAAGCTTTAGATGACTCTGAAATTGTGATTATTCATTATACTTGTTTGAAGCATGCATTGGGTATATATGTTGCTCGTTGTCTAATGGTGATAATGTGTAGATTACTCTGACTCAACACTGAATAGTGCTGGACCTGCTATGGCAAGCTCAGTTGGAAAAACTGAAAGCAGGTGGAGCAAAAGGAACCAGGATGTTGAAGTAAAACCAGAGACTGTGGATAATGGTCTTAAGACGGCTTTCATAGCAGAAAAAACTGAAGAAAATCCAAGTAGCTCGGAAGCAAGACCAAAAGAAGGTGCGGTTTTATCTTTATATTAATTTATATTTGTACTTAATATATACAATAATGGCAGACCGAGCTACCATCTTTAAATTCAGTTTCATAGCTCTAGGAGATTGCCCGTATCATAAGCACAGGTGGACTTCCTTTTTGAGGAAATAAGGTGAACGTGAGATGTACCTACTTACTAAAGGGGATCTGTACATAGTACCTTCTACCTTGCTAAAAAGTTGTGCTATTAACTTCTCTTGTATGAACATAGACGGAAGACTTATGGCAAAGGCTATCGTTTTTTAATATCTTAAATGGACTTTTATGAGTAAATTGGATGTGTAAACCCACTTTCATTGATTGATAGGATAAAACAGAAGTAGTTTGTTAATTATCAACTTCAGTTTAGATCATGTATTGTTATGCTAATCTATATATCTTCCATTACCAGTAGCTGAGTCTGCCCCTCTTCAAAATCAAGCTGCATCTCAGAAGCTCTTGCAGAAAATGAGCCATTCTAACCTGGATAGTCAACATTCTAGAGGTCAAAAATACAGGGGAAAGGGAAAACAAGAAGAGCCTATGGTTTTTACTTTGGATGAGTGGGAAAAGAGGAAAGCTGGCACAAAACCTCAGACGAGAATTGAATATCCTGAAACTAGTTGTGATGAAGACGTTGCTAGGCAGCTTCAGGCTCAACTTGACTTGGAATATTATCATGTTAGTCTTCTTGCAACTTAGTTGTTCCAGTTGCCAGTGGTTTTTGTATTTGTCACCTTGTAATGCTTAATAAAATTATTTTCCTGTTCAGACACAAAGCATGCATGACACTGAGGCAGAGAACATTAAAAGAAGTATGTTCAAATATGAAAGAGAAGATGGTAGAGATCGACAAGAGGGACGTGGAGGGAGAGGACGGGGGAGAGGAAGAGGGAGAGCGAGAGGGAGAGGGAGGGGAAGGGGGAGGGGGAGGTTCGGCTAACACATTTTTCCACCTTTATCCTATGCGTGCACTCTTAATGTACAAGGTAACCTCTTTATCCCTTTTTTTTGCCTCGTATTTTGTCTTATATGCATGTAAAAGATATGGGTTGATTCAAGCTTGCAACTTGGACAATATAATTGTAATTTCTTTTTTGATATTTTCTGAAGTAGAATACTGTCATGGATAGTTGGATCTTTTCAGTAAAGAAAATTCCTACGCATAATTTAATGCGTTCATTGAAAAAATAAGCATCAAAGTGAAAGAAGTGCCCATGCCTCACACAACTTCCTTCTTTGTACATCATCAGGGATTTAGGGTGGCGTGAATTATCATTTTGGCACGGTTGAAGTTTTTCCCCTTTTGACTGCTTCATTATGGTGTCTTTGCTGTCATGGCATATTATTAGGCAAGCATTCAATATTTTAAGATTTTGTTTACAGATGTGATTATTTTCATTTCTTGAATCCTATATTTGTACAGCTGAGAAAATTTTGGACACTGTAAAGCCCATGATTGCCATGCTTATAATTTACAAGTCCTAACTATTTGTATTTCTAAGCTGTTTTTTTTTTGGATAAATATAAATTTATTAGTCCTTACAGAATAAACATAGAATCCAGAATAAGAGACCAGGGTCAAAAGCCACAGCTCTTCACAACCGGCAGTGAGTGTACTAATTTATGACTGGTTTTTATGGTGTTGTCTTCATGCTTGATTTCTTTAATAATCTATTTTTTTTACACTTGCAGTGTATTTCTTTTTAATATTAAAAATGGATTAAAAGTACATAAATTTGCGTCCGTAGTTTAATTGATGTGATTATTCTTCTTAAAATATATATTTTTAAAATACTTCTTTTTCAGATATATATTTATATGTTAATTTGATGTAGACTTAAAATTTTCAAGATTAATGTGATGAGGTAGATTTTGCTATCCGGAAATAATATTTTGGATTAGTATATCTTTACAATGCTACTTTTTCAATTAAAAGTGAGAAATTGTTCAGAACCGAATCTAAAACGGTTGCGACTTGAATACTTAGATGCAAGCGTACGATAGTTTAAAAAGAAAAACGCTTGCGTCTAAGTCAAAAACATTCTCCTGTAAATATATACGTGATAAAGTCTGCAAACTATTAATAAATTATTTTTAGTCTCAATTATTCAATTTTAGTTTCAATGAGTTAATGGTGACAATTTTAAAATTGTTGTATTAGTATTTAATCCCAACATTGTAATTTGATTTTTTTTTTGTAGTTTTGCTTTTTTTCTTAATATTAAAGGTTAATTTTAAAATAATACGAAAACTATTACCTAGGATTTTTGGGTTTTTTTTTTTTGTGTATATTTTCAATCAAATCAAATCAAGTGAAGTTATTTTGAGTTAATCAAGTAGATTTAATTTTATTTTATCATTCTAACTCGATTTAAAAATTTTAAATCCAGGTTGAGTCGAATCGAATTGAGTGAAATTATTCAAATTAAATTAAGAAAATTAAACATGTCAAATGAAAATCTTACTACAATATTTCAAAACTCTTTCAAAGCAAAATAAAAGATATAAATATATATATATATATATATATACTTTAATATGATAAACTTGAATAGTTAATTTACTTATTTAGGTCTCAAAATTATTATTTGAGAAAAATTAAAATTTTCATACATTATTTATAATCTTTTAGAATGTTTTTAGAATTTTAATTTTTATAATTTTTAAAATATACATGTTGGAATTTTTATAAATATATTGAATTTTAAAATTTATTTTGAACATTTAAAATTATTTTTTATTTTTGTTATTTTTATTGAGAGAGACAAATTTATTCATTTCCAAAATTAATAGGAATCAAAAGGCATTTATACTAATATATTATTTGAATTATTCAAATTATAAAATTCAACTCAACTTGCACTTGAAACTCGAATTAATTATTTGATTTGACTTGAAAAAAAATCAAAAAATTCAATTCGATTAACTCAAAAATAAAAAATTATTTAATTTTTTCGAGTCAAATCGAGTTTTGCTCACCTCTAGACCCAATATATAAACGTTGAAAATTAAAATTAATATTTTGCAAATTTTAAAGCTGTCAAAATGTCAAAATTAAAAAAAAAAGAAAAATTAGTTCACAAAAAAATTTATTAATAATTTAGTAAGTAGGAAAAAAATATGTTGGAGACAAAACACATGGAAAGAGAAATGCACTGAAAAAACGATAATTAAAATGCACTGATAATCAAAATAATGTTATGAGAGAATTTATTTATACACATGTTAGGCTGCTCTGAACCAATCAAACTAATTAACTGAATCATAAATAACACACTTTCTTAACTTCACATTAACTGACTGCTAACTATAGTTAAATAACTGGCTACTCTATTACCACTACTGTAGTTTATCCTATAATATTTTATATATATATATATTAACGCACACTTCGTTGGAAGTAAAGATTGGACTGAGACGTGGTATAATTTTGACTTTGAAAAACATCGGGTACAGTATATACATCCCATTTCAATTCAGTTCAATTCTAACCGATTCTATTCTTCCCAGTCAAGAAGAACAAGAAGATGGAGAGAACTCTAACCCACTCATTAATCGCTGTTGTAATCTCTTCCTTAGCCGCGATTCGATCCTACAGAAGGAAGTCTCTCGATTTATCCGGAGCTGTTGCCGGATTTCTCGTCATGATTATTCATTTCGCTGTCGGATACAGGTCCTTTTCTTTTTCCTTTTACATTTATATGGTGTTTCTTTGTTTGGCATGCCAAGAAAGTTATTAATTTATGGGAATTTTAGGTTCGGGGCAATGTTGCTTGCCTTTTTCTTTACTTCATCGATGCTTACCAAAGTTGGAGAAGACAAGAAGCGACGAGTTGATGCTGATTTTAAGGAAGGTGGACAAAGAAACTGGTATTTTTTTTTTTTTATATTCTCTCTTCAAATAAACCAGTTTACATCTTAATTTATATATGAAGATTGATGAACTAATTTAGTTCAAATGAAAAAGAAAAATTAGAGTTTTCTTGATTGGTTGTGAAAGACAAGTGGGAACAAATCAGTGTTGTTAATGGATGGAAGTGGAACTCTTCCTTGAATGCTATGGTTGGAGTTTTTTCTTTCTGCCCCCCCCCCCCTTTTTCTGGGATTCAAAAGGGTATAGAAATGTTGAAGTTCTGATGCTCAAAAGAATTTGGCAAAAATCAAATGAACTAATTTTGGTGGGTTAGGGATGAAACTTTTGATGGGACAAATAAGAGGAAATATTCAGGGACAATGATTTGGACTTCAATCTGTTGATGAATAGAAGTAAGAACTTGCGATATGTGTAGAGTAGCAAGGTTATATTGGATTGTAGATTGTAATTCCCAATTTATTCATTTCAGGATACAAGTTTTATACAATAGTGGTATTGCAGCAGTTTTGTCTGTTCTTATTGCGAACCTGACTGGATGGGAGGACAAGTGCCTAGACTCGAATGATTCGGTTCTTATCACTTCCTTAATTGGTGGTATTATTGGTCACTATTCTTGCTGCAACGGTGACACTTGGTCGTCGGAGATCGGAGTTCTTAGTGATGACCAGCCACGGCTGATCACAACTTTTAAGGTTGATATTCTTTTCCGTAATTTGATTTAACAACTTATTGTTTTGGATGGTTATATATCTAGTAACACTACAATGTCATCACATCCTGTTCAAACTTAGCGACAACTTTCCGATAATATCCTTTTTCTCTGAAGATCAACTCAGCTGCTTAGATCTTTACTCATAAATCAAAGCAACTATCCCGCTTGCATTCTACTCTAGGCATTTATGGTTGCTATGCAAAACACATAGTTGATAGTTATGATGTTTGTAACTTTTATTTTCATGTTATTCATGAAGTTGATTTGTTTTTTTCAAGGAACTATTAGAAAGGATTAGCTTTCTTGATCACTTGGATACGGTCTTAATGCATTTATCTTACCCATATAGCCAACCTGATATAGCGGGTAAAGACTTTGCTTCTTTTTGTTGTGTGTGTATTTACTAATATTACAGTAAATGATTATCAGTCTGTTCGAAGGGGCACCAATGGAGGTGTGACAAAAACAGGACTTTTAGCAGCTTTGGCAGCAGGGAGTGTCATTGGTTTAACATTTGTTCTGGTTGGATTTCTCACTACAAGATGTTCAAATGAAATGGCCATGAAGCAGCTGTTGGTAATACCCCTTTCTGCAGTGGCTGGACTTTTAGGAAGTATCATAGATTCTCTATTGGGAGCAACCCTTCAATTCAGTGGGTTCTGCTCTGTCCGAAATAAGGTTTGTTGAACACAATGCTGAAGATTTTTAGGCCTTCAAAATTGAAAACAAGCTCCTACCATGCCATTATAAACGAACCGTTTAATGCTGCCCGCATCGTGAATATTTTTTGTTTGATCTCTTTGCAGGTTGTTGGAAAACCTGGACCAACAGTGAAGAGGATTTCTGGTCTTAACTTTCTTGACAACAATGCGGTGAACCTCGTCTCGATACTACTGACCACACTGCTGACTTCATTTGCCTGTGTGTACATTTTCTGAATCCTTAATACTCTTCAAACAGTTTTAGACAGTGTACTGTTTTGATAAAGTTGAAAAAAAATCTCAGAAAAGGATCCAATTCCCATAAAAAACTTCGTATGTGATGTGTAATTAACATAAGGGGAAACGGTTTACCATTTGTGCCTGGAAATAAAGATTACCATGTTGCTCGACTGGCTAGGTTAGAATAAGTTGAGAGGCGAGTTGTTCTTATCTTTGGAATGATCTTTTGCAACTTCTTTTTGTGCTATGCTTCTTAATGTTTTAATTTCTCAATACAACCCAATTTTAAGGGAAAACAGAGAGAAACATTACATAACAATGAAATGCTTTGATCATAAAGGCTACACTACCCAATATCTTTTCCTTCAATGAACATGTGAAAGTATATTATTATGAAACATAGCTTGCCACATTGTACATAGTTTTGTTGGGGATTTCGAAAATTTTCAGAATATTCATATACAGGTGTGAACTGAAGAAGGTATAGATTTGTTATAACTAGCTTCTAATTAAATAGTTGAAAAGATATTTAAACTAACTTATTGGTGATTAAAGAAAATTGTTGAAATTTGATTTTCTTTTAAAACATTTGTCACCTGTACTAAATAAATAAACAAAACATTTTCAATTACTCTTCGATGCTATTGTTGTTCGAATATGATTTGATATTGCCTCTTCAAGAATCATAATGCTAAGAATCTCCCATTTTTACCAGTATTTTTGTTAGATGCTATTTGATTGAATATGCCTAATTATCTAAAGTTAAACTTGAATTTAATTGGTATATAAGTGATAATTAAAATGCATAGAGTTCTATTTAAGTAATAATTTTATTTTACATCATTAAACACCATTTAAAATAAATAAAATTATAAATTAAATTATAATTATTATAACTTTTTCTATATTTTATGGTTAGAGTTCTTTTCAAGTAATAACTTTATTTTAATTAATATAACTCTTTTAATTAATATTTCTAAATTGAATTATTATTATTTAATGATATGATGAAAAATAAAGAAAATATTCTCGTCAAAAAATTTTTTTTTCAAAGTCGTATTTTATATATAGATTATAAATAAAAAGAAAAGGAAAGGTAAACTAGTTTATAGTTTATATAGGTTGTACTGGATTTTACAAACTTTTATGGAATATAGACATAAAATATATATATATATATATATATATATTAAGTGGGTTAAGTTGGGTTTAATTATGTATTTCAATAATAGATAAGCAATCGATATAATTGACTCAACTAAAATTGATAAAATTGTATGCCACTTTTACTCACTTGGTGGAAATCAAGAAGTGAAAGGGCTTACAATTATTATTTGATAAGAACAACATCCAATGCAGTATTGACGTACATGACCCAACTTTCTTGTTGGGCTCGCGATCCACTAGCATAAGAGGATGCCATCACAGACAGGATGAAGGAGATCATGAATTTTCAGCGAACTTTAGACATGGAGTTTAGTTGGAGGAAGATGAGGTTTGCCTCTTCAACATTTAAGCATAAGTTGGCAGGGTTTTACTAAAGGAGGCATTGCTGTTCATATGATGTTTCATTGCCTGTAATTTGTAAGGCTTTGAATGTATAGACAAAAGAAAAATATAATGGATACAAGAGGTGTAGCAGATACATATGCTTGAAACCCAGTGCCTCTAAATCTTTTGATGGTATTGACATTCAAATCCTATTGACTCGCCAAACAACATCCAACAATCAGGGCAGCTACAAATATATTTACGTATATTTTCTTTTCTTTTCCCAACATGGTTACTTGAGTGTTCAACAGGTAACCGGGCATGCAGCGGGAAGAATCACGTTGGCAGCAGTTTCCAGGCGTTCCCATGTTAGTTTCCTCTTCTCAGTTGCCTCAATCGACTGGGAGTTTCCCTTCTCCATCTTCTGCAGGCAAGCAAGCACAAGTTCTTCATCCATCTCGCACAACATCTTCTTTATGCTTTGTGTCAGGTTAAGCACTGCTTGGTTCCAATGGTTCTCGGAATTCCGCTCAAGGGCGGGGAAGATAAGAGGAAATATCACATGACGGTTATGTGTTACAAGATTAAGGATGTGCTCATTGTTCCATAGCAAGTGAGTTCGTTCAGCCACCTGAAAACAGTGGAAAGAGAAAATCGAAAACAGTTTCATATTGCCCTGTTGCCGCGTGACATAATGATTTCAATCAACCAAAAACAAAAGCAACACTCATAATCGATAAAGATACAGTCCAACTTAAAACATTTTTCTCACAGTGATTAGAAAAAGGAAAATATACCTGGTAATGGGAGCTGTTTAAGCAAAATGCAATACGCCGAAACAGTGGAACCATGGTCTTTAGGAACTCGGCCATGCTAGTCATCTCCAAAACCTCTTCCAACTCACTAATAAACATTAACTCCTTCTGGCTATTTGTAACTGGCCAATACTTTAACAGCCCCTTAATCACGCTGTCAGCTAACTTCGGATCCTTATCTATAAACTGTACAACACAAAATGTTAATTGCTGATGATAAGCACCCACCAGTTTCGGTTTGTGTAAAGGAATAAGGGCTTTCCACAAAAACATCTTGTGTTCCTCTTTCAATGGTACAGCAAAACCACTAATAACACTTCCGAATATCTCGAGGAGTTCAGCAATACCATTATGCCTTTCAGTTTCAAAAACAAAACGATAGATGATATTGCTAACAGCTTTTCGTACAAAGGGCCTGTGCAACATGAGTTTCCCGTAAATTCTGTGCAGAATTGTTTTCAAACAGTCCCTTTCCCGGGGGTCCTCAGAATCAAAAAGGTCAAGTAACCTCGAAATAAAAGAATGATCTACATACTTCTTTGCCACCTTTGCATCAAGAGAACTACACGTAATAAACCCAAGAAGTAGATCATATACGAGTTGCAAATTTGACCATGAAGGATCAAACATTGGCTCTTCCTCACCACTAATGCTATTAGACCGATATTTAGGTGGAAAAACTCTGAGCAGGTTAACGGCGCACATTTTACACATTGCGGCAATTGCCAGTTCATTGAACGTTGCAGACTGCGTAGAAACAAAATCAACAAGTTCTATCAGTGTTTGATGTTTAAGATCTTGCTCGGCGCTAGTTTTATCAGGATCACTGAAATCAGAAACCTCACAGCACAGATTCAATTTACTAATAAAGAGGCTCTGCTTCTGCAGAATTGAAACATCTGTGAAAGATAAATTGGGTTCTACTGCCTCCACACCAACCATGATGCTAGCAGGAAAAACAGCTGAGGACACCCGTTTAACAACACTTAAACGACTTGATATACTATTCCCGATATTTGTACATTGAACTCCATTCCCTGAGTTAGAAGTATGGTTTCCAGAATCACTTCCAGATGAATCTAATAGGTCAGATTTTTGTAACTTCCGCGGGAGTTTGATTAAAATTTGTTTGAGCATTGTAGCAAAGAAACTTCCAGCAACACAAACCGCCGAAATCGAATTACAATAGTTACAGACTAACAGTCATTCAATCAAAGTATACAAGTGCAAATTGTAAGTGGAAATAGGGATGGCATTGATATGTGATTCAGTAGCTGGAAAGAGAAATGATGCTAAGGTTCTTAACATTTTATAATTCTGATTGAGAAGTATATTTTCAAAGGAAATACCAACAAAGCACAATACTCAATGCAGCAAATAACAAATTCCGTAAAGCGATTGCAATTACCCCCAAATCACAGTGTCACAACTGCCACCATCATTATTGTTTAGAGATAGCAAACAAATCATGGTAAAGCACTCACTTCAAAAAACTGAGTTTCCCAGAAAGAAAATCATACACTTTTAGTAATAAATAAACAAGGGCCTAACAACAGCAATATTTTGATGAATTATAAAATAACAGATAGAATTTTTGTGTCAATACAGAACAGCCATAAGAAAACCTTCAGATCCGATAAAATAAAGCGAAAAAAGAGAGTAAACCCACCAACGATCTAGTGCCAAATCACGATCGTATGACATATGAAAAAAACCCAGATCTTATTCATAATAAAACATTAGTATAGCAACTTTTTAACTAACACAAAATGTCATCATCAAGCATAATAAATTTAGCTAAATAAATTGACCCAAAAGGACCAATAAATGAACGAATCATGTAGTTAGGCCAAAAGGAGGGGGGAAAACCTGAATCGGTTGAGCTGTCAAAGGATAAGCTAGGGAGATGGAAGACCAAAAAGGAAGTTTTTAAAGTCCCGAAATTGCTTTAGAGTTTAGATTTTATATAAAGACAGCATTTTGGTTGTTCTTTTGGGTGGTGTTGGGTGGCATGAAAGATGAACAATTTGGGTTCCTGAGTTGAAGAGAATGATTGGTGAGGCATTTTCTGAGAAAATTGAAGGCACCGCCAGTAATCACCCTCCACTTGGGACATGTGATTTCCATTGCAAAGATGAAATTATTATTACAATAATAACTACACTTTGTACTGTTAAACAGTGTTTAAATATAAATATTAAAAATTTTAAAATATAAAAAAATACAGTTCTAAAATAACATAAAATCACATAATTTAAATAAAATAAAATCTATATATACATTCTTTTTCAATGAAATCGTGAAAGTTTTCCTTTCTCTTCAAGGAAAACCAAATCTTGTTCTCATTCATCTTCATAATCAAAATCACATCAATCTTTTGCCCTCACTTTTTCTTCCTCTTAGATTTTATTTAACCGGAGAAACCTAGAAACTTTTCCTTTGATCTTTCACTCTCTTTTATATCTCCAATCAACATCAACTTTCACAACAGGCGCCAATTTACGATATGGCAGGGGCCGTGACATTTCCCTTAAACGATTTTAAATGTTTTTTATTTTGATATTATAGTTAATGTTATAAAAAAAGGCAAAATAAGGCATATATGCTTTTTTTTTTTTAATTAATTAGGCATTTAGGTCGGTTTTAAAATTAATTAGGAAAATATGTCGATTTAAATGGACAGCACATCCAGTTAAGCACGTTTTTTAATAACGGTAAAAAATGACTTTTTAAATTTTACCGCTAAAAAAAAAAAAAAACTTTTAATGGTTAAATTTTTTACCCTATAAATTCTCTCAAAATTTCATTTTTTTTCATTCACATCCAACTCTCAACTCTCTCGTTTCAAACTTTTTGATATTTTAATATAAAAATATTATTTTTTAATTATCTCATTTTTATTCGTTTAAATCGATTTCTCACGAATGATTGTATTTTTAATCCGCTTCGATGACAATCATATTTCCACTACTCAATCAGCAATGGTAAGTCAGAAATTTAAATTTCATTAATTTAAATAATGTTAACTTTTTAAAATTTTAAATTGTTTTTATTGTGTAAATAGGCAGATAATCGTGTTCTAGAAGGCCTCATTCATAATATGGGAAAGTTTGTGATCCCTGAAATTCATGGCCACTTGCAAGCAGTTGGAATCTTACATACATTTCGCATGTCCAAGGGCTACAAATTTGATTTGGCACTAATCAGCGCATTGGTGGAAAGATAGAGGCCCGAAACAAACACTTCCCACCTTCCATGCGGTGAGTGTACAATCACACTCAAAGACGTAACACTACAACTTGGTCTGCCAGTGGATGGGTTAGTCATCACGGGATCAGTGGTCATTCCGGGCAAAGTGAGCCTCTGTCAATCATTGTTGGGGAAGGACTCGAACAAGTTCGAGGTGGTTAGATATCGATGAACTAGTTGAAGGATAATTTCAACAAGCTCCCTGAAGACCTTTAAGATTGAACGGAGGAGGTCATAGCATAATACGCCCGAGCATACATCATGAGATTAATCGGGGGCATTTTAATGGCCGAAAAATCTCGAAATTTGGTGCACTGAGAAAAATGGCTTGTGAACGGGTAAGGATTGCATCGTACGATCCCACGCCTCGATGTGCTCCTCGTGTTGCACCGCCCAATCATTGTTGTCCTTCCCCCACAAGCCACATTATGCATGTCTTTCAGGTCTCAAAGTGGCAACAGAATTCGTTGCCTCCACCCGAACTGTCGCAACACCTGGTGTGATTCGTGCATTTCCACTGTTGTGTACACTACCAACAACACATTGGCGTCCTACATCTGTCGAATTTCCAACACTTCTAACGTGATGCAAGATATAACATCGGTGTTGGCGTACGACATCCATTCAAAATGAAAAGCAAAACTGTAAATATTGTTATGTATGAATTTTTTTTAACGAATTATTACATAATTAATATAGGTTCGAAAGAACAAGTAACTAACCTCGGCTTTTAAGCATTGATTTAACAACAGCCTAATATCTTCTAACTCCTCGGGTAGTCCCACATAGCTCAGCTTATAGTTCCACCTATGCAAGCGATATGTTAGTCGAAACGTATAATAAAATAAATTACTGTACAAACTACGTATTTGTTAATAAATGATTGATATGAGCACAGTCACATCATGTTATGATGCAGTTCGACAATGTCGGGATTGGCCTAAGCATGAGGGACCAAGTGCAACATGAAATATCTCACGGGCCTAATTGATTATTGGGCCAACGTTTTTAAGGACTTTTAAATTTAATAAGTTTGCATATTTAATTATGACTTGCATTATGTATTCTACATTTAATTAAGTCATGCATTAAAGCACCTCATATGTTCATAAAGTTTGTGTTTTAATTATGTCATGTATTAAGTAATTTCTATGTCAATTAAGAAGCATATTAAATTATGTCATGCATTATGTAACTCATTTATTCATTTAGTTTGCATTTTAATTAAACCATGCATTTAAACATCTTTTTGTTACTTATGTTTGAGTTATTTCATAAGTGTGTGAAGTGTGTCATTTATTTAACTATTAATATTTAATGCACAAGTTATAGTGTGTTTATTTTCATAAATAAATATTTGTGTCTAGTTAATTGACAAGTTGAATAAGAATGTGAAAAGTTTGCAATGTTTTATGTATCTTAAATAAATTAAATGTGTGTTCAATTGTTTGTCCTAGGAAAATACAAAAGGCTGGTCACATATTTTAAAGCTACAATAGGACTGTTCGTTTGCGAAGAAGAATCAAATGTGATAAAAGAGTGTGCATTCGGTCACTTAAATGCTGGTGCATAAAGGGAACGTTTTTGGCAAATAATGAAACACTCAAAGTTCATTATAGTGGTTGTTCAAATGGTGATTGTTCATAGGATCAATGACTCTTCAAGTTTGGATGGTTTCAAGCATTCAAAAGCTTATTATGGTGACTGTTCAAATGGGCCAAGGAAGACTTTTCAAATCTGATCGGTTTTTGTGCCTTTAAATCTCATTATTATGTCATTTTAAAAGGTCTTTGCACAAGTTTTTTGACATTCAATTTTAAGGTAGATAAAGGGACACCAAAGAACACATTAAGGGAACATTAAATCATCAACAAGTAAAGGGACATGCCTTTTCAACTACACATGAATCAAGTGAAAATACATGACTTATCGGTTGCCCAACATAAGTTAAATCAAATTTAAATGCTTGTATTAACAACTAGTTAAATGTTGAGTTTAAAATAACTTGTAAGAGGACATTGTTTTCGTTAGACTACTTTTAATATAAACTTCATTTGTAAGATTTCTCTCTTGAGTTCTTAAGAACATAAAAACTGAAGTTATCAAAGATTTTTGCTTTGTGGCATTCTTTTTTTTTTTTTCCTTATACTTTCGGTTCTTGTTTCTTTCATAATAATGAGTCAGAATCTATTCAAGTTTAATTATTATTTGTCGTATAGAAAACGGGTCACATTCTATAGCATTGGTTATTTTCTAATACAAGTTCTTGAATCAAGGATTTCTATCTTATTTTCTTTCGTAACAAGTACCTGTTTCGAAACGGTAGGGCAATCGAATGACTTGTAATTTCTAAATCGATTCCGAGCTCACACCAATTATATTTATCTCACCACCAAAGAGAACATATATGGGTCTGTCACCTTGGGACGTAGAAACGGTAGCCGTCATCAGGCCAACGACTGCAACAGGAGCAGACAAACACCGATCGACACCGCACTTGGTATCGTGGCCCTATACATCTCCCAATATAACGAGGACAATACGGCAAATCCTCAACTTAGTTTCCCGCAGTCATTGAAGTCCACTAGAAATAGTAGTAGTCACCTTACGTGCACCAAATTTCAAGATTTGTCGAGCATTAAAATGCCCCCGATTAACCTCATGATGTATACTCAGGTGTATTATGCTATGACAAAATTACTACAATCCAGATTTTTCTTGTGAAAAAATTGACATGTATATCTTTTTTTGAAATATTTATTTTTTAATATTTTACTATACCTTCATAGAACACTTGTCAATCCCCTAACTCTGCTGGTGGAGTCTAAAAATTTCATTAGCAATGCACCAAATATTTTCTCTTTTAATTTTTTTCATTTTAACTAAAGCCTCTCTGTTTATATATATACTATCCATCTTAAAAAATTCTTAAAAAGTTCATAATTGTTTTAAAAATATTATCCATCTTAGCGACGAAGTACATATCGACTGTCATGTAGATTGCCACATTAGTAGTGTTAAAATTTTAACAATCAATCAACTTTTTCATCAAAAATTTTTTGACTAAAATTTGAAGGGTAAGGGCAAAATTATCTAAATAAAAGAATTAGAGCCGAATTGACAAAAAACAAAGGTAAACATTAGAGACTAAATTTATCATTATGCCAATATATTATTATGTCTAATTATGCTCCCAATCCATGTACTCTTTGAATATTTGAACTTCTATTTCTAATCTTGCATTGAGTCCTCCATCCTTTTGATTAACTAATTTAAGTTTTCATAATATTAGTAAAGGATTTCCTTAAAATTGAATTATGTTACTTCTTTTAAATAAATAAAAAAAAAAAAAACTCTCTCATGGTCAGTTTAAAGCTACTTGAAAGTCATGTAAGTAAAAAAAAAAAAAAAAGAAAGAAAAAAAGAAAAGGAAGTGACTTTCACTCTACTTCTTTGAAATAAAATCGAAATGATAGGGAACAACAGATCAAGATCTTATTCAAGTTGTTCAACACGAGCGGATTTAGATCTGTCCTTAAAAGAAGAAGCCAAACAAATTTAGAAAAACAAAGAAAATGAAAACAATTAAAAGAATAAATTCAAGAATAAAAAAATAAAGATTCAAAACAATAAATAAATAAAATGAAAATTTAAAGATAGAAGATGGATCAAATAAACCGATGGATATGGATAGAAGATAATTTTCCAATTACACCTTTTGATATATAAAACCCAACAAATTTAACCAATAGCTCTAATCAACTCTCAAATAAATAATCCTTGACAAATTGAAGGATGAATAATGGATTCTCACGACTCCTTGAAGAAAATCGAGAAGAAAAATCACTTCTAAAACTTACAAGAAAGCAATCTTGCACGAAAAAAATTAACTCCCAAGAGTTGAAATTTTTATTAATGAATGAATGTCTTTAATGACTATTGAAGAGAACTTGATATAGGCTAGCTAATTACATCCAAATAAAACAATAAAGTATAATGAAATTCTAATTAATCTAAACAAGAAGAAAGTTTAGTTTTAGTAAAACTAAACTTTCTTATTGACTAAGAAACATAAAACTCTAGGATTAAAATTGCATCACTCTAAGTCTGCTACCCTAGCACGCCTTTGTCTGCTGAAACTAGCAAGATTTTGTTTTTTTTAGGTTTTTTTTGTTTTTCTTTATATTGCTCCTTTCTTAGTGCTGAGGGGCACTACTTTTATTTCATCTTATACTTATTGATGCTTTTCTCTGTCTATCATAGGCTATTGACTCATTTAAAAAGAGTTGGAAGATTTATCATTGGATGATGAAGCTGAAGAAATTTTGTAGGCACAGTTGGTTCATAATTCTGTACCTGAGGCTGCTAATTTATGTTTGATTGGGTTTTTTTGACAGCAAGTGTTATTCACTTTCCGGCAATGAGAAGGACAATGGCAAATTTATGGCATCCGATTATGGGGGTCTAGATTTTAGATTTGAGGGAGAAAAGGTTTATGTTCAAGTTTTTTCATAGAATGGATCTAGAGAGAGTTATAAAAGGTTCTCCATGAACCTCTAACAATCACATCTTGATGCTATACCGTCTTGGCGATGAAGAAGATCCATTGAGAGTGCCACTAATTTTTACGGCTTTTTGGGTTCAAATTCATGGAGTTCCCCCAAGTTTTTTCATTGAGGCATTGGCACATCATTTAGGGGATTTTCTTGGGAATTTTTTGGAGTTTGATGGTTTCAATTTGGGAAAAGGGTTTTGTACTTATTTGTGAATGAGGGTACAATTGGATGTTAGATGACCTCTTAAAAGAAAGAAAAAAGTGATGTTTTTCGCTGGAGCCTGTTCTTATGTCAATTTTAAGTATGAAAGTTCGACTTTGTTTTGTTTCTTCTGTGGACAGTTAGGTCACAATGACTCTTTCTGTCAGGATAAAATGACATTGGGGTTTGAATTACCTGAGATGGGTTGGAACATGTCCTTAAAAGCTCAATTTCGTAAAGCTCTTGCAATGAGTAGTGTGGTTACGAGAAAATGGGAAAGGGGTGAAATTAGGTACTACTTTTGGAGGTAATGATTTGGACATGAGCATTGATCCTATGTTGGGTGTAAATCTAGAAGGGGATGGGGGCTTTTAAAAATACAAGGACAATCGACAATGGATCATGATCCGAAGATAGTGTGATTGAAGGGGGATAAGAATGTAACAACCCAATTTTGGGCCTAATCAGAATAGTAGTTTTGAGACCACGAATCTGACGTTAAAAAAAATTATTATATTTTTTATGGTCTACAGTTTTACGGAATGATTTCGTGAAAATTACGTTCGAAAATTTTAACGTTTGAGCACTCAATTTAGCAAAAAGGACAAAATTGTAAAAAGTGCAAAAGTTGAGTTCTACATGCTAGAGGTGTCTAATTGCTATGAAATTTTAAATTGAAGGTCTTTAGATGGTAATTAGACCATTTGTTAAGTTAGTGGACAAAAATGGACATGGTGAGATAAAATTTCAAAGTTTCAAGTGAAAGGCATTTTGGTCATTTAGTAATTAAATGAATTAAAAACAAAAAATCAAACCAAAATTTAGCCCATCTTCTTCATGCTTGTGCTAAAAATTATAAGGGAAGCCATATCTAGGGTTTGGCCACTTTCAAGCTTGATTGTAAGTCTGTTCTTGTCCCGTTTTTAATGCTATTTACATTTTTGAAGTCGTTGTCACTCAATCTATCTATTTTTACCATTAATTTGAGAGATGATTGAGGTCTAGGGTTTGACCCATGTTAGACATATGTGTATTTTGATGTTTAATGGTAAATTATGCAAGTTTAATGTTAGATAAACTACTTGTGCTAGGTAATTTTTTTATGAAAATGTCAAAATGACCTATTTGTAAAAAGATTTCAAAATGTTTGTTAAAGTGTGATTAAATAAAAAATGTGGGTTGTTATAAGCATGAAAGAGATTCGGCTAGGCTTGGGTCTTGAATAAATCGAATAGATTTCATGTTACGAGCCTAGGGGCCAAAATGTAAAAATGTCAAAGTTTAAGGGCAAAAATATAATTTTTCTATAATGTGATTTTTGAACTGAATTGAGAAATGTGGATAACAAATGAGTTAAATTTTCTATTATAGATCAAGAAAAACGAGATTCGGGCCTAGATCGGGGAAAAAACAAGGTGTTTGACAATTAGGTCCATTTCTACTATTTTTTGTACCGAGGTAAGTTCATATGTAAATAATGCATTATTTTATTTGTGTTTTAAATGCTTTAATATTGTATGAATTATGATTGACTCCTTGGATGTAATCGCTAAAGTTTAACAAGTGAGAAACCCCGGTTGAACCTTAGGAATAAGTAGGATATGAATGTCATAACATTAGGGTTATTTGAGATTACGTGTAAGACCATATCTGGGATATGGCATCGATATGAGACTTCGTGTAAGACCATAGCTGGGCTATTGGCATCAATAAGAGATCCCATGTAAGACCATATCTAGGATATGGCATTGGTATAATTTGTGTGTGCGATATTCCCGAGTATCCTTTAGTATTCCAAGTGGTTCAACGAGAAATTCAACGAGTATGTTAAAGTAGTGAAAGGTTATGATTATGTTGCGAGTTGGTACAGGCACGTACGTAAAACTTATTTACAAATGAGCTCGATATGAGATGAATCCCTCGGTAAGGTTATGAATGAGTAAGTTATGATTAGAAGATCTTGATACTATTTATGCCAAGTTCATTATGTTTTTTTGCATGATACATGTGTGATTATAATGCTTATTATTTGCATAGGAACTTACTAAGCTATATAGCTTACTCCCTTTTCTTTTCCCTTGTCTTATAGTGTCACCAAGCTAGCTCGGGGATCGAAAACTGTCGGAGATCCATTCACACTATCAACTTAATATTTTGAGTACCTGATCGTCTAGAATTGTCGAGTTTTAAATATTTATAAAGAGAATGATCGAACTTGGAAACTAACTCTGACAACGACTTAAGGCAAATGCACCTATCGAACAGTAGTATAGCTTAGCCAAGACCGGATTGTCGAACCCAAAGGAACTAAAAGTACTAATACTTTCTTTCTTTCTATTATTTAGCCTAAATATTAAATGATTTAGTTGATTAACTAATTAATTACTAAACTAAGATGCAAAGATAAAAAGAATGAATTAGGAAATAACTTGAAGAGAAACTCAGTTGATCACGATGATACCTTCAGGAAGAATCCACCTAGATTTTACTTATTATCTAACACTAAACCATACGATTTATTCACTTGACTTGATCCGTAAGACTCCTAACGATATTAAACCTCTCTCGAGACGAATAACGCCTAACCCTAGGTTAATTAACTAAATCTCTTTCTCACTTAATAACCCTAGAATAGCGAAAAATCGAACTATGGATTCCCATATTAGGTTTCACCCTAATCCGACAAAATCTCGTCACCCTATATCTAGGTGCACGAACAACTCCGCTTAATTATGCTAGATCTATTCTTAAGCAGTGACTTTTGCTCCTCCACCTAAGAACATCTGACTTGAATTAATATCCCAAAAATATTAACACAAGAATTAAGCACGCATAATTAAAAACAAATCAAGTATTTATCATATAATTCAGAACACAATAACAAGATTCATTTAGGTTTCATCCCTTCATGTATCTAAAGAGTTTAATTCATGATGATAAAATAAAACATCTCAAGAGAAAAGATAAAACAAAACATAAGAAATCCCTAAAACCCCCTAAAGGAATTGAAGGAGAGATTCGCCGTCTTGAGTAGAATTTCGGCTCCTTAAGATGGATCAACTTGCTACCCTTAAGTGATTCCCACAAATCTGGCCTTCTGCCTCGACTTCTTGGCCTAGTATTTCGCCTAATCGACCGCCCTTTCAAAGTTACATTTAGGGTCTTTATATAGGCTCTTAGAATGTGTTTCTTTCTCCCTAAGTATCCTTTTTCGAGTGAAATTCCTCTTTTCCATGACAGGGCCATGATCATGGCACACGCCCGTGTAAATCGACTTTAGGCCGTGTTCCGATTCTGTTGATTTAGGCACGACCGTGTAAATCATGGTCCAGGCCATGTGAAGTAAATTGACAAGACACAGCCGTGTCAATTTTCACTTTGGCCCAAATTGGCCCGTTTTAAACCCGTTTCTCGTTCTTTTCATCCTTGAGTGCTTTTTTGAGTATAAAACATGAAAAAAAAAGATTAAGAGCACCTTTTTACATAAATCAAGGGCTAAATCATCCAAAAGCATGCTAAATATGAGGTTAAAATATGTTACTTTTACGGTTTATCAGTACCATTGATTTTAATATTTTGAGTTATGACATATATAGGGACTTGGTTATTTTGTTATGTGTCATAATTGATTTAGCCAAATGTGTTGGCTTATGTTGGCTGATAATTCATTTTGTAAATGGCTATTGAAACTGGCTAATATTGGTTTAAGTATATACATGCATATAATGATGCATTTCATGGATGTGGGAAATTACAGGATTTAAGTTGAGATATATGTCGTTTGTATATGATAAATGATAGCATGTGAATGGGGTGTTGATGCCTTAGTTGTTTCTGATTTGGTTGATGGTATATGCTTGGAATGGTTCTATGTTTGTTGTGTAGGTTTGTGCATAGAAGGGTGACAAAATAGCTTGGTAAATAGCCTTATTTTTGTCCATACGAGTAGACACACGGGCGTATGTCTAGGTCATGTGTGACACACGGCTTGCCCCATGAGCGTGTGTTCCGACCATGTATCCCATGCACCTTAATTGTTACAAAACAGAATGCTTGATATCGAGCACACGGGCAAAGACACGAGTGTGTGTCTCAACCATGGAGACGACACGGCCTCGAGCGTGTGCCCTGGCCGTGTAAAGTCTGCACCTATTTTATGAAAAATTATGAAAATTAAATCGACCACATGGCTTAAGCACACGGGCGTGTGCCTTGATCGTGTAACCTCAAATTGTTATTTGGTGACAAACAGATAGTTACACGGGTTAAGGACACGGGCGTGTATGACCTCACGGCCTGCCCACACGGGCGTGTCCCAAAGCCACATGGACGTGTGACCCCTAATTTAGTGAAAATTTTTCAAAATGTTGTATGATTTTCTAAAGTTCTCTGTCTAGTCTCAAACTACTTCCAATGTATGTTTTGGGCCTCGTAGGCTCGTTTTAGGGACAATATGAATATATGTGAAAAGTTTTAAATTTGGATGAAAATTACGTCTTAGTTTTGTATGTTTGCTTGTGTTTAAGTCCGATAATGCCTCGTACCCTGTTCCAGTGTCGAATACGGGTAATAGGTGTTACAAGGAAGAAGAGACCTAAATGGCAAGGCAATAAATCTGCTGATAAGGATGGAAAGGGTTCTTCGGTAGTTTAGAATATGTGGGTATTAAGAAATAACCATTTTATATCGGCGATTGCCAAAGGGAAAGCCGATCGGTCACAATGAAAATTATAAGTTAGAATGTTCATGGGTTGGGGAGTCCACGGATTGTAAGAAGACTTCAGCACATGTTGAAGAAGCATAATCCCAAAGTAGTCATCTTTATGGAGACTAAGCTTTATAAAATGCAGATGGAACGTGTGAGAAGAAGTTACGATTTTTGGAATGGTATTGATGTCTCTACTATTGGTTCAAATGGAGATCTTTGTTTGGCTTGGAAGGGCGATATTACAATTAATCTCAAAACTGTTTCCTCTAGCCATATTGACGTCGAAGTTCTTGCTAATAGGGTGGAAAACCATTGAAGGCTTCTGGTTTTTATGGTTCGTCGTATGCGCAAAACAGAACTAATTCGTGAAGGTTGCTAAGAGATTTGGGTTACGTTCAAGATTTCCCATGGTTAGTATGCGGTGATTTTAATGAGATATTGTATGTTTCTAGAAATTGAGGGGGTTTTCGAGAGATGAAAAGAGAATAGAGGCTTTTAGAGGTGCTTTGAAGGAATGTCAACTATTAGATGTGGATTATTCTGGGGTTTGGTTTACATAGGAAAGAGGGAATTTACCATAAACTAATATTCTGGAACAGCTTGATAGAAGAATGACGAATGCTGATTGGATGTCTATGTTCCCTAATGCGTTGGTTAAGCATCTTTCTCACTCATTTTCTGATTATTGTCCACTCCTTATTCATACGACTCAATTTGGAAATAGAGGCATAAGTAGCAGATTTCATTTCAAGTTATGGTGGGTGCTAGAGGAATCTTTCTTTAAGGAGGTAAAGATTATTTGGAGTTCCACTTCAAGTGATTTATTGAGTAAGCTGAAAACCCTTAAAATAGGTTTAAAAAGTTGGGCTCGACAGATTAGACTTAGTAGAAAAGGTATAAAGGAAAACTTTTCGCATAAATTAAAAGAATTAAGTCTTGGAAAAAGAGATGATGAGACTTTGGCAGATTTTATTGATACAAATGTATTGTTGAATTTCGAGATAGAGAAGGATGAGATGTATTGAGAGCAAAGAGCTCGTGTTAATTGGCTAAAATTGGGTGATAGAAATACATCTTTTTTTCCATAAGCATGTGTCTCAACGTAGAAGTAGAAACTCTATTCGGTGTTTGCAATATGAGGATGAGAGGGTTACAAACGATGAGAGTATTATGAAAGAGTTAGCTCGTAATTATTTTCAAAAGCTTTTTTCGTCTAATGGTATAGGGGATTCGGTTCACTTATTGTCTGGAATTAAGAGATGTGTTACTAGTGATGATAATTTGAAACTTACGCCAATATACACAAAGGAGGAAGTGTGGTTGGCACTAAAGGGGATGACGCCTACTAAGGCATTTGGGAAAGATAGCCTTCCAACTTTGTTCTTCTAAAAAAGCTGACACATAATTGGAGAGGAAGCTACGGCTTTTTGTTTGAATATTCTCAACGAAGGTAGATGTTGATTCTTTGAATGTTACTAATATTGTTTTAATTCCAAAAATCCCCCATCCCACGAATCTAGGGAATTTTAGGCCTATCAGTTTATGCAATGTACTTTATAAGGTGATCACAAATATGATAATTAATCATCTTAAAGAAGTTCTTGAAACATGTATTGATAGTGCTCAAAGTGTTTTTGTTCCTGGTAGGCTAATTTCTGACAATGTGTTGTTAGCGTATGAAATTTTACATACCTTTCAACAGAAGAGAATGGGGGAAAAAGAATTTATGGCTGTTAAACTTGACATGAGTAAGGCTTATGATAGGGTCGAATTACAATTTCTTCAGGATATGATGATCCGTATTGGTTTTGATTTTGCATGGATTTCAACTGTTCTGAAGTGTGTTTCTTCTGTCTCTTATTATGTTATTGTTAATGGAAACGTTAAAAAGATCTTTAAACCTACTAGGGGAATCAGACAAGGTGACCCTTTAAGCCTGTTTCTATTCTTAATTTACAGTAAGGGATTATCTGCTCTTATAAGATTAGCAATGAGAGATGGCCTAATAAGAGGCGCTAAAGCTAGTAGGAATGGCCCTCAAATCTCCCATTTACTATTCACTAATTATTGCATACTGTTTGATGAGGCAAATGTTAGAGGGGCTCAAACGTTGAAATTAATACTAAGCGAGTATGAAAGAAGTTCTGGTTAATGTGTTAATTTCGAAAAGTCTACAGTTTTTTACAGCTCCAATACCTTAGAGGTTAACAGACGACTGGTTTTTGGCATTTTAGCGGTGAAAAGTTCAAATAATCATAAATGGTAACTTGGGTTACCCAATATGGTGGGTAGAAGCAAAAATAACTTTCCTTTCAAAATATTAAAGATAATTTTCTCAAACGAATTGAAAGTTGGGGTGTTCGATTTTTGTCTCAAGGAGGGAAAAAAATCTTTATTAAACATGTTTTACAAGCTATTCCGACTTCTTCAATGGCATGTTTCTTACTCCCAAAAACGCTTTGTGGTGATTTGGAATGAATTATGGCTAAGTTCTGGTGGCAAAAAGGTCATGGTAAGAGGGGGATTCATTAATGTGGTTGAGATTAGCCATGCGAGTTCAAAGAAGATGGCGAAATGGATTTTCGTAGCCTTTTTAAATTCAATATTGCCTTATTAGCGAAATAAGGGTGGCGTTTAATCAATTATCCAAATTCCCTTGTAGCGCGTGTTTTAAAAGCCAAGTATTATCCATCTACAGATTTTCTTAATGCAAGATTAGGGAGTCTACCTTCATATACCTTAACAAGCATATGGGCAACGAGAGATCTTCTTCGTAAGAGGCTGGGGTGGAGGGTTGGATTGGGCCAAAATATTTCTGTAAGGGAAGATATATGATTACAAAGACCTATAGGGAGCAGATTAAATGTCAACATTAATGAGGAGGTGAGGTTAGTGTCAGATCTTATTTATGCACATTCTAGAATGTAGAAAGCTAACCTTATTTTCAGTATCTTCCCTACGAATCTTGCGAGCAGAATATTACAAATTCCCTTGGCAATGGAAGATCATGAAGATGTGCAGGTTGGAAGTGGTGAACCTCCTAGAGAGTTCACAAAAGTGTTTATAAACTATTACAGAATGGCCCTAATGCTAATTTTTTACAAACCAACCTACAAGATTTTTACAAGAAACTTTGGAGCTTACATCTTCCCCAAAAAATTAAAACTAAAGTTTGGAGAATTTCCTGGAATTACATCCCTACTCTTGCTAATCTTAGGCACAGAAGAATAGTGACGGATGTTGTAACAGCCCGATTTTTCAGTGGTGTCAGAAACAACGATTTCGAGGCCACCAAATTTGGCGAGTAAGTTCATAAATATTATTATTTAATATTTATGAGTCAAATATGGTTTTAAAAAAAATTTTGATTTGGTAATTTATGTTTCATAACGATTTATTTGGTTCAAGTGGTACGGCCCTAAGGTCAAGTGATTTTAGAAAGTGAGGTATCGAGACCTTATTTCTATAAACCGAGCCATAAATATTTTTATAAATATTTACGAAGTGTCATTAAAGTGGTATTAAAGTTTCATTGAAAAACTTTATCGTTTCGATAATTAATTAATTAAAAAGAACTAACTCGTAAAAGATGTAAATTTTAGTCACTATTTGATTTGAGTGATTAAATGGTTTATTGAATAAGGAAAAAAGACTTAAATGGTAATGTAAACATTTAAGGGCTGGTGGACGATAGTGGGCTTTTAAATTGTTAATGTTTGATTATATTTATAAGGGTAAAATAGTAAATTATTAAATATGTATAATATAACAAAAACATGATAAAAACTCATTATCATCTTCTTCATTTTTAAAAGCCACCATCAAAACCCTAAAGGAGAATAAAACATTCGGCCAACTTTGGTTTGGTGATTTGGTAAGCAAACTTTGCCCGTTTTTAATAATCTTTATGTTTTTGAAGTTGTTGTAATTAGGTCCAGCTAACCTATATCTTCGTTTCTGATTCTGTTAAAAATTTTGGAAGTTGCCATTGATAAATACTAGATGTTTTTTTTATGAATAACATGGATTTGGAGCTTTGATTTTGTTGTGTGATGATTTTGTAAAGTTATTTTTGTTAAATATTAATTTTAGAATTAAATTTTGAAAATATAAAAATCTTAGGGTTTGATAGTGAATTTTAGGTTTATTAGGGGCTATATGAGGCCTAGAATACTTGAATAGATTATTGATTTGAGAAAATTAGTTAATTTGATAGATTAACTAATTAAAGGATTAAATTGTAAAAATTATAAAGTTTAGGGTGATTATGTAAATTCAAAAAAAAGAATTGGAAATGAAATACATGCTAATAAATAAATAATTTTATATTTTAAATTAAGATCCTGTAAATACTGTGGAAAAGAAAAAATAACGAAATAATCTCTAAACTTCTACAATTACTATAATTCATTGAAGTAAATTTGTACGGTTAAAATTTAACATTTGTATTAATTGATGATTGGTATTATGTATATATTTTATTGTTGAAATGAATTATTATTTGAATTATAGTATTGAATTGAATATTTGATTTGAATTTAACGCAGGATTTAAGTACCTTCGTGATTTGGTGTATGACGGGGTTTGAAATGGAGATGGTATTGGAGGGAGATATCGGCATTTTACCCAAGTAAACCAGGGGTTCAGCATTGGTTGCGAACTCTCGTGTTTTACTTTCTAGTTGGCGTGGTTGGGTGGATCAACTCTTACGAGCTTCTGTTCAGCTTTCGAGTTTCTATTGGCGTATACAGGAGGACCAGCTCTTATGAACTTCTGTTTATAATTTACATTTACCCGTAAGTTATTCTTCGAATGGAAAAATCTCGATAAGGTGATTTATTTAATAAATTTGAAAGTCATGTTATTTATTTTTGTATTGATTTGAATACAGATGTATTTATCGATTGAAATTGTGAATGATAAGGAGTTGTCATGGATGATTTTTTATTATTATTTTATTTATTATAGTTAGTTCAATAAGATTTTGTTTAACTTGTCAAATTTACTAAACTTCATTAAGTTTACTTGTGTTGTTTAATATCATTGTAGATTTTTAAAAGTTAAGACGATCAAATAGACACTCAAGTCACACTATCCAATATCCAATTTATCTCGAGATAATTTTTAAAACCTTAAATTTGAATTATATGACATGTATAAGCTCTCGTGCTATTTTGGTTAATTTTGACTTATGTAAATGTTATGAATGATAGTTTGTGCAAATAACCACTTTGTAAAAAGTATGAGAATGAGATATAATTGTTATACTGGTATACGTAACTTACATATATTTGATTTGTTGTGGTATCTTTGTTAAGTATTTTGATTTGATATTGCTTGAATGAGTTGATGAATTAAATTATTATATATTTTGAGATTAAATTGTAATACATATCAATGAGAATACACTGATTAGACTCATTATGATTTTGATGTAATTTTGACCCGATTAATGTCATTTTGATTTTTGAGTTTATTAAGATTCAAACAATTTGATTACGTTTGTAAGATTAAATTGTATATAATTATGATTATGTTTGTAAGATTAAATTGAATATAATTATGGTATCAATGAGGATACATTAATTTTGACCCGATTAATGTCATTTTAATTTTGTATTTTGATTAATATTTGAGTTTCTTTAAGGTCCAAACAATTTAATTATGTTTGTATTAATGTATAATTTGAATGATTTACTATTATTCCGTTGTCTTTATAACCAGGATGGATACGACTGTAACCCAACCCAACCGAGGTGTCGAGGAGCTACTAAGAGTATCAATCACGTCTTTCGAGATTGTCCTACAATAGTGGAAACATGGGTAAATTTAAATTTGTATTGGATCGTATCAAATACGATTATTGACAGTTGGGATTAGCTTACCTGGGTTTTCAACAAAGGAACTACTGAGCAATGTAGGCTATTCTGTTATGGCCTCTGGGTAATATGGATGAGTCGGAATAAACTGGTTCATGAAAAGAAATCATCTTCTAGTAAGGATATCTCAGATTGGATTCTTAGATATAAAGGGGAACTGGATGGTTTAGTTACTATGGTACGTACAAAATCTGGAGAACAGAAATCGTGGAAACCTCCGGTTGAGTCATACATCAAGATCAACTTTGACGGTGCGTTTGACCTGCAACAGAACATATCGGGTTCCGGAACGGTGGCTCGGTACTCCTTGGGTGAGATTTTAGCTTCTAAGCCAGTTCTACATTCGTCGGTGTTATCTCCGTTTGCAGCACGCTTGTCTCCAAGCAGTCTTGTTAGGGATTCACCTGGGTATTGAATCGGTGGTTATTGAAGGCGATTCTATAATAGTAATCAAGAAATGTAAGGCAGTTTTACCAAATAAATCTAAAATCAGGGCGATTATACGTGACATTCATCAACATTGTGGGTACTTTCAGCGCATTTCTTTTCAATTTACCCCCAGACCAGCTAATAATCCTACTCATAGCCTAGCGACAGAGAGTTTAAAGAAGGTGGAAGAAGTTTACCTTAATCGCGGAGTGCCAGAATTCATACGACGAGCAGAGGAAATGAGAAGGCAACGAAACCCGGATTGATCAGTGTGCATGTTGATTTTTTTGGATGGTGAAATGGGTAGCAGAAGGGTCTTGAGTTTTTTGGAAATTGCTACTAATTAGTTGCTGAATATGATAAGATAGGTCATAAATGCGGTTTCGGTGGATGACAGCTACAATTGGACTGGATAGCGTTTATTTTTGTAAGGTTTTTTATTTTTTTTATTTTTTCATGCCATTTGGCTGAAGCTGGGGTCCTTGTTGGGCTGCTCGTTGGAACTTTTTGATTTAATTTTAATGAAAATCCAGTCTAAATTCTATTTAAAAAAAATTCTTAAACAACTTAAAATACTTAAAAATATCATAAAATTCGAAATAAATAAATAATGATAATATAAAACCTAATAAATAACATATTTGACTCATATATAATAAAATTTAAGCCTAAAAATTGAACCTAATATATTATTTAAACTTGAATTAAAGCTCGAAACTTATAATTTCTCGTAATAATCTCGTCTTAAAATTTTACTTGTGCAGTTTTCACTAAAACAGTTATAACTTGAAATATCGTACTCAAAATCAAGTGATTCAAAGTATACTGTGAAGCTAAGAGATAGATGTTTAATTAATATGTGGACACAGTAACTTGGAAATAGATAAATCCCTTCCAAAAATACATTACAAGTCAACTGATTATAACATAGGCTAGGCATGTGGGCTTAATTGAGCTCCTTGAAATGTAATGCATAAACTTGTTAACATCTTTTACATGTGCTTGTCATTATGGATTAAGATTTTAAGTCCACAAACAAACTTGGACCCTTTTAATTCATCATCGATCTGTATTGAACTCTAAAATCTATTATCTTGAAACTTCAACTTTTCTTCACGAAATTTCTTCGTGATAAATTTTTGACTGAATAAGTTGAATTTTGACTTCAACTATTTGAATTTGGATCTCGTTATTAGTTTTGAGGGAAACCAAGCCCATCCCCACCATGGGCCTTGAATTGGGTCGGGTTCGTATCACGAAGAAAATTATAACCCCAAATTTAGAATCATAAACTTTATAACCCCATATCCAACATCATATATTTGCTTATTTGGCCTTCCACGAGTGTAATATTGCTCACATGTATATTTTTTTTACGTTGAAAATGTCACATAATCCAATTTAACAAAAGTCTTTTGACGATGTTATTAATTAGACTACAATTATTAAATCATAAGAGTAGAGATTAAATTCTTACAATCAAAATAAATAAACTAAATTTCAAATGTACATAGAATATAAAGACTCAGAGCATACTTAAATCTTCTCTCTCTCTCTATATATATATATATATATATATATAAGGATTCACTTATATTGATGTAAAACTTAAGTGATTTTATACTTTTATATTTTTAATATTTTAACAATCGAACAGTTAAATTTATCAAGATATTTATACTTATCATACATATAATTTTTAAATTAATTTATTATTTCTATGACATTGTTCTAAAATGTTGTTTATATTAATATATATTTAATTGTCGAAAGTTTTTTTTTACATGAATAGTTAAAATTTTGTGATTTATGCTAAACTATACATATACATAATCAAAATCCTTTTTCTTTTCTTTTTTTCATTCCCAAAGGCTATTCATTTGGTTAAGGCGATGAAGTCAAACTGATCTTAAACAACTCGATTGGATTATAATTTTATGATTCCGTAACTTTGCATGTTAATAACCAAAACTCGTTTGCACTCGATTATAATCAAACTAATTGAATGTACTTCCTAAAACTTATTTGCATGGTAATAATCTTTATTAAACTCAATTAGTTATTCTTAAATTTAAATTAAGATTTTACATCATTATATTATTTTAATAGATAAATATAAATTATGATTTAATTTGTAATTATATAAATAAACTTTGATTTTATATAATTTTATACATTCAATTCTTGTAAATCATTAACACAATTATTAATATATCATCATTTTATATTTATATATTGCATACATAAATAATTATATTTATCCAATATAAAAATATTTCAAATACATATTTAAACCACAATTAAAATTTCATATGTATAAATATACCAAATGTATACAAAATTACATATTAAATTAAAATTTATATATAATTTTAAAATTTATCCCTTATTTAACTAAACAGACCAGATTTGCGGTTATGAATTGTGTTGACTCCATGTTAACTAATACCAAGAATATCAAAGAGGTGAGAAATCCAATGAATGAAACACTAAAAATAAAGCTAGGAAAAAAAATGTTGGCTACCAAAAATATTCATATACTCTCAAATTGCAAAATAAGATTGATAAACCTAGAAGTAGCCTCTTAAATTGAAAAAAAAAAAGAAAAAAGAAAAAAAGAATGAAACAAGAGCTAATTACAGCAAGCTTTGAAAGCTTACAAGCTAATAACATATATATATATATATATATATATTATGGATTCAAAGAACAAAAGAAAGATTCTACACAATGCATTGACTGCTAGTTTTGACACGCAGCGAAGAGACTTCGGATCTATGCACTTTGTGCGGGAACTTGATCCATTTTACCAAAACTTTTGGCATTCTTTCGCCTCCACTGTGTCCTCCCTCTCACAATCTCAGAACCCTCGTCAAGTTGGAGCAAGTGCTGGCACTCAATTTCCCCCATATTCCCGAGGTTGCCCACACCAGACACCGCAGTTAGTGACTGCAGCACGCTGTCCCTCCCACACTCCCTCCTATACTCCAGTGTCATGGAGCAAAGCTCATGACGCTCCACAATTCCCAATGGTGTACTCTGCAATCACAATGCATGCAACATAAAATAAAACTCAAAATCGCATATCAGATTCCTAGACCATTAAATCATAAGCAGATAAGATCACAGGTAAGATTAATGAATTAAGATATCTGAAATAAACTGGTTATTTATTTTATTCAAATGTTTATCATGGGCGAAGAAACAGAACGAAGTATGGACAATCATTAAGTGTTACTAGAGTGAGCCTTACCTCAAGGATCCAACCAACGTACTTCACATTGTTGACATGCTGATTCACATCCAGGTCGTTCCATCGAGGCTGCAAATTAAAAATTAAGAAATGCAACAATTGAATAGATAGGAAGTTTACAAATGGACACAGCTACAACTATACTGAAGAAAGAGATGGGGCAACCAGTGGTTACAGTTAAACCCTTGCGCACATATTGGGCTGTGCTGTCGTCAAGTTTCACTAATTTCCGGTT
Source organism: Gossypium rotundifolium (assembly GCA_025506655.1). Lineage (NCBI taxonomy): Eukaryota > Viridiplantae > Streptophyta > Magnoliopsida > Malvales > Malvaceae > Gossypium > Gossypium rotundifolium. The sequence continues at coordinate 184,954,808 of CP106727.1, read as the reverse complement.
ATCCTCAGCCACCACTGGATCTGAATTCATAAAATGGGGTTCTATTTCTCCTCGGACCTCTTCTGGAATTTTAGATAACCTTCTGGTCAGTTTATTCATCATCACCCACACACTGCAGGTCGGCAAAACCAAAAATCAAACAGAGAACCAGGAAAAATCACTCCCGAAACACCATTCAATAGAGTACAAGCACACATAACATAACAAGAACAGTAACTTTGTTTCCTGGAAAACCAAAATATTGACTCATTTATCTGTTCGAAACATTTTAAATACTTGTGTCATAAACCAAAAGGCATTGGTCATAGACTGAAGTCTATATTTCAGATTTTATTTCTTTTATGATTTTTAATTTTTCTGATTAAAGGAAAAAAATAAGAAAATGAATAAAATGAAAATAAAGTAAATAAGAAAAAGAAACAAAATAATGAATATAAAAATGGAATGGAGATGGCCCAAATCAAGTCACTGCCCAAAACCAACAATTGGGCCTAAAATCAAATTCAAAGTCCAAAAAGTAAAATAAGGCTCATTATCAAATTCAAAAATTCAAGGGCTAGGATCGATTTAAAATATATTATACACAAATTTGAATCCTAACCTTAATCAGTATTTTATCTATATTAAGATATCTAAAATGAAATTAATTTAACACTCAAAACACCTTCAAAGACCCACAGCTTGGAAACAAACATTTTTTCTTGGGATTTTGGGCTATTCCAAATTTTCTTATAAGAACAAAATCATGGCAGAACATCATGCTATATCATGGGATAGTTCAACTGAATGAGATCCTTTCATACTGGTGTCAGAAGATCATCTCAACATTTGAATAAAGATAAGCAAAAAATAACAACCATAACCACAAGAAGCGACTTCATAAACAATGCCCTACCTTGAGGCTCTAGTTAAAATTTCACCAGTTTTACTATTGCTGACAAGCCAATCCCTTCGCATGCCATTCTTTCCCGATGCACTGACCCAAGTGTCTACTTGAACAACATCACCCCTAGAAGACATATACATAGGTACAATGTTCATTAGTATCAAATTGGTAAAATTCAAGCCAAATTACATGCCTCAATGACATCACATCGTGCACTGTATCAGCATGCTTTCTTGATGATACACATATAAAACTACAACCACACAGATAAAACAAAAGTGGCTTATCATGTGTATATCTTGTCGCTAAAGGAGCAAACCATGAACACGAAAGTATAATTTACCAAGTTGGATAACGATCAACTACAACTTGCATCCGAGTGACTACCCATATTAGGTTTTTCTTGCACATCCCAGGGGTAGCACCAAAACCATCTCCTAGCAGTCCAGCACTTTTACAATGATTAATCGCTGTTTCCTGCAGAAAAGATGTATTAGTCAAAAATCAAGCTTAGGGTACAAGTGATACTAAGCAAAAAGCTATATGTGAACCTGCAAATTTTAGTTCCTGATTCATTGCTCAAACATTCTAGCCAATAACCATAGCACACCTGTAAATGATTCATTAGCGTCTCTATGGATGCTGTACGATCAGCACCTATCTCATAAGACCTGATTGAGAAGTTCTGACGAAAAACAAGACCATCCTGAACAATCCTCCCTATCCCAAATGGGTCAATGAGCATGTCATGCCGCCTTGGCTTCCAATCAAGCATCATCCACTGCTTCTCAGCAGCCAGGAAAATGGTTGTGATAGCAGCAAGAAGCATGCTCCAATCAGGTAGCTGATTGATAAACGTCCTGGGAGGTGGGGAACTTGCAGCATCTTCACTCGTGAAACCTTCTACTGGAGTCATCACAACCGTGGTACCATTTATCTTTGGGGGGGCTTGTGCATTTGCCTTAACTTGCAAACTTCCAGAAGAAGCAGATGGTTTCAACTTTATACCTCCAAGGTTAGTAGATCCATTTCCAAGCTTCTTGTTTTTTGAGTCAATGGAGTCCGGGGAAGAAGTGATTGGAAAGAATGAGGATGTAGCAGCAGTGGCAACCATGATTTTATAAATTAAAATGAACTTCTGTTATCCGCTGAAATTCCCTCTTTCCGATACTGCAATGTATCACATATAGTAAGAATCAGATTATTTCAAAAAGATGAACTAAAAAACTTGGATAATCACAAAATCCTTAAATTTTGGCTATAATGAAGGCACATTCAAAACTTCAATTCTTTCCGTGAAAAGGAAGGAAATTCTAAAATGGTAAAGGATTCTTTCTTCTTCATTTAAAAGGAAAAAAGCATCCTATTAAATTTCTACATAATCTAGCCAAAATAAATATTATCAATCAAAGAAATTCTTCATTTCTGAAAACCTAGTGAAAAAAGAAGGAAGATAAAGAATTTACCAGATACTCAAAAGCAGCAATTCTCTTCTAATTTAAATAATAATAATAATAATAATAAACCTGGAATTTAACAGTAGGCGTCACGGTAAATATGCCAGAAAGATTCCTAACCAGCGACGACGAAAATATATTGCAAAATATAAGCGGAATCGCTATGAAATAAAAAAACACCAAAGCAGATCTCAGACGTAAAATGGTTTAAACAAGAAAAGGCCAAAAAAATTTTGAGGAAAAGACAGAGAAAGTAGCAGACAATTCATAAATGCGTATACGATTTCCTATCCATTACAATGTAGCACCGAACATCGTCTTCTTTTTCATTTCTCATTTCGCCTCTCCATTTCATAAGAAAATTACAACCAAAAAACATAATATGGAAATGGCGATGAGAAAATAGATAAACGAAAAAAGAAGAATTGATTTTTAGCTACATTTGGTTACTGAGAAATGTTTAAAAAAAAAATTAGATCTCCTATTTCCACCACCATCACTGGATGCAACACACAAAATCTTTTCCTTTTAACTATAAAGAAAAAAAAAAAAGGCACTTTTCATTTCCTTTCCTTTCTCGGCAACCAAACAGAAGAGCAACATTTCAACGAGAATGCGCAGATCAGACAGAAAATAGGAGAAATTAAAATTAAGTTTAAACAAAAACAGTAAACTAATAATTCACAAGTATACCTCAACCAAAATAAAAAAGGGAAATGTAGTGGAGAAAAAACGCAAAATGGAGAAAGGAGCGCGTTACATAGGGATCTATAAACTCTTCTCGGTAACTTCTAGCGCTTGCGATCTACCATTACTTTTCCTTCATCTCTTCTTCGCTGCCTCTCTCCCTCTTTTGTTCCGGGTTTTTTAAAAGAAATTTATAATTTTGAAACCTCGTTCCGAGTTTAGTATGATAATAAAATAGTGAAAAGAAATTCCTTTAGTTTGCACAAAGAGATCGTGGAATTTAGGGCCAGCGGTGACTACTTTTTTCTTTTTGGCACACCTGTCCCTACTGCCTCTCACTTATTTTCCAATTTTATCACCTTTATTTTCTCTTTTTACTCTCTTGCCAATATCTAGAATCTTCGTTTGCTTCTGTTATTAATAATGATAAAAATATTTTTTTAAAAATAGTATTTCAAGAGGAAATTTTAGAAGTCAAGAGTGCTTTGCTCAATATCCTGGTGAAATCAGTCTATGTTGCGGCTTAAGATGGAGGAGAGTGGTGGCAACGAAGGGTTGAAAGAGGAGGCAGTCTCCTTGTTGGCAGAAGAACTTGTCCAGTTGACGGTGAAAAGTTTAGTTGTGGATCCATGTGACAAACCGGCATTAATGTGTACTGTTTGGACTCAGAAGTCATATAATTCTGATAGCTTTAGAGCGCAGATGAAAAGCATCTGGAAATCAAAAAGGAAATTTGAAATTCAATTGGTAGGTCAAAATCTTTTCTTAATTATTTTTGAATCTGAGGATGATTTAGAATTAATATTAGAGGGCCAGCCATGGCTTTTTCGAAAACAGTTGATTATTTTTGATAGACTAGTTCAGCCGATGGAGAGGAGCAAAATTAAACTCATGTCGTCATTATTCTGGATTAAAATAGGGCCCTGTCTGCCAATTTTTGATAAAAAAGATTTAATGCATGCTATAGGGGCCACGTTTGGTGGAATTGTGAGATCTGAGATCAAAGGTGATTTTTGTCGTATTAGAATTACATTAGATGTGCGAAAGCCTCTGAGGAGGGGTATTTTTGCTTCCACAGGTGATCAGGGTAAATGCTGGATTTCTTTTAAATATGAGAAACTTCTGATATTCTGTTTTGGTTATGGTAGATTGGGGCATGCGCTCTCAAGTTGTGGGTTTCTTAAAAAAGATGAAAGAGAGAAATTACATGCAGATCCCTGCTTTTCACTTGCGCGTAAAAGCGAATCTAATTTTTGGGAAAGAATGTGTGAAATTCAAAGCTATTACAAGTAAGGTCTGATTCGAGTTCAGTATATGGGTCGGTGGAAAATAATCGTGGTGGATCCGAAATCACAATATATTTGCGATTTGGGGTCAAAAGTTGAGATTCAATTAGCAGAAGTGGCGAAAGTACAGAAACCTCACAAAGGCGCGGTTTTACGTAAGGTAGAGGATAATTTACAACCAGAAATTCTAAATGAAATTTTGCAGCCAACCAGGAAAAATAGTTGGAGACGTGTTAATCAGATAAAGGATATGGGGATAATTGATATAGACTGGTTAGGGCAAAAGAGGAAATTGGTAGACATTGATAGTGGAAATCATGAGAGGGAAGACTTATTGGAAGACAATATAAAGAGACAAAAGTATGGTGATCAGAGCTCTGGAAGAATGGAGGAATTGCAATTGGTAGAAGGGAATTTGGAGGATGAAATTTCCCCCACCCAATATAGATCGGCGGCTGCCAATTGCCAAGCCGACCGGACGCAATGAAAATCATAAGTTTGAATGTCCGTGGTTTGGGGAATCTACGGGCAGTTCGAAGGCTTCGATTTTTACTGAAGTAACATAACCCCAATATGGTCTTCTTAATGGAGACTAAAGTTGATGGTAAGCGAATGGAAATGATAAGACATCGAAGTGGATTTGGGAATGGTATTGATGTGGGAGCAAAAGGATCGAGGGGTGGGCTCTGTCTTGTGTGGAGGGAAGATTTCAAGGTTAGTCTAAAACCTTTCTCTAAGAATCATATTGATGTGAAGGTTGAAGAAAGCAATGTTCAAGGAGATTGGAGATTTACAGGTTTTTATGGGTCACCTTACGCTAATGATCAACATGATTCGTGGAGGTTATTACGAGCGTTGGGACGAGAACCACACTGTCCGTGGCTGGTTAGTGGGGATTTTAATGAGATTCTATACTCTTTTGAGAAAAGTGGGGGTCAACTGAGAGAGGAAAGAAGAATGATAGCTTTTAGAGAAGTTTTGGAGGATTGTCAACTCATGGATTTGGGCTTTCAAGGTACGTAGTTTACATGGGAGAGGGGAAATTTACCGAAACAAATATCAAAAGAGACTTGATAGGGGGTGGCTAATGAAGAATGGATGTACCTTTTCCCACAAGGAAGGGTTCGTCATTTGGTTCATTCAATCTCAAATCATTGTCCCCTTCTCATTAGCACGGGTTATGAGGAAACGCTTAGGAGAAGGTTACATTTTAAGATTGAAGCATGGTGGATATTGGAGGAGACTTTTGAGAAAGAGATTAAAAAGGCTTAGGAGTCATCAACTGGTACGATTTCTGAAAAATTAGGGAGATTACATTCCTGTTTAACGAGATGGGCAAGCTTAATTCGATGTGGTAGGGACAAATCGAAGAAGGAGCTTACAGAGGAGTTTGGAATCCTTTTGGATGGTGAGAGGAATGATGATACAATGGCTAAGATTATTGAGACTAAAATTAGTTTAAACATGGAGATTGACAAAGAGGAAATGTACTGGGAGCAGAGAGCAAGAGCAAATTGGCTAAAAGTAGGAGACAAAAACTCAGCATTTTTTCATAAATATGCCTCAGCTCGAAGACGTATGAACACAACCAATAGGTTGGAAACAGAAGGAGGAATGGAAGTTACTGATGATTTTGAGATTAGCGATACGGCCACTAGGTATTTTCAGAAGTTGTTTACGTCGAAAGGAGTGGGGGATTCTTCGCATATTTTAGATGGTATTAATACAAGTATCTCATCTGAGGTAAATGAAGTTCTCCAGTCACCTTATTCAGTGGGTGAAATTTAAAAAGCACTTAAAGGGATGGGTCCTACCAAGGTACCAAGTTATGACGGTTTTCTAGCCTTGTTCTTTCAATAGTATTGGCATATTGTGGGCAAAGATGTTGAGGAGTTTTGTCTTGGAGTATTGAATGAGGGTAAGGATCTTGATTCTATAAATAGAACAGATATTGTGCTAATTCCAAAAACCCCAAATCCTTCAAATCTTGTTAATTTCAGGCCCATTAGTCTTTGCACAATTTTATATAAATTAGTGGCAAAGACAATAGCAAATAGGCTGCAGGATTTAATAGGGCAGTGCATTGGCAGGGCTCAGAGTGCTTTTGTGCCAAGGAGATTAATTTCGGATAATATGCTGATTGCGTGTGAGATTCTACATACATTACGCCAGAAGCGCTCAGGGAAAAAAGGGTTTATGGTGGTTAAGCTTGATATGAGTAAAGCCTATGATAGGGTGGAATGGAGCTATTTGAAGAAAGTGATGTTGAAAATGGGGTTTGCTAACAGTTGGGTTGAATTAATTATGAAGTGCATTTCAACAGTCTCATACACAGTGAATATTAATGGGGAGAGGGGTAAATCTTTTTATCCTTTAAGAGGATTACGACAAGGCGACCCGCTTAGCCCTTATCTTTTTTTGATTTGTAGTGAAGGTCTCTCAGCTCTAATTAGAAGGCGGTGGGGGTAAGAAACCTTCGGGGTGTCAAGGCCAGCAGAAGGGGCCCAAAATTTCTCATCTCTTATTTGCGGATGATTGCATCTTATTTGGGGAAGCTACTAAAGAGCGAGCGTCTTTTTTAAAAGAGTTATTGAAGCAATATAAGCATTGTTTGGGCCAGTGCGTGAACTTTAATAAATCGGCTATTTTCTTTAGCTTTAATACCTTGGAAGGGGTGAAACAAGAAACATTCGAAGTTTTGGGGATGAGATGCTCTACTAATATAGAGAAATATTTAGGACTTCCAAATGTTGTGGGTAGAAGGATGGAAGAGTCATTTCAAAACTTGAAGGATAAGATTAATCAAAGGATTTTCCAATGGAGCTCACGATATTTACCACAAGGAGGTAAGAAAGTTTTCATCAAATCAGTTTTTCAAGCTATTCCAGCCTATGTAATGTCATGTTTTCTCTTGCCAAAAACTCTTTGTGGGGAGTTGGAAAGTATGTTTGCTAAGTAGTGGTGGCAGCATGGGAGAGATAAAAGAGGAATACACTGGTGTCAATGGAATTTTATATGCAAAACGAAGGAGGAGGGGGGTCTAGGTTTTAGAAATTTGTCAAAGTTTAATATCTCCCTATTGGAGAAACAGGGCTGGAGAATTATGAATAATGCAAATTCTTTGGTAGCGAAGGTTTTAAAAGCCAAATATTTTCCAAATGTTCAATTTTTAAATTCCAGATTGGGAAATTCGAGTTCTTACACTTGGAAGAGTATATGGGCTGCAAAAGATGTTTTGAGGAAGGGTTTAGTTTGGCGTGTAGGTACAGGCAATTCTATTTCCATTAATCATGATGCATGGATTCCAGATTCTTTTAATTTCAGATTATTATCTCAGGTTGGGTCTATGCGTGATCATCGTTAATTTGTCGATTGACGATGTCTGGCGTAAATGGAAAGAGGAGTTAGTCAGATATACCTTTGTTGAGGCAGGCGCTGCTCGAATCCTTCGAATCCCGTTGGCTAGCAACCCACACGAAGATTTCTTGGCTTGGGGAGGTGAAGACTAGGGGAAGTTTTCGGTCCGCAGTGCCTATAAACATTACAAAGTACCGAGGATAATCCTAGAGCTTACGCTTTACAAACTAGCTACAGAAAGCTTTATAAAAAACTATGGCTCCTAAATCTGCCGACAAAAATAAAAATTACAATTTGGAAGATCACATGGAACTTATTGCCCACAAGAGCTAATCTACAACGCCGGAAGTTACTCACCGATCCTAGTTGCCCGAGATGTGGTGAAAGAACTGAGACGATAGACCATCTCTTCCGAGAGTACCCTGTTACAGTGGAAGTATGGCCAGCATTGCTGTTTCGAAATGTGTTCATAAATGATAACAGAGATTTTGAGCAGTGGCTTTTATGGGTTTTTGAGCAGTTCAACATGCACCATTGTCGGATTTTTTGTTGTGCCCTTTGGGCCATTTGGGGAGATCGTAACTCGAGAATACACAATAAGAAAGTTAGTACGGGAACAAAAATTGGAAACTTTATTATAACCTATCTGGCAGAGATTGACGGATTGGAACGAAAAAATATGGTAATACAGATCTATTACAGAAATGGACTTACCCACCTCCAGATTATGTGAAGATAAACTTTGATGAAGGCTTTGACAGTCTTAGCAATATCTCAGCTTTCGGAATCGCGGTGAGGAATAACGAAGGGTCCGTCTTACTCTTGTGGTCAAAAATACATGAAGGGTTCATTCGGCTTTTGAAGTCGAAGCTCTTGCATGCAGGGACGCTGTGCAGATCGGAGTAGAATACGCCTGGCCGAACGTCATCATCGAGGGAGACTCCTTAACGGTAATAAAAAAAATGTAAGAATCATGATCAAGACAGGTCTATGATAGGTGCATATATTCAAGACATTTAGACGATGATTTCCAGTTCAAGGAAGTTTGATTTCAAGCATGTTTCAAGAATAGCGAACACACTTGCACATAATATAGCAACAGAAGGGTTGAGGAGGAATGGTAGGACTTACTAGGGCAAATCAAGACTAGAGCAGAATGAGGATCAGCGGTTGAAGGGGACGTTGAGAGAACCAGATTGAGGGAGAACTTGGAGAGGAGTTTTCAGAGAGGAGAAGCAACAAACTGAAGAATCTGGAAGGGGGGCTTCTTTGGGAAGACAATCAGTTTTCAAGAATGAATAATGACGATAGAGACGGTTGCAAATATCTAGACATTTTGATTGGGTAGGGTGTCGGTGGTATTAATGGTTTTGTTTTAAATTTCATTTTTTAAATTTCAAATTAGGAATCTAGTCTACAAAATATCTAGATATTTTTGTTTGCTGATTATTGAATTGAGTCAGGCCCTAGTATGTTATTGTTTTGGTTTATGGACTCTTGTTTCAATTTCTTTATTTGAAATAAAAGCCCAATCAATAATTTCAAAAAATAATGACAAAAATAATACAGTTGTTATGAATATTTAATTAAATTTTCATATACTTTAAATTTTAATAATAATTAGAAGTACAGTTTTTTTATAGTATTGTAAATATTTTTATTGATTAATAAAATATGTTTCCTTTTTATTCTTTTATTTTTTGTTCTTTTTTTTGTCTTTTTACTTTATAATAGCATCGATAATATATTTTAAAACTAATTTTCTATTTCACTATTGTATTTTATAAAATTTTATTATTTAAATAATAATATTTTAATTAAAATAATTGACAAAATAATATTTAAAATATATAAATAAATTTTAAAAATATATTCAAGTTTTTTAAAATATAAATATTTATAATATTACGAATATAATTTATACCGAAAAAATAAAGATAAAATTGTTATAATAAATATAATTAATGGCTTGGAATCTTAATGTATATATGATATAGATAAATTTAAAATTAAGTTTTAAATCATTCTTAATTTTAAAATAATTTTATTTTTTCAATTTCAAATTAAAAATAAATTACTAAATATTTTTAATTTTAAAATAATATATATCCAATACAATTAAAAGAGCTCGAATTTATAAGTATTTACAATATTTGCTAGATATTAACATTATTTAAATTGTAAATCTCTTACTCTAATATTTGTAGTATTAATTTTAATGTAGAAAAGAAAGCAGCCAAAGGAAGATGATGAAATTACCTAATTAATTTCAATAAACTATATCTACTTCTATATTTAAAACTTTTGGAATTGTCTTTTCCAAATACAATTTATCTTATTACAACCGGGAAACATAACAATTAAAAAATATAATGTCGAAACTATTTTTAAAATCTGTTTAAAAACAGGGTCGACTTTTAAAAATAAAAATGGGAGTCGCCACCAATTCATTTTTATTTAGTTGTGAGTAGATCACCTTGTAAAACGTTTCATTTTAAAACATTTGATTTTGGTCTACGAAAAACGAGAAAATAGGTTCGGAAGTCGGTTACGTATGAGGAAGAGTTAGCACCCTCATAACGCCCAAAATTTGGTACCTAATTGATAGAATCATGTCCAAATGTTTGAAATTTTAAAAAGTTTTAAAATAAGATCCGTTATTGGAAGGAAAACCAAGATTTACCCATTTCAAAAAAATAAAAAATATCATACCCAGTAAGTTAGGATACAGCATCTCATGACTTCGAAGCTAGGTACATTTTTATTTTAGAAAATTCTTATCATGAGATACAAAATATCATACCCAGTAAGTTCTACGAGAAAAATCATCACCAAGTAAGTTAGGACACGATTCTTCTCAAAGACCCCAAATATCACATATCACCGTTAAAAATATTTTAAAAAAATCTTTAATTTAAAAGGTATTTTTATAAAAAATTGTATGAGTAAGACATTGAAGCATAGATATCAATTGCAATTCTACGAATTATATTAACAATAAATAATAAAAGAACAATATAACATAAATAAATAAAGTATCATATTAAGCCATAATAAATAATTAAAATAAATACGCATGCAATATAAAATAAATAGCGAGTTAATGAAACTTTCACAATTAAACAAAAGAGAACGATATATTTAAACATTTAAACAAATTATTTTTAACATGATTTAATATATATGTAAAATAAAAATAAAAATATTTATAAAAAATATATACATAATTTAGTAATTTAGTACATATAACAAGAATAATTAGTAAACAACAAATAATAATTTTAAATAAATGCATATATATACAATATATTAATTATAAAACATGTAATAAAATATATTATATAATTTGAATAAATTTTATACAAAATAAATTTTAAATAATGTATAATAAAATATAATATTATATTATAAAAAATAATGTAATAATTAATATATAAATATTGAAATAATATGTAAAAATTAAATAATAAAAATAAAATAATAATAAATATGTATGTATTTTATAATATTAATAAATTAATATATATAATTACGAAAGCAAATATATAATTTTAATATAATAAATAATTTAATACTAATTTAATATATATATATATATAAATTTTAAAAGAGGAAAAAAAAGGTAAATTGAAACAAAATAGATTTTTTGGGCTAATTTAGAAAAAATAAAAAATAAAAAAGCTAAATTGGCCTAAATTAATTTTAATAAAATAGCGGAGGGACTGAAATAGCAATTTTCCCTTTTTAACAAAACACACGGACCCTTATCGGGTTTTTGGGTCGACGCGCGGACCCTGTTAATCAAAACGGCGTCGTTTCTTTTCGTTTATAAAAGTTAGTTTTAACACAAAAAAAATTATTTTGAATCTGTTTTAAAAAAAACTTCAAGAATCCTCTGGAAGTCCATCTGGGCTTTCGGTCGCCAAGTCTCCTATCGCTGCTTCCACACGCCTCACGCGCCGTCACCTTCGGTGACGCACAGGTAACCTTTCCCTTTCGTTTTTTCTTTTAAACAGTATCTATAAAGCGTAAGTTTAAAAAGAAAAAAATATATATAATAACACTAAAAAACTACCTCAACCAAAATTTCGGTATTTTATTTTCTAGAAATATTTCGGTATTCTCTGTGAATATCTGCTTCTTTGCTTCTCTGCGGATTTTTGTGTTTGTGTTTGAATATTTGTAAAATCTCTCTGTTTGAATATTCGTTCTTTTTGTCTGTAAAATCTTTGTGCGTATTTCCTCTTTTTTCTGCTTCTTTATTACATGTTTTTTATGGGTTTTTATAACCCGAAAGAGAAAAATAAAAAAGGAAATACTATATTCTTGATATTTTTACAGCGATTCTTTCCTTTTCTATGCAGGTCGAAGGCGGAGATCTCGGCGTTGATGGCAGCGCGATGATCGGGATCTCATTGGGGCGAAGCTTACGGCGCGACGATCCGATTCCTGTTGGGGTGCTTGCGGCGCAATGGAAACCTAGGGTTTCCTGCGTCCGCAAGCTTTTAGGCTACTTGGGTCGTGCGTCCGCAAGCTTTTAGGCTACTTGGGTTGTGCGTAGGTTTGGGTAATTAGGGTATTGGGTCAGGTTTAAGTGTAGGTTGCTGAGTATTGGGCTATTTGAGGTAGGCAACTTTAGGTGTTAGGCTTAATTTATTTGGGCCATTAATTTGGGCTCTGTAAAAGGACATTGGACATTATATTTATTTTTTGTTTTGGTTTTATTCTAGCCAGGTCAAAATGAGTTATTACACATAATTTACATTTTTATCGGATATGAAGATTTTATTTTTAACCGATAAGAATAGGGTAATCTCTTAAATTTTATTGATAGACTTATATCTATACAAGAGTAGTTACGTAGAATCAAGTTGCTAAAAGATAATATCCCATAACAATATCATATAACATCCCATTAAGAATCAAATTATTAAAAATAATATCCCATTATAATATTCTAAACATTAACCTACTAAGAAAACAAAACAAAAATAAATCACTATTTTATATTGAATTATACAATAATTTAATATTAAATGAAATATTAATAACAAATAAATAATTGCTACTTTAATAAGTTAATAAAAAATTATCATATCAATGGCTACTAGAGCAACATGATTCTCTTCCTTAAAAAACTTAATAGTAGCCTTTAAAAAATCGATTTTAGTTTTTAAAAAAATGATTCAGGTGATTTTTGGCTTAAGAAGTCGATAACAGTGAGAAGATTTTTGAAGTTAAATTAGTTTCGAGACATTCAAACATCGAAGCTAAGTTAAAAAAAATAGAGGAGGTTGATCTCGAGACCCAATCTCGAGACATAAGAGATCATGCCTCAAGACACAATTTTTAATATCTCGAGATAATCTAACTTCGAAACAGAAATACCTAAAATAAATTGAAGTCTGGCTTGAGATACAAAACCTCTTATTGAGACGCAACATTGAAACTTGATAATTGAGTTTGGATTCAAATATTCACTCTTAAACTGACGTAGTATCACCTCATAATTTGATGATTTAGATTATTGCACTCTATGAATGTAAGTTTGTGATTGAAATGACTGATCACTTTGATATGAATGATAATTGTGCTCTAAATGATGTGATGAAAGAAGTAAGTTAGCTTGAATTGTTTCGGCAATGTAATGTGACATCGTACATTCAGATTCAGTGACCAGGTCAAATGTGGGGTGTTACATTTAGTTATCATATAGACATAGTAAAAAGAAATTTATTGCAAAAGTCAACACCAATAGGCATCGATATTAACTAAATCATTCATGAGAATTAAATTTATGGTAAATGATAAAAAATTAAATAAAATTAAACTTGACATCCATGGGTGTCAAGCTTCATTGAAGGCATTTATTAAGGTTAGACTTACAATAAATGGTGAAAATTCAATTAAGATCAAATTCAACACATATCGGTGTCAAGCTCCATTGGAAGCATTTATTAGGATTAGTTTATAGTACAAAGTGAAAAATCATAATCAAAGAACTCGACAGCTAAGGATGTCAAGTTTCTTTTTCAATTAATATATGAGTTGTCAGCTTCCACACCATTCAATTTCAATTTTTTAAAGGCATGTAACACCCATAACTGCTTCCGTCAACAGATTAGGGTTACTGAGTATTATCGTACAATTCAAAACAATCAATAATAGATAGCATCAAGTTTACCAAATTAATTAACAAAATTTCATAAATAATTAAGATCAAAGTAAAACATACTCTTATAGGTCTTAAATCGAGCCTTCAAGGCCCTAAAAATAGTTTAAGAACAATCAAGGACCAATTTGAAACAAATCAAAAAGTTAAGAGAAAAAGCTAAAATTTTCAAAATAGGGACCACACGGCCATGTGGCCAGGCTGTGTGACATACCTCAAGCCTTGTAGCATTCGAAATACCCTCACTCGGCCGTGTGGTAGACCGTGTTCAATTCGATGTTGGGTCACATGGCCGTGTGTTAGCCCGTGTGAAATATGCACTTAATACGTTCAGGAACACGCCCGTGTGGGTTGTTCGTGTGTGACACACGGCCGTGTGACAACCCATGTCCCAAGCCGTGTGTGCCCAAAAATGACCCAAAACTTGCTCATTTTATATCCAAATGCTTTGAAACCTAAACCAACTTTCAACAAATGAGTATAAGACCTGAAAAATGCATTTCAATGACACTCAAAGCATGTTAAGACAATCAACCTAAAACTTAACCAATGTATGATCAATGGCACCACGATACAACACTTACCCAATTCATTTCCTTAACTACATATAGAAACTACAAACATGCTTCTAATAACCTATAATGAATCTCCAAATGTCATACTTAACTCAAGCCAATTTTATTATATCACATTCATCCATTATGCTTAAGCTTAGAATTAAGCATGCATACCTAACAAAGTTATTCAAACCACAACATCATATGCACACAACTATACAATATAAGTATTTAGGAACTATTACAAACTATAGCCAAATTCCCCTATTACATGCCCTATAAACCAAATAGAATTCAAAATCTACCAAAAGATCCCCAGATACTGTGAATTCTTTGAGTTGATCCGATTTTCACAAAACGTGATCTACAAGGAAAAGAAAAAGACACAAGTAAGCTTACATAAAGCTTAGTAAGTTCGTCAGTTAAACAATAAAACTTACTTAATTAAATATAATAATTCAAATAACAAGATAAATGAACAGAGTTCTTGTCAACAAGGTTATTATCAAAATTCCTATCAATCACAGCTCACAACAGGTGAGTAATTTTAAACATTAGTTCAAATCAATTTTCCACATTTCAATACATTCACATTTCTTGCTATCACAATGTGTAATCTCTTTAACATATAATGATAATACAACATTTACCACCATTACACATATATGATATTACGAACTGCTTACCGTTTCGCACCTTGCATTTAGATCCTCATATATTTCCATCCAACGCATACTGGAAAGACGATTGAAATCCAGGTACATGTTTCATGTTGTGCCATAGTCTAATTATAGTATTACATGTGCATTGTCATGACCCTACCATGGTCTTACGTTCATAGTGACACAAGTAAAGTTCCGATATGAGATGATATGAAATCAAGATGAATTACTATGAGAAATACTTGAAATACAAAGATATGATATGTACATGTTTATGGATACTTGAAGTGATAATACATGTATGTGGAAATTGAATATTGATGAGCTCATTCATGTTTCTTGGTATTTATGTGAATTACATGATTACATGATTAACATGCTTGATGAAGATATGTGCTAGGCAATTGGCCAAATTGGTTTGAGCATGTTTATTTGCTTACCTTAAATGTGAATTAATTGGTAAGTTAAATTCAATGTTG
Source organism: Gossypium rotundifolium (assembly GCA_025506655.1). Lineage (NCBI taxonomy): Eukaryota > Viridiplantae > Streptophyta > Magnoliopsida > Malvales > Malvaceae > Gossypium > Gossypium rotundifolium. The sequence goes on along the minus strand of CP106727.1, from coordinate 184,939,265 downwards.
TACGAACTTACTAAGCTTAAATGCTTACCTGTTTTATTTCTCCTGTTTATATTATTGGAAGCTAGTAAAGGTTGGAAGTTGGTCAAAGCTACATCACACTATCCATCGGCCCAATTCAATATAAATAGTAAATTACTTTTGGTTGTAATGGCATGTATAGGTTAATTAGCCAATGTTGGCACATACATGTTTAGTGGCTTGTGATTGATATTTTTTTATGTATATATATGTGTATCTTTATCTAGTTCATGTGTATGGTAAAATGATTGAAGTTGAAGTGAGGATGGATTATGGTTATAAATATTTGATCAAATAGGTAAGTAAGTAAGTAAGTTTGTATACTTGGTTATATGAGGTATTATATAATACATAAGACTTGGATTTAGCTTGGTTTAAATGTCTTGGACTGGCTTGTGAATATGTTAAAGTGTTAATGTAGGTGGAAGACCAATTAGGTGAGAAATATGGCTAAGAAATGACCTTATTTCATCCACACGGGCGTATGTCTCAGCCGTGTGTCACACACGGCCTAGCACATGGCGTGTGTTTTGGCCGTGTGTCCCTTGCATCTTTAAAATTTAAAACAGAATGCTCAGGATTTTTCACACGGCTTGGCACACGGGCGTGTGGTTTGGCCATGTGACCCCTGCACCTACACACGGCCTAGCACACTGGCGTGTGACTTGTCTGTGTGACCCTAGTCAGAGAGTTACACGAGTACGGACATGAGCTGGGCCACGGCCATGTGCCCTATTTCGAATGCCCACACAGCCTGGGACACGGGCGTGTCACATGGCCGTCTGAACCACACTGCCTGACCCCACGAGCGTGTGTCCCCTACACCTTGGAAAAATTTTGAGATTTTGTGAAAAGTTCTCTGAGTACCCGGTTTAGTCCCAACTTGTTTCTAATGTATGTTTTGGGCCTCGAGGGCTCATATAAGGGACTTTATGAATAATATTTGACATGAATGTTAAATAATATGAAATATCTGTATTTGATCTGTTTATTTCGGTAATGCTCCGTAACCTTATTTCAGCGACGGATACGGGTTAGGGGTTTTACATGAATACCTTTGTTTTTTCTATGGGAGCACTTAGCTTTTATTTGTCATTTTTAGTTTTTATCTGCCTAGAGCTATGTGAGCTAATATGCCTAATAAAATGAGTGGATTTTTGTGGTTTGGAGCCTTGTGTATGGAATTAGGTTAAATTATAGTTTTAGTCTTTTTATTATGTCAAAATTTGAGATTTTAATATATATATATATATATATATATTTTTTTTAATTTGGTATGATATTATTAGTAAGTCCTAGTTGATATCATCGTTGTTTACTATCACTTTTTTAACTAAAATTTCAAGAGCTTTTGGTTGTGTCGCTCCATCTCGTCAAAATAAATTTTTCAGAACACATCATGTTAAATTTATTTTTTCAGAACCCATATTGCTAAAATTATTTTTTTTTCAGAACAATACTTCAAAATAAAAAAATAAACCCTAAAACCCTAAACAATTAAAAACTTAATACCCTAATTTAAATTTTCCAAAACCCTAATCAAATTCAAAAACCTTAAATCTAGGCCCTAATTTGCAAATAACTCATTGGGGATTACACGGCCAAAAGCGCGTCCACGTCAGCGCTTTTTTCCTTGACACAAGGAAAAAGCGCGCTGACGTGAAAGCATTTTTCTGGGTTATCCCCTGAAAACTCGTCCACGTCAGCGCGTTTTTAGATTTTCGCTCCATACCCGTTATTGTTTTTAGAAACAGCCCATTTCCATAAATAATTTTAGAAATGGGCCTTTATTGGTACTAAAGCCCTTATACTAACCATTAATCCAATAATCAAAATTCAATATAAAAATAATTATTGATCGCATAATTTAAATACTAATTTTACGAACTTACTAATTGGATTTGTAGTCTCGAAACCATTGAAAAATAGGCTATTACAAGGCGTGTATCTTAAATTTGAGTAGTTGCGTAGCCCCTATTTAAAAAGATTCGAAAATATTTTACCGTTATTTGATGATTTTGAAATATTTACCCCTTATTCAAGCAACCTTAAAAAAGTTAGGCCATTGTTTAAGCATTTAGCCAAATTAAGTTTTTTAAAGGATAATTATATAAACTTTAAAAAAGTTAGGCCATTGTTTAAATGGGTTTGAACAAATATAGATGGGTTTAAACAAAATTTTAAGTCTAAATTTTAGGTCGGACTGAATTTAAATAAACATAAAATATATTAATATTATACTTAGACTCAGCCGGTAAACTATACAAATATTAAAATTTTTACGTGGTTTGATAAATATTAATATGTTTTGTTTCCATTCAACCAAAATGCAATGACAACTTGGAAAGTGTTTATTTGGTAAGATTATGACCCAATGATGTGCAAAATTTAATTTGCTTAAAAAAACCCCAGTAGGATTGAGGTTGATGAAGCCCTTTCAACTGTTATTGAAAGCAATACAGAGCCAACAAGTGTACCATAATTAAGCTGTTCTTGAAATTGGAATTATTTTGTACTAATAAGAGGAGGAAAAAACCACACCTTTTAATAGCTTTATATATATATCTAATTTAAATTGCCAAAAAATGTATTAACAGAAATCTAAAATAAAATTTGAATAATTGGAAGACATCTGCCCAGAGTTTGCATAAAATTTGAAAAATATTCAGGCATTGAATTTGCAAACTTCCTTATTATTGATTTAAAAGTTTGCTGTCGTCTAGATTTTACTTGAAATCTCGTTAGAAATTACATTCTATATTATAAGATGATCGTAATGTGATATTATGATATGATCGAATGTTAAAATCTAAATATTGTAATATCATTCTAGAATGTAACATAACGTATTATAAAAATAACTGAATGACATAATAGTATTAAAAAACTTGATACCCATAAATATCAAAGCACCCTAAAAACATATTCCAGGAAATAACTTTTATAAATACCTAATATAATATTAAACCACAACAATATCAAAATCAAAAACTATATATATATATATATTAAAGAATTATAATATCATAACTAGTGTTAATGAGATAAATAAATAAATAAAAAATATATTTTTAATTAATATTTTTTATGGTTGTTTGACTTTTTAAAATAATTTTATTAATTTTTAATTGATGTGCCGTAAGACAATAATGACATGCCGGTAAATTGATGCATGTAAGGTGCCATGTCAACAAACACGAAAAACTCCAACAATTAACGATCACGCTAGCAAGGCCATTAGGATTTGATTGTCAATGATTAAATTTAACCGTCAAAAGGATTAAATGGTCAGTTTTATGGGTTAAAGTCTTAAAGAGCTCAATTGGATTTAAATGGTCGAGATAGTTGATTTTTTTTTTTTTTAAATACTTCGAAAGCTTATATGATACCTTTATGCTTTTAATCTCTATTATTATTTAAGGTTAATGTCATGAGCTAATTAAACATCATTTCAATTGAAAAAATTTAAAATCCATTATTTTTACAAACTAACAAATAACATAAAAATATTTTTATAATAATATTTGAGTCTAAAATACTATTATCTCAAAACTTTAATTTAACCATTTTAAAATTTCATTTGAATTTTATATAAATGAAAATATACGGTTCACATTAAATGTTGTTTACATCATTTTCACGAGGTACCGTAGTATACTGTTATTCTTTTAAAAATAAATTTTAGAAAAACTGTTCCTTCTTTTTTGAATGATTTTGGGTAGAATGTTTTCCGTTGTTTAATAAATTTGTTATTTTCTAAAAGTTGTTGTGGAAACTTTTTTTTTTGAAATCGATTTTATTTAAAAAAATAGAAATCATCATCAATCTTTTTTATAAGGTATTATTGGATCACCTCGTAATTTGATAATTTTAATAAAATATTTAATTTATTAAAACAACGATTTTTGGTCTACGAAGTTTAGAAAACGGGTTCAAGAATCGGTTACGTATGAGGAATGATTAGCACCTTCGTAAAGCCCAAAATTGGTACCTAATTGATTAATTAATGTCTTCGTGTCGAAAGTTGAAAACTCAAAAGAATTTAAAATACGATCTCTCTTTATATTATGGCATTAATTTTCATGAAAAGGGTTTATTTCAAGTCAATCGAGAAGGAATGATCATATCCCGTAAGTTAGGACACAATGCTTTAAATCCTCGAAATCAAGAAAAAACGCCATTTGATCGTTATTTGAATCTCATTTTTTATATTTTTGAAATGGATATTCGATTATTTCGGTTTTAAAAAGAAGTCATATCCCGTAAGTTAGAGACACTCTCTCTTAATTTTAAAAATAATGAACATTGCCTCGGTTTTAAAAATTTTCTTTTTTATGCATTGTGTGAAAAAACGAATGCAATATTTAAAGTAATGTGTATTTAGTTTATTCGGGCATAATATGCAAATGGATAAATGTTTAAACTTAATGTTTGATATTGTAATAATGAAACAATTTAAAATGGATATGGGGTAAAACAATAAATAATAAGTAAATAAGGAATACTATAATAATAATATGATTATAATTAATATTTATAATTGCATCATAATAATAAAATAAATGAGGTAATTTAAAAAAATGAAAGATGCTTAATAACGAGCATAAATATAAATAATATGTAAAATATAAATAAATAATGAGTGAAAAATATACAAATAATGAGCGAAAATGTATAAATATGAACAACACAAATAAAAGGTAAGGCTATAAATAATAAATAAATAATAGTAAAATAAAATGCATGAAAGGTTGAAGTTGCAATAATAAATAAATAAGTAAATAAAAATAATAAAATTTCATGAAAGGTTAAGATTAAATACATAAGAGATTGAATCGAAATTTAAATAAAATTGCAAGTGTGAATCATAATAAAATAAAATAAAGGACCAAAGTGAGACGCGTGAAAAATAGAAGGACTAATTTGGAAAATATCCCAAACCCTACTAAACGCACTGTTCCTTATGTTAAATCGAGGGACTAAATTGAAAATAAAATAAAATTAAATGGTACAATCTAAAAAGACGAAAAATAAAAGAATTAGGACCAAATTGAAAAATAGTCCAAAAGTGGAAGGACCTAGATCGTAAACAATCCATTACCGCGAAAACACCCGGATCCTAGGATGGATCGGGTCGGGTCTCGGGTTGGCAATCGGGTCGTATCAAAACGACGTCTTTGGGCGCCTGAGGCCAGTCCCAAAACGACACCTTTTTAAGAGGCTATAAAAGTAAAAATTTCAAGAAAAAAAATTCCTTTCCCTCATTTTTTTTCTCTAAAGCATGCCACAAGTCCGGCTATGGAGTCCACTGGTCATCGGCGTCGGTGACCGTCGCCTCTGGTGGCCGAAAAAAGAAAAAAAGCCATTTTTTTCTTCTCCTTTTAAATCTCTTTTTAAAACCCTTTAATCTCTTTTCTTTAAAAACCCGATTTGAAATAAAAAGCCAAACCCCATAAATTTTAAGAAAACTCTTCGACTTTTAGTCATCCCGACGAGGTTTTCGGCGAACCACCACAGGTCCGTCCATCTTCCAAGCCAGGGAAGCTTCCAGCGACGACAATGAAGGTAAAAATTCTCATATATATATATATATATACACATACACACACGATATGTTTAAGAAAAAATAAAAATGTAAAAGCAAAAATACATTTCTTAAAAATTGCTGTGAGTTTTTTTATTTTTTTTCATTACATTAACTGCAGTGGCTTTTATAGCCGAATAATACATTAGATTTTTGGTTTTTCTATGTATTTTTCACTATTTTTGTTGTTTTTACTATGCTGTTTTTGTCTTTTTGCTACTGTTTCTGCGTATGGTTTCTGTCCTTCTCTTTTTTGCAGGCCTAGTGTTCAGTCAATGGAGGATGGGTCTTGCTGCTTTGGTGCAACGATGGCAGCAAGGTGTCAGGCCTCTGGACGAGGCATAGGCGGCGCGATCGAGGAGGGAGGCGCTAGAAACCCTTAGGTTTCTGGACTTTTGAAAATTTTTAAAATTTTTGAGCTTATCGGGCCTTGTAATTTTGGGTTTATATTTTTTATTATGGACTATTTTTTATTTTATTTTAGTTTGATTTAGTGGGCCGAGTAAATTGGGTCTACTACAAAACAAACCAAACATTAATATATTTTTTACAAAAAAAAACTATAAAAGTATTTCCTTTTGACAATTAAAATTTATTTTATAATAATTAATGTTGTATATCAACTTAACAACAAATAATGTCTAATTAAAACTTAATTTAAATTACATATATTACGATATGAGAGTGAATAGTGACACATTAGACTTAAAAGGGATAAATGAAACTAAGCATGATTTAAATAAATAATTATATTTATATAATTAAAATATTCATATTTTACTATACAACATTTATTATTAAATATTTATAAATTGAAATAAATATTTATTATTAGAATATTAATATAAATATTTTTAATAATATATTAAGAATATTATTTAAAATATAAAATTATTATTGTTAAATTTTATTATGAAAATAAAATTTTAATTTATTATATTATTAAATATGTATGTTTAATAAATAGTAAAATATAATGAAAATTAATAATATTAATAATAATAATAATATTTAATAATGATAGTAACGATATTACGACAATAATGATAATAAAAGAGAAATTTAAATATTAAAAGTTTTAATAATATTATTAAGGTTGATTCAAGTTATTTTTATAAAAAATAAAATTACTCATAAAAGAGCATAGTCTTAAAAAAAATAATAACTTACACTTTTCAAGATGGTAAGTTAATTTACAAGAAAATAGACTTATTTTTAAAACATTGACATGTAAAAAGAGGTCTTTTCTAGAATATGACTTATGCTTTTAAGATGACAAATTAATTTACAATAACCAAAAATTTGATTTTAAAACAAAAATGCTTTATTTTTTAGCTTAAAAATTAATTCTCATGAAACAAATATAAAGAAAATTTAATATTTTAAAATCGAACCCATAATCAAACCGATTAGATCATCGCACTAACTAGTGGATAGAATTAAAAAAAAAAATTGGTCTCCCATTTTCTATTTATTCTAGTAAAACATTCATAATAAAAGTTGAACAGCTCTTCTTGATAGAAGGCATTTTGTTGGAAATTAATTTCATTCGAAATTTTAATCTAATAATAAATGTAGTGCATCTCTCTCTATTTCTCGTCTTGTTCTCATCTATTTGACCATTGATTTTCCTTTTTTATTTGTTTCTTCCTTTTTTCTCTGGTTCTTTGGTTGTTGATTTTTTCTTTCATTTTCTTCTTCTCTTGTTTCCTACTATAAACAGTAAATTAACTTCAAAACATTTTCTTTTTCTTGCGTTATTTTATTCAAATCTCTTCTTATGCAATTGAAGGTTTAAGAGTCATATTGTCTAATGCTTGAGGTAGAAGAACCAAACTGATTTTAGTGGAAGGAATACAATCAATATTATAACATATAAGTTTTTAAATAATAATTTAAAATAATTCAAAATTAGGATATGAAATTATAACAACTGTATTTGAATATTTTAAATTTTAAGATTACATTATAAAGCTCCCGCAAGAATGATGGTCGATAGAGCAACAATCTTGGATAGATGATGACAAGAAATCCTAAAATTACATTATTATGCCTTGCAAGATTGATCTTCGATTGACGATTACAAAAAAACACCAACAGATGATGGTAAAAAGGTAGATTTTCCAACTGAGGACTTGAAATGACATATACTCTTAGAAGTTCATTTGTTTGGAAGAAAATATTTTCAGAAAATGATTTCTGAAAATGATTTACTTTTTCTGAAAATGATTTACCGAAAATATTTTCCGTGTTTGGATGAATCTGTGTAAAATATTTTCATTGTTTGGCGATTTCAAAATGTTTTCCGGAAAAGTTAATTTTATATATATATTAATAAATTTATTTACATATTAACAATTTTTATATTTTATAATAGAAAATAGTAGTGATGATAATAAAAATGGTTATGATTAAAAACAAAAAATAGTAATACTAATAATAGTAGCATAGTATAGTAATAAAAAATAATAATGATAATAATAAATAATTAATAATAATAATAATGAAAATATTAAATAATAATAAAAATAGTAAAATTGCCAAATAATTAAAAATGGGTTAAAGTGCATTAAAAGCGGAAGTTTGGTTAAATTAGAAATAAAACAGAGGTTTGGGGCTAGAAAAACACGCATAAAAGGAGGGGCCAAAGAGGCAATTTTCCATGAATAAAAGCATGCTTTGAGGGAGGGACGAATCATGAATCGCGTGAAATTTCAGGCCAATATTACAATAACCAAAAATTTGATTTTAAAACACAAAAATGCGGAAGGGCCAGGCAATTTCCCTTTAGCTTAAAAACACGCGGATCCTATCTGGTGGGTGGTTGCGGACCGGTGAAACGACGTCGTTTGGGTGGCTTTTAACCCCAAATTCTTTTTCTTCTCACATATTCAGTACTTCTTTTCTACTAATCTTGCGTTATTTTATTCAAATCTCTCTTCTTATGCAATTGAAGGTTTAAGAGTCATATTGTCTAATGCTTGAGGTAGAAGAACCAAACTGATTTTAGTGGAAGGAATACAATCAATATTATAACATATAAGTTTTTTCACTCGGTCTAATCTGATTTAACTTTCGGTTCTATAAGGATGATCGGACTGTCAAAACTGATTTAACCAATCAATTCAATTCGATTTCAAAAACATTAAGAAAAATACAGAAAACGAATCATTTCATGTGAAACAAATGTACAAGTTACAAACTGCGGGTGCTTCTTGCTTTTTCAGCAATCCCGTGCCAGTGCCAGTACCAGTACCAGTACCCCTTGAGCCAGAGCATAATTAATAACATTTTATAACTTCTGGCTAATTACAAGAAGATTCCTATTCAAGTAACAAATGCTTATGAAATAGTTTCACTTAATTTATTAATCAAAAGTTAAAAGATAGACAATTACATTTAAAATAAAAATACGATAAAATAATAATTTAAAATAATTCAAAATTAGGATATGAAATTATAACAACTGTATTTGAATATTTTAAATTTTAAGATTACATTATAAAGCTCCCGCAAGAATGATGGTCGATAGAGCAACAATCTTGGATAGATGATGACAAGAAATCCTAAAATTACATTATTATGCCTTGCAAGATTGATCTTCGATTGACGATTACAAAAAAAACACCAACAGATGATGGTAAAAAAGGTAGATTTTCCAACTGAGGACTTGAAATGACATATACTCTTAGGGTCTGTTTGTTTGGCAGTAAAATATTTTCCAGAAAATGATTTCTAGAAAATGATTTACTTTTCTGGAAAATGATTTACCAGAAAATATTTTCCGTGTTTGGATGAATCTGTAAAATATTTTCATTGTTTGGCAGATTTCAAAAATGTTTTCCTAAAAGTTAATTTTACATATATATTAATAAATTTATTTACATATTAACAATTTTTATATTTTAAAATGTTTTACATATATTGCAATGACTTATTTATTATAAATAAATTAGATTAAATATATAATAATACTAAATTATTAAGTTACATTATTAACCATCATATTGAAAACAACTAAAGTCAAATAAATTATTTGTAATTGTGTTAAAAAATAAAAAAGATTGAATAATTATAAATTAGTTTCCAAATCACAATTAAATACTAGAAGTATTATCCAAATGCATAATTAGTAGTACACCACATAATAACAACATTGTCACATTGTCCAAGTGCATAACTAAATATTACACTACATAAAAGTATCAATATCTTCAACCTTGAGCAAATTTTTGAAGCCAAATTTTTTTATGCTTCTTACTTTTAACTAGAAAAGCTTTGGCTTCGGATTCATGACTCACTAAATAATCAAACACAGAACACAGGAAGTCATCATCAAATCCTTCGTCCTCCATCGACATCACCTGTTCGTAAAGCTGTGGTGTCTTATCCGCAGTAAATTGTTTCAAAGCATTAGCAATTTTGCCAAGTTGTTCACCCACAAATTTAATTTGTTCATTGACGACACTTTCTTGAACATTTTTTCTTTTACGTTTGGATGTGCCAGATGAAGATACATTTGTTCTTACCTCTTCAGCCTCTTCATTGTCGTAGTCTACAGGCATTGAATATTGATTACCATCATCCAAATCTATGTCAGCAAATGTTCTGGCAAAACTCCCTGTTGCCATATCTTTGCCAACAACCAAAGCCATTTCATCATAATGATCAATGCTTTTATTCAAAAATGGTTCATACTTCTTGTGTGCCTGTTGGATATTATACACAATTAGAATAACAAGTAAAAAACATATGAAATAAGCTTAACATATATATACATATATTACCATCACTGCTGCATCATATGTTGCTCTATCACATGTGATCATTTTCATGTTATCATCCCATCCAAAACCACTTTCACCTCGAATTTTGCATATAATCTGCCACTGATTTTTTACAGTCCTCAAATGATTTTCCACATGTTTCACATCGCATTGGACTTAAAATCTTTCAGAAATAGCTTCGACAACTCGATTAATAGAAATCGCTTTGAAAGCATTAGAAGGCTTATTTCCTTTCGGGCCTCTTCGCTAGAATTTCAAGAAAACATGTTCCATCGGTTTTGTCCACCAATTGCTTGGAGGTCCCTTCTTTGTTGCCCTTACCCATTCTACATTAATAATTATCATTGTCAATCATTTCAATATCCAACAACCTCAAAACATAATAAATTCAATATCTAACAAGCTTAAAACATAATAAATTCAATATCTAATAAGCTTAAAACATAATCAATATCTAACAAATTCAAGACATAATAATTTCAAAATCCAACAAACTAAAATTTTAATATCATTATCCAACCAACATTAACAAAAAAAACAATTTACTAAAACATACATAACATAGAAACAATAACCTTAAGCCCTAAACCTACCTAATATTTCTAGCCATATAATCAGTCCACATAGTTTGTGCAATTTCGTCTCTCTTAGCGGACCATTCTCTTGCTTCTTCTCTTTCTTCTCGCTTCGTAAGAGTTTGTATTATCAAATCGACTCAGACTCTCGATAATCCTTGATTAAGTAAATCACTAGGATCAACTCCCATTATATGATTATGAATGATACAACAAGCCAAAACTATATCTACTTGAGTTTGAAAATTCCAAAATGGCTCAAGATCAATACACGAAACCGCTTCTTTAAAATCCCAAAACACTTTCAACAAGTGATTCGTAATGATGAATGACGAAGATTAAAAGTTTCTTTGCATTTTCGTGCCCTTGAGCACTAAACTCTTTTAAATGATATCGGACACCACGATATGGAGTAATATGTCCATTTCAATGCCATATCCAAAGATCGAAATATAATATTTACCTACAATTTTACAAAACACAATTAATACTAATAAATTATGAGCTTACTAGAACTATTTGGTATTTAATGATAATTATTACCTTCCGGAATTCTTAATCCTCCTGGGCGTGAAAGTGCATCACTTAAAATACGAGAATCATGTGCACTACCTTCCCAACCAGCTAGAACATAAGAAAATTTCAAATCAAATGTAATGGCAGCTAATACATTTTGTGTCGTCCCCCCTTTACGGCTACGAAATCTTCCTTGAATACTAAGTGGAATAGATGCACGAATATGAGTTCCATCTAATGCTCCAATACAATCTTTAAAATAAGGATAAAATCTTGGATTGTTTCTGATTTCACTAGGAGTTGACTCATCAGGTAATCTAATAACTAGTTTATACAATTTCAAAATAGCTCTCAATACAACCCTAAAGTAACGGTGAACTGCCTCGGTTGATCTATAATATCTAGATCCAACCACTCAAACCTTACATTATGACCAATTATATGTAAAATATAACTACTTGCTCCTAATATTGATGATTAAAAAAGCGATCGGTCTCATCCTTATCATATCAATACAATGTTGGTCACCACTATATAAAATACTATTAATATAATTTTCTTTCATAATCTCGATTCACACGAGGATGAGAAGCAATTTCTTTCCGCTTTTTAATTGTTTAATCCAAAGAGCCCCAAAAGCTAAAACTGAAGCTACGACTCCGACAATTGCATTTTGAGCTTGATTACGATCCATCTACACAAATATGCCACAAAAAAAAAAACAATTTTAATATAAAAAAGATGCAACATTTTCATAAGATCACATATATGAAAAGTTATCATGACTAAAGTGCATACATACATATCAAGCTAATTATATATACATGCAAATTCATGTCAATTACATCTATATAAATATATTTATATGTAAATATAAGCTTTAAAATTATAAATTAGGTTCAATAATTTAATTTAGTAACCATTAATTTTAAATGTAATTATGAAAAATATTAAAATGATTAAGATAAAAATTTAAAAGTTGATTTAAAATATCAAAATTTTGTATCAATTGATACGAGATTGAAATGGGTAAAAAACATAAAAATGATTAAAATACACCAAAATTTGAATCAAACAATGTAACATAAACTACCTAATGCGGGTTTAAAACCGTGATGATATGTACCAACTATTATACTTGAAAACCATTCCCCATTTTTGCCCTTAACCATATATTTACTTAAATCCGACTCCATGCATATTTGAAAAGAGAGTAGGAAGAATCAACTTTCGGCACAACATTTTAGCCATTGGTTAGATCGTCATTTTACGTCCCCACTCTCATGACCTCAATGGGGCCTTAATAATCTTCAAACATATTGAATGTTTTACATCCAACTTTTGCACTCCAAAACAAAACTTCTACTTTTATGTATGTTGATTGTGATTATTATTATTATTATTTTGGTTCTATTGTTGATTGTGATTTTGAATTTTTGACACACTACAAAAACACTACCAATATGGTACAGTTGTATTTGTAATTTTCCTTTGGATTTTAGAAATTATTAATATTATAAAAATACAAATATATTAAATATTGATACAATATAAATACATGAATCGTTTGTGATTTTTTTTAATTTTTTTTTGAGATTTTATAATCCTCTCTAAAACACCTTTTGACATCTATTTTGTTTTACTTATCATCAATCCTCATGATGGAAAATACCAACCTCCAAATTCCTTTCTTCTTGAGCAAGCACTAAAACAACAAAGCCCCCACCGCCTAAGAAAAGCCTTCCATTACACGATTAATATATCTATATATCTTTGTTAATTTTTCAATAATATATATATGCACTCAAGTCATAGATTTGTCGATCATATGTATATTTATATCATACCTATAATAATAATAATAATAAAAGTAATATATATCGAAACTATGTTTAAGCAATCCTCCCCACTCCATTACCACTCCATTACCTATAATAATAATAATAAACATAGTATGTTTAAACTATGTTTAAGCTTTTTGTAAAGCTGGTATGAAGATACCAGTAAGTATATAAAAGTTTTTTTATTATTTTTAGGAGAAGTTAGGTAGGACTCTCATGATAAAAGAACTGGTTTAGGACTCTTAGAATAGCAGTTGTGTTTGGTAAAACCTTATGTAGTTCATATACTCTATTTAATTATTGTAATCTCTATTAAAAAGGGACCTATGCAATAATTAAAGGTAAGCGAATTTTATCGAATTTTGATTGATGAGGTACCAAACTTGAGAAAACTTATGCCTTTATAGACTACGTAACCACAGATTTAGACACACAAGCTCAAGAAGATAACTAGTAGCTTATGTATTTAACTCTCAAATATTAGAATAACTTTTTTTGTAAAGGAATAAAAGTCACTCTCTTACCCTAGCCATCAATTGAGCAAGCGAATACAAATAACTAACCTAAAAGCATGGACCTTATTATCTAGACTACCAAACATGACCATTATCGACACAAGACAAGAGAAATCAAAATAAAGCATGCATACGCAAAGAAGACAAAGTGACACAGAATATATGTAATTCAACTTTACCTCAAAAGATTTATCTTGAGCTTCAAGCCCTCAGAGAATTGTTTTGCATTTGATTCGTAACAAAATGCACACTATTAGCACTTGAAAATAATGTACAATCAGAAAGCAGAGGACACACAAAAGAACTAAAACAGAGGACACACAAAAGAACTAAAACACCTGAACACGCTTGTTATAAATTATACTAATTGTAAGAAGACCTATTCAACAGATTCAGAAAAGAAATAGAAATGAATGATGATGCTAGAATCACAAGCATACTGAATGCATGAATGGAGATTTGTGCACTTTGATTTTCCAACAACCCCAAATAGTTCAACACACCATCCCTTGTAAAATATGCCCTATTTTCTTCTTCCCTTTTTGAAAAGTTTATGGTAATTGAATCTCAAGCGAAACTATGCAAAACACACAGCTACAATTTGTGTATGACATATAATGCCGCCCAAACGAAAACAAATAGACAAATAAATAAAAGATAAAACCAAGAACCGTTGTTTCCATTAACAACCAATTGACAATCAAATCGGTTTAATTTACCTCACGATCCAAGACAGACCAATTCATTTCTTGGGAAGCTAAAAAAATCTTTGTTCATTGCTCAACATGCAAATCACATATATCTAACATTTCCTTAAACGACCCAAAATAAATAATAACAAGACATCGAAACAATTCAATTATTCCTCCTTGTTCCATTTTTAGAGTTAGGAAAAGAGACAAAAGTAGAAACCCATCTTAAAACACTCCCAATTTGGAGTTCCCATCAATTAAAAACCATATTCCATAAAACGCACATGGAAATCAAACCTAACGACCCAAAAAAAATAACAAAAGGAACAAAAGTAAAATAAAATAGTAAAGACAAGAATTGAAAGAAAAGTGACACCAAAAAAGAATGAAAAAAAAGAAGATGAGATCCAAGAAAGAAAAATTACCAGAAACTGCTTATTTGAGGTTTGGTAAGTTTGGGTAAGCGCTATAGCAACTAAGTGGGTTGCGTTGTGCTTTGCTTGGCTTGGTTGATTCTGGCGTGGGAGACTTTAAAAGAAGGGTCCGTGCAAGTGCAAGTGCAAGTTCAAGTGCAAGTGGGTTAACATAATTTCAAAGATCGACTTCCCAACATCTTGAACTGCGATGGAAGGAAGGAAAAAGAATGAAGGAAGGAGGAAAAAAACCGAAATCAGATTTGTTGGATGAGAAAGAAAGAAGGAAGGAGAAGGAAAGAAGAAGGGAAGAAGGAAGAAAGACTTATCTGGATGAAGGGAAAGATCAGGAAAATGTCTTACGGAAAAGGAATCGGTAAGACGTTTTCCAAAAATAAGAAAGGATTTTACCCGTGTTTTGGAAAATATTTTCCTTGGGAATTCATTTTCCATTCAAACAAACACTGGAAAATGGGGAAAATGTTTTCCGGAAAACATTTTCTCCCTATCAAACAGACCCTTATTGTTAGTAACGGTAGCATAAAACGTAATCTAAGATGTGGCTTCACATCCATTAGGCAAAGTCCCTCATCCGACTACTAAGATAATTTGGGCACGAACCTCACCACTTTGAACTAATAGATAAAAGCCGATGGTTGGTTGGTAATAAAAAAATCCATTTGTTGGTGTCGTAACCATTTTTTGATAAAACAGTAAACGATGCGGTCGACTCGAGTTTTGAAAAATGAAAAAGAAGGGAGTCGCCACCAACCTTTTTTGATGAGGTGTGATCGGCCACCTCGTAAAATAGTTGTTTTTAATAAACAATTTGATTTATCAAAACAACGATTTTGGTCTACGAAATCTAGAAAACGAGTTCGGGAGTCGGTTACGCACGAGGAAGGGTTAGCACCCTCGATACGCCCAAAATTGGTACCAAATTGATTGATCGATGTCCTTATGTTGAAAACTTTGAAATGATTCGAAGATAGATACTTTTGATTTCTAAAACTTGAAGGGATCGAGAGGGACGTTAAGACTCTCTTATTTTCGAAGAGATAAAGCATCATGTCCAGTAAGTTAGGGCGCAATACTTTAGATCCCTGAAACTAAGCTCGCCTTTTAAAACTTGGCTTTATATTTGAAGAGGATCTCCCGTCATTTGTCAAACGAGAAGTCAGAACCCAGTAAGTTAGGGCTCGTGTTCTCGAAAGTCCAAATTAAGAATATTGCCCTTTTATTTTAAAAAACTTATCCGAAGTATCTAGATGTCGAGTCCAGTAAGTTAGGGCGCGACATTTCGAATTTCTGGGATTAAGAGTTTTGTTTAATATTTGAATTACGATTTTAAAAGGGACATTTCGTTGTTTAGCTTAAACGAGAAAAACGGAATCCAGTAAGTTAGGGCTCGATTCTCCCGAATTGCTAACACGAAAATATTGGTCGTTATAAAGATTGAGATGTCGAAAAAAATAGTGAGATGACGATGAGAATATAGGTAGTGGCGACAGAAAAGTATTACGATAATAGTCGTATATTAGCAGTAATAGAAAGTGAAGATAATAATGATGATATATAAAAATATTGATGGCAATTAATAAATAAAATAATATATATAAAATAAATAAATAAAAAATATAATAATAATAATAGTAATAATAACGATAACATAATGATAAAAATAGACAATAATAATAATAATGAAAACCACAAACAATAATAATAATAAATAAAATAATAATATTAGCAATAGTAATAATAGTAGAAAAATAAAATAATAACACATATAATCGTAATAATAAATGATAGTAATAGCAAA
Organism: Gossypium rotundifolium; assembly: GCA_025506655.1. NCBI lineage: Eukaryota > Viridiplantae > Streptophyta > Magnoliopsida > Malvales > Malvaceae > Gossypium > Gossypium rotundifolium. Next base: position 184,922,505 of record CP106727.1, on the reverse strand, counting down.
CAAATAATAGTAAAATATAATAATAATAATAATAATAATAATAATAATAATATGTAATAATAATGATAGTAACGATGATAATACGACAATAATGATAGTAAAAGAGAAATAAATTATAAAATAATAGTATAAATAATATAAATAGAAAATAGTAGTGATGAATGGTTATGATTAAAAACAAAAAATAGTAATACTAATAATAGTAGCATAGTATAGTAATAAAAATAATAATGATAATAATAAATAATTAATAATAATAATAATGAAAATATTAAATAATAATAAAATAGTAAAATTGCCAAATAATTAAAAATGGGTTAAAGTGCATTAAAACGAAAGTTTGGGTTAAATTAGAAATAAAATAGAGGTTTGGGGCTAGAAAACACGCGATAAAAGGAGGGGCCAAAGAGGCAATTTTCCCAATGAATAAAACGCAGCGATTTGAGGAGGGACTAATCGCTAATCGCGTGAAATTTCAGGCCAATATTACAATAACCAAAATTTGATTTTAAAACACAAAATGCGGAAGGGCCATGAGCGCAATTTTCCTTTAGCTTAAAAACACGCGATCCTATCTCGAGTGGGTCGGGTTCGGTCGGACCGGGTGAAACGACGTCGTTTTGGGGCTGGCTTTAACCCCAAAACGAAGCCCCAAAACGACGTCGTTTTAAGGGGCTATATAAGGCCCAAAACCCTGAAAAAAATTCATTTGTGCTGCTAGTTTAAAAAAAATTTCCCTTCTCTCTTTTTTCTCTGCAAGGGGGAAGTCCGGCCAGCAAAAACCCCTTTTACAAAGAAATAGTTGGCTTGTATAGCCTTTGCTTTTTTTTTTTTACTTTATATCTTTTCTCGTTTAATGTTTGCAGGTCAGAGGCGGTGGAAGGGCGGTGGACAAGACCGCGGTGGCAGAGGGGCAGCGTCAGAAAGTCAGGGGCAAGTGGTCTAGGCTTGCGGCGCCAGGGTTTTCAGAAACCCTAGCTTGCTGGAAAGAAAAATAGGCCTGTTGGGCCTCGTTGGCTTTGTTGCAAAACGGGCCGGGCAAATGGGCTCGTACAGTTGCCCCTCTTTGCTCATTGTCGTGTAGCGAGAATGGAGCAAAGACTTTCAAAAGAGACCATTTTTGCCCGGCCTTGCTAAGACTTGACTCATTTAGTGTTCTTGTTCTTCAAGTAGCCTCATTCCAATCCACCACCTCTTGTTGTTTTGATCCCCTCTACCGCTGCTTCAGAGAGATAGAACTTGTAGCTCCAATTTATTCTGTTGCGACTTTATGGAGATAAGACTTGTATCCGATCTGCTCCTGCAACATCAGGAATCGTTAACTCTATTATTTTAATCTGATCCCTGCAAACTCAGGGATCACCAGACTGATGTCTTCGATCTGCCTCCTGCAACTTCAGGAATGTCAAATCTGTTATTTTCAACCTGATCCCTGCAAACTCGGGGATCACCAGACTGATGTCTTCGATTTGCTTCCTGCAACTTCAGGAATGTCAAACCTGTTATTTTCAATCTGATCCCTGCAAACTTGGGGATCACCAGACTGATGTCTTCGATTTGCTTCATGCAACTTCAGGAATGTCAAACCTGCTATCTTCAATCTGATCCCTGCAAACTCAAGGACCACCAGACTGATATCTTCGATCTGCTTCCTGCAACTTCAGGAAGGTCAAATCTGCTATCTTCAATCTAATCCCTGCAAACTCAAGGACCACCAGACTGATATCTTCGATTTGCTTCCTGCAACTTCAGGAATGTCAAACCTGTTATTTTCAATCTGATCCCTGCAAACTCGGGGATCACCAGACTGATGTCTTCGATTTGCTTCTTGCAACTTCAAGAAGGTCAAATCTGCTATCTGCAATCTGATCCCTGCAAACTCAAGGACCACCAGACTGATATCTTCGATCTGCTCCCTGCAACTTCAGGAAGGTCAAATCTGCCATTCCCTCATATGTTCCTATAGTGTCCTTTTAAAGACATAACCTGCAGAATGAGTACATGCTTATACCTAATGATTAGGATGCCATGATTGGAATGAGTTAAAATGTTATGAGTATGATTCCTATTCAAGGTGTTATCACTCATTTATCTGTCAAGGTTTTATCTTCGCTTCCCTTGCAAGAACTGCTGCATGAATGACTTGCCCTGTGGAAATTTCAAAGCCCATTTTAGGCCTCTAACACGGCCCACCTTGACTTCTAGTCTGTCTTCCCGGAGTCACAACTCCTACTTAAAGAATACCCGACTTGGTTCGCTTTGGGATTCGCTCTCAAAGAATTTAGAGTTTTGAATCTTTCCTTATCGAAAATTGGCCTGTCATACCTTTTCTAAGTGACCAAGTAACATTATTCACCCTGCCACAATTACTGAATCGGGCGAGGAACTTTGAAGAAATGGTCTCCATTAAGACCTCCTTCCTCCAATGTCTTTATCCTGTGTTTATGGAAATTCTAAACAATTGTCCTGTCTCGGTTTCCTGTTTTATCTAGAGATTTTCGAAGTAATACGCGAAACTTTCCTTTGTGAAATTGTTAGTTCATCAATTGTTATTTCAATGCAGCATGTTAATGATGGGTAACAGTAGGTCGATTTCAAAGAGAGTTAAAATGAATTATCTATGAAACAAAGAAAAATTGTCTGGGAACATATATCTTTTTTACGGAGAAAAAAGAACTCAAAAATAGTAAAATAAACAACATGGATCAGACGCCCTAGACATCACCAATTGGGCGTCTATATACAAACTTCAAGAAGACTGCTTTGAGCCTATCATGTGTTTAGAAGACTCAAAGTATTTTGTCGATGCCCCGATATGCAACGTGCTTCCTCTTTTGTTGATTCTAGCGTTGCAATATCGCGACGTGTCGATTCAAAATTTGAGCCGCCCTTTTCGGGTTTTCAACTCAAAAAGCCCTTTGGTCTCAAGGTGCCCTTTTGCGGGTTTTCACCTTGGCCTCTCCGTTTTTTTTAAAGTCTCAAAGTGCCCTTTGTGGGTTTTCACCTTGGCCTCTTCTCTTTCAAGCAAAGTACTTTTTAATTGAATCTGAGTTCACGGGATTGGGCAAGCTTTTCCCGTCCATCTCAGTCAGAATTTGTGTGCCTCCCGAGAAAACTTTCTTTACCACATACTGTCCTTCCCAGTTCGGCATCCATTTTTCTCTATAATCCTTTTGTATGGGAAGGATCTTTTTCAGCACGAGGTCCCGCTCTTGGAATTCCCTTGGGTGAATCTTTTTGTCGTAAGCTCGTATCATTCACTTTCGGTACATTTGACCTTGACGGATAGCCCTCAATCTCTTTTCTCAATTAAGTTCAACTGATCATATCGAGCCTAGATTCATTCAGCTTCATCCAGCTTCACTTCTGACAATACTTGAAGCGAAGGTATTTCTACTTCAATAGGTAGAACTGCTTCCATCCCATAGACCAATGAGAAAGGCGTTGCCCCAGTAGAGGTTCGGACGGACGTTTGATAAGCATAGAGCGCGAACGGTAATTTTTTATGCCAATCATTGTAAGTCTCGGTCATCTTTCCCACTATCTTTTTGATGTTTTTGTTGGCTGCTTCCACTGCCCCATTCATTTTTGGATGATACGGAGACGAATTGTGGTGTTTAATGTTGAATTGGCTGCAAACTCCTGCTATCGTACTGTTGTTTAGGTTCAATGCGTTGTCTGATATGATCCTCTTAGGCATTCCATATCGACAAATGATTTTTTTCTTCAAGAACTGACTGACCGCTGACTTAGTGACGTTAGCATATGAGGCGACCTCTACCCACTTGGTGAAGTAGTCGAGAAGATGAACCAATGCCCATTTGAAGCTTTCGGTGAGATTGGTCCAATGACATCCATGCCCCACATGAAAAATGGCCATGGGGAAGTCATAACGTGTAAAGGTGACGGAGGCACATGAATCTTGTCTCCATAAATCTGGCATTTATGACATTTTTTGGCATAGTTGATGCAGTCTCCTTCCATGGTGGACCAATAATATCCAAACCCCATTATTTGTCTGGCCATTGTGAAACCATTGGCGTGAGTTCCGCAGACGCCTTCATGGACTTCTTCCAGGATTAACTTAGCTTTGGCAGCATCCACACATCTCAATAGCACTTGATCTTTCCTTTTCTTGTATAGGACCTCTCCATCCAAGACGTATTCGCAAGCTAGTCTTCTCAACGTCCCTTTATCATTCTCGCTTGCTTGGTTCGCACTCACGATTTTTCACGCACCACAAGATATCGTGGTACCATGGTAGGCCGCTTTTCTTCTTCCTCAATATTGTAGCAATGGGTCGGGTCCGATGAATGCTCATTCAGATAGGCTTCATATCCTCATTTTCGTTTATTCGCCATAGAGGCTAAGGTGGCGAGCATCGACCATCCGGTTTTCGTCTCGGGTAAATAACAAAAAGTGACGTCGTCAAACTTTTTGATCAAATCTTGGGCCAATCTTTTGTAGATAGCCAGCTTTGGATCCCTGGTTTCCCATTCCCCTTTAAGTTGATAGATTACGAGGGCTGAATCTCCATACACTTCTAATACTCTGATTTGGCATTCGATAGTGGCGCGGAGACCCATGATGCAAGCTTTATATTTAGCCATATTATTAGTGCAATCGAAATCCAGTTTGCAAGCAAATGGGTAATGGTCTCCTTTTGGGGATATCAGAACTACCCCAATTCCATTGCCCACGCATTTGATGCTCTCACAAAAATTTAGCTTCCAAGGATGATCTTTTGAGGCACCTCTCCGGTGTTTGCCACATACATCAAATCTTTGTTAGGAAATCAAGTCTAAAGGCTCGTAATCTTTAAGGGCTCTACTGGCTAAAAAGTCTGCTATTGCACTCCCTTTTACTGCCTTTTGGTTCACGTAGACTATGTTGAATTCAAAAGCGTAATCATCATCCGCCATCCTTTCGCTCAAAGCGGTAGACTCCATCATATATTTTAGAGGATCTAGCTTGAGATGAGCCATGTCGTATGATACAACTATCTCTCAATCTTCGAGTTGTCCAAATCAAGGCACAACGTTTCATTAGCAGTACCTTATTTCACACTCAAGAATTTTTACTAATCCACACATCCCATTGAATTATTGAGCATCACAAATAAAGGATTAACGGCCTACCTGGATGAGGTGGTGTCAATACTGGGACATTGGACAGGTATTGCTTTACTTTGTCGAAGGTCTTCTGGCATTCTTCATCCCATGTGCCCGGATTGCGTTTCTTAAGAAGACGGAATATGGGGTCACATTTCTCAGTCAGTTGTGAAATGAACCGAGCGATGTAATTTATCCTTCCTAAGAAACCTCTAACTTCTCTTTGGGTATGTGGTGGAGGCAACTCTTGTATGGCCTTGACTTTGTCTGGGTCAACCTCAATCCCCTTTTTACTGACCACGAATCCGAGTAACTTTCTAGACCGAGCTCTGAAGGTACACTTTGCTGGATTAAGTTTAAGCTGAAATTTCCTCAACCTCAAGAATAGTTTCCTTAGGACCTGCACATGTTCCTTTTCAGTTCGGGACTTGGCGATCATATCGTCGACGTAAACCTCAATTTCTTTGTGCATCATATCGTGAAATAGGGTTACCATGGCTCTCTGATATGTCGCTCCCGCGTTTTTTAGCCCAAACGGCATCACCTTGTAGCAAAATATCCCCCACATGATCACAAATACTGTCTTATCCATATCTTCAAGATGCATCTTTATTTGGTTGTATCCTGAGAAACTATCCATGAAGGAGAACAACGAATAGCCTGCCGTATTGTCTACTAAGGTGTCGATGTGAGGCAACGGAAAATTATCTTTCGGGCTAGCCTTGTTTAGATCCCTGTAGTCTACAGACATTCGTACTTTTCCATCTTTTTTAGAGACAGGAACGATATTAGCCACCCAATCTGAATACTTAACCACTTGCAAGAATCGGCGTTAAATTGTTTATCGACTTCTTCTTTTATTTTTAACAAAACATTCGGTCTCATTCTTCGAAGCTTCATTGGATGGGCTTGTATTCTCCTTTTATGGGCAATCGGTGTACTGCGATATCAGTGCTTAATCCGGGCATATCTTGATACGACCACGTGAATACATCCTTAAATTCTTAGAGTAACTCAATGAGGTCTCGCTTGGTCTCTGTCGTGATACCAGCTCCGATTTTCACTTCTTGTCCTTCTCCCAGGTTCACCACTTCCATTGACTCTTTATGCGGTAGGATATGTTTTTCTTCTTGCTCTACCATTCTCAACAAATCTGGAAGCAAGTCATATTCTCTGTCACTTTCAAAATCCTGAGATTCCTCTAAACACATGTCTTGCTCAAAACGGACCTCTGAATCTATAGTATCGTTGCTCATATCATTGATGGCTAGGGACCTGTGATGGGTATCAAGGGATGTACAAAGAATAAATAAATTGAAGGATAACTATTCACATGATATGAATGGGAACAAGAAATGAAAAAAAGTTTGTTAGAGTTAAAGATGCATTTCATTGGAACAAAATATTCGAATATGAGCCTGTTTCAAAAAAGAAATCTCATTGTTTCTAGGCTTAAAACAATGAGTGCGTTCTGAATATTACTCTGTATAATCTCTAAAAACTACAGGAAATTCCTCTACAATCCAATTGTTCAGAATACTTCTAGGTTCGTACGGGCGAATACCCAACAGGTTTCCTTGATCAATTTTCTTGTCGTGTATGGCATTGATGTGAGGAAGATTCTCCGGATAGATCATTCCTCCTAATACAAAGGTACGAAATATGTGGGGGAATGTTATTGATTCCCACTTGACGTCCTCTCCGTTCAACCTTGCCCTTCTCCTTTCTTATTTCTTCTCTATTTTCTTCCTCATTTATTTTGTATCTGGTTTGAAACCCAAGCTAAAACGGTCTCTATTCTCTTTCAATATCGGGATCTTAACTTTCCCTTGGATATGTTTGCCCAATCCTTTTCCTAGTAGAGCCCATTTTTCTATCATCATTCGTAGGCCCATCCTCGTGGTCTTGGATAGCTTAGGCACTAGGACTTCATTCCCCTCTGAGATGAAAGTAGCATTTACGAACTCTAAGGACCGAAAGGAACATTCAACGGCCTCTCTCACTTATTTTTAGATATGGCGCTTCATTGGTAACAGTTGCTATGATGTCTTTTTCAGCGTTTATAGTTATCAATCAATTTTCTGTTACTAGTTTCAATTTCTAGTGCAGTGACGAGGGCACAGCACCTGCCGAATGAATCCAGGGCCTTCCCAACAAACAGTTGTAAGAGGGCTTGATGTCCATGACTAGGAAATCTACTTCATAAATGTTAGGCCCGATCAATAATGGTATGTCTATTCTTCCCATCACTCTTCTTTCGGTGCCATTAAATGTTCTCACTATGTTCTGGCATGCTTTCATGTGAGAGCTGTCTATAGGCAACCTCCTCAGTGTAGCCAAAAGTAAGACATTTAAAGCTGATTCATTATCTATTAACACACTTGGCAGAGTGTATCCCTTGTAACGAGTAGTTATGTGCAAGCCTTTTGTTGATCCCATGCCTCTTGGTGGGATTTCATCATCACTGAAGTAAATAAAATTGTCAGCACTTATGTTACTAACCAGATGGTCCAATTTATTAACTAATATATCCTTAGTAACATAAGTTTCATTCAGTACTTTCATTAGTGTTTCACGGTGCACTTCTAAGCTTAACAGTAGGGCTAGTACGGATATACGAGCTGGTTGTTTGTGCAGCTGTTCTACCATGATGTACTCGCTGTATTTTAAGAATTTCAAAAATTCTTTGGCCTCCTCCTCTTTTATGGGTTCATTGACAAGGGTTCGGATTCTTTTTTCTGCCCAATCAGCTCAGTTTTGTTTCACTGGTTCTGCTCCTTTGTTCTTAGGGTCGTACCGCTTCCCACTACGCGTATAGGACCCTTTATTCTTAACTTCCTCAGAAATGCTAGTGGAGCTTTCTGCCCCTGGTATCATCACATTACAATTGTAGTCTCAAGATACCTTTTAACTGTCTTTGTAGGGAAAAAAAGTAGGTCTCTGAATTATAATCTTCGGCCTTCCCCGCACCCCATCTTCCGTGTTTTGTGAGATGATGATTCTCGGGTAATTGACTCCAGGCTTCATCAATTCTTCCTCGGTCACACATACATTCCTTTCTCTACTCCTTCTTCATAAAACTCCAATTCCTTGTTGTCCATAAGGTTTTGCACCAAGATTCTAAACTGGGCACATTCTTGAATCTCGTGCCCTTTTGCTTTATGGAGTTCGCAGTAGTTCTTTATATACCTCTAATTTTCCGCAGGATCTGAATCTGTCAATCCTCTCTTTGTCATTTCCTCCCAGACTACTCTCAATAGGGTTTTCACCTTCGTGACGTCCTTATTGATCTTTTTCACCACCTCCTCACCAATCGTGTTTACCCCTCTACCCTCGTGATTGGGTAGTGGGTTCCCCTTTTTTATCAAATCGTCGAGTGTTATGACCTCCATCTTTATTAGCCTCTCGACTACCTTTTTAAAGGTGAGGCAATTCTCTATCGAATGCCTCGCTACCCCTGCATGGTAATCGCATTGAGCATTAGGTTCGTACCACTTAGGGTATAAAGGTTGCAATGGTTGCAAATAGAACGGGGACACGATATGCTCATTGAACAAGGTCTGGTATAGCTCCTTGTACGTTATTAAAATTAGCGTGAATTGAATTTTTTTGGTGTTCGATCTGGTTCCCGATTCCTGTCTTGTCGGACCTTGTTGTCCAGAGGTGACTGCCTTTGGCCAATTAACCATGATCGTCTTATGTGTGCTCACGTTATTTACTTCACCGTTCTTCTTCTTAGGAGCGGCCCTCCTAGCACTTTCTCCTGCCTCTATCTTGCCACCCCTTATAGCATGTTCGATCATCTCTCTTGCCATTACTATGTCGGTAAAGCTTTTAGTCGTACTCTCTATCATATAAGTTATGAAAGGGGCCTTCAGGGTGATAATGAAGAGCATGGTGTCGCTTTTTCTAAGAAGGGTGGTTGGACCTGCATGGCGACCTCCCTTTACCTTTGCGCGTATTGTCTGAAACTTTCATTTTGTCTTTTTTCCATGCTTTGCAAAGTAATTCTATCCGGTGTCATGTCCGTAACGTGGCTGTAATACTTTAGAAATGCTTGAGCCAGATTTCTCCAGGAACTAATGTTGGCCCGACTAAGTTGGTTATACCATCTAGCAGCTGCGCCCACTAAACTTTCTTGGAAACAGTGGATTAAGAGTTGATCATTGTTCACGTAGCCAGCCATTCGCCTGCAGAACATGGTGATGTGGGCCTCCGGACAGCTAGTCCCACTGTATTTTTCAAATTCAGGCATTTTAAACTTATGAGGCAATACTAAATCCGGAACCAGACTTAAATCTTTCGTGTCAATCCCATGATGATGATCGATACTTTCTAGCGCCTTGAATTTTTTTCAACCATTTGCAACGATCCTCTAGCTGCCTTGAAGATTCTTCTCTCGACCCCATTTTTTCTACCATATCTAAATCGGGTACAACAGGATTGGTCGGGTTATCTCTTGGTTGGGATCAGGAGCCTGCGTGGAAGCTCATGGGAGGTCTGGCGTCGTCCTGCCCTTATTGGGGCCTGATCGTAACTAGCGGCCTTAGGACATACTCCTCAGGCCTTGTTCTTGCGTGTGGCGGGGTAAAACCTGAGGGGATGCCTTCACTATTTTCCTCAACCGGAGGCATAGGGCCTTTCCTATTATCCATTGCCCTGTTCATCATTTGGGCCATTTGGGCCACCATATTCCTCTGGGCCTCCAACATTTGGTCCCTCATTTCTTGCTGGAGTTTTAACATTTGCTCCTGCATTTGTTCCTGTATTTCTTTCTGGAATTGTTCGAACCTTTGATCCATTTTCCTGGTTTTAGCGCATGTTCCGTAATGATGTTCCGCTTCCACATTTTCTCCTTTTACTTCTTTTTTTCTCTCTCTCTCTCTTTCTGATGATTTTAGCTAATTAGGCCCATTTTTATAAACTTAAATGCATGTAATATGATGCAATACAAATGCATGAATACAAGAAGAAGACATCGATTCTGATCAACTTTATTTTAGAAAACTTTATTAGAAGGCAAAACCCTTTACATAAAGCAGATTACAAATATGCTTTCGCCCTAAGGCCTAAGGTTTTGATTTTCCCAAGCAAAGAGATTAGTTCTTGATCATGACCATGGTAGCTCATATCTCGTGCTTAATATGTCAGCTTCCACATCCAAAGTCTGTAGGTGATCAGCTACCTCTCGAATCTGGATTATCGCTTCACCCATGAGGTAGTTTCGGCTTCTAACTTGCTTGCAAGAATGGCGAAGCTCCTCCTCCCAACGCCTTTCTCTTGTTTCCAGAAGCTCAATCCGGAGCTCACTACTGTGTAGTGCCAATTCTAGCTCTTCAACCTTATCCTTCATTTTCTCGATTCTGTTCAGACTTGATTTCAGTTTGCTTTCTGAGTCTTGACTTCGATAGTGGTGTAGAGACCGCCCAAGCTCAGCTATTCTAGCTTTTAGTCCCTTTTTCTCCTTTCGATTTTCTGTCATGCCCTTCTCTAAGTCATCTTTTCGCGTTTGTATTTCTTGAAACTTTCTCTCCCAATTGCTAACTCTGGCTTTTTCCTCTCGGATCTCTTGTCGCCATCGCTCAAGTTTTCCCTAATCTCGCATTTTTTATCGTCGACGATCTTCTTGTTTTCCGCCTTCAAGTTATTTCGGTCTTTCTCTACTTTCTATTTTTCTTTTCTAAGTTTTTCAGCCTCTGATTTTTTACCGTCCACCTCTAATTGGAGGAGCATCTTTTCTTCTTCCAGCTTTTCTATCCTTTTTTTAAGTTCCGAACTCATCCATTCAAAATCGTGTTTCACAATCTCTAATTCTGACGGGACCACTCGCAATCATTCTTCTCTCGATCGAGCGCCTTCTAGATTTGGCTTGAAAATGTTATCATTGATTCTCTTAGCCCTCCATTCACTGTATTTCGGGGTCGTCCTCGGGCCTACGGATAATCTTTTCATTCTATGAATCTGATTCCAAGCACTAGAGATCTCTTTAACCTTTTTCTTATAACTCCCCCTTCGTATGAGAACTCGCATTGAGCTAGCCCATATGTCGTTGGTACAAACTGTCTTGAACTATACTGTCTTAGGACTAGCAAAGGGACATATGCAGTGGCACCCCAAATTTCTAGTAGAAGAACCCAGTCGAAGTTTCCACAGCGATAAAGGACCTTATCGGGAATCATCCAAGGAGCCTTCCACTCGATGTCGCCTTCTTGAAGGTTTTGGAGAGCGCTATCCGCTTTCTTGGACACGTCTTCACTCCTAAGCGTAGCTACTATCTCTTTCAACGAGGAGCAATTCTCTGACAAAAATCGATAAGACACTTTATCCACCTTCCAGAAATGACTATGGAACCAGGCCAATAACAACTGCACACATCCAATAAACCTGCCTTCACCTATTCTCCGACATGTATTCAAGAATCAACGTTTGGTAGAGATAGCGGAACAAAGCGTGACCCTTTGTCTAATCGACCGAATAGATCAATAGCTACTTCATCAATGTATCTTAGAGCTTTTGGGAAGATTACCAAACCGTAAATACACAAGGCCAAGACGTCAATCTTTTTCTTTGCATCAGGATGCATTAGGATCAGGTCCCTCAAATATATCCAGGGTATGATTTACCCCCGCCTTTCTTCTGCATTCTAGCTGAAACCCATTGTTCGCTCATTCCCGTGATATTCATCAATTTCCTCTTAAAAGTCAGGCTATTAACTGCTTTGGAATAAGCTTTATCAACTTAAAATCTCGGACAACGTAGCAAGGTCGTGTATTCCTCTACTGTGAGAACCAAATCTACTTTCCCGAATGAGAAACAGCTATAAGCAGCATTCCAGAACTGAGTCTTTGCTCGGAATAGGTGCTTATCTACTTTGACATCAAACAGGTATGGTAGATTGCCATAGGTACTATGGAACAACTGCTTTGCCTCGTCCTCCCACTAGGCCCATATTTTTTTCAACTCCTGGAGTTCATTCTGCGTGACACTGATATTGGTGAAATCTCGTAATTCCGACACATATCCCTCAACTAAGTTGTCCCCTCTTTCTAATTGGCTTTGCTCTGACCAGGTGCGGACGGCCGCATTGTCCTCCACTTTATCAAGGAATTCGCTTTCCATAACCAACTTTCTAACTCAGAAACGGATCGTGAATCGATGCCTCTTAAAAATGGAAATGACATGCAGAGGAAATAAAACATCATCAATTAGTACCACAGAATGAGATATAAAGCACGTAAAATACACAAACGCCTATCTGGGTAACTGCTAAGGTTCGGCATTGTTCGGCTCGGGGTAGGTTCTTAGGCTCTTTACATGTGGTTGAGTTCTAAAGTTCAAGGTACCCGAACCAGCAGATTCCTCGATCCTCACCCATTATAGGCTCATACGGACCGAGTTCGGTTCAGGGGAATACATTTCCCTATGGCCATGCGAAAGTGAAAACTTCACGAAGACATAGGTAAGGATGTATCCCAAAAGTAGTCCACTAGCCCATGCGGAGGTGAAAACCTTACGAAGGCATAATTTCTCGCCCCACTTAAAGGTGTGACCACAACGGTGTGCAATGCAATGCCGAAGTATTTACGAGACCCAATATTGAAAGTGCATTAAAAGAAGCATGATTTTTCAAAACCATTTTAATCAAAAGGACAAAAATCAATCAATCTATGGCCTGACCCTCGGATCCCCAGCGGAGTCGCCAAGCTGTCGTAACTATTTTTTTATAAAATAGTAAATGATGCGGTCGACTCGGGTTTTGAAAAATGAAAAAGAAGGGAGTCGCCACCAACCTTTTTTGATGAGGTGTGATCGGCCACCTCGTAAAATAGTTATTTTAATAAACAGTTTGATTTATCAAAACAACGATTTTGGTCTACTGAAATCCGTAAAACGAGTTCGAGTCGATTACATACGAGGAAGGGTTAGCACCCTCGATCGCCCAAAATTGGTACCAAATTGATTGGTCGATGTCCTTATGTTGAAAACTTTGAAATGATTCGAAGATAGATACTTTTGACTTCTAAAACTTGAAGGGATCGAGAGGGACGTTAAGACTCTCTTATTTTCGAAGAGATAAAGCATCATGTCCAGTAAGTTAGGGCGCAATACTTTAGATCCCCAAAACTAAGCTCGCCTTTTAAAACTTGGCTTTATATTTGAAGAGGATCTCCCGCCATTTGTCAAACGAGAAGTCAGAACCCAGTAAGTTAGAGCTCGTGTTCTCGAAAGTCCAAATTAGGAATATTGCCCCTTTATTTTAAAAAATTTATCCGAAGTATCTAGATGTCGAGTCCAGTAAGTTAGGGCGCGACATTTCGAATTTTCAGGATTAAGAGTTTTGTTTAATATTTGAATTATGGTTTTAAAAGGGACATTCCGTTGTTTAGCTTAAACGAGAAAAATCGAAATCCAGTAAGTTAGGGCTCGATTCTCCCGAATTGGTAACACGAAAATATTGGTCGTTATAAAGATTGAGATGTCGAAAAAAATAGTGAGATGACGATGAGAATATAGGTAGTGGCGACAGAAAAGTATTACGATAATAGTCGTATATTAGCAATAATAGAAAGTGAAGATAATAATGATGATATATAAAAAATATTGATGGCAATTAATGAATAAAATAATATATATAAAATAAATAAATAAAAATATATATAATAATAATTATAATAACGATAACATAATGATAAAAATAGACAATAATAATAATGAAAACCACAAACAATAATAATAATAAATAAAATAATAATATTAGCAATAGTAATAATAGTAGAAAAATAAAATAATAACACATATAATCGTAATAATAAATGATAGTAATAGCAAACAAATAATAGTAAAATATAATGAAAATAAAAAATAATAATAATAATAATAATAATAATAATAATAATAATAATAGATGTAAAAATAATGATAGTAACGATGATAATACGACAATAATGATAGTAAAAGAGAAATAAATTATAAAATAATAGTATAAATAATATAAATAGAAAATAGTAGTGATGAATGGTTATGATAAAAACAAAAAATAGTAATACTAATAATAGTAGCATAGTATAGTAATAATAAAATAATAATGATAATAATAAATAATTAATAAAAATAAAATGAAAATATTAAATAATAATAAAAATAGTAAAAATTGCCAAATAATTAAAAAATGGGTTAAAGTGCATTAAAAACGAAAGTTTCGGGTTAAATTAGAAATAAAACAGAGGTTTGGGGGCTAGAAAAACACGCGCATAAAAGGAGGGGGCCAAAGAGGCAATTTTCCCAGTGAATAAAACGCAGCGTTTGAGGGAGGGACGGAATCGCGAATCGCGTGAAATTTCTGGGCCAATATTGCAATAACCAATAATTTGATTTTAAAAACACAAAAATGCGGAAGGGCCAGTAGCGCAATTTCCCCTTTGGCTTAAAAAACACGCGGATCCTATCTGGAGCGGGTCGGGTTCGGTCGGACCAGTGAAGCGACGTTGTTTTGGGGTTAAAGCCAACCCCAAAACGACGTCGTTTTAAGGGGCTATATAAGGCCCAAAACCATGAAAAAAAATTCATTTGTGCTGCTAGTTTAAAAAAAAAAATTCCCTTCTCTCTTTTTTCTCTGCAGGGAAGTCCGGCGACTCCGGTCATTGTCCTCCGTCATGAGCTCACGTCATGCATTGTTGTCATGGCCACCGCATTACAGTGGTAAAAAAGGTAAAATTTTATATCTTTTCCTCCCTTTTTTTTATTTTTCCTTTTTTACTTAATATATGTGTTTGTGTAAAAAAAGGATCCGAAATGAAATAAATAAAAAAACGAAAAGGGTAAAAATCACCTCCTAAAGTTACTGATTTTGATTCTTTTTGGTTCGTCTCCCTTTCTTTGCTTAATATCCGTTCTTTTCGTGTTTGAGAGTCTGCTGCTATTGTATTGCTAATCTCTGATTTTGGTATTTGATAAATAAAAAAAAACCCTTTTACAAAGAAATAGTCGGCTTTTATAGCCTTTGCTTTTTTTTTTTTTTTTGCTACTTTCTGTCTCTTCTCGTTTAATGTTTGCAGGTCAGAGGCGGTGGAAGGGCGGTGGACAAGACCGCGGTGGCAGAGGGGCAACGTCAGAAAGTTAGGGGCAAGTGGCCTAGGCTTGCGGCGCTAGGGTTTTCAGAAACCCTAGCTTGCTAGAAAGAAAAATGGGCTCTTGGGCCTCGTTGGCTTTGTTGCAAAACGGGCCGGGCAAATGGGCTCGTACAGTTGGCTTTGATGAATAAGAGTAGGCATTGTTTCATCTGGAAGGAAAGAGAGAAATAGTTGGAAATATATGAAGATCCAAAAATAGATCGTTTGAGAGAAAGGGTAAAAGAAAAGCATATATATAGAAAATAAGGCCGCTCATGGGTCGGACCACTAATCTAGACCTGAAGATTTGCTCGAAAAATAAAAGGGTTTGAACAAAAATATAAAGCCCAAAAAATGGGCTTGAGTAAAATTTATGACCTATTTTCTATATAGGCCCAACAATGAACAATATTTTTTGCCCCGATCTCTACCTAAATTTATTATATTATAAAAATTAATTATATTAATTATATATGTTAAATAATAATTATATATATTTATATTGAATCACTAACCCAAAACAATTGAAACCATTATCCAAAACCTAAAAACCCTACCCAACTAAATAACTTAACTCAAAATATAAAATTTTAAAAATGATTTTTAATACATTAAAATTTATTATATTTATTTGTGTTTTTAATATAATAAAACATTGGTTAGTATTTGATATACGAGTAATATACTGTCATATTTCTTTTCTTTTAAATATTTTAATATCATACTACACCTATAGGACACTCTCCTTGACCCTGCTTGTGGAGTGAAAAACTCTACTTGCAGTGTACCAAATATTATTCTATAAAACATTTATTATGTATTTTTTTAATATAAATACTTTTTAATGCATTTTATTGTGTTAGATAACATTTATTTTCGGGTAAACTAAAAAAATAATCACTTTTGTTTGTCTTAAATTACATTTTAGTTTTGAAATGTTTGTCACTTACGTTATCGATTTATTACGAAGTGGTCACTTTGTCGTTAAGCTTTGTTAACTCCCTAACGAAAATCCTACGTGGCAGTCCAAATGAATTTTAAATAGCAACTTGGATGTCCAACTAAGACGATAAGAAGTTTTTAATTAAATAAATTTTATTAATTAAAAGTTTTAAATTAATTACACCTTGAACTAGAAAAGAAAAACCATTCATCTCTTTTTTCTTTTAGTTTTCTTTTCTATTTTGGCTGAAAAAACTTTTCTCATCCGAGTTGGCATTTAAAACCTATTTGGACTATCACGTAAGATTGTTGTTAGGAAGTTAACGGAGCTTAACGGCAGAGTGACTACTTCGTAACAAAAGGATAACGTAAATGACTAAAACGTAATATTTTAAATATAAGTGACTAAAATATAATATGAGACAAACAAAAGTAATTATTTTTATAATTTACCCTTTATTTTAATATTTTTTAGTATATTATATTTTTTAAATTAATTTCTAAGTAAAAAATACTAATATAAAAAATTCAAATATGGGTGCAACAAAAAATTAAGCCCATTTTTGAGTATCCAAACTTTAAAAAAAAAAAAAAAAGAAGTTGATCTAAATTGACATGAGTCCAGGCCCTTGAATATCTCTAATTGAAAACCATGACATTAGACAAAATACTTGCATACCATATTAAAGTAAAAAAAAACTTATGGGATTACTCCACTCTAGTAAAGATAATAGTTTAAAACTAGGATAAAAATAATAATAATAATTTTATTGGAATATTTTAAATCCTAAAATTACGATATTACCCAAGTTCCTATTCTTCAAAGCAAGCAAAAATTGCTATAAAAAAACTCAACAAAAAATGACCTCAACTAATTTGAAGGTATTATTGGACAACACAGAACAGTTTCAATTTACAATCATATCTTCAATTCTTTTTTCTTCTTTACAAAACGGAAACTCAATCCTTTCTTCTCTTTTTTAACATATAGAATATAAAACATCCTTCTTCTCACTAGAAAAATTCCAACTACCACCTCTGCTTCAATCAAACCTTCGCTGTCGGAGTGAATCCAAGAGAAAGAAAAACAAAAAAATTAAAGACTGTACACTGAGCTATACAAATGTGTGACTGTCATGTATAATTCTTCACTGAATACTCTTTCATGCCTCTCAAAATAATTTCTCTTTAATCCTTGCCTTAAGAAAGCTGATCCTGGCTTCCATTTGAATCTGATACTGTTGATGCAGGTATTCTTGACTGTGTGGTTTGTGGCGGAGCTGTGATGGCATAAACCAGTCTGGATGAGGAACTCTCGATCAGACCAGCAACTCCGGCAGCCGCGGATTGGGCATTTGAAGGCAGGAAAAGGTCATGTTTCTGATCTTTATATGCACTCCAAACCTACAGAACACACATGATAACCACTAGAGATGAGATGCACAGAACGAATAGATGAAAACAACACGAGAAACACATTCAAACTGTCAATAAAATGTCAGTTCTAGAGGTTCTTCCCCACCCCCAAAAAAATGATTCTACGGAAACCATGCATGAGGACTTACATCAGATGCATTCAATATTTCGCGCACTTTAATACAATGAGCCCCTTCCGCTGCAAATGCATGCAAAACCTGGATCGAAAAAATTTAATACGTAATTTCAGATTATTAACTCCAGCACTTCAAAGAAATGAAAATAGAAAATCAGCTTCAAAAGGAAAAGAAAAGAAAGAACTCCGATGTAGATAAAAAGTTAATAAACTCCTAGAATTATACACTTTAAACAACTAATCACAAAAGATGGCCAAAATAAAACAACTAAGCACAAAACATAGGACTGTCAGATAACAATTCTGGTATACTCAGACAAAAGATGAAAGTTCGCCAAAAGTGATTGCAATCTAACCTCAATAGCAAGCACTCTGCCAATGGATGCTTCTGATTCATTCCATTTCATCTGAGAGCAAAGTCCGTTCCTTCCCCCAGCTCTCCAATCAAGAAGTCCCAGAAGTACTTCAAGCAGACCAACCCTGCATTATTTACCGATTTTGTTTCAACATCAGAAACTATACAACAGAGCTAACACAACATAAAACTCATCCAAAGATAACATACACAATATGCAACTCTGAACCCGAGCAAATCTGTTAGTATTGTATGCATAATTATTAGTAGACGAATCAAATATGGAACTCATCACGAAAGTTTCTAAGTAAAATGCCAGAATTCTGGGAAACAATTTCCTCAACTACAAGAGAAATTACCCATCCATGTACGCATGCTGCGTTTACCATTTATTCACATTAGTTAATGCCTAAAAATTACTACTTACTTAAGTCCTTGGGCAACAAGTGCATCCCTAGCTCGATTTCCAGCACCCACAACACGCTTTAATGTTTCTAGGGCTAGAATGCTTCCACCTTGCCATCCTATAGCTTTCATTAGAAGGGGAACAACCTGCAATTATATTTTCTTGGGTAAATAAGAGAATAAAAAGTTCAAGGGCGGATTCAATAAAATGACCAAAAGTATATAGACAAGCTAAACAACCCAATCTCCTTATTAAAGAAAATTTCAAAGAAGATTAAAGAACAAGGACAAAACAAAGTACCATGAGAACCTATTACAATCAAGAATGCTTAAATGATAAAACTAAAAGGGTTGAGTTGCAACAAACAATAAGAAAATAACAAATAAGGCTGTTATTAGAACACATACCTGTGTTGTTCCAACACTAGTAGCTGCCATAGCTTCAGCACATATAGTACTGGCAGCAAGTTGATGCAGAACCCGCAAACAACTAAGGCGCACACGTTCTTGTGGAGTTTGTGTAGGCTGCTCATCCGATTCATATTTTCTGTCTGCCATATTACCGCCATCTTTCATTTCCCCAGATGACATTGCTTCTCGCCTTCCTTCGTAAGCCACGGCAGCAACAAGTTTGGGCACATATCCAAGATAACCCACATGGTCTGCAAGTGCAGGGTGCACTCGCAATAATGAAACCAAAGCAGCAGAAAGAAGCAAAGGAAGTTCAGGGTCAACAGATTCCGACTCATAATGTGTGGCAGCAATAGATGACAAGTACTGATCTAGTAGCCCTTCCAGGAATCTCTTGGGATTTCTAAGAGGAAATTTGGGATCTTTAAGGAATAACCTGACATAGATTCCGCCAACCTGCATGATTATGAACTCATTAGTTCCCCAGCAAATAACAGTAGAAAATTTTGACAAGATAATATCAAGTAATACCTGGGGCTCATCTCTCATTTCCTGCTGTGCAGAAGCTTGCTCAGGTACATCCCAGTCAACAATACGGCCCTTCACCTGTTCACGGTACAGGTCTGATACCATAGTAGCAATTTGTGCAGACAGTGATGCTGCCATGGCTGGAGTCCATACAAGTTCTGGTGTTTCTGTGTTCTGTTCAAGGGCAGACACAACAGCTTCACCAGGCCCATCCCTTATGACTGATACTAGGCCATCTGGAAGAAACCTAGCTAACGTTATAGCAACTCTAGGGCCATGCATTGGCTGCGCAACAAGTTTACCCAATAAAGAGGCTGCTGCCGCTCTTTGCTGCAAGGGAATTTCTTCTGCACACAGCCATTTCTAACATAAAAATGATCGTCTTTCCAGTAGAAAAGGTAAAAAAAAAAAACATGAATACCAAATTACCTTGTAAAGGCAAGAGAAGTTCGAGAATGTACACAACACCACCATGCTTGGCTGCTGCCCAAGCAAGTTCAGGTGTGCTTGCCAAAGCATAGAGGACATGAAGTGCCCCTTCACGGCAAGCTGGGGCAAAGTGGAGCATTTGCAACAGCAGAAGAAGACTAGATCCATCTGCAACCATGGCCTCCAAGCAAGGTGCATATGTAGTCAAAAGAGAGAGAACATTCAGGCAAAGCTGAGGAATGTTGCTTTCTGATGCAACAGGCATGGAAAAGCATTCAAAAAGAGGTAATAGCCTCTCTTTAGTGGAAAATATGGATGCCAAATTAGGATATGTTGTCAGCAAGTTCTGCAACAGGAGAAGTGTCAGAACTCATGTATTAAATTCTATATGATATGGTAGACACAAGAAAGTAAGTTACCTGCAGTGATGTAAGTCCAGATTGAAGGTTTTTAATCAGGACATTTTCTTCCTTATCTTTCACTTTATTATCAGATGCAGCCAGAGAATCATCATGAACTTGCTGTTCTTCTACTGATGCACCAGTTGCGACACTTTGATGCTCAGACTCAAGAGTTGAGTTGCTGATGTTAAGTTTTTCCTGAACATCATAATCCACAGAGTGATTGTGCACTAGAGAAGCTATAAAGTCAATTAAAGCCACACAGAATGCTTCTGGTTCACTGATCTCAAAGTCAGGTTGATCATTATAAACCCTCAAATAAACATTGCCAACAAAAAGTTCCTTTGAGAGTGCTTCATAGGCAAAGATATGAGAATCTTTCAGGTCATACGAACCATCTGGGCCTTGGCTAGATCTTTGCTGGTCCACAAATTTCACCAATTCTGCTCGAGTTGAAGAGTTCCAGATTATCTATGACAAAGAAGAAGTTAGACTTCAACCAATACCAAGGTAATTGAAATGAAACAACAGAAAAAAGTACACTGTTCACCTCTGGTGACTCTAGGTTTGTATTCAACTTCGACAGTAGGTCTTTTGGTACTTGATCTCTCAACATACTGGCAAGTTTTGGAGTTAGCAAAGCTCTGAGTACATTGACTACAGATTCATTATAAGATGTTCCGTTTTCATCACAGCATAACCCACTAAGCCTAGATAATGCCTGGGCTGCTCGTACAGCATGCATATTTTTCGCAATTTGAACACTAGCACCAACACCATGGGACTCTGCTGTATCAGATTCCTCTGCAGTTGAGTCATACTGAAGTAACAATGGCAAAAGGTACCTAGCCAAACCACATAATCCAAAGGAAACAAGTTAATCAAGTAATAGAGGATTATGGATTTAACTCATAAGATTGCCAAATATCTTATCAAGATATTACATCTAAAACCTGTTAGCAAACTATTAGAAACATAATGAATAACATTGTCAGCAGCAAGAAAGCAAAACTGATAATGGCACGAACAATTATCTCACTTAGTCTCTTGTCTACAGTGCAATTTTCATGCACATCCAATAGAGAGGTTTTACATGCATAGTACAAACAAAAAAATTGTAATAAATTTATAATAATAGAATATAAAAAAGTAATGACACCAAAAAGACTTGAACATGAAGTGTGCAGCCACAAGAAACAAATAGCAGACTATTTAGTATCTATTATATTCTACAGTGAAGAGGATGATCCCTGGGAATTTATAAAGAGTAACTGGCTCCAAAAAAAAAAAAAAATAGAAAAGAAATAGTCCCAGAAGGCGGCTCTGTATAAACTTAATATTTATTTAGCAATGGAAGACTAAATAGAAGATGCAAAGTAAATACTTTGAATAGTGTAACTTTGTAAAAGACTAAGAAGAGATCACGTATTTCCTAGAGGACCCAGACGAAAATATGGCCATAGATAAACAAATCGACAGTGGTGCAAACATGCATTCGAATCAAATACTGAAAGATAAGCTAATTTACCATAACACTCCAGCCTTTACCAAGGCCTCTTGCAAATCAGGGGACACAGAAACATGAGCAATAGTCTGGAGGGCACTATCAACAGCTGCAGGCACAACCTCAAGTTCAGTGCAGTGCACTATGTCATCAACAAGTCCAGAAAGATCAAGGATCTCAAGTCTGGCAGTCTCAAACTGACTCAGAACAGAAAAGGTTCGCATCACATTTGTAACAATGATAGCAGAAGGTTCATTTGCAGGAGTAGTTGGTTGAACAACACACATGCAACGAGAGAGAAGTGTAGCAAGAAGTTGTATCCCACCATCTCTAACAAGTTCTTCACCATTCAATGAGGATGATGCACACCTAACAGTAAAAAGGGGGAAAGAAAAGAAAAAGAGATGAAATCTCCAAGCCCAATTTAACTAGTAAAACAAGATTTACAAGAGTATATGTTGGTAGGAGAGGAATTTACGTAAGCCAAACAAGCTCTGACGCTGCAACAAGAAGAGGTGCTCTATCTGAGGAGAGAAAATTGTTATCTTCCTTGTCAACAGTTACTGCATTGAGCAACATGGGATAACCTGCATATTTAAATGGTTCCAACACATCTCCATATCTTCCATACAAGATGCATTGTCCTTTCAACAGAAGCAACAGCCTCCAAGGCTGAGGACCTTGCAAACCTTGCATCGTAGCCTACATAAAGAGGAATGATTAATTTAATTCCAAGAACGTCAGTATGTACTTCTCTGAGGAGCAAGCATCTACCTGAAGTCGTTCATAAGCCTTTTGTACAGCAAGAAATTTCTCCCTCCCTTCAGGATTTTTGTCAGGATGATATTTCATAGCAAGTTTCCTATATTGTCGTTTAAGCTTTTCTTCATCAATGTTCTCAATTTGCTTGGATATGATAGATATATCTCCAGTCTCCTTGGGAGAACACTTCTGATCAGCATCATCACTGGATACATCTTCCAAGGAAATCTCTAAAATTTTGCAAGCTTCCTCCTCAGAAAGATCCATTGGTTTCCGTGTCAATTCTTCTCGCCACATTACTAGCAAGGACTGTAGAAACTCCACATGCTCAACAATCGGCCAATTTGGAAATCGAATTTCGTCACACAGATTTCGAAGGTAATAACGGTGGCACCACATTTCATCTCTGAGCTCTGGATAAGTCACTGGTGGCATAGGAGCATACTCATACAAAGAATGACAGTGTTGTGACAATTTCTGGGGGAAATCACCAAGATGCTGCAAAACCTTTGGAAAGGAATAAACAATGTATCATGTAATTGTAGTAAGTAGAACAGTAACCTTTATCCTTTATAATTGACCTTGAAAGATATTATATCTTCTAGCCATAGTTTGGTTAAGCAAGCAGTTTCCACTCTTCTATTTTCTAAACATAATTTGGTTTCTGCATTCAGGAGAGGGGGAAAAAGGGAAAGAAGGTGGAACAAATGTTTGTGGAAAAAGCAAAGGAGAACAAAAGAATCTGTCTCACACACACACACAAACACACACACATAGAGACTGGCAGAAAGAATTTGGAATTTGGGGAAAAGAGAAATAAGTATTTCCATTGTCTCGCCTAGTCATTTACATGCTCCAGTTTCTAACTTTATACAGAAACTATTTTATCTATTTTACTTCAGGAAACCAATTGCTTATGTGTCAATAAATGATATACTTGGGAGCATAAATTCTTCAATGTCATAACCCATTGACTATTCCAAGCTACTTTATATTACACTATAATCGATACGACTATGCTTATGTTTCAGATGGGTCCCTACAGAAAATCCTACTTCTATACTGCCAATATATCATTTCTGCATGTGGACGTGCAGAGTAAAGATATCAAGATAATATACTATTGCACAATTAAAAATATGATTCACCTGACGAATCAGATTTTCAGCTCGCATTTTATGTGTCCAAATGATCTCTGGAGTATCAGACTCAGAAACCATTGCTGCAGCAAATGCAAGTGGGCCACTACGCTCCAATACATACAGCAAAGATGCAGGGAGAAGCCCACCCAATACGCTACGTTTAGCAAGGGGTAATGAAGAGGAAACTGCAGCTTCTTCGCCACCATGGAAAGCTTGATGTACATGAGTTACTGAGAAGAGTTGTGCAATCGAAAGGAGGTTGGATCCAGGGTAGGCCAGGGCAAAAAAAAATGCACCTGTGCTGTACAGACGCACCATGGCCTTGGGATTTCTGGTAACAATAGCCTTCAGCAATGCAGCAGCAGCTTCTACAATACTTGGCTCACCAGAAAGCATAGCCTTTTAGGGAAAAAGAAATACATGCAACTGTATGAGTGGAACACTTAAGACAAAAAATTAAACTTCTTATATCCTATCATTCTTTCCTGAAAACTAACAAGTAGAGTGCAACCTTTTATTTGCAACATCTGGAAACATGATTAAATATCAACTAAAACAATACCTGTGCAATATGTGGAAGGCAACGTGGACTTGACAAAATCCGTTTTACCCTAGGAGTTGGGGTAACTATCTCACCAGCATCATCCAAGTCTGAATGTGCAGAAACCATGCTATGTAAAACAGACAAAGCAGCCTCTCCTACCTGCAAACAGGATTACCAATTAGAAGGTATCAAGAAAATGATTCAAGGTTACATGAACGTTACAAAGATAGTCTACTACTACAGTAACAGTCAAAGCAACATGTGTACATCAGCCATTTAGTGCTTAATACAGCAGCTGCATCATAAACATGTACGATCATACCATTTCAATGTTCCCAAACATTAAATTGGCTCAAAGAATCATCACATAAGAAACTAAAATACAAGCAACACATCATCAATGCCCACTTTAAAGTGCTTTTTAAGTGAGTCTAGTGCATACATCTCCAAAGCCAAATTCTATATAATAGAGTGAAGAAATCCAAGCATAATTGAAAGTGCCATAAAGGAAAGAAATATAAAAAGGAATAAAGAAACTCAACAGATGATCACAATCATTAGAAGAAAAAGGTGTAGATTTTCAAGCATTTGACAAGCAGAAGTTGAATAATAAGTAGATTGCAACCAGTAAATAGACCAAAGTCATCACTATTTAAGTAGACACTGCAAACCACTTCCATGATGCAAATGTACTTGTGCAAGAATGCAGACCGGATAATGTGAAAGACAATACCTGAGTGGGTGTAAGGACAGGAACCCGAACAGATAGTGCCCAACGAAGCTCACGAATATCTCGTAATCTCTTCCAGTCCAGCATACCTGAAGCCCAGCACCTCGTTGTCCAATCAATAGCTTTTTTTGACCACAATCTTCTGACAGCATCCTTCTCTAAAGGTCCAACTTGCACACCATCTTTGTCAATATACATCCACTCCTTGAGTGGCTCCATAAAAGCAGTAGCAGCAATCAAATTTGATTGTAAAGGGATAGCAGTCCTCTCAGAAGCTTCATGAACCACAGTTAGTAAATCAACAGCTAGCACACACCCGCCCACCAAAACACAAGATTCCACATTTGCTAAAACCTTCATTAAAACCTGCACATACAGAAATACAGAGTTGCTATTACTTTCAAAATGATCAAGACTAGAAATCAAAATCTATTTTGGAATTAAGATCAAGCCTTCTCCATCACTTGCTCCATCACAAATCTTACAAAGATTCTCTTAGGGCTTGAAATATGTAATGCACCTAAAATTCATTAGGGAAGGCACCTTCAAAAGTAGTAGTAGACGGTGTCTCAAAGCTCTGTCATCTGTTCTGTCCAAGAGAACAGTAATATGTGCAGTCCCTTCAAAAGGGCCAATTGTATTGCAATGTTGTTCATAAACAATTGCCATTGCCCTTGCACAAAGTTCCCTAACTGAAGAGCCTCCACCTCCTCCAAAGCCATCTAATCTTCCCATATCACACCAATCATCAGAAGAACCCATTTCATCTGGAACAGCACCATCCACAGTAAGGCCTATGTCAGCATCACATAGGAACCGGTGATAGAGTGCTCTGAAGAAGGCAATGGGATCACGAAGTGGAAAATCCTGTGCCCTACCACTACTGCCACTCTCAAGCAACAAACGCAGATAATATTGACCAACACAAACTTCCTTGGACAAACTAGGATAACTAACAGAGAATTCAGAGTAGTTCCAAGAGATCCTAGGAACACTATCTTGGCCACTCATACTCTCTACCGTAGCATCTCCTGGAACAATATCTTCAGTGCGCTCCTTCTCAACATCCAATTTATGAACCTCAGCTTGCAAAGCTTCCCGCAACTCTTGCCTAGTACGCTCATTCCAGATCAAATCTGCACGGTTATGGTCAAGGCTAAAAGCACGCCAAAATTCAGGCCAATTGCAAAGTAGGCGACCAGAACCAACAGGCGTGTTCTCCACAACAACCTGAGCAGGTGCTGGAAGACCAGTGTTAAGTGACCCAACAGCATTGCCACCAGAATCAACTGAATTTGAAGGATTTGTTTCTGATACTCCATGCACATTTGTTGATGGAGCATCGGCGGATGCTGATATAATAGAATGCCCATTTTGAGAAATTCCAGTGGAATATGCATCAGTTGTCGAACTTTCGACAGTGTGAGCAGCAGAAGATTGGTTTAAAACTTGACTAGAGTTAGGGTCTGCAATTGATTTGTGATAGTTATCTGCCACCCTATGAAAACCAGAATTCATCTGCCTAACTGCATCACCTGCCTCAAAATTATTAACAGAAGGTAAGGACTGCTCTTGCGATGTAACTGTCTGCCCTGTACGAGCTCTCCTTTGCTGTAGTAAACGCTTGTGTCTTTTACTGGTCAATGATCCTTCCTGGATAGATTCTTCAGGTGCTCCATCAGATCGTGTGTGCAAATATGCAACAAGTCCAGGTGGCAAAACTCTAGACAACAAGTCTAGAGCTGGTTGGTAGGAATCAGCCCATAGGGCAACAAGTTGGCGACTAACCTCACGGCGCTCACCTGCAGGAAGGAAAAATGCATGTAATAAATGCCTCAACAGAGCACCATCACGTAAAGCAGCATCACGCATTGACTCTGCTGCAATTGCATCTTCTTCAGCAATTGTACGCATTAGCACTGCAACCGTTTCCCTAACACTCTCTGCAGGATGGGCAAACAAGGCAAATAGACGGCGCTTCAAACCAGCTACTTGGCGCAACAGCTCAACAAAAACTGTGTATTGGGTAGTTTCACCATGAGGATCACATATCATAGCCTCCAGAACTTCAACAACAGCCATGGACAATAATGGGGATACAGACATGGGTTTTAATCTGTTGACAAGGATAATAACATAACCATGCTGAGAGAACAGTATGGACTTAGTATGCATAATTGTGGCATGTTGCTCTCCTTTAGAATCTGTTAGCACATTTGTATCCCCAGGACCACCTCCAATGAGTGCTGCAACAAGCCTTGCTGCTTCAGCAGCTACACCCTCAGATCCATTCCTGAGTAAGCCCATTATTCTTCCAACAGCAGCAGGAAAAGACACAACATGAGAAGCAGCATTTTTGGAAGCTAACAATCTACGTAAACATGAAACAAAACCCATCACTGTTGCAGCTGCTTTAGGAGAAGGAGGTGGCAAGGGAGGGGACTCCGGAGGAAGATTTGGTGTTGCTGGGAGCATTGTTATCAAGGCCATCAGAGTCACCTCAGGAACTTCAATATTAGGAGGCACCCCACTATATGGAATGCATGCATTGAACTCCCTAATTCTGCGCCATAGCTTAGCTCTGGAACCAGGAATAGAACCGCCTTCAGCAACAGCATCTTTGGCAGCAGCAGCTAAGTGTTTCAAATGCATGGATGCACTTTCCACATCAGCAAAAATGCGTTGTTTTCCAAATTGCAAAGCAACTCTCCCGCAAGGTGGATTAATGCGATGACCAGGCATTGTCAGCCTTGGCAATATAGGTACTGGGCAGTGACCCTGGACAAGCAGATGGTCAAGCAAACCACATTAACCATTTATCTAGGAATTATAGAACCAAAAATAGAAAGCATGATGATTAGAGAAAAGAACCCTGTTCGTATGCTATACAGAACAGGTATACCTACTTCTGTTTGCAACACATCACAAATTGCTGCAAGTAAGCTATCTCGCGAGGTGCTTGCATAGACCTGTGAGCCATAAAATACGGGTAAGCTGCAAGCTCTAACATATTAAGCTTTCAAAGATAGAGATTTTATTCTCACATGGATAGAGCATCCATCATTGAATTCAATTGCAAACATCTGGGGCTCCTCTGAAAATCGAACAAGTGAACTCACGGCAGATAGAGGACGAACAATAACTGCCTGCAAACATCTAAGGAATATTCTCAGCATGTGATTAATCCTACTTCAAACAATTCTTAAAAAAGATAAAGCACATAACATTAGCCATATGCATTGTGTGACATGTAACACTTTCCTCTAAATGTTGAACTTCAGTTTGACACTTTTATCAGTCATGCAACATAGCAATTAATTTTTGCTGCACCCTCCATTATCCAAAGAAGTATCTGGTAATGCCTTTAGAAACATAAATGGAGAATTGCATTTCTCAATTTTGAAGTTCTTAAAAGCCTTACTTCACCAGCAACATTCTCGTGAACCTGAATGATTGTTAAATGATTCAGGGGTCAACCACACTCTGCCTTTGCTTAACATATTAGCAAAGACGGTCATGTCCAGCATTCAGCTAGTCCTAAATCAAGCAATTCCTAATAATAACTACAACCAACCAGAGAAATAGTTGAAATCAAATAAGTGTAACCCAAATAAACTCATAAGGCAAGTTATGCAGATAATATACGGCATCTACACAATGAGTGTAATATCCTAATTCTATTTTTTTATCAATGGATGAAGCGCGTTAGCTTACTTCATAGTTATCTGGCCGTCTTTCAACAAGGGAGGCTTTTGTGAGGATAAGTTGACGAGATACAGCATCACCATGATCTCCAAGTCCTCCTTTTGGGCCAACAGTGAAATTCAATCCAGGGATATTTAAAGTTCCGTGAGCAGCAGAACGCAATCTTGTCACAGACCAACCTCCACAAGGGGTTTCTTCTGCTCCAACGGCCTCTTTGACTGTGATTTACATATTTTTCCATATTAATTAATAAACACTAAAAGAATTATACCCAAGAAAGAGTAGGCAAAAAAGAGGTGATGAGGAAGAAACAGAATAATGTTCTTTTTAGTAAGGTACCTCTTTGCTTTATATACTCTGTTACAGTGAGAGATTGTGAATGGTCTACAGAAAGTGCCACACCAACCATTGATTTTGCAGTTTTAGTCTGCATAATATATTTAATAATTATCAATGGAAAATGTAAAGAGAATAATAATAATTAATTATAGATGTAAAATGTAAAGAGAATGATATGACTGAGAGGGATATTTAACTATTCAATATGGAGCAACTTATTTAAAATGGAAGATTTCAAGAGAAATTTAAACATGAGTGCTATGTTTGGAAATATGAATTTTGGAGAATGGATCTGGATTTGGTTTCTTTTATAAGTAGAGCAAGATAGCAGTTAACTATTATCTAATGGATAATTATTTGGTACACTTGCGGTGGAAATTTTGACTCCACAAGCAGAGTTGAGATTTTGACATGTGCCCTTAAAATGTATTTAAAAATTAAAAAATAAATAAGACATGTGGAAAAATCTCAACTCCGCTTGTGGAGTTAATCCCACTGTCTTTGTACCAAATAATTACCCTTATCTAATAGTAATAACTAGTTAAAACTATAGGTCTAAAAAAGAGGGGAAAGAACTAGTTAAATTTAAATACACGTACCTATTTGGTATAGTATATTAGATGAATTTCAAATTTATGGAATTATTAGGGTATTCCAAATTCACTATAAAGAGAGGCCAAGCAAATCCATGAACTTGAATATATTAAAGGAAGTGTTTTTATGTGCTCTTTCACCTAATGTGTACTGATTAGAAATCTAAATCACTTCTTTCAAATTCAACTTCCCAAAAGCAACCAAGGTAAAAGAATTAATGGAAGTAAATTAAAGATGTTAGTATACCAGATTTGAAATGATAGCAGAATTAGTTGTCCCTGAAGCAGCTTGAAAGGCTTTAGATTTCCTCCCATACAGAGGGCAAAGAACGAAACTACCATTATCAACGTTTTTCTTCCCATAAGCATCTGCCAACAGAACAATAGCTGGGGAAGACATATCTCTAAAATCTAAGCACCAGCGAGGATCTCCAGATGTTAAGTCTATAAGTTCAACCCCACAACACGTGACCTTCAATTTCTATACAGACAATCAGTAGTTAAAAACTTGAATATGAAATTTTAAAACGAAAAACTGAAGTAACCAGTAGTACATATATACCATAGATAGTTATAGAACTACCTCTTCCGTTTAGAAATACAATTGATCCTCAACCAAGATACTTTCTAGCTAATTACAACAGAATTAATCTCGATGACCAAAATCTCAATAGTCAAATCTTGAGTCTTAATATCTCCCATTATCAACAATGTGAACATTCAAAACATCAATAACTCAAGTCCCACTGATTCCAAATACTCCAAAGCTATCAAAATCAAAACAAAATAAGAAAATCTAAGCAAAACCCTAAACCCTATATAACCAAAAATGCTATTTAATTAATCAAATAAAATCCTAACAAGTTTTAATTCTATGATCAGCTTCTATTTATCTTCGCATCATTCTCCCTTTATCGCACAAGCGACAGTTTCACAATTCCAAAATCAAAGTTCGCAGAAATTTAAATCACTTTAGACTAATAAAGCTGTTAAAGTATCATCTAAAGACAAGAGCCAATTTAAGTCAAATTAGTAACTAATTTCATCGAAATTTTAACATCAATAAATGCAAGAGCAAAACTTAAATCTAGCAAAAACTTACAAAAGGAGACCACTCGGCACGGCGTCTCCGTAGATGCAACACTGGGAACTCCGCCACAGCACCCAACCGGTTCCACCTGATCCTGTGCAATTCAGTTAAAATACTAGCCCGATACTGCGAAGAAAACTTTATAGCCTTATATTTCCCTTTTCCATCGGTCCTGACGCTCAAATTAAACTCGGTAGAATTCTCATCCCTGCCGATAATCGGCGTGGCAGCTTCAAAATCAGTAGAGACATCGTATGAGTTCGTTACTGACAAAGTTGAGGGATCAAGCGTGATAATCGCGACATTAGAAATACAAAGGATTCGCTTATAACGGCCGCGCCAAGAGTGCTTGATGACGATGTAACGGGCAAGGTACTC
Organism: Gossypium rotundifolium; assembly: GCA_025506655.1. Taxonomy (NCBI): domain Eukaryota; kingdom Viridiplantae; phylum Streptophyta; class Magnoliopsida; order Malvales; family Malvaceae; genus Gossypium; species Gossypium rotundifolium. Next base: position 184,891,475 of record CP106727.1, on the reverse strand, counting down.
GGGCTCTTCCTGGGGAGGAGGGTTTGCTGAGTGATGGTGTTGGTCCATGGAAGAAGTGGGCCGGGGATCGGATCGGGTCGTAGGCAAGGGCCGAGTTGACACGGAGTCTAGGTAATGGAGAGTGTGGAGAGGAGAAGCATTGTTAGGGCGGAGGAAGTACCAGAGTCCCACACGTGAAGCGGGGTGGGTACGGTGAGGCAGTGACTGATTAGCCCCCAGCTTCTAACCGTATTCACCAAATCTGCCACTCTGGCCAGTTCCTTGTTTCTTTTCCGATCAATTATACCCTAAATTGGCATCGGAGAAACGAGATCCGGCTCTCAGAGTGTGCGATATGAGCTTGAAAGATGTTTCTGGATTAAAAAAACTGCTAATTAAGGATTAAAATTCATAGGAAAATGAGAAGATAGAAGAGAAATGGGATTGAAGCAAGCCAAGAGAGAAGAGAGAGAATGGACAGCTCGGAGGAGTTGTTTGCTTTGTTGTTCTGACCGACCTTCAACACTATCGAAACAACAATACTGCGGTTCCCACATAAAGTTACGGCTCGGTAACTCACGGCTTTTTCTTTTATATTATATTTGTCTTTCCCGTCATGATTTTTCTCTACTTGATTAATAATTAAATTACACGAGTTAGTTCAAAAATAAGATATAATGACACATATCATTTAAAGCTAATTAATAATAAAAATAAAATATTACGATATTAAAATAGAAAATAAATTAAATTTTCAGTAAAATAATATTTAAATATATCTTATTAAGAATATTACATGTATTGTAATTATTTATCATGTTGTCATTAATCTTAAATTAGTATAGAGTTGAGGGTAAATTACTAAGAAATACTATTTTTTTTCAAAAATTATCGAAAATGACCTATTATTTAATTATTTATCGGAATGGCCATTTTTTTGAAAATACGTACATGTTAGCGCGATTTCAGTGGATGCAGTAAGAAAACGCGTTCCTGAGGGAGCGTTTTCTGTCACATCACCAGAAATCGCGTCCTGAGGGTTGCTTTGCTGATGCGGCAAAAATGCTCCCTTAGGGACGCGTTTTTGCCCGTTATTTTTGTTAGGGTTTTCACTTGTTTTTAGGGTTAGTGTTAAGGTTTTAGGCCAAGGTTTTATGTTTTTAATGGTTTTTAGGGTTTAGGGTTTTATAAAAAAAGTTAATGAATTAGAGTTTAGGGTTAGTTAATTAAAATAGTTTTAAATTTAGGGTTTTAGAAAAAATATATCAGCAATATAAAATTTTTTTATAGTAGTATCTGGTAAAATAATTTAGAGAAGACGTTTCTGAACAAATAGTGACCAAAACGCTTCAAGTAGGATGCATTGTCAGCAAGAGTACTGAAAAAAGCTCCCACGTGGACGCTCTTTTACTACAGTAGTCTCTGGCAAAATAATTTTGAGAAGACGTTTCTGAATAAAAAGTGACCAAAACGCTTCAAGCAGGATGCACTGTCAGCAAAAGTATTGAAAAAAGCTCCTACATGGACCCTCTTTTACTACAGTAGTTCTTATTTGTCCTTAGACTATAAATGAGCCAAAGTTCATTCTCAGGTTGCATAATAGAAATTGAGGCAAAAGTAAAATAGAAACTGAAGATGAGTAAACGTATTAGTGCTGTTATTTACTATGATGGTAAGGTTTGTGACACCAAAAACGGTGTTGTTTTTTTATTTGAGAACACAACGCGCCTGGTTTTTAACTAGAACATAGATTTTATAGAACTTCGCAAAAGAATTAGGTGTAAAATCTTCGGAACAACGCCAATGAAAGTTCAGTCTAGTAAGTATAGATTTTGTGCTTCGTTGATCCCGTGAGATATGACTCATTCGACATCAAAGGTCCTCGGAGCTTGGAGGCAATGGTGGAGATTCATCTTGCCAATGGATCACCCTATCTTGAGGTATATGTACAATTTTCATCGCCAAGTGATCTTCCTTCGACTTTAACATCTACTACTGTTCGAGAGGAATACACGACCCCAAGCCGACACTCTGTTAGTGGGAGGCAAAATACGGAAGCGCCTGTGTTTGGTGGTAGTATGGAAAACACAACCCTTGCACGACACTTGGTTGGTGGATGGGACATGCATATCCTTCCTTCGACGTTCGATGCTAGAAATATATATTGGGGAACGTCATCAACTTTTAGTGGTGGGCAATCCACATATGATTGGGGACGTTACGAAAGTTGTTTAAGAAGGGATAATGTACTTCCCACGACATCCACCGGCGATGGGACCTCGTTCGTTGCAGATGATGGTGGGTCGGATGATCAGTCCGATGTGGATCCACCTCGAGAGCCCGGCCCCAATGGTGCAGAAGTTACATTATTTTTTGAACCGGAGCCTGTTCCAACCATACCTGAAGATGTTGAAGGGGGTTCAGATGAAGAAGAAGAAGATATACAATTTAGGGTGTACTCGCCTCCAGCTTATATGCATAATGTCGATCTATCTCAAGACAATGCGTTGGAGTGTCCTGAACTACCACATAGAAGGCGTGGCCGTACAAGTTCATCGTTGGATTCGGGTGAATTAGAAGTTGGTAAAGAGTTTTCCAATAATGATAGTTTTCTTGGTGCATTGAAACAATATAGCATCGAGAACAGGGTATAGTTTTCTTGGTGCATTGAAACAATATAGCATCGAGAACGGGGTTAACTACAACGTGGTTAAACCTAAACTCGATAAGTACGATGCCAAGTGTGCAGTGCAAGACGGTACATGTTCATAGACAATCATGGCCTCGTTGAGGAAAAAAATAGGCTTGTGGGAGATTAAAAAGTACAAAGGTCCACATACATGTCTTGTCGGTACAGTATCACTAGGTGTTTAGGGTTTTTGAATAATACTGATATAACGTAATGTTGCATTATTTAACTTACTTCGTTGACATATGTTTCACAAGATCATCCCAAGATAGATTCAGATATGTTGGCTAACTTAATAATACCGACGATGAAGGCGGATCCCAAGACTTCAGTGCCAGTATTAATTGCCAATATTCATAGCCAATTGGGGTACACGCCCTCTTACCGCAAGACTTGGATAGCTAAGTAGAAGGCGTTGGAAAAGTTGCATGGTCGGTGGGACCCTTCATATAATGAAGTGTGGCAGTCATGTCAAGTGTTGGAGAGATATGTCACAGGCAGCATAACAGACTATGAAACGGTACCTGCATACTAGAACGATAGATTGCTCCGTGGATGCCAAGTGTCCAAGCATTTGTTCTGGACATTTAAGCAATACCGAGACGCATTTCTATACTGTAAGCCATTGGTACAGATTGACGGTACCTTTATATATGGTAGATATATGCATCGACTATTGCTAGCTATGGCACAGGATGACAGTGGAAGAATTCTTCCAATTGCGTTTGCAATAACACCAAGGGAGTCAGCTGATATGTAACATCCTAAAATCTGTGTATCAGTTGGTAGCTTGTGTTAGCTCGGGTAGTATTGTTTGTGTGCTTAGTATAGCCTTGTGAAGGCTTGACTTTATTTATGAAGCTAGAATAATTCTTAGTATTTAAAATTTAATGAAGTGGACTAGGTGATCTTGACACTTATGATGATATAAGTATTAAATTCTATCACATGAGGAGTTAGTGGCAAGGTGGCTATGATGCATGAAGGGTTGCTTGAGGAAAGAGGTTCGAGTAGCATGGATTGCATTGGAAGACTTTATTTTATGCACCTTGCATTAAGTGTCGCCAAGCTATTCTTATGGTAGGTTGGACTTTCAAAATTTTTGGTAAGTTGAATAATGGATTTGGAAAGCTTGTATTATGGGATAAGATTCTTAAGACTTATGGAAGGATGGGGGGCAAAGGGCTTGGATGATGGAGAGTGTTTTGGAAACTATCTTAAGGCCATTAGTCCATGAATGTGGATGGCATGTGTGGCTAAGGGGTAGCCGAATGTTGATAGGAAGTTTGGGGGGATTAGTTGGCCAATTTTAGCATTTTGTGCACCATTTGGTATTTCTTCTTTTCCTCTCCAATAATTTCTTCCCTAATTTAATGTACCTTAGGCATTAGGTGCAATTTTGCTTTTGGTTTAGCTTTCATTTTGTTTGAACCAAATTCTATTTTCTTTCTTTCATTTTTCCTTTTGAAATCGAATCACACTTTGCACTTTGTGCACTTTTCTTTTTCGGCAAACAAGGTGTTTGGCGAATCACTTTCTCCATCTCTCTTTTTTTTTCTTTTGATATTTGCTCAAAACCACATTTCCTTTTACTTTCTCTTGGCGAATCTTCCTCCTTTCCAAACCTCATCTCTCGCACTTTTGCTCAAAGTTAAAAAACATCCATCTTCATTCTATTTTCTCTTTCCATTCTTCTTCTTTCTTTTATCTTCGAATCCTCCTTCTCCTATTTTATTTTCACTTTTATTTTCCTTTCTTTTTCTCCACCATTGCCGAATCTTCGTTTTCTCTTTTGGTGATATCTTGGCCGAAAATCATCAAGGGTAGATTTCATTTAGGTTCATCTATAACCGGTTTTGAAGATAGGTAAGTGTCTTGGCCGAATCTTCTTTCTTCTTTCTCTCTTTTCTATTTTGTTTTTCTTGAGGGCAAAGGCCGAATTTTTGGACAATTGTTGTAAGGATCTAACTATTCATAGAAATTTATTCTTCTAGACTCTTCGGGACTTTGGAAGCAATCGTTCTAAGCCTCAATTATTTGACAATTGTTTTGGGGTAAGCCAATAGGTAAGACTTGGTATTTTAAATGATAACCTTTCGAGATTTGTTGGTATGGCCGAATGGTCTTGTTCATAATCTTGCGGTTTGGCTGAATATAGGACAAGGTGATTTAGTGCGGTAGATTGAGTCTTCGAAATCTAGTACTTGCGTTTGTGATAGGTGTGCACCTTACACATTTTATAACTCGGTTTATATATATATATTAATAAACTAATCATGTTACTAAAGTGAAAAACTATGAGATCTTGATATGATACCTTGATAGTGTGAACAAGGACTCGGGTAAGTCCGTTTCGATATGATGTTGTTATATGATGATCTATATCATGATTTAAGATATATATGTTTGTTATATGATTATATCACAAATGAGCATGATGGCATGATTTACTATTGTAAGAAATTGGTTTGGGTGATTGAGAGGAGGAGGAAGGATTTGATATCCGTGTCTTTGGGACACCAGAGGTTTGGCACCTCCAGTGGTTTGGTACCACAGTTATTTTGTGTCTTTGGGACGCCAGAGGTTTGGCACCTTATAGCGACTCGTCCCAGTGGCTTAGTACCACCGTGGGTTGGCCCCACTTTCGATATATTGGGATCGTCGCCAGTGATTTGGTATCACACGTGGGTTGGCCTCACAACTTGATTATTTGTGACTTCGGGTCACCAAAGGATTTGGCATCACATTATAGGATATCGTGACTTGGGTCACCAATGGTTTGGCACCACCAAAGGGTTTGGTACCACACGGGTAGAAAAGGAGTTATGGATGGCTAGGTTGGGTGCATTAAATATATATTTATATATTGCTTGGTTATGAATTGTGTAAGAATGTTGTATTAATCGGAGGAAGGATTTATGCACTGAGTCTTAGTGACTCACCTTCTCCTTTATCTTTTCAGATGATTCTTGATCGCGGAGTAGGAGCCGGATGAACTCGAGGAGGCCATGCAAATAAAAATTCGATTTTATAAGAACTTCGATTTGGGTATTATATTTTATCTTAATTTGGTTTATATTTTTAATTGGGTTTGTAATAAGGCCTTTTTAATTATGTTTTTGGATTATTTATGTGTGTTGGACTTGTTGTAAATATGGCTTAGAAATTACATGGTTGATATATTAATTTGAGCATAAAGTTTTCTAAACTATAAAAACGCAATAGTTTTCAAAATCTTATCATCGGGTAAACAAAATCGTTTGATAGTAAAATGTCAACTTAAATGTTTTCAACAACTTAAATGATTTCCAAATTGAAGTTTCTACATTCAAATGCAAACGGTTTTCAAAGCAATAATTTGGGTTTTACTTAAAATAATATAAATGTTTTCTAACCTATGATTTGTCGATTAAGTTTTTTTTAAAAGATTTACTTACGGGATTTTAAATAAAAATAAACTATCGATTTTTAACTAATCATGCACTTATTTTCTTTAATTAAATCGAAAACTAGATTTTTCTTCAAAACGTTTTTCTCTGTGGCATGTCAGATTCGGTCATGGCGTGTTGACCGGGTATGGGGTGTTACATGATGACTGGGATTTTTTTCTATATAGGTTAAGGAGGCATGTCTGCCCCCAACCTGATATATGCGTTATATCGGATCGGGGCCCTGGAATATTAGCCGCAATAAAGCGACAGGGAAGCCTATGGCATCGCACACTCCATCGATATTGCCTGAGGCATGTTGCGTCCAACTACCATGGGCAACATCGATCTACAAGTGAACGACGGCAAGTGACCAACATGGGTATGTAATATCTATTAATATAATTTCGTTTGCAATATCCAATTTATTCTTAATTGAAGAGTGGTATGTAATATTCGCTATCAACTTATATTGGCAGGGTACGAGATCAATAAGGACCATTTTCACGAGATGTTGGTGATTTTGCGCTCAGTTAACGAAGAAGGCGCAAACTACCTATGCAACATACCTTTCGAACAATTGACATAAGCATACGATAGCGGCCTACGATATTGTCATATGACCTCAAACCTAGCTGAATGCATAAATTCTGTTCTAAAAGGAACGTATCATTTTCGATAACATTGGTTGTGTAAGAGACATATTTTCGTTTAGTGGCACTATTTCCAAAGCAAGCAGTGAGTTATAAAGGCCAAATACAGGGAGGCCATGTATGGTGCGCGAAGGTATTGCAAAAAATCAACAAGGCGAAGGCACATGCCAACACCATACACACAGTATGTCACGATCGCGACAACTTATGGTTTCGTGTGACGGAGTTTAACAGACCGAACCAAGGTATTGTTGGCAGGCAATATCGTGTACACTTGAGAAATAGGACCTGCAACTGTGGGATATTTGACGCACTTCATTATCCATGCGCTCATGTAATTGCAGCTTGTCAGAATCTCCGTCTTGATCCCATAAGTTATGTCGACGAAGTGTACAAAATAAAATGCATGTACAACGTGTGGAGACACGTATTCCCACCAGTACCAGATGAATGTAGGTGGCCGTCTGTATCGCTTACTCTGTTTAAGCTGTTACCGAATAGAGAACTATGTCGCAAACCAAAGGGTCGACCTTGCTCGACTAGAATACGCAACAATATGGATATCTGAAAAACAGCCAACCAAAGGAAGTTATGCGGATGGTGTAGGAATCCAGGCCATACATCTCGCTCATGTCCAAATCGAATAGTTGATAGTCTCCTTATCAATTTTGTCTCTTGATGGCTATGAAAATTCTTTTAATTTCTTGATAAAAATGGTGAACTTTTGTAAAAGGACTAAGTTGCAAAACAAAAAAAGTTATTCAATTAATCTAAAATATCACCATCATCAGTATTCTTCAAAATTATCTTTCTTGCTAAATGATTATTTTGCCCCTTATGATCCTTCAAAATTCCTATATTGGATCAACACACATCTTGATAAAATTACAAATTAACCCCTCATACTTTTTCACTTATTCAATTTAGTCCTAATTCATCCATTTGTTCTTAGTTTCTAGACCCTTCCACCATTAAAAGCAACTTTTATTTTATTAAAATATTAAAATAAATTACAATAAAAATAAAAAACAACTTTTATTTTATTAAAGATATAAAAATAAATTAAATTACAATAAAAAAATAAAAAACAACTTTTATTTTGTTAAAGATATAAAAATAAATTACAATAAAAAATAAAAAACAACTTTTATTTTATTAAAGATATAAAAATAAATTACAATTTTCAATAAAAACAACTTTTATTTTGTTAAAGATATAAAAATAAATTAAATTACAATAAAAATAAAAAACTTTTATTTTATTAAAGATATAAAAATAAATTAAATTACAATAAAAAATAAAAAACAACTTTTATTTTATTAAAGATATAAAAATAAATTACAATAAAAAATAAAAAACAACTTTTATTTTATTAAAGATATAAAAGATTAAATTAAATTACAATAAAAAACAACTTTTATTTTATTAAAGATATAAAAATAAATTAAATTACAATAAAAAATAAAAAATAACTTTTATTTTATTAAAGATATAAAAATAAATTACAATAAAAAACAACTTTTATTTTATTAAAGATATAAAAATAAATTACAATAAAAAATAAAAAACAACTTTTATTTTATTAAAGATATAAAATAAATTAAAATTGCCAATAAAAAACAACTTTTATTTTATTAAAGATATAAAAATAAATTAAATTACAATAAAAATAAAAAATAACTTTTATTTTATTAAAGATATAAAAATAAATTAAATTACAATAAAAATAAAAATAAAAATAACTTTTATTTTATTAAAGATATAAAAATAAATTACAATAAAAATAAAAATAAATTTTATTTTATTAAAGATATAAAATAAATTAAAATAAAAATAAAAAACAACTTTTATTTTATTAAATGAAACAATATAAAAAAAGTTTATACAAATATATTAAAAAAATCAATGTTGGTGCCAGTCGGAATCAGTGCCACATGGGGGTGGTGAATGGTTACGCGCTAGATTCCTCATTCTTCTAGCTTTCGGCGGGGGTTGTGGAAGCTCAGGCGGAGATTCTGGTTCCTCCGGTAGGGGTCTGGTTGTGGGTGTTGGGAGGATGACCCACTTGGATAAAATAATGACTGCGGAGGTGTTTGCATCACCCATGGCGGAGGTGTCTGAATCCCATAAGGCGAAGGAGATTGGTAAAAAGAATAGCTCCTTGACGGCGCCTCGTGCGATCCCTCATGCGACGACGGCCTACAGATCGGCTGGCCAGTCGGAGTAGTCGGGAACGGACTCGAACCAGGACATGCATTCCAACCTGTCATGGGACTGGGAAAAGGAAATAGATAAGGGTTAGGATACATATAAGAGCTAGGACACGCACCTGGCATAATCTGAAAAGGCTGTGATGTAGGTGTCGTAGGTTAAAGTATTGGGCCCGGTGATTGTGTGGGCGCTGTTGATGGGCCCGGTGATTGTGTCGGCGCTGTTGATGGTCCCGTCTCATCATCCATTCTCCTTGGATTTAAAGGGCCTCGTTGTTCCCTTTGTACATGAAGTTGTCGTCGCCTCTCCTCTTCTGACAATAAATACGGCTTGCCATGGATCCTAAACCATGACATGTATTCCGACATGCACGCTAACTCAGGAACGATGATCGGTTCCCGAGTAGTTATATAATTATACCGATTTTCCCATAATTCGATATATACTGACCAAAATCTTGGCCAATCCGTATGCAACTACCGTAAGTCAACTTTGTGCTCATCATCGAGCACCTCAGGTGCCACAAGAATCAGTTGTCAGAATCCAAATTGACGCAGAACCCGATCTGACTGGTGCATCTCCACGGTGGCATAGTTGACCAATGGGACCTTCACATGCCAAATGTTCGGATTTTGAAAAAACTCATTCGGAATTACTGCCCGAATTGATGAATCCTCATATGGTGTCCATTCAAACTATATTAACATGATAAAAATATTAGTTATATATTAAATACTAAATACTAAATATTAAATACTAAATACTAAATACAAAATATGAAATACGAAATACGAAACGACTATTTTATTACGAAAATATATTTTATTTAATACTTACTTGTGCTTCCGACCGTTGGTCTAATAGAAGCCGTATATCTTCAAGCGAGGTAGGTATTCCAACATAACTCTCTGAATGGTTCCACCTAATTAAATAAATTTTTAGCATACAATTATATTTTAAATCTACGTAATAATTGTAAAATCTAATATTAAATTTATCTCGTTATGAGTGGGAATGTATATCGGTGGTCCACTCGATGACGTAAAAATAGAAAGCGAAACCGTGCCCATGATTGCAGTAGTGATAGGCAACCTTCGATTTTCGCTTTATTCGGTCGCGTTGCCCCGCACATCTCCCGATACAATTTTGCTAGCACGGTAGACCCCCAACTCAATTCACCGGTTGCTCTAAAATCAACGAGTTTCAACAGCCATCTTAGATGTACGAGGTTTCATGACAAGTCCGGCATCAAATAGCCTCCAATCATCTCAAGAATGTATGCCCGAACATTCCGTATTTTTTCTATTTCGTTGAATCATTATCCGGCTCCGGGAATATGTCTCGTAACCAGCCCATCTCGATCCGACCTCCGTTAATGTTATCCAGAATAACACCCAAAAGCTCGTAGCATACAACTCCCCAATCACCAGAAGTTGCGGACCCGGTGACTACGTACCCATCCATCGGCAATCCCAATTGCAAATGAACGTCTTCCAGAGTGATAGTACACTCTCCGCATGGAAGATGGAAAGTGTGCGTCTCGGGTCTCCACCTTTCTATCAATGCACTGATTAGCTTCGAGTCCAACTTGCACCACCGGCCTATCGTGGCCACGTGCCAAAAATCTGCTTCTCGCAGGTAATTCTCGATCAAAGGCGATGGCGGACCAGACATATTGCGAATATAGCATTGCAACACTCGATCTATAGACTGTTTAAAAAATTATAAAATAAAATTTAATTAAAATTGCATAAACCTAAAAAATATTAAATAGTATTGAAAAATTAAAATTATAACTTACCATTGTCATTTGATCGACGGATATGTGTTTATTGTCGAGACGAATTAATTCTCCGGCCATTGCTAGTACGATCGAATATTTTTAAATTTAACAAAAAAAATTATTTCAAAAAACTTTTAAACAGGGCTTTTTTGTAAAAATTAAAGGACTTTTGTGAAATTTGAGAGGAACTTTAAAGGAATTTGAGAGAAATTTGAGAGGAATTTGAAAGAAAGTTGAGAGAAATTTGAGAGAAAATTGAGTAAGGACCTTTGTGTGAAAAAAATGGAAGGAGGAGATTTTATAGTTTTTTTTTTTTTTACCGTTGGAGGCCCAACGGTCAAAAAAATATGATTGTTGGAAGCAGACAAAATGTGTCCCTGAGGGAGCGTTTTTGCCACATCAGCAAAGTGCGCCCTCAAAGACACGATTTTGTTGATGTGGCGTAAAACGCCCTCGGGGACGTTTTCTCTGTATATCCTCAAATCGCTACCGACGTGGGCGCTTTCGGGGAAAATGGCCCATTTAGGTAAATAATTAAATAATAGGTCCTTTTCGATAAATTAAAAAAAGAGAGTATTTTTGATAATTTACCCTAGAGTTGATTTGTGACACTAATTCATTCAACAATATTTTTAATATATAAAATTGATAGAGATAATTAGATATGTATAATACAATTAAAATGTAAATATTATATTAAAATAAACCTTTGGTTTAGTGGTAAGTTAATGTTTTAATAATAATAAATATTATGATTCAAATTAAATTGCATACAATTTTTATTGAATTTTTAAAATAAAAAGATTAAAATATCTTTAAATAATATAACTTATTTTAAGTACGAATGATATATTCATAATTTTTCTAATCGAGTTGATAGTCGATTAATTAGTAACATCAACTCATTTAGGTACTTAAATAATAGTATAGATGTTTTTTTAAATACTAAAATTTTATATAAATAATTAAATTGTTAATTTTAAGTCACTATTTCACGATATGATTAATAATCTAGTCGAATTTCTTACTTTTCAAAAGTATGTGAAATAAATTTTCACAATTTAAAATAAAAACTTATTTCATTTTCCATAAAATAAAAGAATGAAATTCATAATTAATTCAATATTTTATACTTGAATATTGTTTTTAGCTTAATTTGGAGAAAAATCACACTTTCTTTTTTCAGATTTTAGTGAAATCTAATTCCCATTATAGAGAAATTAAATATTGTATTACCTGTACTTTGAAATTCATTGGTGTCAAGGTAAGAGTGGCTCTTTTTTTTTTCAGATTTCTAACAAACCTAATACAAATAACCCTAGCATCAAGCTCTATGAGTACTGAGCTCAAGCTAATGTTCCACTAACCATGGCAGTTGGTGTGGACCGTATAAATCCACGTATTATTTCGGTTGTAAATGGGTAGTAAAATTTTGGTGTGTTTCGGTCCCTTTTGGATAATACTAATATATCTTGGTTGGTACAAAATTTTAATATTTTAAATCAACTGAATATTAAAATTTTCATTATAAGTATTTTAATTTTTCTATCATTACATTTAAAATTAATATTTATTAAACTATTGAACCTAATTAATAATTTTAGGCTAAAAGGGTATATAAACCCCTGAACTTTGTCGAAAAAATCATTCAAGCCCCTCCGCAAAAGCACACTCAATTAAACCCTCAAACTCTCAAATTACATTAATTAAATCATTTGACCAACGTTTTCAATCTTTGATCATTACAACATTGACGTGGTGCTCTACGTCAACGATAGTTGCTAAAATATTTTTTTTAAAAGTTAAAAAAACTTATTTAAATTTTTTATTGGAACAAACCGTATTGTCCAAGTTCATTTCAAACTTAAATTTTTAAAATTATAAATTTTTAAAATATTAAATAAAATTAAAAACATTCAAAAATAAAAATTAATAAAAATCATTTACGATTAAATCCAAAATGAATCTAGACATAATGAATTTGGACAATTATATATCCGGATTTATTAAAGATGATTTTCTAAATTATATAATGTTTAAAATATATTTTTTAATGAGATGTGTATCAACGTTTCAATTATATTGGTACTGTCGAAACCATTTTTTATAAAAAGGATCGACTTTGATTTTTGAAAACAAAAAAAGGGGAGTCGCCACCAATCCTTTTTGATGAGGTGTGATCGGGTCACCTCGTAAGATGATTATTTTTAATAAACGGTTTGATTTATTAAAACAACGCTTTTGGTCTATGAAATTCAGAAAGACGCGCGAGGAAGGATTAGCACCCTCGTAACGCCCAAAATTGGTACCTAGTTGATTAATTAGTGTCTTAGTGTCGAATATTGAAAACTTTGAAGAGATTTAAAATACGATCATTTGTTAAAATATCGCTTAATTGAAATTTTTTTGAGAAAAGGGCGTATCCCACGTTAATCGAGAAAAAGAATTATATCCTGTAAGTTAGGACACAATATCTTAAATCCCCGAAATGAGAATAAACACCGAAAACTATTAATTTTGGAAGATGTTTGATTATCTCGATTTTAGAAAGAAATCATATTCCGTAAGTTAGAACACGATCTTTTCATAATCCCTGAGATTATTTAAAAAAATTAAAACGTTCGTTTGTTCAAATTTATCGAGAAAGTCGAAACCCCGTAAATTAGGGAATGACCTTTTGAAATAAAAAAAAAGTGGAATATTTCTTATTTTAAAGAGCGCGATTGTATGTGTCAAGTGAAAGATTAATGTAACACCAATTGTAAATAAATCACGATGATAACATGCGTAATAAAATAAATGCGGAAAAAATAATAAAAAGACAAACATAAAACAAAGGAATTAACACAACAAACGAGATGATTATAGATAAAAAGAAAAAACTAAAAAGCTGAAAATAGTAAATAATTACGTAAATAAATTATATATAAACGGGTAAATATCCCATATATACCAAAAGTAAAGAAAAATTATGGAAATGTGCCGTTTGAAGAATATTTACGGAAAGTACCGTTTCCCCCAAAAACGCGTCCACGTCGGTGCGTTTTGGGGATCTGAGCTAAAGCACGCCGAGGACGCCGCTTTGTCTTTGAATAACCAATAAAACACCGACGTGGACGTGTTTTTGCACTCCTTTCCCGTCCACTTGCAGTATGAAAAATTAATTGAATTTTTGGGCCAGTATTCTCCGGCAAAATAATTTTGAGGAGACGTTTCTAAACAAATAATGGCCAAAAATGCTTCCAAAGAGGTGCACTTTCAATAGAGAAGTAGCATCCCAAACTCGGTCAACTCACCACGAATCGAATCGGCATGTTACTGGGAAAATGTTTTGAGGAAATTATTAAAAACTCATTTGCCGTTCAGTTTGATAGAAAACGTCCATGTTTGTTAGAACCCAAATGTATTATTCTTAATTATTTAAAAATGGTATGCGCTTGAAATCGAGAAGAACCCTGAGTTTGGAAATCAATTAAAATGTCTTTGTTATCATTTCATGAATATTGTTACCCGATGGTAACGATTAGGAACTCGAAACGAGGTAAATTTTGAAAACTTTGGTTATCAGTTTGTTAAAACAAAACAAGTAATTTACTTTGTCATATTTGAAGATATATCTAAAGCATGCAACATAATCCAAAAACATAATTTAAAGGCCTTATTACAAACCCAAATAAAATCAAAATTTAAAATAATACCCAAAACAAAGTCCATGTAAAACCGAATGTGTGTAATGCATGGCCACCTCGAGTCCATCCGACTCCTCATCCGCGATCTACGAATCACCGAAAAGATAAGGAGAAGGTGAGTCACCAAGACTCGAGCATAATCCCCTCCCTGTTAATGCAACATGCTTACACACAAGTCATAACCGAGCAATATATCATGCACCCAAACCTAGCCATCCATAACTCCGTTTCTACCTGTGTGGTACCAAACCACTTTGGTGGTGCCAAACCACCGGTGACCCAAAGTCACGATATCCAATAATAATGTGGTGCCAAACCACCGGTGACCCAAAGTCACGATTAATCCATCTGTAGGGCCAACCCACGTTGTGATACCAAATCACCGGCGACCATCCGTAATATCAAATGTGGGGCCAACCCATGTGGTGCCAACCCAAGTCGTATGAGGTGCTAACCTCTGGTGACCCAAAGTCACGAAATCAAGCGTGTATCAAACCATGAGGTGCCAAACCTCCGTGTCCCAAAGACACGGATATCAAATCTTTCCCTCCTCTCATATCACCCATGATAATGCAATATTTATGCAAATCATGCCATCATACTTTAATATGAAACATACAGCAATTATATCATAGATTACAGTATTAAACACCATATAACAAAATCATATCGAAACGGACTTACCCGAATCTTTGCTCATACCCATTAAGGTATTATATCAAGATCTACACACAGTTTTGACTTTTAACATATTCAGGTTATTAACATATTTACTAAGTTATGAAGTGTGTAAGTCACACACTGCATACTAACGCAAACATCAATCCCGAAAACCCGATCTACCTCACTAGATCTTTTGTCCTACATTCTACCACACTAAGGTTAATAACATAGGCCATTCGGCTATACCAATAAATCCGAAGGGTGAGATTACGCATAAACAACACCACCCTTACCTTTACGCGCTTACGAAAACAAATCACAACACCAAAATATGCGAGATTGATCCTCCCCCTACATTCGGCAAACAATAAAGCTTAGTCTCAATAGCCTTCGGCTTTTCAACAACTTAAAGAATGATGAACCAACATAGATATCCTTACCACTTGACCTACCGAATTCGATTGTCAGAGAATAGAGGGCTTAGATCGACTGTTTTCAAAATCTCGGAGAACTTAGGAGAAATCGGTTCCTATAGATGGTTAACAAAACACCCACAAATGTCGAAGTTCGGTTTTTGTCTACACATGTCGACAGAGAAAAAGAGAAAGTGAGAATGAAGTTTCGATCAAGAACCCTTACCCCTTTTCAAAATCGATTAGAGAAAAACCAAAAGAGATCCACCCTTGTTTGATATTCGGCCAAGATAACACTAGGAGAAAGAAAGGAAAATTCGACTATGGTTGATGGAAACAAACAAATAGGATTTGACTAGAGTGGAGAAAGAGAAAGGAAAAGAAAAGTGAAAATAGGAGAGGGAGGATTCGGTAATAGAAGAAAGAAGAGAATGGAGAGAAGAAAAGAGAATAGAATGGGAGATGGATGCTTTCGGCTTTGAGCAAAAATGGAAGAAAGAAAAAGAGAGTTGGGGAAGAGGAAGATTTGGCCAAACACTAGAGAAGAAGAAAAAGAAATAAGCCTATAGAAATTTAGAGGAACATTCGGCTAGGTACTCTCAAAAAGATTCGACAGGTACAAAAATAAAAAGGTATTTTGGCTTTTGATTCATTAGATGCACAAGGACCTTCACTAGCCGAAAATGCACAACTAGGTGCCTAAGGAAATTGACACTCTCCTCTCCTTAGCTTCCCAAACCTAACACTCCTCCTTAACGAGAGTTTAAAATTGACCACTTCCTCAAACTCCTCTCGCCACTAATTCAAATAAATTTGAATTCCACAAGTTCCTAAATTTTCTCCTTGCCACCCATTTAAATTAATTTGACTTATTCCATGCTTATCTGACAGAGTTTGTGCTGAGCACGACTCTTCCCCTTTGGCGTCAAAATGGTAAGCAGAAAATAGAATTTCTGCTGCTCGAACCTGAGTTCTCCCACCTGTCTGTGGCGTCATTCTCTAGACACCTTAGTGGCTCCTCCTTTTTGCCACTTCACCAAGGTAGTTCTTATGCTTAACTTCCCCACGAAATATAGTTAACCCCTAGCTCCTTTAGCTCCCTTTAACTAATACTTAAAAAAACAAAATTTTTCCTAGAGCTCGGGCCTACCTTTGGCTTATAACTAGCCTCTAGAACACCTCAAACAATAACACAACAACCACACACATGCAAAGAAGTTCAAACACAATAACCCCTACTTAAGGATGTTACAGTTCTACCCCCCTTAAAAGTAATTTCGGCTTCGAAATTACCTGGTCAAAAGAGTTGAGGGTATTGCTGTCTCATCACATCTTCTGGTTCCCACGTAGCTTCTTCCACGCCATGGTTTCGCCATAACACCTTCACTAATGGAACTGACTTATTGCACAAAACCTTCACATCTCGATCCAAGATCTGCATTGGTTCCTCTTCTATAATCAAATCTGGACTCACCTCTATTTCTTCCACTGCTACGACATGCGATGGATCTGAACGATAGCGTCTGGCATGGAGACAAGGAACACATCGTGAATCTGACTCAGCTCTGCTGGCAACTCGAGCTGATAAGCTACTGGTCCCACTTGTTTCAACACCTTATACTACCCATAAACCTTGGACTTAACTTACCTTTCCTTCCAAATCTCAACACTTTCTTCCGTAGAGATCTTTAAAAGACCTTATCACCCACGATTTAACTCTATATCTCTCCGCTTAAGATCAAGATATGACTTTTGCTCGTCTCAAGCTTCCTTCGAGACGAGCTGAATCAACCTAACCTTAGCCTCGCCTACGCCACCAACTCGGTCCCAACATCCGACGCCACCCAACTCCGCCGGCAGATGTAGGTGTGTGACACTTCCTCCCATACAACGCCTTATATGGTCCCATCTTAATGCTTGCTCGATAACTATTATTGTATGCGAACTCATTAATGTTAGAAATTCTTCCCACCGCCATCAAGTCTAGAACACAACCCTCAACATGTCCTCTAAAATTTGTATAACTTTTTATCGCCCGTCGATCACGGTGAAAAGCTATCTTGAAATCAACCTCGTTCCTAAAGCCCGATGCAAAGCTCTCCGTAACCTCGGCGTGAACCATGCGGATCCCTATCCGAGATAATTGATCCTGGCACACCATGCAACCTTCCTATCTTGGCCACGTACAATTTAGCTAACCAAAGCGGATAATCAACCCTCACTGGTATGAAATGAGCTGACTTAGTCAAACGATCCATAATCACCCAGACTGAGTCTTTCTTGCTAGGCGTGAGGGGTAGCCCACTGACAAAGTCCATGGTAATCCTTTTCCACTTTCATTGAGGAATCTTTACCGGCTGAAGTAACCCTGACGGCAGCTGATGCTCAGCTTTGACTTGCTAACACGTCAGACACTTACCCACAAACTTAGTCACTTTCCGCTTCAGCTCTGGCCACCAGAACTACTTCCGCAAATCTGGTACATCTTGCTACCTTCAGGATGCATAGCGTATGGGCTACTATGTGCGTCCTGAAGAATCCTCTGCCTTAACTCAACATCCTTTGGCATACACACTCTCCCTTGGAAACACAATACTCCATTACTGGACAAGCTATAATCCTCTAAACCCCCATTCTGAACTTGCAACCTCCGAGCATTCAAGCCCTCATCCCTAATCTGCTTTCTCCTTGATCTGCTTCAACCCAAGTCGAACTTAACCTACAATTTTGCCAAAAGACTTCCATCACATACAAGCTAAGACGAGCAAACATCGCTCTTAAGTCTGCTACCACCTTACGGCTCAACGCGTCTGCCACCACGTTAGCCTTGCCCGGATGATACTTAATCGAGCAGTCGTAGTCCTTTAACAGTTCAATCCATCTCTGTTGTCTCAAGTTCAAATCCTTCTGAGTTAGAAGATACTTCAGACTCTTGTGATCTGTGTAGACTATCGACTTCTCTCCGTACAAATAATGTCTTCAAATTTTCAGGGTGAAAACCACTGCAGCTAACTCCAAGTCATGCGTCGATTAGTTAACCTCATGCGATCTCAACTGTCGAGACGCATATGCCACTACTTTCCCTTCCTGCATCAGCACACATCCTAAGCCAGTATGTGATGCATCGCAATAGACCGTGAATACCTTCCCTGCCTCAGGCTGTACCAGAATCGGAGCTTCCGTCAAAATCTTCCTCAACTTGTCAAAACTTTCCTGCTGTTTTTCGACCACACAAATGGAACTCCCTTCCTCAATAGCTTGGTCAACGGTACCACGATCAGAGAAAATCCTTCCACAAATCTCCGGTAATACCCTGCCAGACCTAGAAAACTCTGAATTTCTACAACCGACCTAGGCGGTTTCCAATCTAACACTGCATCAATCTTGCGAGGGTCCACTCTAATCCCTTCAGCGGACACTACGTGACCTAAGAAAGTCACCTCCTTAAGCCAGAATTTGCACTTACTGAACTTGGCAAAAAGCTGCTTCTCTCTCAGAATTTGTAAAACCACTCGCAGGTGTGTATCATGGTCCTCCTCCGTCCTTGAGTACACCAATATATCGTCTATAAATACTACGACAAATTGGTTTAAGTACTGCTGAAACACCCGATTCATCAAGTTCATGAATGCTGCCGGTGCATTGGTTAACCCGAACGGCATCACCAGAAACTTGTAATACCCATATCGAGTATGAAACGCCGTCTTGTGGATATCAGCCTCCTTCACCTTTAGTTGATGATACCTAGACCTTAAATCAATCTTTGAGAAAATTGATGCCCCCTTAAGCTGATCGAACAAGTCATCTATCCTCGACAACGGATACTTGTTTTTGAACGTCAGTTTATTCAACTGGCGGTAGTCTATACACATCCGCATTGTACCATCTTTCTTTTTGACAAAAAGTACCAGCGCTCTCCAAGGTAAAACACTTGGCCGGATAAAACCTCGGTCCAACAACTCCTAAATCTGAGCCTTCAGCTCTACTAATTCCTTCGGCGCTATTCTATACGGGGCAATAGACACTGGCACAGTTCCGGGTAAAAATCTATACCAAATTCAACTTTTCGATCCGGAGGTAGACCCGATAGTTCCTCTGAAAATACGTTAGCAAATTCTTTTACTGTTCGGACATTCTCTACAGCAGACTCCTTAACCTCCAGAGTACATACACGAACCGAAATCACCTCACACCTCTTCCTGACCATCTTCTCAGCTTTCAACGCAGATACCACGTTGGATAGATAATCTCTTCTATTACCTATCATCACACTTCTTCACCCTCAGCTGTTCTCAAAACCATGCGCTTAATCGCGGAATCCAAACTTGCTTGGTACTTTACCAGTCAGTCCATCCCAAGAATCAGATCGAACTCCCCAAACGGCAGTTCCATCAGATCAGCTACAAATACTACCCCTTGAAGTTCTAGGGGTATATCCTATATAGCTTATTTACTTCTACAGAGTGACCTAGAGGCTAATTCATCATCTCCTAAAGTAGTTTCAAAGTCTAGGTTCATGGTCTCTACTATGCTACTAGCAACATACGAATCGTCGAACCCACATCAATCAAAGTAATATATGGTAATCTAAAGATTAAGAATGTACTGGTTATGACGTCCGGTCGGCCGCCTCCTCTCGACGTCTCATTGCATATACCAACCCAGTCAGTCTTGCTTCAATGTTGCTGCACCTCCTGGTGCTCCACTACCTCTATCGAGCCATTACCTCCTCTACTAGTACCACGACCCTTTGCGGTGGTGGTCCTCATATCTGAATCGAGCACGACCACGACCCTCGGTGAATCTTGGCTAACTTACGTGGGCGGTCCCTCATATGATCCGAAGAACCACACTCAAAACATCCCTTTCTACCACCCAACATCCTCCCAATGAGATTTCCTACATCGATTACATCGCAGACTTTGGTCTCGATTAGTAGCGATGAGCCTTCCAGATTGATTTGGCCCACTGCTCTAGCCCTTTTCACGGATTACGGCTGACCACGATGATTCAAAACCTCTCTTGTGTCTATTCCTATCCGATTACATCTTACAAACTCCTTTACCCCTTCACTACCTTAGCATTTTCCACCAAAGACAAGAACTTTCACTCCTGCCGTGGAGCGATCAACAATCTCACTCATCTCTCAATCCATCCTCAAACCTCGACACATCGTTTATGTTCAGAGCCACGATGCCCTAGCATATAGGCTCAACCTTAAAAATTCCGCCTCGTACTCCGTCATGGACTTACTCCTCGAACCAAATTTCGTAAACGCCTTCCTCTCGTGCATCAATATAATCGCCCCTACATACTTCTTCCGATATGTCGCTTGAAATAATCCCAAGTGAAATCATCCATTCTGACTATCTTGAACCGTGAGCCACCACTGGTATGACTCATTCCAGAGAAGCGACACTATCCCTTTTAGTTTTTCATCAGCAGTCAGATTCAAGTCATCCATAATTCGCTCCGTCACCTCTAACCAATACTTAGCCGTATTGGGAGCCACACCAGAAACACCTCAAAATACCTCGGCTCCATTGGCTCGAGTCACTCGGATATAGATTTTGCCCTCCATACCCCCACTCGCTTCCACCACTCTTTCCAAAGACTCACAAAGATCACCGCGACATCGCATCATCCCCCGTCTGATCTTGGTACTCCACACCAGCAGCTGGTGGTGGTGGTATCTCATTCTCAGACCCTTGACCAGACCTAACCGGTTTCGATACGGTCATTTTACCTCTACCGCGTCCTCGCACATTACGCCCACGTCCTCTAGTACTCATGTCTATAGTTACGATTTATCTGCTTAAGAAATTTTATGAATTAGCTTCTGTTTCACTGATTACCCACGAATAAGTTTTATGTAGAGAAATTTGGTAGTAGTTCTTTCGATCATCACAGAGTTTTCAGTTTAATTTCCTACCATCATTCCACGTGTAGGGGTATTCTCGTCATTTCACTACCCGGGGTATTTTTGTAATTTAACCTATCGGGGTATTTTAGTAATAACACAGTGTTAATTTGAAAACCCTTACAAATTGTAGATATTTCAAAAATTCCAGAAATTGGGGGTGTTTTAGTAATTTTATAAACTAGGGGTATTTTCGTAATTTTCATAATCCAGGGGTATTTTCTTAAAAATTTTCAAAATATGGTTCCTTGGTGATTTTGTGAAATAAAGGTGTTTTGGTAATTTTACAATCCGGGGTATTTTTGTCATTTCACAAATCAGGGGTAATTTGGTAATTTTACAAGTCAGGGATAATTTGGTCATTTTTTCCAAATCGAAGTCTTGTAGTAATTTCAAAACTAAGGTTTAAAGTATTTTGAAACAAAATGGTCTCTTTCGGGTTTTAGTTATTTAATTTAGCTTTGTGAATAAGTCGTCTCAATTTAGGATGAATCGTCACTTCGCACTGGTAGGATTCGGTGAAGAGGAGGTGAGTCACTAGATCGCTAAATACCGGCTCCCCTAATCCACTCTTAGACATGCGCACAACGTTGCCACAATGTTAGCTCGATGGCGTACTCACGTGTTTGTTTAGTGGATCATTAAGTCTTATGCAATTTGTGTTGGAGTAAGCTATTCCTAGGGTTCAATAATTCCTATTCTACTAATCTACGATCCCGAAATACCCTTTTCCCCACATATAATTCATACAACAGTCAGAAGTACTTACTTAGGCGGATTGGTGCCGGAGACTCGGTGCCATGCTTCTCAAACCATATATTTCCAAACAAGAACATTTTAGAACCACACTTTAAAACATTTTGGGCCTCGGGCCCAAAGCCGAGCCTTTAAACTTGGCTCTGATACCAAAATTGTAGCACCCCAAACCCGGTCAACTCACCACGACCAAATCTGGCATGTTACAGGGGAAAACGTTTTGAGGAAATTATTGAAAACTCATTTGCCGTTCAGTTTGATAGAAAACGTCCATGTTTGTTAGAACCCAAATGTATTATTCTTAATTATTTAAAAATCGTGTGCAGTTGAAATCGAGAAGAACCCTGAGTTTGGAAATCAATTAAAATGTCTTTGCTATCATTTCATGAATGTTGTTACCCGATGGTAACGATTAGAAACTCGAAACGAGGTAAATTTTGAAAACTTTGGTTATCAGGTTGTTAAAACAAAACAAGTAATTTACTTTGTCATATTTGAAGATATATCTAAAGCATGCAACATAATCCAAAAACATAATTTAAATGCCTTATTACAAACCTAAATAAAATCAGAAATTTAAAATAATACCCAAAACAAAGTCCATGTAAAACTGAATGTGTGTAATGCATGGCCACCTCGAGTCCATCCGGCTCCTCATCCGCGATCTACGAATCACCTGAAAAGATAAGGGAGAAGGTGAGTCACCAAGACTCAGTGCATAATCCCCCTCCCGGTTAATGCAACATGCTTACACACAAGTCATAATCAAGCAATATATCATGCACCCAAACCTAGCCATCCATAACTCCATTTCTACCCCGTGTGGTACCAAACCACTGGTGGTGCCAAACCACTAGTGACCCAAAGTCACGATATCCAATAATAATGTGGTGCCAAACCACTGGTGTCCCAAAGTCACGATTAATCCATCTGTGGGGCCAACCCACGTTGTGATACCAAATCACTGGCGACAATCCCATAATATCAAATGTGGGGCCAACCCACTATGATGCTAAGCCACTAGGACGAGTCGCTATGAGGTGCCAAACCTCTGGTGACCCAAAGTCACGAAATCAACTGTGGTATCAAACCACTGGAGGTGCCAAACCTCTGGTGTCCCAAAGCCACGGATATCAAATCTTCCCCCTCCTCTCATATCACCCATGACAATGCAATATTTATGCAAATCATGCCATCATGCTTTAATATGAAACATATAGTAATTATATCATAGATTATAGTATTAAACACCATATAGCAAAATCATATCAAAACGGACTTACCTGAATTCTTGCTCATACCCATTAAGGTATCATATCAAGATCTACACAGTTTTTCGACTTTTAACATATTCAGTTATTAACATATTTATTAAGTTATGAAGTGTGTAAGTTACACACATTACTAACGCAACGCCGAATCCAAAACCCGATCTATCGTACTAGATCTCTTTGTGCTACATTTGGCCCACACTAAGGTTAATAACATAGGCCATTCGGCTATACTAATAAATTTCGAAGGGTGAGATTACGCATAAACAACACCACCCTTACCTTTCTGCCTTAGAAAACAAATCACAACACCAAAATATGCGAGACTGATCCTCCCCCTACATTCGGCAAACAATAAAGCTTAGTCTCAATAGCCTTCGGCTTTTCAACAACTTAAAGAATGATGAACCAACATAGATATCCTTACCACTTGACCTATCGAATTCGATTGTCAGAGAATAGAGGGCTTAGATCGACTGTTTTCAAAATCCCGAAGAACCTAGGAGAAATTTATTCCTATAGATGGTTAGCAAAACACCCATAAATGCCGAAGTTCGACTTTTGTCTACACATGTCGGCAGAGAAAAAGAAAAAGTGAGAATGAAGTTTCGGTCAAGAACCCTTACCCCTTTTCAAAATCGATTAGAGAAAAACCAAAAGAGATCCACCCTTGTTTGATATTCGGCCAAGATAACACTAGGAGAAAAAAATAAAAATTCGGCTATGGTTGATGGAAACAAACAAATAGGATTCGGCTAGGGTGGAGAAAGAGAAAGGAAAAGAAAAGTGAAAATAGGAGAGTGAGGATTTGGCAATGGAAGAAAGAAGAGAATGGAGAGAAGAAAAGAGAATAGAATGGGAGAAGGATGCTTTCGGCTTTGAGCAAAAATGGAAGAAAGAAAAAGAGAGTTGGGGAAGAGAAAGATTCGGCCAAACACTAGAGAAGAAGAAAAAGAAATAAGCCTATAGAAATTTAGAGGAACATTCGGCTAGGTACTCTAAAAAGATTCGACAGGTGCAAAAACAAAAAGGTATTTTGGCTTTTGATTCACTAGATGCATAAGGACCTCCACTAGCCGAAAATGCACAACTAGGTGCCTAAGGAAATTCGACACTCTCCTCTCCTTAGCTTCCCAAACCGAACACTCCTCTGCCAATAAGAGTTCAAAATTCAGCCACTTCCTCAAACTCCTCCTGGCCACTAATTCAAATTAATTTGAATTCCACAAGTTCCTAAATTTTCTCCTTGCCACCCGTTTAAATTAATTTGACTTATTCCATGCTTATCGACAGAGTTTGTCTTTGAGCACAACTCTTCCCTTTAATCAAAATGGTAAGCGAAATAGAATTTCACGCTTTCGAACTCGAAGTTCTCCCATCCGCTTGTGGCGTCATTCTCTAGACACCTTAGTGGCACCTCCTTTGCCACTTCACCAAGGTAGTTCTTATGCTTAACTTCCCCACAAAATATAGTTAATCCCTAGCTCCTTCAGCTCCCTTTAACTAACACTTAAAAAAAACAAAATTTTTCCTAGAGCTCGGGCCTACCTTTGGCTTATAACTAGCCTCTAGAACACCTCAAACAACAACACAACAACCACACACATGCAAAGAAGTTCAAACATAATAACCCCTACTTAAGGATGTTACAAGAAGTACCGAAAAGAGCTCCCACGTGGACCCTTTTTACTACAGTGGTCTCTGACAAAATTAATTTGGGGAGATGTTTCTGAACAAACAGTGGCCAAAAACACTTCCAGCAGGGTGCACTATCAGCATGAGTACCGAAAAGAGCTCCCATGTGGACACTCTTTTGCTACAGTGGTCTCCGATAAAATTAATTTGAGGAGACATTTCTAAACAAACAGTGGCCGAAAGCGCTTCCAGCAGGGTACACTATCAGCAGGAGTACCAAAAAGAGCTCCCACGTGGACACTCTTTTGCTACAGTGGTCTTCGACAAACTTAGGCTATAAATCAGCCAAATTTCATTCTCAGGTGGCAGAAGGCAAATTCAGGCAAAAGAAAAAAAACTGAAAATGAGTGAACGTATTAATGCTGTTATTTACTACGATGGTAAAGTTTGTGACACTGAAAATGGTGTTATTTTCTTATCGGAGAACACAGCGCGACTGAGTTTTAATTGAAACGTCGATTTGGTAGAACTTCGCAAAAGAATTAGGCGTAAAATATTCGGAACAACGCCAATGAAAGTTCAGTCTTTTAAGTATAGATTTTGCGCTTCGGTTGATCCTGTGAGATATGACTCATTCGACATCAAAGGTCCTCGGAGCCTTAAGGCAATAGTGGAGACTCATCTTGCCAGTGGATCGCCCTATCTCGAGTTATATGTAGAATTTTCATCTCCAAGTGATATTTCTGCAACCTCAACATCTACTGCCATTCGAGGGGAATACATGACCCCAAGCCGACACTCTGTAAGTGAGAGGCAAAACACAGAAGTGGCCGTGTACGGTGGTAGTATGGAAAATATAACCCCTACACGACACTCGGTTGGTGGATGGGACATGCATATCCGTCCTTCGACGTCCGATGATAGAAATACATATTGGGGACGTCATCAACTTCTAGTGGTTGGCAATCCACATATGATTGGGATCTTTACAAAAGATGTTTAAGGAGGGATGATGTACTCCCGACGACATCCACCGGCGAGGGGCCCTCGTTTGTTGCAGGTTATTGAGGGTCGGGCGATGAATTCGATGTGGATCCACCTCGGGATCCAGGGCCCGACGATGCAGAAGTTGGATTATTTTCTAAACTAGAGCTCGTTCCAATTGTACCTGAAGACGTTGAGGCGATTCAGACGAAGAAGAAGAAGATTCGCTATTCAGGGCGTACTCACCTCCAACCCATATGCATAATGTCGATCTATCTCAAGATGATGCATTGAGTTTCCTGAACTACCACACCGGACGCGTGACCGTACAAATTCTTCTTTGGATTTGGACCAATTAGAAGTTGGTAACTTGTTTTCCAACAAGAATACTTTTTTTACTGCATTGAAACAATACAGCATCAGGAATGGGGTTAACTACAATATGGTTAAATCCAGGCTCGATAAGTACGAGGCAAAGTGTACAGTGTAAGATCTACGGCGCATGTTCATGAAAAATTATGGCGTCGTTGAGGAAAAGGACGAGGTTGTGGGAGGTCAAAAGTACAAAGATCGATATACATGTCTTGCCAGTGCAAGACCACTATGTGTTCAATGATTTCGAATAACACTAATATTATGTAATGTTGCATTATTTAACGTGCTTGATGTGTGTAACACAAGATCATCCGAGGATGGATTCGGACATGTTGGTGACTTAATAATCCCGACGGTGAAGGCCGATCCCAAGATTACGGTCTGAGCCATAATTGGCAATATTCATAGCCAATTGGGGTACACCCCTTCTGAAAGGCTTGGATAGCCAAGCAGAAGGCATTAGAAAAGTTGCGTGGCCGGTGGGACACTTCATATAATGAAGTGTGGCAGTGGTGTCAGGTGCTGGAGAGATATGTCTTAGGTAGCACGACAGACCTTGAAACGGAATCGGTGTACTACAATGATCGTCTGCTCCATGGATGCGCAGTGTTCAAGCGTCTGCTCGGACATTTAAGCAATGCGAGATGCTTTTACATACCGCAAGCCATTGGTACAAATTGACGGTACCTTTATGTATGGTAGATATACGACGGCTATTGCTAGTGTGGCACAAGACGATCGTGGGAGAATCCTTCCGATTGCGTTCGCAATAACACTAGGGGAGTCAGCTAATGATTGGGACTTCTTCCTATCTAGGTTAAGGAGGCATGTCTGTCCCCAACCTGACATATGCGTTATATCGGATCGGGGCCCTGGAATACTTGCGGCAATAGAACGCCAGGGAAGCATGTGGCATCGCACACACCATCGATATTGCCTGAGGCATGTTTCATCCAACTACTATGGGCAACATCGATCTAAAAGATAGAAACAACAAGTGACCGATATGGGTATGAAATATCTATTAATATAATTTCGTTTGTAATATTCAATTTATTCTCAATTGAAAAGTGGTATGTAATATTCGCTATCAACATATGTTGGCAGGGTACGAGATCAATAAAGACCGCTTTGAGATACTTGCCGCTTATGCCAGATAACGCAAAGGCGCAAACTACATGCAATATTCCTTTCGAACATTGGACACAAGCATATGACGACGACCTACGATATGGTCATATGACCACAAACCTGGCCAAATGCATAAATTCTGTTCTAAAACGAACCCATCATCTGCCGATTACATTGGTTGTGCAGGAGACATATTTTCATTTAGCGGCACTATTTTCGAAGAGAGCAGGAGTTATAGAGGGCAGATGCAAGGAGGCCATGTATGGAGCCTAAAGGTCTTGCAAGAAATAAACCGTGGAAAGGCACGAGCGAACACTATGCACACAGTGTGTCACAACCGCGACAGCCTATGGTTTCGTGTCACGGAGTTTGACAGACCGAACTAAGGTATTATTGGCGGGCATTATCGTATACACTTGACAAATATGACCTGCGACTGTAGGATATTTAATGCACTTCGTTACCCATGTGCTCATGTACTTGCGGCTTGTCAGAATCTCCGTCTTGATCTCATGAGCTATGTCGACGAAGTGTACAAATTAGAAAACATGTACAACGTATGGAGACACGTATTCCACCATCCCGATGAGCGTAAGTGGCCGTCGGATCGCTTAGACCGTATAAGTCGCATGTTAGAATAGACAATTGAGGCGCAAACCAAAAGGTCGACCTTGCTCGACTAGAATATGAAACAATATGGATATCCGAGAAACGAGCAACCAAAGTTGGTTGTGCGGATGGTGTAGGAACCCGGGCCATACATCTCGCTCGTGTCCAAATCGGAATAGTTGGCCGTGTTCTTAGCTTTTTGTCACCCGTGGCTATATAATTTCTATTTTTTGGAGAAAACGGTGAACTTTTGTACAAGAACTTTTATTTTATTCAAGTTATTAAAATTAAATTACAAAATTACAAAAAAAATTAAACCATTTCTATTTTATCAAATATATTAAAATTAAATTAAAAAATTAAATTACAAAAGAAATAAAATTAAACTCAAAATTTATTAAATATAAAAAATTAAATTACAAAAAAACAATTAAACCATTTCTATCTTATCAAAGATATTAAAATTAAATTAAAAATTAAATTACAAAAGAAATAAAATAAAACTCAAATTTTATTAAATATAAAAAATTAAATTACAAAAAAATTAAACCATTTCTATCTTATCAAAGATATTAAAATTAAATTAAAAAATTAAATTACAAAAATAAAAAATTAAACTCAAATTTTATTAAATATATTAAAACTAAATTATAAAAAAAACAATTAAACCATTTCTATCTTATCAAAGATATTAAAATTAAATTAAAAAATTAAATTACAAAAGAAATAAAATTAAACTCAAATTTTATTAAATATAAAAAATTAAATTACAAAAAATTAAACCATTTCTATCTTATCAAAGATATTAAAATTAAATTAAAAAATTAAATTACAAAAATAAAAAAATTAAACTCAAATTTTATTAAATATATTAAAACTAAATTACAAAAAAAATTACAAAACTAAATTAGGGTTTAGGGTCGATGCGGTGGGAACCAAATGCCACACTGGGGGGGTCGGTGGTTCTGTGTGATTCCTCCTTCTTCTAGCTTTCCACGGGGTCATGGAACCTCGGGCGAATCGGGTTCCTCCAAAGAAGGAGTCCAGTTCTAGGTGTTGCGATGATGACCCACCTTGATAAAATAATGACCGAGGTGTTTGCATAAACCACGATTGTGGTGATCGCATCCGTATGGCGAAGGAGCTCAGTAGAAAGAATGCTCCCGACGGCGCCTCTCAATCCCACATGCGACGCCGACCTCACGATCGGTTGGCTAGCGGGGTAGTCGAATGACTCGAACCCGGCTATGCATTCCAACACAGGGTGGGGCCGGAAAAGGAAACATATACGTTAGGAGGATACTTATAAGGGGTAGGTACGACCGGCATAAATGGTAGACGCCGATGTCGTTGTTGTCAATACCGAACTGATGGGCCCGGTGGATCGTGTAGGCGCTATTGTTGGGCCCGTGAATTGTGTAGGCGCTGTTGATGGCCCCGCCTCATCACCCATTCTCATTGGACTTAAAGGGGCCCGACGCCCTTCGCATGAATTTACCGTCGCCTCTCTTTTCCGGACAATAGATACGACTTGCCATGGATCCTAAACCATGGCATGTACTCCAAAGACGACGCTAACTCAGAACGATGATCGGTTCCCGAGATAGGTAAAAGTCATACCGGTTCTCCCATCGCCTCGATATGACTGACCAAAATCTTGGCCAATCCAATGCGATCGCCGTAAGTCCACTTTGTGCTCATCATCGAGCACCTCCGGTGGCACGGGATCGGTTCTTTAATCTAAATTGCCTCAAAACCCAATCTGATTGGTGCATCTCCACGGTCGCGTAGGTGATCAATGGGACCTTAATGTGCCAACTGTTCGGATTTTGGAAGAACTCCTCCGGAATTGCCGACCGAATTTTTGGATCCTCGTACGGTGTCCATTGAAACTATATTAACATTACCAAAATAGTAGTTATATACATAATATTAGAGACTACATACGAAATACTAAATTATAATAACGAAATTGAAATTTACTTGTGATTCCGACTAGTTGGTCCAATAGAAGTCAGATATCCTCCAAACGAGTTAGGTATTCCAACATGACTACTAATGGTTCCACATAATTAAATAAACTTTTAGCATGCGATTATACTATAAATCTATGAAATAATTGTAAAATATAATATTAAATTTACCTCGTTATCGGTGGGAATGAATATGGCTAGTCGAGTCGAGGGGCGTAAAATGGAAATCGAAACCATGCCCATGATCGCAGTAGTGATAGGCAACCTCCGATTTTGGCTTTACTCGGCGCGTCGCTTCAAGACATCTCTCGGTACAACCTCGATAGCACGATAGACCCCAACTCAATTCACCAAATGCTCTGAAATCAACAAGTTTCGTGAGCCATCTCGTGGACGAGGTTTCTAGAGAGGTCCCAGACGATAGCCTCTAATTATCTCAAGAATGTATGCCCGAGCATATCGTATTCTTTCTACTTCGGTCAAACCCTCGTTTGGCTCCGGGAATGCGTCTCGTAACTAGGCCATATCGATCCGAGCTCCTTGAATTTTATCCGGAATGGCACCCAGAAGCTCGTAGCATATGGCCATCCAATCGATAGATGTTGTGGACCGGTGACTCTTGACCGGCCCACCCAGAACTCCAATCGCAATCGCACATCTTCTAGAGTGATGATACACTCTCGCATGGCAGATGAAAAGTGTGCGTCTCGAGTCTCCACCTCTCTAGCAACGCGCTGATCAAAGGCGGCTCCAACTTGAACCCCTGGCCTATCGTGGCCACGTGCCAAAAATTTGCTTCCCACAGGTAAGTCTCGATTAACGGCGATGGGGGACCATGCATGTTGTGAATATAACATTCCAACACCCGATCTACTGATCTGCTTTAAAATTATATAATTAAAATTAATTAAAATTGCATAATTGAAAAACAAATTAAATAATATTGAAAAATTAAAATTAAAACTTACCATTTGCATTTGCTCGACGGAGATGTGCTTGTTGTCTAGGCGACGTAATTCCCCGGCCATTGTAATCCGATAAAAAAT
Source organism: Gossypium rotundifolium (assembly GCA_025506655.1). Lineage (NCBI taxonomy): Eukaryota > Viridiplantae > Streptophyta > Magnoliopsida > Malvales > Malvaceae > Gossypium > Gossypium rotundifolium. Next base: position 184,860,267 of record CP106727.1, on the reverse strand, counting down.
TTTAAAATTTTCCAAAAAAAATATATTAAAAAAATTATAAAGGGCTTTTTCGTAAATAGTAAAGGACTATTTAGAAATTTGAGTGTAAATTTCAAGGACTTTGAGAGAAAATTGAGAGAAAATTGAGATAAAATTGAGAGAATATTGAGAAAGGATTGAAGTGTGAAAAAAATAAAGGGTTGGGGGGTTTTATGCCCAACGGTCAAAAAATTGGCCGTTGGGATTTGATCGTTGAGAGGCTAAGCGCACCCACGAGGATCGCTTTTGTCCACCTCAACAAAAAGCGCTTACGCATGCCGCTTTTGCTAAGGTGGACAAAAGCGCCTCGTGGCGCGCTTTAGTTTCAGATCCCTAAAAACGCTAACGTGACGCGTTTTTGGGGGAAACAGACTTTCCGTAAATATTCTTCAAACCGCACATTTTCGTAATTTTTCTTATTTTTTGGTATATATGAGATATTTACCCTATATAAACAACTTGAGAAATAATATTAATAAGTATAAAAATAATAAAGTTTGAAATTAAAAACGATATAAATAACAAATAATAAGCATAATATTAGTAACAATAGTAAATAATCTAAATGTGAAATTATAAGAGGATACAAGTAAATATAATAAAATGATAAAATAAATATATTTACAAAAAACATTAGGTAAACAAACAAAAAGAAGTATAATAATAATAATAATAATAATAATAATAATAATAATAATAATAATAATAATAATAATAATAATAATAATAATAATAATAATAATAATAATAATAATAATAAATGTTAAATTAATTAGTTTAAAAATAAAATAGCAAAAATAACCAAAAAAGGACTAAACTTGAACTTAAAACAAAAATTTAGGGCAAATTAAAAATAAATAAAAAAGAAAAGGACCAAATTGAATGCGTGAATAACAAGGAGGGACCAAAATGGGAAATAATCCCCACTCTCCAAAACGCACAAATTCAAAGTGGACTAAAATGTAATCGAAATAAATTGTGGGGCAAAAATTAAAAATAAAAAAACTTAATCATAAAACAATTAAAAAGCGGAAGGGCTAAAGGTGCAATTAGCCCTTCCATAAAAAACATGCGGATCCTAGACATGGATTCAGTCGGATCTCGGGTCAAAGAGGCAAAACGACATCGTTTTATGCTAGGGGGTGTTAAGCCAAAACATCGTCGTTTTATCCCACTATTTAAATCAAAATTTTGGCCAAAAAATTCGTTTTTTGCACCTTTCTTTAAGAAAACTTCAAAAACTCTCAAAAAATACTCTCCCCCTCTCCAAGTTCGGTCAGGTTTTCGATGAACCGCGGTCGCGACGACGGTGGCGGGAAGGCCAAAACCCGCCCCTTTTTTCGACGAAGTCAAAAAAAGATAAGTTTTTCTTTTTTATTACTCTTTCTTGAGATTTATGTATATATATAAATAATTTTAAAAAAGAGAAATAAAGAAATATGTACATATATATAAGCAACTCGAAAAAGGAAAAAACAAAAACATGAAAATAAAAAAAACTTTAGCACATTAGGACCTTGTTTCTTTCCTTCGAATATTTGCTGTTTCTTTTTGTTTGTATGCTTGAATCTTTTCCTCTTTTTTTGTATTTCAAAAGTCCCCCCTTTTACATTGATGTTTTCAGGGCCTTTATAGTCGAACAAATACATTATTTTTATGTATTTCTACCACTGTTTGCTTACTGTTTCATTACTGTTTCTTGTTTCTGCTTTGCGTGTTTGCTTCATATTTGTAGGGTGATTGAGTCAACGGTGGTAGAGTTGGTGGCAGAGGAGGGCAGCAAAGGGTGCGGCGCTGGAGGCTGTTAGGGATTAGGGTTTTAGTTTTTACTTAAACTAGGTTTATATTTTTAGGCCACTGAGCTTGAATATTGGGCCATTGGTTTTTAGTTCGGGCTTGTTGATTTGGGCTTCTGGTTTGTTTGTAAAATGGATTTTTTGTACTAGATTGTTTAATTGTATTGGGCCCGGGCAAAATTTGGGTTTCACAGCTGCCCCTCTTTGCTCGTTATTGTGTAACGAGAACAGAGTAAAGACTTTTAAGAAAGACCAATTTTGCCCCGTCTCGACTTCTTTAGTGCTTCTCTTTTTCAAGTAGCTTCGTTCCAGTCTACCATATCTTGTTGCTTTGATCCACTCCACCGCAACTTCAGAGAAATAAGACTTGTAGTTTCAATTTACTCTGCTGCAACTTTAGGGATATGAGATTTGTAACTTGTAGCTTTAATCTGCTCCACTGCAACTTCAGGGAGATAAGACTCGCTATCTTCGATCTGCTATTTTTAACCTGCTCCACTGCAACTTTAGAGAGATAAGGTTAGTGGCTTCAATCTGCTCCACTACAACTTCAGGGAGATAAGACTCGCTATTTTCGATCTGCTCCACCGCAACTTCAAGGAGATAAGATCTATTGTTTTTAACCTACTCCACCGCAACTTCAGGAAGATAAGATCCGCCATAATTCGTAGCTTCAATCTATTCCACTGCAACTTCAGGGAAATAGGATTCGTTATCTTCAGTCTGCTCCTACTGTAACTTCAGAGAGATAAGGCTGGTGGCTTCAATCTACTCCACTACAACTTCAGGAAGATAAGATCTGCCATAATTTGTAACTTTAATCTGTTCTACTACAACGTCAGGGAAATAAGATCCACCATAATTCATAGCTTCAATCTGTTCCACTGCAACTTCGGTGAAATAAGATTCGCTATCTTCAATCTGCTCCTACTGTAACTTCAGGAAGATAAGGTTGGTGGCTTCAATCTGCTCCACTACAACTTTAGGAAGATAAGATCCGCCATAATTTGTAGCTTTAATTTATTCCACTGCAACGTCAGGGAAATAAGATCCGCCATAAATCGTAGCTTCAATCTGTTCCACTGTAACTTTAGGGAAATAAGATTCGCTATCTTCAGTCTGCTCCTACTGCAACTTCAGAGAGATAAGGCTGGTGGCTTTAATTTTCTCCACTGTAACTTCAGGAAGATAAGATCCGCCATAATTTATAGCTTTAATCTATTCCACTGCAACATCAGAGAAATAAGATTCACTGTCTTTAGTCTGCTCCACTATTTAGACTACTTTTCTCAAATGTTTCCAAGCCTTAGGTTTGGTGAGTTCTAAATAATAGTCCTGTTTCAGGTCTTTGTACTATTTAAAAGCTTCCAGAGTAATATGCAGAACTCCTTTTATGAAATTATTATTAGTCCATTAATCGTTATTTCAATGCAAAATGCTTAAAAAAGATCATAATGATGGGCAAACTGAAATTTATTAGAAACAGAATCTGAAAAGAATGGATTAATCAAAGAAAGCAAACATTGCTGAAATACAAAATAGGTGAGAGAAAAAATAGGTGCCCCAGATATCGTAGCCTGAGCTTCTCTATACGAACTTCTTAATGACCATTTTGAGCTCAACATGTGTTTAGGAGATCTAGAGTACTTTGTCGATGCCCCAAGATGTAGCATACCTTCTTCTTGTTAATTTAGGCATAGCAAGATTATCGCATGCCCCACCTTCAATCAAAATTTGAATTGTCCTTTCACGGTTTTCAATTCAAAACCCGTTTGGTCTCAAGGTGCCCTTTGGGTTTTCACCTTGGCCTCTCTTTTTTCTTTTCCTTTTCTTTTTGTCTTTTTTCTTTTTTCTTTTTTTTTTCTTTTTTTGTGTTTTTTTCAAGTGAAGTACTTCTTGACTCAATCTGAATTCATATGATTAGGCAGGCTCTTGCCGTCCATTTCGGTCAATATCAATGCTCCTCCAGAAAAGGCCTTCTTTACCACATAAGGTCTTTCCCAGTATGACATCCACTTTCTTCTGAAGTCCTTTTGTATGGGAATGATTTTCTTCAATACCAACTCCCCCTCATGAAACTTTTTGGGGGCAAACCTTTTATCGTAAGCTTACATCATTCGTTTCTGGTACATTTGACCATGACAGATAGCTTTCAACCTCTTCTCTTCAATCAAATTTAACTGATCATATCAGGATTGGATCCATTTGCCTCATCTAATTTCAGCTCTGACAAGACTCGAAGGGAGGAAATCTCAACTTCGATGGGTAAAACCTCCTCCATTCCGTAAATCAAAGAGAAAGGAGTTGCCTCGGTAGAGGTATTAATCGATGTTCAATAAGCATAGAGCAAATGGTAACTTCTTGTGCCAATCTTTATGGGTCTCAATTATTTTTCCCACAATCTTCTTGATATTCTTATTAGTCACCTCAACTGCACCATTCATTTTTGGGCGATATGGTGAGGAGTTGTGCTGTTTAATTTTGAACTGACTGTAGATCTCTGCTATCGTGCTGTTGTTCAAGTTTAATGCATTGTCCGATATGATCCTTTCTGCCATTCTATACTGGCATATGATCTCCTTCTTTAAGAACTTGCTGACTGTCGACTTGGTGACATTGGCATGTGAAGCAGCCTCTACCCACTTGGTGAAATAATCTAAGACCACAAAGATGAATTGATGCCCATTAGAGGATTTTGGCGAGATTGGCCCAATTACATCCATGTCGAGGTCATAACATGAAGAGGTGAAGGAGGTACATGAATTTTGTCTCCATAAATTTAGCACTTATGACATTTCTTGGCATAACTGATACAATACCCTTCTATGGTGGACCAATAATACCCGAATCTCATGATTTTCCTGGTCATTGTAAAACCATTAGCATGTGTTCCATAGACACCTTCATAGATTTCTTCTAAGATTTTTTTAGCTTCGACAGCGTCTACATATCTTAGTAGCACCTAATCCTTTCTTCTTCTATATAGGATCTTCCAATTTAAGACATAGTCATTGGCCAACTTTCTCAATGTTCTTTTGTCATTCTTGGTTTCTTAGTCAGGGTATTCACGATTCTTCACGTATTGCAGTATATCATGATACCAAGGGTGATAATCTCTTTCTTCTTCTTCTTTGTCGATATTGTGACAATGAGTCGGAGCCTCATATATACTTATTTGGATAGGTTTCATATCCTCCTGTTTGTTTATTTTAACCATGGGAGCTAAAGTAGCTAGGGCATCAGCCATCTGATTTTCGTCTCTCGGGAGGTAACAGAAAGTGATATTGTCGAACTCCTCAATTAACTCCAGGACCAGTCTTTTATAGTCAATCAACTTGGGATCTCTGGTCTCTCATTCCCCTTTTAGTTGATAGATCACTAGTGTAGAATCTCTATATACCTCTAACACTTTGATCTTGCTAACTATGGCTGCACGAATCCCCATGATACATGCTTTGTATTTAGCCCTATTGTTTGTGCAATCAAAATCTAATTTGCAAATAAATGGATAATGATCTCCATTTGGGATACCAAGACTGCCCCAATTCTATTACCAACAACGTTTGATGCTCTATCGAAGTTTAGTTTCCAAGGACGACCTTCTAGAACGTCTTCTTTAGTGTTTGCCATATACATTAGATCTTCATTTGAGAAGTCAAAGTTCAAAGGCTCATAATCTTTTAGAGCTCTACTGGCTAGAAAGTCTATTATTGCACTCCCTTTTACTACTTTCTGGTTCACATAAACTATATCAAATTCAGAAAGCAGAATTTACCATCTAGCCATTCTTCCATTCAAAGCATTCGACTCCATCATGTACTTTAGTGGGTCTAGTCTCGAGATTAGCCAAGTGGTATGGTACAACATGTACTATCTCAGTCTCCGAATTGTCCAGATCAAGGCACAACATAACTTTTCAATTGGCAAATATTTCATTTCACACTCAGTGAATTTCTTATTGAGGTAGTATATCACTCATCATATTGGCCAAGCACACATCCCATAGAATTATCAAATACTGTCAAATACAGAATCAATGGCTTATTTGGACTAAGTGGTGTCAATACTAGGGCATTAGACATGTATTGTTTTACCTTGTCAAAAGTTTTCTGGCATTCGCCATCTCATTCACCTGGATTGTGTTTCTTAAGAAAACGAAATATGAGGTCACATTTCTCAGTTAGTTGTGAAATGAACCAGGCAACGTAATTTAGTCTTCCTAGGAAACCTCAAACTTATTTTTGAGTACGCGGTGGAGACAATTCTTGTATAGCCTTGATTTTTTCTGGGTCAATCTCAATCCTATTTTCACTGACTACGAATCCTAGCAATTTTCTTGACTTAGCCCTGAAGGTGCACTTTGCGGGATTGAGTTTTAATTGGAATTTTCTCAATCTCAAAAATAAATTCCTCAAGACTTGTACATGTTCCTCTTTGTTTGGGATTTGGCGATCATATCGTCAACGTAAACCTCGATTTCCTTGTGCATCATGTCATGAAACAGGGTTACCATGGCTTTCTGATATGTCGCTCCCGCTTTTTCAGACCAAATGGCATCACTTTATAGCAAAACGTTCCCCACATGGTTACAAATGTGGTCTTATACTTGTCCTCAGGATGCATCTTTATCTGTTGTATCCTGAGAAGCCATCCATGAAGGAGAATAATGAGTAACCTGCCACGTTATCTACTAAGGTGTCGATGTGAGGTAATGGGAAATTATCCTTCAGGCTGGCTTTGTTCAGGTCCCTGTAATCTATGCACATTCGTACTTTCCCATCTTTTTTAGGGACGGGGACGATATTGGCTACCTATTCTGAGTATTTAATGTAACAACCCTTTTTAGACCCTAGTTAAAATAGTGGTTTCGAGACCATAAATCCGAGGTTAGAAAAATATTTTAATATTATTTTTAGTTTTTAAAATATGTGATTGAGCATGTGTGAAAATTCTGTGTGAAATTTTTTTTTGATTGTGTGCTTAATTTGCAAAAAGGACTTAATCGCATAAAATGCAAAAGCTGTGTGCTGATTGTTAAAGTGCTTATTTGGCATGGCTTTTTAAATAAGGATTCCTTATGTGGTAATTTGACCTTTGATAGTGGAAGTTAACATATATAGTCATTAAATGAATGAAATAATAATGTTTTAAAAAAGGGTAAAATGGTAAATGGCATAATAATATTTATTAAATAAAACAAATAAGAAAAACAAGCCATTGTCATCTTTATGGTTGCCGAATTTGCTAAGAAAAAAATAAAAAAAAAAGCTTAAGGGTTTCGGCTAGAAGTTAGCTCAATCAATGTATATTTTGAGCTCGATTTTTGATGATTTCTACGTTTTTGTGATCATTGCTTAGTGTATTATCAAGCCCATACTTTAATTTTAGAATTTGATAGTGATTTTGTAAAATGCCATTGATGAATGCTTGAGATTTTTGATAATTGATGGTGAAATATGAAAGTTTGATGTTGGGTTAACATATTTTGTCATTGAATTTTTGGTGAAATTGGCTATTTTGGACTAAATTGTGAAAATGAGAAATTAGAGGACTAAAATGTGAAATAAATGAAATGTATGGGCTTGTATGAGCATAAGGAGAATTCGGCTAGGCATATGTGAGGTGAAATTATGTGAATTTGATGATTTTATGAATTAGGGACTAAAGTGTTAAAATGTGAAAATATGAGGGTTATTTTGTAAAATGTCTTAAATATGTGTGTTTGGAATAAATTGAATGATTTGGTGATTGAATGAGTTAAATTTGAATATGTATAGATCAAGAAAAGAGAGATTTGGATCGAGATCGAGGCAAAGATAAAGTGTTCGATTAATCGAATCGTTTTGTTATTTCAAAGTCCGAGGTAAGTTCGGGTATAATACAAATTGTTAAATTCATATCTATGTGTTAATGAATGAATATATGTGATTATTGAATTAGAAATGCTATATGTAGAATTGAGAAATGTGGCACTGTGTGTGCAATACCGAGTTAGATTCGGTTTAAAGTAAAGACACTAAGTGTGCGATGATATTTAAGCTTTGGCTGTGAATTTGGCACTAAGTGTGCGAATAAATCTAACGAATAATGAAGATTTATCAAAATGTGGTATCGAGCATCGAGTAGCAAGAATGGTCAATAACTATGTGTTGGCTAAGGTATGTATGGACCTATGTGGGTGATGATTTTGTAAATGAAAATATGGATGACTGAGTGAGCATACTAGCTATGGATAATATGGTGTATATTTGTAAATTGATCTAAGTGATGGTTTAATTTATGTATTGTAATTGAATTATTAAGTTAAATGTATTATATGACGAACTTACTAAGCTTTAGAGCTTACTATGTGAAGTGTTTCTCTATTTTACAGTGTCTTTTAAGCAAGCTCGGATCTGGGGATCGTCAGTAACTCAATCACACTATCGGCTATCTATTTTGGTATTTTTAGAAAGATGTATATATTTGAATACGGCATGTATAAGCTAGTAGATATGGCATGTTTTGAAGTGTATAAGCTTTTCCATGTGATATGGCTTGGGAGTTGAATGATGTTGGTTCATATGAGTAGGTTATGTGAATGATAAATATGGGATGAGTTAGTAAAAATGGTTATGTATGTTTGATGCTTAAATTGGTTGATAAGTATTGTGGTTTAAATGTGAAATTTTGATATGTATTGCATGATACTTGACTTGTATGATTTGGGATGTGAAATTGGTATTTTAGATGGACTTATTTGAGTTGAAATTGAGTATAGAAATAGATGGTGTGGATGGTGATTAATTGGTGCATATATTGGTATGTTTTGATTGTATTTGAGGCATGATTTGATATTGGTTTGATGCTTTTAGGTGATCCCAAAGTGTGGATGGTAATTTGGCCTTGAAAATGGCCTATAATTACCTACACGGTTGAGCACATGGGCGTGTGGCTTGACAATGTCTTTTGAGTTTGCAAATTGTAACAAGTCAGACTCGACCACGGGATAGACACACGGGCGTGTGACTGGCCGTGTGGTGCAAGTCAGTGTCGATCACGGGTGAGGCACATAGGCGTGTCTTAGGCCGTGTGGACAAGTCAGTATGTATGTCCTATTTTGCCAAGGCTTGGACACATGGGCGTGTCCTAGGCCGTGTAAGGCACACGGTCTACCCACACGGGCATGTGACCTCTGTAGCTTTGAAAAATGTTTGATTTTTTCAGAAAATTTCTATGTGTTCGGTTTAGTCTCAACCCCTTTCTATCACGTGTTTAAGGTCTCGTAGACCTCATTAAGGGACTACATGCATATATTTTAATATGTTTTGACGATGATAGACTTTGTGTTGTAAAATGATTGTAAATGTTCTGGTATGATCGATAATGCCTCTTAACCCTATTTTGGTGACGGTTACAAGTTAGGGGTGTTACATTTAACCACTTGTAAGAAACCAACATTAAATTACTTCTTGGCCTCTTCTTTTAATTTCAGCAAAACATCGGGCCTTATCCTTCAAAGTTTTTACTGGACTGGCTCGCACTCTTCTTTTATGGGTAGTCAGTGTACTACGATATCAGTATGTAGAACGAGCATATCTTGATACGACCATGCGAAAATATCTTTGAATTCTTAAAGTAACTCAGTGAGGTCTCACTTTGTTTCTTCGGCGATGTAAGCTCCAATCTTCACTTTTTTCTTTTCTTGACTGTCTCCCAAGTTCACAATTTCTACTGACTCTTTGTGAGGCAGGATCTGTTTCTCTTCTTGTTCTACCAACCTTAACAAATCTGGAGACAAGTTACAATCTCTGTCATCTTCAAAGTCCCGAGATCCCTCTAGACACATAGAGAGATTCTGGGTCAGTAGCAGCGTCGCTGATGTCGTTGATATCTGGAGACCTGTTGTAGGCATGAAGGAATATTCCAAAGAATAAATGAATCTAAGAATAGATATTTATGTGGTATGAAAATGAATGAAATGAAGGAATAAAAGAATATTTGCTCAAAGTGAGACACAAAAATGCATTTTTCATTGAAATAAAGATGTTAGACATAAGCCTATTTTACAAAAGGATTCTTATTACTTCTAGGCTTAAATCAACAAGCGTGTTTTGAACATTATTCTAAATCAACTCTAAAAACTATAGGAATCTCTTCCGCAATCCAATTGTTCAAAACACTTCCAGGTTCATAAGGGCAAATGCCTGATAAATTTTCTCTTCCAATTCCTTCTTCGGATATAGCATTGATGCTCCAATTTCCAAACATTCCTTCCGGGCCTTTAGTATATTCAAAGAGTTCTAGTTCCTTATTGTCCATCAGGCCTTACACCAAGGCTCTGAATTCCCTACACTTTTGAATCTCGTGAGCCTCTTCATCATGGAACTTACAGTAATTCCTTGCTTCTCTGGGTTTCTCCGCTAAATCCTGTGTGATTAATCCTTCTTCTACCATTTTCTTCAAAACCCCTCTCAGTGGGGTTTTCACTTCTGCTATATTCATCTTGTTTCTCTTCCCTGCATTTTCAATTATCGTGTTTACCCCTTTGTCAGAATGGTTGGGTAACAGATTTCTGCACCAAATGGATTATCGAATTTCACAATACCCATTTTGATGAGTCTTTCGATTATCTTTTTGAAAGCGGTGCAGTTCTCAATCGAGTGTCCCGTGATTCCCGCGTGGTACTCGCATTGGGCGTTCGTTTCATACCATTTGGGGTATAGGAGCTGCATAGGTTTTAGGTAGAAAGGGGATACTACATGTGCATCAAACAAACTTTGGTACAACTCCCTATACGTGATTGGGATGGGCGTGAACCAGAGTTTTTCTGAGTTTGGTCTTGGATTAAGTTCTTGCCTTGGGGGGATTTGATGGCTAATAGTTGTCGTCATTGGTTGGCTTACGGTGATCGGCTTTAAATAGCCCTTGTTATATATACTCGCATTATTCACCTCATTTTCCCTCTTTTTCGGGGCCTTTAAAGTATTGATTTGGGAGCTCTTCTATCGCCTTTTTTTGTTTCTAATGATCTTCAAATTGTTTTGGGAGCTCCACTCTCGCCTTTTTTTGTTTCCACTACATCATCCAGATCAAGGACAACAGGATTGATTATATTATTCCCTAGACTAGAATCTGAACCTGTCGGAAGTTCACCGGTGTTGTGGTACCGATCTGGTATTGGGGTCTAATGTTAACGGACACCTTTTGTGGATACGCGTTTGGTTGTGCTTGGGTGCTTGTTGGGGTAAAGCCTGGAGGATAAGCAGGGTCCTCGTTATCGTCCTCGGAATTGACCATAGGGCTTTTTCCTTTTTCTAATCTAGCCAGCAACTAGGTTAACTGGCTCATCATATTTCTTTGGAATTCTAGCATCTGATCCCTCATATCTTGTTGAATTTTGGCTAATTGCTCTTGTATCTGTATTTGTATTTGCTCTAATCTCTCCAAACTTTGGTCCATTGCTTTAGTTTTTCCTCGTGTACTGTAACGATATTCCAGGGTAACTTCTATGATTTTAAGGTTTTTCGTGAGTTTTATTGCATATGATGCAATGCAATGCTAATGCATGAAATGAATGCAAAAAAGAGGCGTTAATTCTGATTCAATTCTATTAGAACAATTTTTCTAGAAAACAAATTTCTTTACATAAAACGGATACATATATGGCCTTGCCCTCATATTCCAAGCAAAGACATCGATCTTTTTCTTTATAACCTGATGTTAAGATAAAATCTCTCGAACTTTCCAATGGATGCTTTTACTAGCTCTTTTTTGCTTGATCCGGGCTGCGACCTATTGTTCACTCATCCCCATGAGGCTCGTTAGCATTTTTAAAAAGTTGGGATGTTGACGGCTCTTGAATAATCTTTGTCAGCTTGAATTTTTAGACAACGAAGCAAAGTTGCATACTCTTCCGTCAGACTATCACCCTTCTCTCGTGTTTTCTCAAACCATATTCAGACAGCCGTATTGTCATCCACTTTATCAAGAAATCCATTTTCCATGACAAACTCTCTATTTAGCAACTGAACGTGAATCAAAACTTCTTTTTTATGATGAAAATGAAAATCAATCATAACCAAAACAAAAGAAACACGTCAGTACAAAAAACATAAATGACAAACAGAGCTCCTATTTGGGTGACTACTAGGGTTTGGAGTGGTTCTACCCAGGGTGGGCTCTTAAGGCTTGCTATATGGGGTTTGGTTCTAGAGTAAAGGTACCTGAACCAGTAGATTCCTCGATCTTCACCCATTATAGGCTCATATGGACCAAGTTCAGTTCAGGGGAATACATTTCCCTATAACCATGCGAAGATGAAAATCTCATGAAGACATAGGTACGCATGTATCCCGAAAGTGATCCACTATCCCATGTAGAGGTGAAAACCTTACGAAGGAGTAGTTTCTCACTCCCACTTAAAAGGGTATAATCGAGCGGTCATGTAATGCAATATGCGAAATATATCAAAAGGCTCAAACCAATAAAGCAAACATATTATAACAAAGACTACAAAAATGACGGATGAAATGCAACAAAAGGATAGTAAATTTAAATTGAATTTTCAATTTTCAAAAAATAAATAGAAAATAATCAATTTGCGGCTTAACTCTCTTATTTTGTCCCTAGTGGAGTCGCCAAGCTGTCGAAACCTTTTTTTTTTTTTTTGAAAAAGGGTTGAATTTGATTTTTGAAAACAAAAAAATGAGAGTCGCCACCAATCCTTTTTGATGAGGTGTGATCGGGTCACCTCGTAAGATGATTGTTTTTAATAAACGGTTTGATTTATTAAAACAACACTTTTGGTCTATGAAATTCAGAAAGATGGGTTCGGGAGTCGATTACGCGCGAGGAAGGATTGACACCCTCGTAACACCCAAAATTGGTACCTAGTTGATTAATTAGTGTCTAGTGTCGAAGATTGAAAACTTTGAAGAGATTTAAAATATGATCCTTTGTTAAAATATCGCTTAATTGAAAATTTTCTGAGAAAAGGGCGTATCCCACGTTAATCGGGGAAAAGAATTATATCCTGTAAGTTAGGACACAATATCTTAAATCCCCAAAAAGAGAATAAACATTGAAAATTATTTATTTTGGAAGATGTTTGATTATCTCGGTTTTAGAAAGAAATCATATTCCGTAAGTTAGAACACAATCTTTTCATAATTCCCGAGATTATTTAAAAAATTTACAACGTTCGTTTGTTCGAATTTATCGAGAAAGTCGAAATCCCGTAAGTTAGGGAATGACCTTTCGAAATAAAAAAAAAAACGTGGAATATTGCTTATTTTAAAGGGCACAATTGTATGTATCAAGTGAAAGATTAATGTAATACCAATTGTAAATAAATCACGATGATAACATGCGTAATAAAATAAATGCGTAAAAATAATAAAAAGACAAGCATAAAACAAAGGAATTAACGCAACAAATGAGATGATTATAGATAAAAGAGAAAAAAAGTAAAAAGTAAAAATAGTAAATAATTACGTAAATAAATGATATATAAACGACTTGAGAAATAATAATATTAATAAGTATAAAAATAATAAAGTTTGAAATTAAAAAACGATATAAATAACAAATAATAAACATAATATTAGTAACAAAAGTAAATAATCTAAATGTGAAATTATAAGAGGATATAAGTAAATATAATAAAATGATAAAATAAATATATTTACGTAAAACATTAGGTAAACAAACAAAAAGAAGTATTATAATAATAATAATAATAATAATAATAATAATAATAATAATAATACAATGGTAAATTAATTTGTTTAAAAATAAAATAGCAAAAATAACCAAAAAAAGGACTAAAATTGAACTCAAAACAGAAATTTGGGGCAAATTAGAAATAAATAAAAAGGACTAAATTGAATGCGCGAATAACAAGGAGGGACCAAAATGGGAAATAATCCCCACTCTCCAAAACGCACAACTTCAAAGTGGACCAAAATGTAATCGAAATAAATTGTGGGGCAAAAATTAAAATAAAAAAACTTAATTGTAAAACAATTAAAAAACGGAAGGGCTAAAGGTGCAATTAGCCCTTTCGTAAAAAACACGCGGATCCTAGGCATAGAGCGGGTTGGATCTCAGGTTAGAGGGGTTAAACGATGTCGTTTTATGCCAGAGGGTGTTAAGCCAAAACGGCATCGTTTTATCCCGCTATTTAAATCAATTTTTTTTGCCCAAAAAATTCATTTTTTGCCCTTTTCTTTAAAAAAATTCAAAAACTCTCAAAAAACACTCTCCCCCTCTCCAAGTCTGGTCAAGTTTTCGATGAACTGTCGTCGCACCGATCACTGGTGGTCGGTGATGACGTCGCCATCTGCGGCGGCGATAAGGCCAAAGGCTGCCCCTTTTTCCGGCGAAGTCAAAAAAAGATATGTTTTTCTTTTTTATTACTCTTTCTTGAGATTTATGTATATACATAAATAGTTTTAAAAAAGAGAAATAAAGAAATATGTACATATATAAGTAGTTCGAAAAAGGAAAAAACAAGAACATGAAAATGAAAAAAAAACTTTAACACATTGGGACCTTGTTTCTTTCCTTCGAATATTTGCTGTTTCTTTTTGTTTGTATGCTTGAATCTTTTCTCTCTTTTTTTTTTTTGTATTTCAAAAGTCCCCCCTTTTACATTGATGTTTTCACGACCTTTATAGCCGAACAAATACATTATTTTTATGTATTTCTGCCACTATTTGCTTACTGTTTCATTACTGTTTCTTACTTCTGCTTTGCGTGTTTGCTTCATTTTTGCAGGGTGATTGAGTCAACGGTGGCAGAGTTGGTAGCAGAGAAGGGCAGCAAAGGGTGTAGCACTGGAGGCTGTTAGGGATTAGGGTTTCAGTTTTTACTGAAACTAGGTTTAGATTTTTGGGCCACTGGGCTTGAATATTGGGCCATTGGTTTTTAGTTCGGGCTTCTTGATTTGGGCTTCAGATTTGTTTGTAAAATGGACTTTTTGTATTGAATTGTTTAATTGTATTGGGCCCGAGCAAAATTTGGGTTTCTCGGGTACCTTTTAGGATATAGATATATATAATTTGTGGACACATTTTCAATGAGTGCCTAGACCAGTGCCAATTGGGAGTAACATTAGCTATACAAAAAATCTGTCATGTTTTTGTTGGCAAATTTTGACAATAAATATCTTAAGATTGTAATTTTGTAACACCCCCAAACCCGGCCCACGAGCCTTGACCGGATCTGGTATGTCACTGCGAAAAACATTTGCGAAGAATTTGTCTTAAAGGTGAAAACGTGAGAATTTGTGAACTTTAATAAAACATTGTGTATTTAAAAGCCCATTAAAATTTAGTTGTTATAAATTCCCAGATTAAAACTTTTACATAAGTTATTATAATATAAATCAATTCAAAATATTTTTCCATCATTAGTTCAATTAATAAAATAAACTTCAAACCGTAAATAAAGTTTCTCAAATACCATAAGTGGCCCTTATTACATCAAATAAATTCCCAAAATATTGAAAATATAAAATGTATAAAAATAAGAAAATCAACTTCTGCATGGGCCACCTTGTATCCACTCCAACCCGGTCCAAGCTTTATGCATCACTTGTAAGGTTTGAGAAATATTGGGTGAGTCAAACAGACTCAGTGCATAGTTATTTCACATGTCTCCATACATATGGGCTTGGCCCATATCCACACAAATCCACATAACCACCATGCAAAATGCATCCCAACCTAACCTAAGTCCATCCGTTACACCTACCTTAGCAGACTGCTTGCTCAAGGTCAGTGGCTAGCCACCGATCACCTAAGTGATCCCACATATCAATCACCACGGTGATGCACACAGCTATCAACCGCCGAGATGGGCACCTAGCCAACACCTCCCTTGATGAAGCACATAGCTACCATCAAGCGCTAATGTAGCACAAGGCTAACATTAGACCACGTACATAAATATGTACACCCTTTCCTTCGATAGTCACATCCCAAGCCCCATGTATCATGCCACAATATCATTAAAATAAGTATACATCACATGCCATCTCAATTTCATACACATACCATAGGCAAATTAATGTCATAAAGCACTGACCTGATAAATCGATTACCCATTATGGGTATCCACCATCCTAGCCCTTATTTTGGCTATCATTCACATTATACACATATTCATAATAATACATTTAAACATTCATTTAAGCATTCAAGGGACAGTACGATAACTACGCACCTGTTTGGCACAATCGATCAAATCTCGAAACTCTACGTCTAAACGATTTGCACCCAACCTTGTCGAATCCTCCTACACAACCTTTTGTCAAAATCGACTAACACTAAAACCAATTATGGCCTATAGCTGAAAGTCACTACTGCCTTACCTTACGGATCTAAATCCCGAAAACCTCCACTTGCCTTAAAAGTTGTCGAAATCCCTATATGCCACATGTTAGATTCGGCTATACAATAAATCCATATAAAATGGCCCTTGGCCGAATAGCACATACCACTTAGCTTGATCACTGCAAATCCCGTAAACCTCCTTCACGCTAGCTGCATAACCACGAGACTAAAGCTTAATGAACATTTGGCCATCCACACAGATCAAGGCCTAATCTCTTGTTTCGGCACACCAAAGGAAGAGAAGGAAAAATCGATTGATAATGAAAGAACACTTACCACTACACACGTTGCTTTGAAGAGAAAGAATCACACTACCTCTTTCGGCTTTTTAAGACTTGCGACAAAAAGAGAGAGTGAGGCCACTATGGGATTCAGCTATGGCTTCTAAATGGCAAGGGTTATTCTACTATCCAAGAAAATATGTAGAATTAAAGTTGAAGAAAAGAGAAAGAATAGGAAAAGAAGTGAGAAGCAATTCTACTCAAAGAGAGAATTAGAGGAACAATTTTGGCCAAGGAAAATAAAATGAAGAAAAGAATAGCTTAAAAAATGGTCACCCTATTTATAGAACTCAAATTCTAGCACTCCTACCTCCTCTCAAATTCCACTTCCTTCTCCTATAATAACTCTTGAACACATATTCAAAAAAAATAAATCTATAATTATCTTCATCTATCAACTTAAAATAAATCCACCTTTATCAACTTAATTAATAAAATAAAATTATCTATCATTAATCCCTTATCAAACTCCTAAATCATCTCTTATCTACCTATAAAAGAATAATAAAAATAAATTAACAATTATCTACTACTTATCTAGCCAAAATTCAAAATAAAATCCAGCTTAATCCTTACCCAATTAGAGGTCCAATTGCCATCCATTACTTCCTTCTCTCTTGGCGCCAAAAGCCAAAAATAAAACACCCAACTGCTGCTCACACACCTTGAACCCAAGACCTGCTGGAACCCTTAACTGCAGGTAATGCCCCAGGCCACTTTGCCAAGGCGCCTCTTTGTGACATAATTCACCCTGAATTTCTTTTAAGACCTACTTAGCCCAAGTGCCTTCTTCTTTGCACAAAATAAAATGCCCTTTCTTGCTTCCTTCGCAACTCGAACACAGGCCTTCATTGCCATAAGCCACATATAGCGCCCCAAGCCACTCTGCCTTGGCCTTCTTTTATGACATAAGCTCGCCACAATTTATTTTAAAGCCTCCTTCCCTAGCTCCCTCTTATCTTAACGCCAAAGCAAAATAAAAACACGCCCATGCCGCCAACGGGATTCGAACCAAGGCCCTTGTCTAGGCGTAATTTCTAGGCCCTTAAGTGGCGCATGGAAGCCACTTTACCAAGGCCTGTTTTATGTCCAAACACTCCCACAACTTTTCTTAAGGCTACCTTAGCCCACTCCCCTTTTTACTTAAAACCAATAATTTTCCAAAGCTTCCACCTTCATCCTAGAATTTCCAAAGCCCTCAAACACCTCCAAACACCCTCACTAAGCCCACTAACACATGAATTATGCACTAAATGCATAACCCCTAATCTGGATATTACGCTTCTACCCTCCTTAAAAATAATTTCGTCCTCGAAATTACTTAGCTAATTGCACTCCTACTCACTACACTATGCTTACGTCAAGACTCTAATCTTATAAAATATCATACTTCCTATGCACAATCTCTAAGTTCACATGCAAGGCTTCAACACTTCCACT
Source organism: Gossypium rotundifolium (assembly GCA_025506655.1). NCBI lineage: Eukaryota > Viridiplantae > Streptophyta > Magnoliopsida > Malvales > Malvaceae > Gossypium > Gossypium rotundifolium. The sequence continues at coordinate 184,842,354 of CP106727.1, read as the reverse complement.
AACGATACAAGAAAACTATACAACAATCAAAGCAATTAAGGGTATTCCAAAAATAAGGAACGCATCACCGTCACATCCGGCACATCACTCTCCTCGCGACAACCGACTGCATAAACCAACCTTGGCGCCTCGCTTCGCTCCTTCACAGATCTCGCTTGGTGCTCCATGACCTCGGCCTGAACCATTTCCTCCATGGTTCGAACCACGACCCTTGTCGCTAGCTAACCACTCCTGCCCGGCTGCACTCCTCCTTGACCTTCTGTTCGAGCCCTATTCAGATCCTAAGGATAGTCTTTAATCAAATGAGTCTTAGACTTACATCTAAAACACTCCCGATTCTGATTCAAAGACTCGCCAACATGATACCTCCGCATTGAGCACATGGATCGTCTGGATTTCCGATGGCGGCTTAGCAACACGAACAGAATTCTCGACCCTCGGTCTTTTCTGAAAGTTCTCAGATGATTCTGACGATCCAAAACTTCTCTCATCCCGATTCCTCTCCTTATCTCTGTTCTGCTTCACAGAGTCCTTAATCCCTTCAGCTACCTTAGCCTTCTCTACTAGCACAGCGAACTCCCGCTCCTGATGTGGAGCTATCAACAACCTCAGGTCGTCTCTCAATCCGTCCTCGAACCGGACACACCGCTCATGCTCCGTAGCCACTACTCCTCGAGCATATCGGCTTAACCTCAAGAATTCAGCTTCGTACTCCGCTATGGACTTGTTCCCTTGAACCAGCCCCAGAAACGCCTTCCTTTGCGCATCAATATAGTGAGTACCAACGTACTTCTTCTGATACGCCGCCTTAACATATTCCTAAGTGAGATCCTCAGCTGTGGCCCCATCTCGAACTGTGAGCCACCATTGATACGCTTCATCGCGTGAAAGGCCACCATTCTTTCATTTTCTCCTCGGTGATCGATCCACTTATCCATAATTCGCTCGGTCGCCTCCAACCAATACTCGGCGATCTTGGGTGCCACACGGATACTCCACGAAACACTTCACTCCATTGGCTCGAGTCGCTCGGTATAGACTTCTAGCTCTCATATTTCCACCGCTCCACCACCATCTCAAGAACTCGCATGACCGCTCATGACATACAAGATCATCCCCATTTGATCTTCTGCTCAACACTAAAAATTGGTGGTAATAGCGGTGGTACCCCATTCTCGGATCCTTGATCCGACCTAACGGTTCAGACACGGCCATTCTACCTCTATCAAGTCCCACGGCGACCTCGTCCTCTAGAACTCATGTCTAACGTCGCGATTTAATCGATTAAAAGTTTTATGCATTAGAAATTTTGTTTCACTTGCTTATCCACGAGCAAATTTTATGATAAAGTTTCCGAAGTAGTTCTTTCGATCAATCAAAGTTTCAGCTTTAAGTTCACTACTCTAATTCGAGAATCACATTCTCATTCACATTCATCCACAACATTCACTTCACTACTTTGGGCATTTCGATCATTCCCTACCCTGTGGGTAATTTCGTCATTTTTCCTATAGGGGTATTTCTAATAAATCGGGTCAATTTGAAAATCACAAAAGTTATTTCGAAATTTTCCAAACTCATGGGTATTTTTGAAAGAAAGATTTTCCAAACCCGGGTATTGCAGAAATTTGCAGAAATCAGGGTTATTTTGGTACTTTCATAAACTAGGGTAATTTGGTAAATTTCCAAATCGAGGTATTTTGAATTTTCACAAAATAGGGTTTTCGGATACTTTTGCAAAGTAAGAAAGTTTTATTAAAATCGAGGTAGTATGGTAATAAATTTTTTTCCAAGCAAGGGTATTTTAGTAATTTTACAACCAAGGGCATTTTGTAATTTTGTAAATTAGAGATATTTTGGAAAAATTTTCACAATAATATTTTGCTAAATTAAAAGGGTAATTTAGGATTTTAAAACTAGGGTTTCCATAAAAGTACAGTTAGTCCCTTTCGGGTTTTAATTATTAGGTTTAGCAGTGAATAAGTCCTCTTGGTTAGGATGAACCGCATCTGCACTGTGTAGGATTCGAGTAAAGAGGAGGTGAGTCACTCGGACCGCTTAAATACCAAGCTCTTCCGAATCCACTCCTGACATGCGTATAATGGTTGCCACACCTAACTCGGCAACTTACTTCACAGTTTGTTCTATTGCTTTTAAGTCTTATGCATGTGTTTGAGTGCACTAGCCCTAGGGTTCAATAGATCCTAGTTCACTAATCTACGTTCCCACAAAAGCCCATCTGAGATCACATATTCAAATCACTTCAATAGTCGAGGTACTTACCGGTGGACTTGGTAGGAGGTGCAGTGCCATGCCGAATAAACTCGAAATAAAAGTCCATATTTTGAAAAGCCCATTTTTGAAAATCATTTTGCCCAAAACCTCAAAGTCGAGTTTTGAACAAGGCTCGATATAAATCAGAACACCCCAAACCCGCCCACGAGCCTTGACCGGATCTGGTATGTCACTGTGAAAAACATTTATAAGAATTTGTCTTAAAGGTGAAAACGTGAAAATTTGTGAACTTTAATAAAACATTGTGTATTTAAAAGCCCATTAAAATTTAGTTGTTATAAATTCCCAGATTAAAACTTTTACATAAGTTATTATAATATAAATCAATTCAAAAATATTTTTCCATCATTAGTTCAATTAATAAAATAAACTTCAAACCGTAAATAAAGTTTCCCAAATACCATAAGTGGCCCTTATTACATCAAATAAATTCCCAAAATACTGAAAATATAAAATGTATAAAAATAAGAAAATCAACTTCTGCATGGGCCACCTTGTATCCACTCCAACCCGGTCCAAGCTTTATGCATCACCTGTAAGGTTTGAGAAATATTGGGTGAGTCAAACAGACTCAGTGCATAGTTATTTCACATGTCTCCATACATATGGGCTTGGCCCATATCCACACAAATCCACATAACCACCATGCAAAAATGCATCCCAACCCAACCTAAGTCCATCCGTTACACCTACCTTAGCAGACTGCTGCTTTCAAGGTCGTGGCTAGCCACCGATCACCTAAGTGATCCCACATATCAATCACCCACGGTGATGCACACACTATCAATCGCCGAGATGGGCACCTAGCTAACACCTCCTTGATGAAGCACATAGCTACCATCAAGCGCTAATGTAGCACAAGGCTAACATTAGACCGCGTACATAAATATGTACACCCTTTCCTTCGATAGTCACATCCCAAGCCCCATGTATCATGCCACAATATCATTAAAATAAGTATACATCACATGCCATCTCAATTTCATACACATACCATAGGCAAATTAATGTCATAAAGCACTGACCTGATAAATCGATTACCCATTATGGGTATCCACCATCCTAGCCCTTATTTCGACTATCATTCACATTATACACATATTCATAATAATACATTTAAACATTCATTTAAGCATTCAAGGGACAGTGCGATAACTACGCACCTGTTTGGCACAATCGATCAAATCTCGAAACTCTACGTCTAAACGATTTGCACCCAACCTTGTCGAATCCTCCTACACAACCTTTTGTCAAAATCGACTAACACTAAAACCAATTATGGCCTATAGCCGAAAGTCACTACTGCCTTACCTTACGGATCTAAATCCCGAAAACCTCCACTTGCCTTAAAAGTTGTCGAAATCCCTATATGCCACATGTTAGATTCGGCTATACAATAAATCCATATAAAATGGCCCTTGGCCGAATAGCACATACCACTTACCTTCATCACTGCAAATCCCGTAAACCTCCTTCACGCTAGCTGCACAACCACGAGACTAAAGCTTAATGAACATTCGGCCATCCACATAGATCAAGGCCTAATCCCTTGTTTCACACCAAAGGAAGAGAAGGAAAATCGATTGATAATGAAAGAACACTTACCACTACACACGTTGCTTTGAAGAGAAAGAATCACACTACCGCTTTCGGCTTTTTAAGACTTGCGACAAAAAGAGAGAGTGAGGCCACTATGGGATTCGACTATGGCTTCTAAATGGCAAGGGGTTATTCGGCTATCCAAGAAAATATGTAGAATTAAAGTTGAAGAAAAGAAAAGAATAGGAGAAGAAGTGAGAAGCAATTCACTCAAAGAGAGAATTAGAGGAACAATTTTCGCCAAGGAAAATAAAATGAAGAAAAGAATAGCTTAAAAAATGGTCACCCCTATTTATAGAATACAAATTCGGCACTCCTACCTCCTCTCAAATTCCACTTCCTTCTCCTATAACAACTCTTGAACACATATTCAAAAAATAAATCTATAATTATCTTCTATCTATCAACTTAAAATAAATCCACCTTTATCAACTTAATTAATAAAATAAAATTATCCATCATTAATCCCTTATCAAACTCCTAAATCATCTCTTATCTACCTATAAAAGAATAATAAAATAAATTAACAATTATCTACTACTTATCTAGCGAAATTTAAAATAAAATCCAGCTTAATCCTTACCCAATTAGAGGTCCAATTGCAGTCCATTACTTCCTTCTCTCTTGGCGCCAAAAGCCAAAATAAAACACCTAATCTGCTGCTCACGCCTTGAACCCAAGACCTCTTTGGAACCCTTAATGCAGTAACGCCTGTGCCACTTTACCAAGGCACCTCTTTGTGACATAATTCACCACAATTTCTTTTAAGACCTACTTAGCCCAAGCGCCTTCTTCTTTGCACAAAATAAAATGCCCTTTCTTGCTTCCTTCAAGAACTCGAACACAGGCCCTCATTGTCAAAAGCCACATATAGCGCCCAAGCCACTCGCCATGGCCTTCTTTTATGACATAAGCTCGCCACAATTTATTTTAAAGCCTCCTTCTCTAGCTCCCTCTTGTCTTAACGCCAAAGCAAAATAAAAACACGCCCATGCCGCCAACAGATTCAACCAAGGCCCTTGTCTAGGCGTCATTTCAGTGCCCTTAAGTGGCACTGAAGCCACTTTACCAAGGCCTGCTTTATGTCCAAACACTCCCACAACTTTTCTTAAGGCTACCTTAGCCCAGCTCCCCCTTTTTTACTTAAAAACCAATAATTTTCCAAAGCTTCCACCTTCATCCTAGAATTTCCAAAGCCCCTCAAACACCTCTAAACACCCTCATTAAGCCCACTAACACATGAATTATGCACTAAATGCATAACCCCTAATCTGGGATATTACAAATTTCTTTTGATACTTGGGATATATGTCAGCCAACCCTTGATATCTATGCTTCACTTAGCAAGAGATCTTGGAAATTTGTTTGGATTGGATCGGAGCAATTATTATCCCTTAACTTATGAATCGGATCAAATCAAGCCATAGAAAGAAGAATCCTTCATCTTATGTTGTTTACAAGATATTATGTTGTGTATTTTATCCCTCTAATTTGAAGGGATAATTTATTGTAACAAATTTATTATGTTAGCAAGTCTCATTTACTTATATATGGTGAGGACTTGTATACGATTTATATAGAGAGAAAACACTTTAATTTGTTTAGCGAGTGACATTTTGGTGAGTGCGTTATTCTGTTATAATCAAGTAAGTGACTTGGTTAGAGTCCTAAATTTTCAATGGGAGAACTTAGTGGTGAGATACTTAGATTTTAAGTACAAAAATGAGAAGTTTAAATTGGTGAAAAGCTTTAAAACATTTGTTATACGATGTGCTAAGATAGTGAATATTCTCTCTGGGCCTACAGATGTAGAGAAACTGCACTGTGTAACATCTTTAGTGTTCTTTATTTTTCTGCACTTTTCATTACAAGTACGTGAAGCAGTTAGCATTGCTTTTAAGCATTATTTCTAGCATGCTCGTATCAATCTTTAAATACAATTTTGACTCAACAAAAAAAAAATTTAGAAAATAAATATAAAAATTATTTTAGATTTTATTAATTGTACATATACTTTTTTTTTAAATGTTAATATATCTAGTTAAAAAAATGTATCAATTATTTTCTTACATGTGTAGCGTTCAAATAATTGCATACATTCACACTTTTAAAAAACTTTATTCATACGATTAGTAAAATTAAATTTTATTTTATATATTTATTTTATAAAATATTTTTTTTTTTTATATAGCTTAAAAGATACCAATATAATTAAAATATTGATACACATCTAATACTTTTAAATGAAAATATTTTTAGACTTTATATAATTTAGAAAATTTGTGTTGAATGAATATAGATAACTATCTGATTCGTTATGCACTTAACTTTTAAATTATTTCTATTAATTTATATTTTAACATTTTAAATTTTATTTAATATTCCTATAAATTTTAATAACTTTTTAAAATTTATAAAAATAAAGTTTAATTTTATAATTTAAAAATGAAGTTTGAAATGAACTAATAGATGATCGTCGAGGTTTGAACCTAGACAATAAGTTGTTCAAGTTTATTCTAATAAAAAAATTTAAGGTAATTTATACAAATAGTCACTCAATTGTATTTGTATTCCTGTTTTGGCCACTCAACTTTTAAAATATTCAATTTAGAAACTAACGTTTGTATTTGTTCCTGTTTTGGTTACTCGTCATTAAATTGATAACGGAAATAATGATATGACCTTTTTCTAACTAATATAATAACACATTTAGTCATCAATACATACGTATTCTATCAATTTGATCCTAATTCTGAATAATTCAATAAATTTAACCATTCATATTTGCAAATTCTATCAATTTAATCCTCAAATATCTTAACAAAAACTTTCAACTTTTAAAATAGGGGTTTACAAATTCCTACTTGTTCTCAAATCGAGCACACCAATTTAGAAACCAAATAGCTAGAAAAGATTAGAGAATCAAACACTCAAACTCCCACTGATGCTTAACCCAATGATCGGCGTTTGGTGCTCTCCTTCCTCCTCTTCCTATATAGCCCCCTTCATTGTTTAAAAAAATAGGTTTAATTCACACTTTAGTCCTTGAAGTATACCGCTTTTCTCACTTTGATCCTTAATTTTTTTTGCGCACTTTAGTCCATAACGTTATCAGACATTCTCAGTTTAGTCCCTAATGTTATCAGACATTCTCAATTCAGTCCTTTGGACATTAAAAGAAACAGCTGGCTAATCATATGCTGCCACATGTCATACGATGATGTCATCATAAAAACCCTTAAAAATCTTTAAAAATTGGAAAAAAATTATTAAAATAGGAAAAAATTATAAAATTACAATAAACATTATAAAAATACTAAAAATTTTACAATATATATTAGAAAGTTTAATATTTTTAAAATTTTATAAATCAAATTTATTAGAGCTTGAACAGAGATCATTGTTTGTTGGAAGGGTATCGGTATCACCTATGATTGTTGTTTTATAATTAGTAGATCTTTTAGGTGATAAATTTGGATAATTTTTTCAAATTATTTAAATAATGAAAAAATATTATTTCAAATAATAATCATTTAAATAATAAATAACATTATTTTCATTATTTAAATAAATTGAAAAAAAACTTATCCAAAATTTATCACCTAAAATTTTAAAAATATTAAAATTTCTAATATGTTTTTAAAAATTTTAGTAAAATTTTATATTTTATACACTTTTGTAATTTTATAATTTTTTCTCTACTTTCTTAATAATTTTTGTAAATTTTATTTTTTTATTTTAAAGATTTTTAAGGATGATGTCATCATCATGTAACACGTGACAATGTATGATTAGCCAAATATTTGAATTGTTAGTTTTTAATGTCCAAAAGACTAAACCAAAGGCGAATCTAGGGGGTTTGGCGGGGGCTCTACCTATCCTAAAATGTAAAATTATTATTTAAGCCCTTAAAATTTTTTTGAAAATTTAAATCAGTAAAGGTAAAATTGCACTTTGGCCCCCTAAAATTTTAAAAATTTGATTTAATCCTTTAAAAATTATAAAGATATAAACTATAAAAAATTAAAATTTCATTCAACCCCCTAAAAAATTGTTTTAGCTTCGCTCCTAGACTAAACTAAAAATGTCTAATAACGTTAAAAACTAAAGTGGACCAAAATAAAAAAGTTAACTATACTGAGTTTGAGCTACCAACAAATCAATCAACCTGTAATAGCCCTATATCGGTTCGACCCAAGAACCTGATATAGGAAAATTACATTTGGTGCCAAAGTGATTTTGCCTAATCACTATTATATTTGAATATTAAAAATAAATTTAGATAATTTATATTTTAGTCCTTACTACTTGAAACACACTTGATCTTCCTAAGTACATGCCATTCTATTCCAAAATTTTGAAACATTCCCTCTTGGCACTTGGAGATGTGATGAGATAGATGCCCACAATCTCAATAACAACTCTTTAAAATCATATAATAGGCAAATTAAATTATAAGGACATATTTATGTCTAGTATCATAACTATCATTTTTTATTTATTAAACAATATCTTAATTCACACAATTACTATAAAAATGGTTATTCACATATCAAACCATATTTATTCGTATAATGACATTAGTCATACAATACTCAATTATCACATAAATCACAATTTATCATACATTTATTTATAACTTATTCAATCTTTATCATTTGCTATTCCATATAGCTTTTCTTCATTTTAATTTATATATCTTCTTACTATATCAATATTCATTTCATGCATTTCATCAATAACCATTTCATAAAATCATTATTTCATATATTTCATTTCTATATCTCAATTCAATAACTTATTATATTTCATATCTAAAACCTTACAACATTAGTCTTTCAATAATTATTTAAACCAACATTTTTCAATAAAACTAATTATAATTAATTCATATGATTATATTCAATTAACTCAAATACTATTTCATTATTTCTAATTTATTTTATTTTCACTTATTATTTCGATAGTTTAACAAATTCATGAACCTTAAGTTCATGCTTCAAATCTCATGTCTCAATTCAATTCACAATTCAACTCATAATTTCTTTCTCGTATTTTTAATAGTACGATCAATCAAATTTATTTAATTTTCTCATTTCAGTTATTCACCCTATTAACAAACTCGGACCTTGGCAGATACACGAAATCCAACCAAACACACCAGTATGGCACATTGTGCCTAAAACGGTACTCAGTACATGATCAATATATCAGAAGCTTGAAACGACACACGTGGTGCCTAATATGACACATAAAGTGCCTGATCGGCAAAGCCGATAAATCCCCGTACTCTTCCAATCCTATTGCATGCCAACTATATCCGAATCAGCCCGACTAGTTAATACGGTATTTCAATCATTTCTCAATTTAATTTCACTTCCATATCAACTTTGTAACACCCCAAACCCAGCCCGGACGTTATGGTGAATCTGGCGATGTCACATTGAAGTGTTTTTGCGAAAACCTTGTTTTCATTGAAAAACCCTTCTTGAAGACTTTTGGAGTAAAAACTCGGTTTAAAGTTGTTTTGCAAAATGATGTGTGTTTAAAATAAATCGGTCTTTTTATTAGGAAATAATTATTTTAAAAGTAAGGCTTTTTACCAGCGGAAGCTTAATTTTGACTAAAAACAATCGTTTTAAGAAAACTTGATATAAGCTTATAAGAAATAAATCCAAGTTCCGTTTATTAAAGTGTAAAGTATAGCAATCAAAGTAACGATAAGCAGAGGGAAGGCCTTATTACAAACCAAACTTAAAATAATCAAATTACTCGAAAACTATAAAGAAAACCAAGTTTAAAACATCTTGTTAACTGGCCACCTCCAAGTCCCTCCATCCGTCGAACCGCCATCGGGATTTCTGAGAAAATAAAAGAGGGGTGAGTTTGAAACTCAGTGTGTACAACCTCAAAAAACAAAACATACAACATTCATTTGGGCTAAGCCCATATCATAATAATAACATAGCAACATCATACATGCAATGCTGTGCAACCTTCCCCAAATAATCCATCCGCTACACATCATCTCCGTCCTCTGATACACATCATGTGGGGATGTCTACATCAACTCACCCATACGGTACACATCAATGGTAGCCCGATTGAGGTACTACCTACGTTGCAACAAAGCTGCTAATGGGCTTAAAAGCCATCGACATACTTCTTCCGTTCCATAATTCCCACCTATATGCAACCTAGGCAGTATATCATATGAATGCAGCATGTAACATCCACAAATCCTAAGTTTAACACATGGGGTATTTTAGTCATTTTTGCCCTTAGGGGCATTTCGATCATTTTTAAGTATTATGGATTTAGTACTTACCTGGGTCCGTTAACAAATCCCTGTTGGCCAAAGTGAATAGGTACTATGCACCAGGTAGGATTCCAGAGAAGAGGAGGTGGGTCATTGAGACCGCTTAAGTACCAAGCTCTCTCCAAATCCAATCCTGACATGCATATACCCATTACCACACTTCAACCTTATGACTTGTCCACGGTTGCAATTATGTGTTTAAGTTTTATGTATGTTTTAGCAGTTATCAGATACTAAGACCAAACCCATATACAAAGCCCAAATAAGCCTACATACATGCAAACGGCCTACTAAGCCCAATCTCATTCATATGGCCCATTAGGCCCAAATCACATCCATATGACCCATTAGGCCCAGATATCATTCATATGTCCTATTAGGCCCAAATCAATTCCAGATCATGTAACATGCATGACTAACTCAAACCAAATCAAATAATTTCACAAAATTTAGCCTCAGGGCCCACCGGTCCATTTAGCCACTTTCGACTTTCCGGCATTGCCGATATCATGTGTGTGTAGTGTTTGTACACACTTGGTAATAATGCGTGCTGCGATTTCCTCTTAGTCACGAACCTACATTCAATATTCCTTAACAATTAATCATAGGCTAAATACAAACTTTATCAAAAATCGAAGCCTCACCGTAGCCTTACCGTGTGCGACAAGCCTTAATAGCTCCTTTCTTTAACACCAACCGCACTAGACCCTAGATCTGTACCAACTTAATCATTAGAGCCTAAGTAATAGATGACTTTCTTCCAACACAAGTCACCCTCACAACATATATGACCATTCGGCCAACCCTTGAACCGAAGTAAAGAACACTTACCCAAAACCCGAAACGCAACAAGAGTGAAATGGTAACGACCTTGGAGGGAAGAGATCGATGCTAAATCCCAAGAATCAATCGGCCAAAGGTGAAGAAAAAACACAGAGGAGATTCGGCCAATGTGTATTCAGCCTAAAAATCAGAGTGGTGCAAAGGGATATTTGGAACCTAAATGCAAGGTAAAGGAAGAAGATGAAATCACAAAAATCAAAGAAGAACCTTGAGGGAGAATAGAGGCTATTCGGTTTGTCAAGGAAAAAGAGAAGAGTCGGCTAAGAAGCAAGAATAAATGTTTAGAAGGTAGGAGAAGAGTGAAGAATCGACAACAAAGAGGTATTTTCGGTTGTGGAAAAATAAGGTTTCGGTAAGGAAAAGAAAAAGAATGGAAAATTCGGCATTACCTAGGACCCTAGATTCGGCACAAACACATTTATATAGCCTATAGCCGAACTTAGCCACCCCTAAAGTCCAATTCGACACCACTTCATCCACTGCTCATCTCCTAATTTTTCTCCATGATATCTCCCTTATCCTTCTCCTAAATTCTCTCTACTGATCACTTCTCCTTAGAGTCCCTCTACACGCCACTTCCAGCCTTCTAAAAGCCTAAAATTAAACTCCAAAATATAACTAAGCTAGCACTCGAACCTCAAACCTCCCTGCATGCATATGTCGCCACCTCCTTACACCCTAGTGGCGTCACTTAGCCACTTCACCACAGGCTTCTTTGTGCCATTTTTCACTTATTTTTATTTAAAAGCACACAACTCACAACCCTGATTCCTTAATTAATTAAATTAAGAATTCTCCACCACAAAACTCGAACCCAGAGCTTCTCCAACACACCTAGACACACCAAATTCATTAAACCCTTAAAGCCATCATGTCATTTGTCATTTTCTTGCTCACTTAAAAATTTTATGAGACCCAAAGCCCAAAGCCTAAAGGCCAATTCATCTAGGCCCAAAATTCGGGGCGTTACAAACTTCAATTTCAATGTACAATTCAATTCAATTTACTTTCCATATCCATTCACATGCAATTCACATTTCAATACATATTCATACTTCATTTCAATTTTCATTCATCTCAATATTGTTACTTACTTTATAAGTTACTTATCATACATATAAACAAAACTATAACATTTAAATAATAATTTGAATTATAGTTATATAAACCGTAATTTTTGAGCTATGCCTCGTTAACTTTATCTTTTCCTTTCTTAGCCGAGGTCTCCGGCACCATATTATCTACGAAAATTAAACAATTAAAAATCATCAATACAACACAGTTTCACATTGAATATTTCAATTTTTATTCAACTTTATTTCTTCATAATTAATCTTATGTTTTCATACAAATTCTAATTTAAACTAAATTTAACTCCCTAATTTCACTTATATCCATAAATTTTAAAATTTTCACAATTTGATCCTAACATCGATATTTAACAAAATTACTTTATAACATCTTCATACAACAAAATTAAAGCTCTAAACCCACTTGATATTAATAATTTCCTCCAATGTATTAATTTACTCATGCAATTTGGTCCTTTTTTACATTTTTACAAAATTTCCCCTAAAGTTTTACTTTTATTCAATTTAGTCTCTGAGCCTAAAACATGCAAATTAGTCATTTTTAATGTAAACCCATACTAGCTGAATATTTATATATTTTCCTTCTCCTCTCCATTCCACATTCTTAATGTATATATATAATTCCACTATTTACTTATATGCTCATATCAAGTTGTCCACTTGAGTCATAGTCACTAAATTATTTATATCTTGAGCTACAGAATTCTAAATTAAGATTTGCTTGATGTTTTAGAGACTAGACTCAAATATATTTCTACCATAAAATTTTCAGAATTTATAGTTTATCCAATAAGTACAGTAAAATCTTCAAATTTGTCCTTATTCTGCTGTTTGACAGCTTTGACCTTTCTTCACTAAAAATTAATTATCTCTTATTCAGAAATTAGGATGATGTTCCCGTTTGTTTGTATTGAAAATATACTCATTAATAATTTGAAAATATAAATTTAAGCCCCTAATTATTTTTTTACAATTTGTTTATGATTTTTCAAATTCAGAACAGAGGAACTCGAAATCATTCTGACCTTTTCTAATAAAATTTATTATAACTCATAATTTACAATTCCATTGCTTACACCGTTTCTTCTATAAGAAACTAGAATCAATAAAATTAAATTTCATATTTTATTCAACGTCTAATTTGATTTCTACAATTTTTGGTGATTTTTCAAAGTTAGACTATTGCTGCTGTCCAAAACTGGTTTAGTGCAAAATGTTTATTACCAAGTTTATAACACCCTTATTTCCTTTCTCTACAATATTTCCCATCATTTTCTCTTATTTCCCTTCACTAATATATCAAGAACATAGAACTTTATATAAGAAAACTCTACTTTAACATCATTTTCATGCTTTTGATATTACCTTATATAAGAAAACTCTACTCAAAATATATTAAAATATTAAAGTTCTTACCTTGTCCTATTGATTTCAATCTTTAACTTCATTTTCTCTCTCCTCCAGCTTCCATTTATTGAACCTAACTTGATACTCTAGCTCTCCATTGTCTTCTTATTATTTTACTCTCTTGGTAGCTATGGAAATTCTTTTGATTTCTAGGTGAAAATGATGATTTTTTTGTGGAAGGACTAAATTGTAAAGAAAGCAAAACTTTCTTTCTTTCTCTCTTCTTCTAACGTGGGTTCATGCATGGAAAGATGAAGAGAATTCTTCATCTTTCCTTCCTTATATACTAAATAGAAAAAATATCTTATTAACATTAATAAAATAATATTTATCTAATTAATTAATTTAAAATATCATCAACATAATCATTACATTCTAGAATTCTCTCTCTTACTAATTGACCATTTTGCCATTCATGATCTTTTAAAATTCCATCCTTGAGTCATCACTTAATTTGGTAAAATTGTGATTTAGTCCCTCATAATTCTTCACCTATTCAAATTGGTCCTAATTCATCAATTTTCCTTAGTTTCTAGGTCATTCCACCCATAAAATATTTGTGCAATTGGTCCTTCAACTTTTTCATATTTACACTTTAAACCCCTCAATTTTTGAGTATTTACTCTTGGGCAACAAAGCTTTTCTCACTTTTGCGATTTAATCCTTTCTTGAATTAATATGTCATAATATACTTTCCAATGTTGACATAACTCAAAATTTCCCCTTTTTGTCACTTTATTTATTTATTTTACTATATCAAGATACTATCTTACTGTAGAAAATTTCGGGTTATTACACAACCACCAAGTGTCCCCTCCTTTTTCTTCTTTCATTCATTCTTTTAAACATTACTTTTTAAAAGGTTTTTAAGTTAATTAAACCATTCTTTTTCTACCTAATTGGGACTTCTCACACTCCTTCCCAATTTATTTCCATGTGCACACACTACTCACTGCTCCACCTTTTCTCAATTCTAAAGTTTTACTTCCATTGGTAATTGTATTATCGATTATTTTTATGGACGTTGAGATATTCGACTAATCATACATTGTCACACGTTACATGATGATGTCACCATCATTAAAAATCTTTAAAAATACCTTTTTTAAATTACAAAATTATTAAAAATAGAGAAAAAATTATAAAATCACAAAAAGTATATAAAGTATAAAAATTTACTAAAACTTTTAAAAAATATATTAGAAATTTTAATATTTTTAGGTGAGAAATTTTGGATAATTTTTTCAAATTATTTAAATAATGAAAATAATTTTATTTATTATTTAAATGATTATTTATTTGAAATAACATTATTATTCATTATTTAAATAATTTAAAAAATTATCCATATTATGAATATCTTATTATTAAGTGGATGTCCATCAAGATCAAGATAAGTTTTGATGTACTTTAAATTTTTATAGTCATTAGAAGTAGATCTCTACTTCATTTATACTTCTTATGTCTATAAATAGATACTTTGTAGAAGCTTTGTAAATATTACAATTGATCAATAAAATGTGCTCTCTTTTGTTCTCTCATTTTATTTGTTCTTTACACTTTGTCTATTTAATTTATAACAATCCAAATTTATCACCTAAAAGATCTACCAACTATAAATTCGATTGGTTAAATTATAAAACAACTATCATAGGTAATCTTGATATCCTTCCAACAAACAAGGTTCTCTTATTCAAGCTCTAGTAAATTTGATTTATAAAATTTTAAAAATATTAAAATTTCTAATATATATATTTTAAAAATGAGTAAAATTAGTATTTTTATAATGTTTATTGTAGTTTTATAATTTTTTCTATTTTTTACTAATTATAATATTTTTGTAATTTTTAAATATTTTTGTAATTTATAAGTATGGAATCTTCAAAACTTTGGTTTAGGTTAATGGCATGCACATAGGTGAGCAATAGCATAAGAAATGGGATGTTTAGTTATACTTGTATTATATATAGTATTTGGAACGGGTAAATACAAGGTTTTACATGATTTAGGAGCCTTGGTCAATGTTTGGATTGATTATGAGCAAATTTGGTCTCATTTAAAAGTGTTTGAAAGCAAAAATTTTAGATCCCCTGTTTCAGGTCTCAAGACATGTGAAATGTGTCCAATACATCAAAACTTCGAACCTAAAATCGACAGTAACAATGTCATGTATTGAGACATATTGGAGTTTGTCTCGAGAAAAAACCCTATTGCCTCAAAACCTACACCCTATTGTCTTAAGATAAGGCAACTTTAGAGCCAAATTTCTACAGTGCCATGGCAATGTCTCAAGACATGAAGACCATGGTCTCGAGACATAAGGACTTGTAAGGCGAAATTTTTAATTAGGTGATATGAGATTCGAAGCCAATTTTTCATGAAATTAATTTTTAATATTAGTCAAATTATGTTCCTAAAAGCATAATAAGGCCTTGGGATCATTCGTTAAAGTCTAATTTAAAAGTATTTGAATTTGTAAGTGAATGTTCAGTGTTAAATGGAACACTCGTTGCTCGAGTTTACTCATTCACTACAGCAAAATAGGTTTTTAGCGGCGTTTTTTTGGGCCTATAGCTGCACTTGCGCTTATAAGCGCCACTAAAACAATTTGCGGTGCTTAACGCCGCTAAATTTTGCAACTTTTACGTGGAAAAACGCTGAATAGAACATGACATTTAGCGGCGCTTTCCCTACAAACACTGCTAAAGAACATGACCTTTAGCGACGTTTTCCCCAAAAATGCCACTAACTTTAGCAGATTTTTATCAACCCATTCTCATTCATATAGAACCCGAATTGTCAACATAATTTCATATAACATCAAATCCAACTAAAAATATCAAATCTAAATGATACTTCAAATCCAACGAAAGAAATATGTATATGATCTAAATTAATAAATGAAATAACAAAATATATTATTTATAAAAATTATATTGTTAAAATATTCTCACAATAAGAAAACAAACGTCTAAGATGGTGGATTCTATGACTGCTGAAATATCTTCATCATATTCTGAAGCTGTAGCTGGAGTTCATCATATTTTCTGCTTCCCTCGTTGCTGCCTCCACTTTAAGTTGTAGCTGGAGTTCTTCATATTTTCTTTGAGCCTCTACTTCTCTCGATGCTGCCTCCACTTTAAGTTAAGCAATCTGCTCAACTGTGCTCACTTGCATCTATGCCATCTGGTCTTTTAACCTCTGAACTTTAGCTTGAGCATGATTCCCCGAAGGCATGTATTGTTGCGAGCTAGATCCAAAATATTGGGTTGGGTTAACAAAAGATCATTGAAATCAAACCCGGCCATACATTTCAGGACCCAAAACTTCAGTAATAATTCGATTATCAATGTCATCAAGATTAACAGAACTATCACTTGAAGCGATCGCTTCATACTCCACCTTTTATCATTTTGTTTCTCCTAATAAATCAATCAAAGAGTTAGAAACGAAATATATAATCAAAACAAATGCAACATAACTTAACATTATTTGCATTACAAACGACGAATTAATGGAATCATTATAATTAAACATGATAAATATTTAAAATAATTCAAATTTTATTAAGTAAATATACCATAAATTCTACAGCTTCAGTAGTAATAAGAGATCCATCTTTCTTTCTATGTGTAATGTCAAAAAGTTGAAGGTGTCCAACTTTTTGACCATACAACAGTTCCTACAATATAGTAGGAAAAATATTATTTAGTAGAAAGTAATTAATATTTGACATGATTAATAAATTCAAAATACCTCGTCATCAGCTACACAAGCAAAACTTTTCGACCCAGCTGTGTGAGTGAATTTTTGTTTTTGCCTACTTGTAGTTCCAACTCGTTCACGATCCTACATTATGAAATTATTATTACGTATATAGTAAATACTATAAATCGAAATAATTATAAGAGTTTGGAAGTACGTAATACCTCTCTTTTCTTTGAATTCCAAAATCTAATTACATCTTCCCGTTGGTACCTCAGCATTCTCGGCGGGACATTTCGCAATTTCTCTTCGAGGCTTATATTTTTTCTTAAAATATTCCTTCTTTAAAGCACTTTTATGGTCTCTCCATTTTTTTTCTAATGCCTTCTTCACATAATTATCCGAGACCTCTAAAGCAAATCTCTCCTGCGAATAACACAAGTTTAGAAAGTAAATATAAATGAAACTTAAACCAAAGTATTATAAATTACATTCACGTTATTACCTTAATATTATCGAGAGCTTGATTTTTGTTACTATCAAGCATATTATGCCATGACTCGTAGTTGATAGGCAACAGATTGGCATTTCGTGCTATAATGCCTAAGTATCCTACTAAAAGTTGAGCTTCTGATCCAATAGGCTGACCATGACCGTTTTTAGCTATTTTGACACACTCGACAGAAATTAATTTGTATAAATCTTTTAATAGCGTACGTCCTCGAGTTTTGCGCCTCCCACCACTTTCAGCTAAAAAAATGGTATATTATAATATAAAAATTTGAAACGAAAATCAATAATAAAAGTTAACATGCATGTAAATTAAAGTTAACATTACTTTAAATTTCTACAAGTTCGTCAGCTGTATTCGGAACATTCGAAGATCCAATAGCAGTCTGTTGTTCACTATTTGTTTCTTCCAAATTTGGAGGATTTTGAATAATACTTAGATCTCACAATCTTCTTCTAGACATTTTATCTGCAATACACATAAAATAGTTGAAATATTAGTAACTAATTACAACAATAATTGTACATATAAAATAACTGAAATATTTAACAAGATCAAGATTTAAATCCATCAGATGCTAGCCCAAACCTCACATTCCGAGGATCGCTTGCAAAGCTTGGAAATTTATTGTCAAATGATTTCCAACCCAAAGAATCTGCAGGATGCCTTAATAATCCATCATCGGTTCGTTGATCATGATGCCACCTCATAGACTCGGTTGTATTTGACGACATGATAGGCCTTTGAAGCCTTGGTATTAGTGGAAAATATCGCAAAATCTTTATTGGCTTCTTTCTTGACTGTGCCTCACCTTCATCCTCATTCACATCTTCTGTATTCCTATTTATCCAACGAGATTTACCGCAAACATGACAAGACTATTGGTTTTTCCGATCACTTAAATACAACATCTAGTCATTTGGGCAACTATGAATTTTGTCGTACCCAAGGCCTAAATCTTTTATCAGTTTTGTAACACCCCGCTTAATTTATTTCTGTTTCTGTAAATTCTAACACAAATATGTATCTACTTCAGTGGTTAAGTGTTCTGGGTGTGTGTCTGAGGTCTTGGGTTCAAGTCCCACCTTTAGCATATTTTGTTATTTTTTTCTAATCCTAACCTTATCCTTGGTGGGTTGGGTTATATTTTATCTTCAGTAAACTCATTTTAGAATGATCTTGCTGGTTCGAGTGGTCAAGAGTTAGTTTGCTGGAGCACCTAAGTTCGATTCCCTGTGAGAGCGTGGTTAATATTTTTGTTTCGTTTGTGAGATAGAGGTTGAGTGAAAGTGAAATTCTGAGGTGGTTAAGAGTTAGTGGGTTAGTGGGGGAGTGGGATAAAATCTAGGGATGTTGTCATATCTATTATTTTTAAATTAAATTAAATTAAATTATTTTATTTTTCTAAAAATCTCTCCATCTGTTTTTTTTTACATTTCCTTTTCCTTTCTCTACAAATTCTATTTCCTATTGTTTTCCCCAATTTTGTTCATCGCCCATTAACTCCTATTATTTTTTTTTGTAATTTCATTGCTCCTTGCTTAGTTAAGGAGAAGGTTGTGAACAATGAGTTTCGCTCCATTTGCTTGAATGGTGTTAGCGGTAGTTTTTGTCGTCAGTTTCAGAAGTCTCGAGTGGTTTTCCATTAAAATCGTACCAAGTGTGTGCCCTAAACGTGAAAAACCAAGTTTTGGAAAAAGCCGAAAAAGCTCTCTGTCGGCGCCACACAGGCGTGTGCCGGTTGTGTGATTGGCCATATGCGAGACACTACTGTGTGTCTGACGAATGTGCGGCCCTGCACAAGGCACGACCGTGTGGTGGTGTGAGTGTGGCCGTGTGGGCCACACGGGCTAGGCCATAATAGGCGTATAGGCCATACAGGTGTGTGAGTTTTGGGTCAGGCTGTGTGGGCCAACACAGGCAAGCCACATAGGCATGTTGGCTCATAATTCTGAAATTTTCCCTAGGGTCGCACGATTTGTTCTGATCGACTGTGGGCCTACCATAGGGTCGGTAAGGGCTAACCAAACCCTAAATTATGTGATATGATATTCTGATAGTCTGCATTGTGTAGGATACTAATATGTACATCTATTCTGTTAAGTATATAAATGCGATCTGTATATGAGCATGTTATGCGTGATGTTACTGTATATGTGACTGGGGTGGGTTTTGTATATGTACAGGAAGTCATTTGTAAGGTGACCTTTCACCTATATTCTGGCAGCTTGACTGCAGATTATCTGTTATGTGTCATACCGATGCTATATGGTGTGTAGGGATGGGTGGGTGTTTTTAACCCCACATGGTGTGATGGGATGGTCGAATTTGGTGTGTAGAGGATAGGGGTAGGATTCTGCATATTTGTTCTTCATATTTGATTATGTTATCTATATTTGTAAAGGACTTGAGTCTGAATCTGATTTTGATTGTATTTGTGATTTCTGTCTATATGGCATGTCTATTTCTGTTAGGTTACACACTGATTATGAAAACTCACATCTGTTTGTTTGTTCTATTCAGGTAATCTACAGACTTAGGCAGACCGGTGCGGCAGAGCCTCACAGTGACCACGAGTTGTAAACTGTTTAAATTATGGTTTTTTATTTAATTTAAGGATTATTTCTGAGAGTTTTGTAATAATTGTACTCTTTGGACTGTTTGACTTTTATTTTGGTTTTGGATTTCATTTTAAGTTTTTAATTGTGACGGTTAGCTAAAAAATATGGTTTTTACTAAAACAAAGGTTTTCTGAAAATACGATTGAGATTTTCAAATATAACGATTTTGTAATACTTCTGCTATAAAATATGTTGACAATTGAACTAATTATGTAACGTTTCCAGTAATGCTTATAAACGAATATGGGCTATGAAACTAGGATAATTTATCAAAACGACTCTGTTTACAAAACCCTTCTTTGTAACATCTCCAGATTCAGCCGTAATGTCTAGGTCGGGTTTGGGGTGTTACAAGTTTCTTCATATCTTTGCATGAATGAGAGATTTTTGCAAATGTAAACATATCTCTCAAAAAATCTAACAGCAGTGTAAAAGAGTTTTCGGTCCACCCTCCCAAACATTTTAAGTGAAAAAGACAAATGGAAAAGGACAGTTTTCAAAATTTCGATCCCGCATAAAGTTCTTCATTCATTTCATTAAGTAACTTATAGAACTTTGCCGCTTCTCCGTTTGGCTCTTCATCAGGTACAATTCTTCCCGTTTCAGTAAAAGTATTTCCACTAATATCACAATCATCAGATGCAATAATTTCAGGTGGAAACGATTGCAAATCTTGATTGCGGATATTAAATGCATCTCACAACATAATGATAATTCATAAAAGTAACATATTTTTAATCCCATTCTTGATGCGTTTTTAGATAATTTTTTTATGTAAGTTAGTGAATTTGATGCTTCTAATCCTTTAAATTCATGTTTCTATAATTAGGTGGCATAGGGGAGCAAAAGGAGCAAAAAATGGACCAAAATTGGACAAAAAGAGCTGTTTTTAGGATCCACAAGGCTTGAGTATTTCCACATATACTAGGCACATGCCCGTGTCGATTTCACACCCTATTTCTCTTTTACGCAGAAAAACCCAATTTTTAGGGTTTCTGAACATTCTAAAGTTTATAAATACATAATAGAAGATAACCTAAGGGGGAACACAGAGAAGAACGAAGAAAATACTCGAAGAAAGCCACCAGATTCAACTCAAAAGCGGATCTCCTTCAAGATTGAAGATCTCCATTCAATTTCCTTAGAAGTTTTATTGGGTTTCTTTATGTCTTGTTGTTATCCTAACTTTGAGATGGTTTTATTCCAAATTATGATCTAAATTCCCTAGATACCTAGGGAAGATGAAACCTATGATGAATCTTATTATTTGATTTTTGAATTACATGATAAATACTTGATTCTTGTTCTCAATTATGTATGTTTATTTCGTGTTTTAATATTTTAAGGATATTAATTCATGTTTAATGTTCTTATTTCAGTGGAGCAAAAGTCTATATTTAAGAGTAAATCTAGCATAATTGAGTGGAGTTGTATGCAATCATAGAAATAGGATGACAAAAATCTACCGGATTAGAGTCAAATCTAATAGGGGAATCCATAGATCGAGTTAATGCGACAATAAGGGTTTTAATTAGAAAGAGATTTCAATTAATCACCCTAGAGTCAGTTGTTCTTACTCTCGAAAGAGATTAACATAATTTAGGGATTTTTATGGATCAAGGCACAAGTGAATAAATTGTTTAATTCAGATTCAGATTAATAAGTGAAGTCGAGGTGGATTCTTTTCTGGTATTATCTATCTTATTGGTTATCTTCGCTTATTTTCCCAATTCACTCTCTATTGCGTTCTTAGTAATTAGTTTAGTTAATTTTAGATTAAAAACAATTCCTTCAATTTATCGGCTAAATAATAGAAAAAAGTAATTGCTAGTACTTTTAGTCCTCGTGGATACGATATTCCCTTCTTACCATAGCTATACTATTGTTCGATAGGTGAGCTTGCCTTTGTCGTAATTATAGTTAGTTTATTGACCATCAAGTTTTTGGCGCCGTTGCTTGGGACTAAAATATTAGGAACACTCGATTTTTATTAATTTAGCCATTTATTTTTATTGTATTTTATTTTTGTTTTCTAATTTTTCTTTTATTTGCTTCTGGCAGGTGCTTTTAGTTTATGACTAGAAGAAACCCGTTGGGACCATTAGTTCTCGCAGAAATCGTAGAGAAGCAAGGCAAAGTCGAGAGAATATAGTGGAAGAGTAAGAGGACGTTATTATTATTACTGAAGAGATGGATGATAATCAGAATAATCAGCTACCTCTAGTGGTTGCTACGAATCCTGCAAATCCAAATCCTATTCCTCGTACTATGTACGATTATGCCAAGCCCACTCTAACTGGGGCTGAATCGAGTATTGTGAGACATACCATTACTGCGAATAACTTCGAACTGAATTCGAATACTATTCAGATGATCCAATAGTTTGTTCAGTTTGATGGTTTGCAAGATGAAGATCCAAATATTCATTTGGCTAATTTTCTGGAATTCTGCGACACTTTCAAGATTAACGGCGTTTCTGACGATGCCATTTGCCTATAGTTGTTTCCCTTCTTGTTGATAGATAAACCTAAATAGTGGTTGGACTCCGTACCCCGAAGTTCTATCACTACATGGGATCAAATAACCAAGAAATTTTTGCTGAAGTACTTTCCACCGGCTAAGACAACTAAGCTGAGGAATGATATCTCTTCCTTCGTGCAGGTGGACTTAGAGACCCTATATGATGCATGGGAGAGGTATAAGGATTTATTAAGAAGGTGCCTTCACCATGAGTTACCTTTATGGCTACAGGTTCAAACCTTATACAACGGTTTGAACCTCTCAAAAAAACAGTTGATTGAGGCAGCAGCCGGTGGTACTCTGAACAATAAAACACCTGAAGTAACTTACGAGTTTATAGAAGAGATGTCACTGAATAATTATCGGTGGCAAGTCATGAGGACGAAGCCCAATAGAGCAATCGATGTTTTCAATCTAGATGCAATCACCATGTTATCAAATCAGGTAGAATAATTAAATAAAAAATTGATGGTTTATATGTTTCTACGCAGGTACATCCAGTGATGTAGTGCGATACGAATGGAGGAGGAATGAAAAATCCAGAATATTTACCCCACCGTCCTAGCACAGAGAACGAACAAGTCAACTATATGGGTAATAATTCTAAGTCTCAGAATAATCCTTATAGTAACACTTATAATGCAGGTTGGAGGAATCATCCCAATTTATCTTGGGGTTGTCAAGGAAACCAGAGACCACAACCCCTTCCAAGCTTTCAACAACCTTACCAGCAAGAGAAAAAGCCGAACCTTGAGGAGATGTTGACGAAGTTTATTTCGGTGTCAGAAACTCGATTCCAAAACACCAAAACAGCACTTAAAAATCATTCAAGGGCTCGAGAACCAATTAGGTCAGCTTGCTAAGTTGATTTTAGAAAGACCACAAGGTAGCTTGCCTAGTAATACTGAAACTAAGCTTGCTAAGTTGATTTTAGAAAGACCACAAGGTAGCTTGCCTAGTAATACTGAAACTAACCCAAGAGAGTAGCTTCATATGATTACTGTTCGAGATAAAGAAGGGTTAGTTGAATCTGAGCCAGAACCGAGGCAAGAAAGTGTGATAAGTAAAGGTAAGGTTGAGGTAAGTCAAAATAAGCAAAAATCAGTCGGTAAGGAATATAAACCTTGTGTTCCATCTCCCAACGCGACAAAGAAAGACCACACAAACGAAAAATTTGGTAAATTTCTAAAAATTTTAAAAAAATTACATATTAAGTTACCATTTATTGAAGCTCTTTTGCAGATGCCCAATTCAGTTAAATTTTTAAAGGATCTTTTGGCAAACAAACGTAAGTTAGATGATTCGTTACACGTGGAGCTAAATGCAGTGTGCTCAGCCATATTACAAAATAAACTACCCAACAAATTGAAAGATCCAGGGAGTTTTACTATTCCTTGTTTAATTGGTAGTTTAAATGTTAATAATGCTTTGGCTGATTTAAGGGCTAGTATTAATGTCATGCCCTATAAAATATTTAAACAACTAGGTCTTGGGAAACCCAAACAAACTAGGATGAGTATTCAATTAGCTGATAGAACCATTAGATTTCCTAGGGGTATTATTGAAGACGTACTTGTGAAAATTGATAAATTCATATTCCTAGTTGATTTTGTTGTTTTAGACATGGATGAGGATAGTGACGTACCTTTAATTTTAGGACGACCCTTTTTGGCAATTGTTAAAACTATTATTGATGTTGGTATAGGTGAATTAATACTTCGTGTAGGGGATGACATGATTAAACTCCAAGCTCGTGATTCTGTTAAGACATCTAGTGATCGAGATGATTATATGAGTTCTGTTAATATGTGTAACCTTATGGCTCAAACTTCCTTGCAGGAAACCCTTCGGAAAAATATGATGGAGCCTTGTTCCAGTCCATGCGACAAAAACAGAACGACTCATGAAGAAAGAATGTTACAAATCGATGAACTAGATGAATGGCGGGCACATGTCAAAGAGAAATCGAGAATACACGATGCAGAACCAAAGCGACATAATGATGAGCATATGGATGGAAAACACCAAATTCAGGTTGGGGACAAGGTACTGATAGATAAAACAGATCCTCGAATTGCCATTTCAGAGCTTAAAACAAACGGAACAACTCTTTTTACGATACTGAATGTTTTCTCATACGATACAGTCGAGGTAACTCATTCTAAATTTGGCACTTTCAAGGTAAATATTACTCGACTCAAACCTTATTTTGATAATAGAATTGACAGCGAGAAAGAGGAGTTTCAACTCCGTGAACCACCGTGACCGTGCGAATTTGAGGTGAGTCGAGTTTAGACTTTAAATAAGCGCTTCGCGGGAGGCAACCCGAGTGTTAACTCTGTTAATTTTATTAATTTTATTTCATGATATTTTTAAAATTAATTAATTTTCAAAAAAAAAAAGTATTTTTAATCCACAAGGCCGAGGACTTTAAATGAGCACCATTGAGTCCATTTGTTTTATTTTTATTTTCTTAGACTTATTTTGTTTTTATCTTTTGAACTATATTTATTTTTATGAATGTTTCTAATCGAGTATAATCCATTAATCTTCTTCTCTATTTGTGTTTATTTTCTTATTAGTTTGCTCGGAATCATGCTCTACATTTAGATTTCACTACAATCCCGCTTTTCACTATTCTGGGGATTTCATCCAACATTTAGGGCAGTTTCAATTTTCTCCCTCTCTTATGATATTTTGTTTATATTGTGATTATATCTGTTTGTACATTGAAGACAATGTACATTAAGTGTGGGGAGGTTATTTATATAATTATTAGAAAATCCTTGAATTATGTCTTGTGTTTAAGTAATTTTCTCATACTTCTATTAGAATAAATTTTTATTGATTTGTGATTTTTGTTGATGTGTTTTAGATTAATTTGCTGATAATTGTGTATTGGTTGATTTGAAATTTAAAATAAGAGAGAATCGAACATGATAAGTCTATATTCAAAATTAAAATTTTTTAGGTTGTTTCCCTAAACTGAGGTATTAACTTGAAGTTTGAGATTTGCAAGATTGACATCAAAAACTATAATTTTTTGTGAGATTTTGAGCCTTTAGAGCATACACTTTTCTTGCTCATTTTTATTATTGGTTATGAGTGTGTCAATATTGATTTGTTATTCTAGAACTTGCTTTGATTATGCATGTCGAAACCACACCTTTGTTTTGATATACTGAGATGATAAAGGCACTTAAGTTTTAACCCACTTATCCCATAAAAAGGCTACTTACATAATTAACCCTTCGTGAACCCCTTTGAGCCTAAAATACCATTTCTTGATTCACCCATTAATTTTAACTCATAACTCATTTTTTTTTTTTTTGCTCATTGAGAATTTTTTCCGTTTTATTGACTCCATTTTTTATCGAGATTTGATTTGGTTAATTGCCTGATTAAGCCTTTTGTTTAAGCTGCTAAATTATTTCTTATTATTTACATGATAAAAAAGTAAAAAATAAAAAATAAAAAATACATACATTTATAATTTAGTTCTATGTTAATTGAGCTTGAACAGTTAAATTCATATTTTGAGAAGAAGCTCGTGTTATTCTTGAATAGTTTTCGATTGATTTAATTATTTTTTTAATTCAACATTTGTATATTTATCTAGTTTGGTAATTTATCAATTCAATCTTGATTTTAACCAACTCTTTCAGCCTTTTTCCACACCCCTAACCTAAGCCCCATTACAACCTTTTAAAGACCTTTTGATTTGTGTATCATCTCATTTTATAGTGGTGGAGATTTGATTTTCATGCAAGCTTATGGTAATGACTTTTCTTGTTCGACTATTGAGTGCTTATTTTTTAACCTTAAGCACTTTGAGTGATTTGAGTGAATCTTTAGTGAGAATGTCAATTCTTGTCGATTTTGAATTAAAGGTAATTACTTAGATAAGGGGAAATACCTATGTTTTCATGCCTTAAAAATGTTCGACTTGGATTGTTTGAATCTTTAGTGCTCTTTTAGTTGAATTATCAATGTATGATTATTTGTGAATTATGACGAAACATCATTGATGGGAATTATGAGTTGAGAAAGATTAATTTTAATTGTGAATTGAAGATTTTGCTTGAGGACAAGCAAACGCTTAAGTGTGGGGATATTTGCAAAAACTTGATGGTAACTAAACTAACTATAATTACAACAAAGGCAAGCGCACCTATCGAACAATAATATAGCTATGGTGAGAAGAGAATATCGTATCTGATAAACCATAAAATTAACACATTTTAATCCCACGCTTAGCGTGTTTTTGGATGTTTATTTATAGAATTTGGTGAATTCGATGCTCCCAATCCTTTAAATTCATGTTTCTATACTTAGGAGAGTATAGGGGAACGAAAGGAACGGAAAAAGGGCCAAAACTGGACAAAACGGGCCATCTTAAGGATCCACACGGCCAAAGCCCGCACCACATGGGCTGAACACATGCCCGTGTGAACCACACCGGCTGGACACACGCTCGTATGCCAACCCGTGTCGATCGAGAGCCATGCAAATTCCCACACGGCCTGGGCCTCCTCACACGAGCTGAGCACACACCCGTGTCCCTATCGTACCCTGCTTTGTTTTCACGCAAAAAAAAAAAGCCAATTTTTAGGGTTTCTGAGCCTTCTAAATTCTATAAATACACATTAGAGAGAGACCTAAAAGTACACGCAGAGTGGATTGCAGAAATTACTCGAAGGAAGCCGTCGGAATCATTTAGAAGGCGGATTCACTCCAAGATTGAAGATCTCCATCAAGTTTTTTAGAAGTTGTTGGGTTCTTTACGTCCTGTTGTTTTCTTAATTCTATGATGTTTTCCTTTTACGTTATGAACTAAACTCCCTAAATACCTAGGGAGGATGAAACCTAGATAATCTTATTATTTAATAAATCTGAATTACGTGATAAATACTTGATCTTTTTCTTAATTATGTGTTCTTAATCCTTGTGTTGATGTTTTCAGGAATATTAATTCAAGTTTAATGTGCTTATTCAGTGGAGCAAAAGTCCCTGTTTAAGAGAAGATTCAACATAATTAAGCGGAGTTGATTGCAATCCTAGAAATAGGACGACATAAATCTGCTAGATTAGAGTCAAATCTAATAAGAGAATCCATAGATCGAGTTAATGCGACAATATGGGTTTTAATTAGAAAGAGATTTCAATTAATCAACCTAGAGTCAGTTGTTCTTAGTCTTGAAAGAGATATTAACATAAGTTAGGGATTTCTACAGATCAAGTCAAGTGGATAAATCATTTAATTCAGAGTTAGAATAATAAGTGAAGTCTAGGTGGATTCTTCCTTGGGTATTGTCTTTATTCATTCGATTATTCTCTTCACTCTCTATCGCGTTCATATTCATTTAGTTAGTCAATTAGTTAGTTAATTTTAGATTAAAAATAGAACCCCTTAATTATTAGGCTAGATAATAAAAAGATAGTTATTACTAGTAATTTTAGTATAACAGCCTGATTTTGACCCTAATCGGAATAGTGGTTTCGAGACCACAAATTCGAGTCTGAAAAATATTTTAAAACTATTTTCAGTGTTTATTATGTGTGAATTTACTTGTGTTAAATTTTCGTGTTTTAATTTCGTTGTTTGAGTGTCCGATTAAATAAAAAGACTTAATCGCGTAAAAGGTGAAATTAGCTAATTAATGTGTAAAGTGCTATCTTGCTAATGTCTTTATAATATGAAGTCCTTAACAGGAAATTTTGTCATTTATAAAGATAGTGCATGGCAACATGTTTATAATAACTAGTTTTTATATATTAATTTTATAAGTTAAAATAATTATATCATATTATTATATTAGTATAATAAAACAAATTACAAAATTTAAAAGCCATTCTCTTTCTTTTTAACCGAAACAAAGAAAAGAAAAAGAAAATAGAAAAGCTTTGGGTATTCGGCACCAATTTAGCTTGATTAAGGTATGTTTAGGTTTCGGTTTTTGATAATTTTTACGTTTTTGATATCGTTGCTATGAAATGTACAAAACCCATGCTTCAATTTTTAATTTTGATGAATATTTTGAGTTAAGCCATTGATGATAGTCTTTGAATTTTTGATGAATTTGAGTTATTTGGACTAAATTGTGAAAATAAATTTTTGAGGGACTAAAATGTGAAAAAAATGAAATATATGGACTTGTATGGAGCTAGTGAATATTCATCCTAAGCATAGTATATGCAAATTTTGTGTATTTTGTGTTTTATGCAATAGGGACTAAATTACAAAAAGTGTAAAATGTCAGGGGAAAATGGTAATTTGCCCATTTATGCGTTTTGGTTAAATTGAATGAATATATGGTTAAATTAGTTAAATTTAAATTTATTTAGGTCAAGAACGGAAGAAAACGGAATTAGATCGGGGGAAGTCAAAAGTAGTCGAGTAGTCGATTACATTCGTCGATATTCGAGGTAAGTCAATAAGCATATAAATGTCGTTAAATTTGATAATATATATATGTTACATGATGAATGGAATTTTTGTGAATATATTTGTGTATGGCCGAATGTGTATTGAGCAAATGAGCTATATTTCGAGTTCGATCCGATCGAGATTCAATGTCCGAAAGTCCTGTACGAACCTTAGGAATAGATAGGATACATATGTCATGACATAGGATTTTCGATATGTGTTATCGTGTAAGACCACGTCTGGGACGTTGGCATCGACTTGTGTTTACGTGTAAGACCATGTCTGGGACATTGGCATCGCATTTGATTCGTGTAAGACCCTATCTGAGACAGTGGCATCGATATGTGATTACATGTAAGACCACGTCTGGGACGTTGGCATTGTACGAGCTTTTGACTATCCGTGTATCCTTTTTAATTCCAAACGGGTCAACGGGAAATGTGAAGTAAAGACCGAATGTGAAATTGAATTAAAGGTTCAGGTATGTGTTAGTTATTTGTTTATATGGAAACAAGGTAAGTTAGTTATTTGAAATGATAAATGGTTATGTGAATGTGAATTATGTGCTAACCTATTTGAACGTATACATGATTCGGCTTATTTATGTAATTGTAATAATGAAAGTGAAATTATATATTTGTATATGATTGATTATGTTCGGCCATATGGTATATGTATGTGAGGTTCAAATGTGATTTGGTAGTAAATGAAAACTTGTATTTGCATATTCGGCCTTGTTAACAAAATTAATATATAATTTTGATATATATATGTTTTTGCTTAAGATTTACTAAGCTTAAATAGCTTACTGTGTGTGTGTTCTTGTTTACCTCTGTTTTATAGATTTTGGAGTCACGTTACGAGCTCGAGGATCGTTAGCAAAGTCTATCACACTATCGACTATTTTTCGGTATTTTGCTAAGTTGAATTTGAGTTTATGGCATGTATAGTCTAGATAAAAAGATTTATTTTGGGTTATGTAATTAAAAGCCATGCGAAAATGGCTTGCCTCTTTTTGGTTAAGTTTGGTTTCTATGTTTATGGTTATAATGGCTTAAAATGGAGTTTATGTTTATGCATGTTTGTTTGTGGTATAAGTTCATGTTAGGTATATAAGTGTGATATGCTTGGTATGCTTCGCTATGATGAATTGTATAATCTTGAAATGCTACGAAAATTATTGATGGAATGTTAATTAAGTTTGGTATATGATGTATAATAATATGTGCATATTCGGTTTTATAGGACTGCTACAAAATGGGTTATAATGTGCTTGTATATTCGGTTATGTGTTGGATATATACATAATGATGGTTTAAATCAATTAGTCAAATGATTGATTAAATGGTAAAATATATGGTTTGGTTGTTTTGTACATGTGGATAGATGCTATGAAATGTCTTGATGTTCGAAAATGATTAAAGATGTTGTAGGTAAATTGCACATAAATCAGTAATGCATATAAATATTTGCTGTCCAATTTGGTACGTTTAGTCTTGTAATTTGTTAACAAAGTTGTATAAATGCTTGGTTAATGGAAGGTGAGTAATAGATCATTGGGTTTATAACTTGTGCATATGTTGATTTGAGTTGTTATGTATTAATTAGGTTATAGGCATATACATAATTCAAGTTGTATACATTTTGGTTTGAATTAAATTATTATGGAACATGTTCAATTGTTTTGATGTAAGTGCGAATTGTATCGGTTGGAAATTGTGAAAAGTCTGATTATGAATTATGATTAGTAAGATATGATTGATTTGAATTGGAACTATGGTTATATATGTGATTGATTATTATTATTATTATAAAGAGAAATTTTGTTTGGTTGGTTTGTTATATGCAAGCGTAGAATTAATAATTGATATGTGAATATTTGGCAATAGCAATAGTATGTTTTGCTTATGCAATATATATTTGATATATGCATGATATATGATATGTAATGTTATATGATTGAAACAAACAAAATTTTAATATGCGGTTGATGTGAACTTAGAAGTATTAAGGTTTTAAATTTGAATAGGATAAGTGTATTGATATGGTTCATTTATAAAGCATGAATCTGAATGTCTGTTCTGAATTGTGTATTGTTTAGTAATGCCTCAAAACCCAAATCTGGCGACAGATACAGGGTTAGGGTGTTACATTTAGTCCTAGAGGATACGATATTCGGACTCACCACAATTATACTACTGCTTGATAGGTGCGCTTGCCTTTGTCGAAATATTAGTTAGTTTCGAGCCCATCAAGTTTTTGGCACCATTGTTGGGGACTAGAATATTAGGAATGTTTAATTTTTATTACTTTAGCCATTTTTTTTATTTTTACAATTTATTTTTGTTTTTATTTTTAATTTACTAACTTTTCTTTTATTTGCTTCTGGCAGGTATTTTTAGTTTATGACTAGAAGAAACCCGTCAGGACCCTTGCTTTTTGACAGTGAGATAGAAAGTAACGCTCGCAGAAATCGTAGAAAGATAAGGCGAAGTCTATAATACATAGAAAAAGAGCAAGAAGACGAAACCAATATTACCGAGGAGATAGCTGATAATAATCCGCTACCTCCGGTGGTTGCCGAAAATCCTACTTTTCGTACTATGAATGACTATGCTAAGCCTAATTTAACTGGGGCTGAATCAAGTATTGTTAGACCTGCTATTGCTGCAAATAATTTTGAATTGAAACCTAACACTATTCAAATGATTCAACAGTTTGTTCAGTTTGATGGTTTGCAGGATGAGGACCCAAATACTCATTTAGCCAACTTTTTAGAGTTTTGCGATACTTTCAAAATTAATGGCGTTTCTGATGATGCCATTCGCCTTCGGTTGTTTCCCTTCCCGTTGAGGAACAAAGCTAAACAGTGGTTGAACTTGTTACCATGAGGATCAATCACTACATGAGAACAAATGACTGAAAAATTTTTACTTAAATATTTTCTACCAGCTAAAACGGCTAAGTTGAGGAATGATATCTCTTCTTTTGTGCAGATCAATTTAGAAACACTTTACGATGTATGAGAGAGATACAAGGACCTACTCAGAAGATGCCCTCACCATGGGTTACCATTATGGCTACAGATTCAAACCTTTTACAATGGTGTGAACCCCTCAACTAGGCAATTGATTGATGCAGCTGCCGATGGAACCCTAAATAAAAAACCCTTAAAGCGGCTTATGAGTTTATAGAGAGATGTCACTGAATAATTATCAGTGGTAAGTCATGAGAACAAAGCCGACAAAAGCCGCCAGTGTTTTTAACCTCGACGTAGTCACCATGCTATCAAACCAGGTAGAGCTTTTAAATAAAAAAAGATTGATGGTTTGTATGGTTCTTTGCAGGTACATCCAGTGATGCAGTGCGATACAAATGGAGGAGGGACGAACAATACAGAATATTCATCCTACAACTCTGGCATAGAAAGCGAATAGATGAACTATATGGGTAATAATTCTAGACCTCAGAATAATCTCTATAGTAACACTTACAATCTAGGTTAGAGGAACCACCCAAACTTCTCATGTGGTGGTCAAGGAAATTAGAGACAACAACCCCCTCTAGGCTTTCAACAACAACTCTACCCACAGGAGAAGAAGCCGAACCTTGAGAAGATGCTAACAAAATTCATCTCGGTGTTAGAAACCCGTTTTCAAAACACCGAAATAGCACTCAAAAACCAGCAGACATCAATTCAAGGGCTCAAAAACCAAATAGGTCAGCTTGCTAAGCTGATCTCTGAATGACCACAAGGCAGCCTGCCAAGCAACACTGAAACTAACCTAAAGGAGCAGCTTCATGCCATTACTACTCACGATAGTGAAAGGTTAGATGAACCAAAATCAAAGCAAAAAAATATGGTAGATAAATGTAAGGTTGAGGTAAGCCATAATAAACCAAAAATGGTAAGTATAGAGTACAAACCTCGTGTACCATATCCCAATGCGATGAAGAAATACCGCACAGATGAATAATTCGGTAAATTTATTAAACTTTTAAAAAAATTACATATTAACTTACCGTTTATTGAAGCACTTTCGCAGATGCCCAATTCAGTAAAATTCTTAAAAGAGCTTTTGGAAAACAAACGGAAGTTAGACGATGGGTAGCATGTGAAGCTAAATGCAGTTTGCTCAGTAATTTTACAGAATAAACTACCTCGCAAATTAAAAGATCCAGGGAGTTTTACGATTCCTTGCTTAATTGGTGGTTTATCTGTTAATAATGCTTTAGCTGATTTAGGGGCAATTATCAATGTTATGCCTTATAAAATGTTTAAACAGCTAGGTCTTGGGAAACCCAAACAAACTAGGATGAGCATTCAATTAGCTGATAAAACCATTAGATTTCCTAGGGGTATAATTGAAGATGTGCTAGTCAAAATTGATAAATTCATATTCCAAGAGATTTCATTGTTTTAGACATGGATGAGGATGGTGACGTTCCTTTAATCTTAGGACGACCTCTTTTAGAACCTGCTAAGACCATTATTGATATTGGTACAGGGGAATTAATACTTCGTGTAGGTAATGACATGATTAAACTCCAAGCACGTGATTCTGTCAGAATATCTAATGATCAAGATGATTCAAGTCCTGTTAATGTAAGTAAACTTAATGTTCAATCTTCTTTGCAAGAAATCCCTAAAAAAGATGACAAAGCCATGGTCTAGCTCTCATATTGAGAACAGAACTGCTCATGAGGAATGAAGGTCCAAATCGAGGAACTAGATGAATGGCGAACACAGTTTAAGGAGAAATTGAAAGTACACGATGAACCAAAGCAGCCATGACGAGCTTAAAAATAAAACGAGTCAAATTAAGGTTGGAGACCGAGTTCTAATGGATAATACAGATCCTCATATTGCCACTTCTGAACCTAATGGAACAACCCATTTCACAGTACTTAATATTTTCCCATATGGTACAGTCGAGGCAACTCATTCCAAATTTGGAACTTTCAAGGTAAATAGGTATCGTCTAAAACCTTATTTTAATAAAATTGATAGTAGGAATGAGGAGTTTCAACTCCTCGAACCACCATAATTATGCGAATGTAAGGTGAGTCGAGCTTAGACTCTAAATAAGCACTTCTCGGGAGGCAACCCCAGCACTAACCTTACTAATTAGTTTATTTTTACTTCGTTCATGTTTATAATGCAGGTTTTTGTCCCACACGGCCTGGACACACGGATGTGTCCCTGGCCGTGTGGATGTGGGGACTTAGTTTTTAAATTTCAAAGATATCGACAGGGGGCTCCACAGACACGGCACACGGCCGTGTGTAATATCACATGGGCATGTCAAAATCCTACACAGGCGTGTCCTAGGCCGTGTGAAAATTGAAGCTCAATTTTTCAAAATTCAAAATTTAAAACAAGTCAGGAGACTCCACGGGCAACACATACGGCCGTGTGAGCGATCACACAGGTGTGTGGACTTCTACATGGGCGTGGGAGAAGCGAAGGACCTAACACACGGCTGTGCGATGCGGCCGTGTGGACCACACGTCCTGGACACACGGACGTGTCCAAAGCCGTATGAATACTAATTTTTTAGATTTTGCAACGAACACGGGCTAGAATTCGAGCCACACGGGCCTATGACACAGCGGTGTAACCCAACACATGATCGTGTCACCTATTTAAAACCCAATTTCTTCTTTCTTCTTCCTTCTCCTTTCCAAACCCCCCAAACCCTAGCCTCTCCAACCTCCGCCGCAACTCCGGCCACCGACGACCCCCTCATTTTGTCCCTCATTCTTCTTTGATCCCACGCCTCCTTTTGTTTCACCGTCCCCTTTCCCCTTTCCCCTTCCCTTTTCTTTGCACTGCCACCACACCAGCCACCACCTTATGCAGCCAGCCTTTCCCCCACCTGAAATCCGTCGATCAACTATCCTTCACCGTCCTCCCCTGACCCGTCGCGCCCCACTCTGGCCACCATCCTTGCCACCGTTGGTCACTCTTTTCCCCCTTATTTTCATTCATATTTATTTTCTATTATCTTTACTTTGTTTATTATTTTATTCTTATATTTAATTCCATTTAGATTTAGCTTATGATCATGACTATTTTCCATTTTGGTTACTTATTCTAAGTAGGTTTATTTTTATATTAGTATTTGAGGATCCTTTTATTTCATGTGTTAAGGGTACTATAAGTTAGTATTTTTTTTTGTTAATAATAATTTCTTTTTGTTTAACTTTTGAATTCACTATGTTAGAAATATACTTTTATTTAGGACTATTTTGATATTACTTGTGGTGATGCTTGAATTATTTATTGAAAATCATTTTTAGATACACCATGACTAATACTCGAGGTAAAACCAAACTCGCCATCCCCGTTCCGAAAAAAGTAGAAGGGTCCCGACGCGACCTCCCATATGCGACCACCTTCTGCGCAACCACTTTCTCATAGACCAGTTTATGCGGTTGCTTCATTGACTCGACAATTCGACGGCCTCGAGGCGACTCTACAACAGATTTGTCAGCATTTCCACATATCACCACCACCCCCACTTCACGAACCATCTGTTGATGAGGACCTTTGAGTCCATTTATTTTGTCTTTTTCTTTTCTTTTAATTTTTAAACTCTTTCTCTTTATCTTTCTTATCTTTGATTTATATTAGTATATTTTGATTTCTTTATATCTCTGGCTGTTTATTATCGAGTACCCATAACGAAGTCCATTACTAAAACTCCCTACAACTTTATTGATGACTCCGCAATTTCAAAAAGTTCAATGTGCTACTAAGGAATGAACAAACTACTGGAGTACTCTCCCACCTTCACCTCTGCCTAGTTCATCATGCTTATTTCTAAGGAGTTCATCCGTAATTCAGGAAGTTTTACCTCCTTCCCTCTCTTATGATTTTTTGCTTACATTGCTATTATCTATCTTTGTATATTGAGGACAATGTACATTTTAAGTGTGGGGAGGTTAATTATATCATTATCAGAAAATCCCTGAATTATGTCTTGTTCTTAAATAAATTTTCTCATATTACTATTAAAATAAAATTTCTATTAACTTATGATTTTTATTGATATGTTTTGGATTAAGTCATAGGTAATTGCGCATTGATGGTTTAAACTTTAAGACATTAGAGAATCAAACATAATAAGTCTATTTTTAGAATTAAAAATTTAGTCGGTTGTCTCCCTAAATTTAAATATTACTTTGAAGTTTGAAATTTGCAAGGTTGACATCAAAAACCATATTTTTTGTGAGATTTTGAGCCTTTTAGAGCATATATTTTTCTTGCTCACTTTATTGTTGGTTATGAGTGTGTCAATATTGATTTGTTATTCTAGAACTTGCTTCAATTATGCATGACGAGACCGCACTTTTGATTTGATATACTGAGATGATAAAGGCACCTAGGTTTTAACCCACTTATCCCAAAAAGCCTACCATCATAATTAACCCCTAGTAAGCCCCTTTGAGCCTAATAAACCGTTTCTTGACTCACCCTTAATATTAACCCAAAGCCCATTATTTCTTATTCATTGAGAATTTTTCCTATTGTATTAGCCCCTTTTTGTCGAGATTTGAGTGGAGCAGTTGCCTAAATATGTTCTTTATTTCAGTTGTTAAATTCTTTCTTATTTTTGTACGTGATAAAAAAATGGAAATAAATTCATTATTAGTTCTATTTTATCTGAGCTTAAATAGTTAATTTCACATTTTGAGAAGAAGCTCGTGTTACTAGTGATAAATTTTTAATTGGTGTAATTATTCAGTATTAGTTTATTTTTCTAGTTAAGTAAAGTGTCAATTCAATCTCGATTCTAACCCTTTAATTCAGCCTTTATCCACACCTTTAACACAAGCCCCGTTACAACCCTTTTTAAGACCTTTTGATTTGTGTATCATCTCATTTTATAGTGGCGGAGATTTTATTTTCATGCAAGCCTATGGTAATAACTCTTCATGTTTGACTTTTGAGTGTTTAATTTGAACCTTAAACACTTTGAGTGATTTGAGTGAACCTTTAGTGAGGATGTCAATTCTTGTCGATTTTGAATCAAAGGTAATTATTTAGATAAGGGGAAGCACCTATGTTTTCGTGCTAAAAAAATTGTGACTTGAATTGTTTGAATCTTTAAGATTCTTTTAGTTAAATTATCAATGTATGAATTACCTGTGAATTATGACAAGATATTATTGATGAGAATTATAAATTGAGGGAGTTTAATTTTAATTGTGAGTTGAGGATCTTGCTTGAGTACAAGCAAACGCTTAAATATGGGGATATTTGATAAACCATAAAAGTAACACATTTTAATCCCACGCTTAGCG
Source organism: Gossypium rotundifolium (assembly GCA_025506655.1). Taxonomy (NCBI): domain Eukaryota; kingdom Viridiplantae; phylum Streptophyta; class Magnoliopsida; order Malvales; family Malvaceae; genus Gossypium; species Gossypium rotundifolium. The sequence goes on along the minus strand of CP106727.1, from coordinate 184,804,706 downwards.
TATTTTTGGATGTTTATTTATAGAATTTGGTGAATTCGTGTGAGTATAGGGGAGTATAGGGGAGCGAAAGGAACAGAAAACGGGCCAAAATCGGGCAAAACAAGCCATCTTAAGGATCCACACGGCCAAAGCCCACACCACACGGGCTGAACACATGCCTGTGTGAACCACACAGGCTGAACACACGCCCGTGTGCCAGCCCGTGTCGATCGAGAGCCATGCAAATTCCCACCCAGCCTAGGCCTCCTCATACGGGCTGAGCACACTCCCGTGTCCCTATCGTACCCTGCTTTGTTTTCACGTAAAAAAAAGCCAATTTTAGGATTTCTGAGCCTTCTAAAGTCTATAAATACACATTAGAGTGAGACCTAAAAGTACACGCAGAGTAGATTGCAGAAATTACTCGAAGAAAGCCATCAGAATCATTTAAAAGGCGGATTCACTCCAAGATTGAAGATCTCCATCAAGTTCTTTAAAAGTTTTTGGGTTCTTTATATCTTGTTGTTTTCTTAATTCTATGATGTTTTTCTTTTACGTTATGAACTAGACTCCCTAAATACCTAGGGAGGATGAAACCTAGATGAATCTTATTATTTAATAAATTTGAATTACGTGATAAATACTTGATCTTGTTCTTAATTATGTGTTCTTAATCCTTGTGTTGATGTTTTCAGGAATATTAATTCAAGTTTAATGTGCTTATTTAGTGGAGCAAAAGTCCCTATTTAAGAGAAGATCCAACATAATTAAGCGGAGTTGCATGCAATCCTAGAAATAGGACGACATAAATCGACCGGATTAGAGTCAAATCTAATAAGGGAATCCATAGATCGAGTTAATGCGACAATAAGGGGTTTTAATTAGAAAGAGATTTCAATTAATCACCCTAGGGTCAGTTGTTCTTACTTTTCAAAAGAGATATTAACATAAGTTAAGGATTTCTACGGATCAAGTCGAGTAACTAAATCATTTAATTCAAAGTTAGAATAATAAGTGAAGTCTAAGTGGATTCTTCCTTAGGTATTGTCTTTATTCATTCGATTATTCTCTTTACTCTCTGTCGTGTTCATAGTCATTAAGTTAGTCAATTAGTTAGTTAATTTTAGATTAAAAACAGAACTCCTTAATTATTAGGCTAGATAATAAAAAAGATAGTTATTACTAGTAATTTTAGTCCTTGAGAATACAATATTCCGGACTCACCACAATTATACTACTGTTCGATAGGTGCGCTTGCCTTTGTTGAAATATTAGTTAGTTTAGAGCCATCAGTATCCACGAGGACTAAAAGTACTAGTAATTATTGCTTTTCTATTATTTAGCCGATAAATTGAAGGAATTGTTTTTAATCTAAAATTAACTAAACTAATTACTAAGAACGCAACAAAGAATGAATTGGGAAAATAAACTAAGATAACCAATGAGATAGACAATACAAAGAATCCACCTAAAATTCACTTATTAATCTGAATATGAATTAAACAATTTATTCACTTGCGCCTTAATCCATAGAAATCCTTAAATTATGTTAATATCTTTTTTGAAAAGTAAGAACAACTGACTCTAGGGTGATTAATTGAAATCTCTTTGAAAACTCCTATTGTCGCATTAACTCGATCTATAGATTCCCCTATTAGATTTGACTCTAATCCGATAGATTTATATCGTCCTATTTCTAGGACTGCATGCAACTCCACTCAATTATGCTAAATTTACTCTTAAATAGAGACTTTTGTTCCACTGAAATAAGAATATAAAACATGAATTAATATCCCTAAAATATTAAAACACGAAATAAGCATACATAATTGAGAACAAGAATCAAGTATTTATCATGTAATTCAAAAATCAAATAATAAGATTCGTTATAGATTTCATCTTCCCTAGGTATTTAATGAATTTAGTTCATAATTTGAAATAAAACCATTTCAAAGTTAGGATAACAACAAGACATAAAGAAACCCAATAAAACTTCTAAAAAAATTGAATGGAAATCTTCAATCTTGAAGAAGATCCGCTTCTGAGTTGAATCCGGTGGCTTTCTTCAAGTATTTTCTTCATTTTTTTCTGCGTACCCCCTTAAGTCTTCTTCTACTATGTATTTATAAACTTTAGAATGCTTAGAAACCCTAAAAATTAAGTTTTTCCGCATAAAAGAGAAACAAGGTGCAAAATCGACACAAGCTTGTGCTCAATTCGTGTGGAAATGCCAAGGCCTTGTGGACCTAAAAACATCTCTTTTTGTTCGATTTTGGCCCGTTTTTCGCTCCTTTTGCTCACCTAAATATAAAAACATGAATTTTAAAGATTACGAGCATCAAATTCACTAATTTACATAATAAATTATCCAAAAATGCATCAAGAATGAGATTAAAAATATGTTACTTTTATGGCTTATCACATACCTTCCGTGTCATCTTCTCTAATATATTGATGGTAAGCATTATGAGGATAAGCCGGATTAATTATTTAAAAGGTTTTACGAGGTATACACTCTCCATGAAAAATTCATTTTTTATACCCCGAATAAAGCCATCAACAATTAAATATTCGTAGACAACTTCACGAATATGCTAATTAATATTGTCACACTTCTTACACGGGCAAAGAATCACATTCTCTTAGCTTGCATTTTAAAATACAAAATTTAGAAAAGTTTGTACTCCATCTCGATAGTCGTTGCTTACCCTTGACAAATTCATCAAATTCTTATCTATTTCGTAGTTCTTAAAGTCTAAAGTTGACAATAAATTACGATTACTAAAGTGTTCTAAATTAATTTAAATCATACCATTGTACTAAAATAGATAATACATATCAAGTATCAAGTATCTAATGGGTGTAAACTAATTTAGGTAAGTTGTTTATTTATAAGTACAATTAAGAGTACTAACAAATAATAGTGTTGTCCAAATTTCTGTGATTTTATATATTTTGATCCAAAATTTTATGTAAATTATGTAAGTTATGATTATTATCTTTAAATTTGAACTTTAAATTTTAACCCTTTAATTATACTCTTTTAATTTATAAATTTGTGTTTTTATCACCTTTATGTTTACTATACTTAAAAAGATAAAATTAACAAATTAATAATTATATGTTAATAAAGTTAATATTTGTTAATTTTTCATCTATTTTGAGTTAATATTTAAATTAAATTTCCATGAACTTTTTAATTTTATACTACACATTAAAATCGATCAATTTATTTTATGATAATATTTATGAAAAATATCAAAATAATTTTAACATTAAGATAAATATTATTTTCCTTTAAAAATTTATTTTAATTAAATAATATTTATTTCTATGACAAATATTATATTATGTTTTGTTTTAAAATTTGAACTTTAAACTATATACTTTTCAGGATAAATAAAAAATATTATTTAAATTAAATTTTCGATTAAAATTTTAACTTTAAAACTAAATATAAAAATTAATGAATTTAAATTTAGAATTTAAAATAATAAATTAATAACACAATTAAAATCCAAAAGTTAGAACTCAAGTTATCTTAAATTTTAAAATAAAAATAAAAATTAAGAATCAAAACTAAAATAAATAATAAAAATTGGATTAAATATAAATACATCAATAAAATAAGATATTATAATGAAGTTACTTAAATGAAATAAGGACTTAAATCATAACCATGTAAAATATAAGATTTGACTATCCATTCCCATGTGAAATATCAACATTGATTATTTAAATTGATCAATTTAGGCTGCTAATAAATATTCTCTATTCTAAGTCAAAATTTCAATTTGTGTTTTTATTCTTTCAACTCAAATAAAAATAAAATGTTGAAAACAAAACAATTAAATAAAAATAGAATAATTAGTTGACACGAGATTATTATTAAGTATATGCAAATATGCAAATAAACGATTACAAAATTGGGTGTAGTTTTTTATCAACTAATTAGTTGATCCTACTGCAGGCAGACTTGGGCAGCTTTTGAGCAAGATGAACATAGAAAGTCCACCTTCAATTTGCATATAAAACACTGTTCAATTATGGGAATAAAGTCAAAACCAATCACTCTATATATGGAAAATGCCTTTAAAGTTTTCATAAGGAAGAATTAATAAAGTCAGTTTACTTTATTTTCTGGTTCCAAGTTTTGAAGAGAGAACATTCACATGTATGCATCTTCATCTTAATTTGAAAAGTAGCAATCAAACTCTGGATATTTCGATGAAATCACAATTAGAAACTTCACAAAATGAAATTTGGCAGTTACTATCTATAATCTGCTTAACTAAAATACAAACATAAGGCACTCTCATACTTTTTTGCACATAAAATATACAATAACAGTTGCAATGGAGAGAAACATAACTTTAAGTAGCTAAACGATTATTGGAAGCAAGGGATAATAATTTAATGATATTATGTGCAATTTAAATTTAGCAAATTAAATATACATACCTCTTAAAAATTGTAAATTGGATGGTAGAGTCGATTCCAGCAACTAGTGTTGTGGTGAGCAAAGCACGCCCAAAACTTTTAAGATGCTACAAGAAGAATAAAAAAAACTCCATAATAGCGAAAATAATAAAATAAATGAAAAATAAAAGAGTATAAATAGAAAAATTACGAGTTCAAATAGAATAAACAAATTTGATAATATATATAACTTCTGGATTGTAAAAGATAATAGTTAATAATAGATATTCTTTTATCTTTGGTAAGTCCGTAATTTTGTCAATAGAGCAATCCTACAAAGGCCTATCGGGACATTGCCTGCTGATAGAGTGGTGACTGGAACTTAAAGTCCACAAGGAAGTAAAGGCTAAAAGTTCCTGGGACTACTCCAGGATTGAATTCCCAAATGTTTATCAAATGATCGAAAAGGTTACTTTCTAATGCAGTTGACTGCAAAAACATTATACAGGGTCAGATGATCAGTAAGGGAAAGAATTAAATTCATGGAAAAAAAAAAAGGATCGTCTATACAGAGATGAGCCAAGCAATATCATTTTTTATAAGATTTGAATATCCATTCCCATGTAAATTATGTATTTAAGCAATAGAAGACAGTAAAACATACCAAAGAGCCCAATTTAACAAAAGATAAACTTCTAAATTAGTTAATTACGCTATTTCAAACACATCATACATTTTATATAGGAAACAACATATTCAACTCTCAAATTGCATATTTTAACTTGATTAATAGGAAGAAGATGAACTCACAATGTCTAATTTGATCATATCAAAGAGATAAGATCACGATTTCCATGAGAGTTTCAGTATTAAATATATCAGTAGAATCATTCATTCCAAACAAATATAAAGTTAATTGAATGATGAAATTCCCAAACCTTCAGAGATCACATAGGGTTCGGTCGGACACATTGCGAGAGCAAATTCAGCATTATCTTATGTCAAAGTCAAAATCTACCAAAAAGGGGAGAAAAAGTCATCAGTGAAAAACAGTTCCTTCACTACCCCCCAACCCTCTCATTCAGAGAACATATGCATACAAACTATAACAGAGATAGATTTTACTAAACTTATAGCTGAAATTCTGAAATAAACATACCAAACAGAGATAGATTTAAATTTAATTGTAAAAATAGTTTTTAACATTTTAAATAGGTTTTTTTTTTTAAATTGTACATCTGCTGTTGATAGATATTTGAGTTTAAAATAGAAAAGCTTAACAAAAGGTGTAGAGAAAGTAATAGCAGAGAAATCACAACTCTAACAATTACAACATTACTAACCTGAAGTCTCTGAGAAAAGCGTATAAAAATTGCAAAAATAATCAGTACTCAAAGCTGTAAGCATGTGCTTCTAGTAAAACACCTTGTTACATTTAACTATTTCCTATCTATGCTGCACAGAAAACTAAATATTCAAATACAACACCTCTAAACTTCTGATTATTTGGGTCAATATAGAAATGAAACTTTTCACTCAAGCATTAACAATGACAATATACAATTCAATGACCAATATTTGAAATGACAACCTTGCTGTAGTTGAACACGATGTCAAGCTCGCAAACATTCTGGAAGCATTTGTCCAACGTTTCCACAAAAACTGAAGGCAGCACATCTAAAGTAAGTAAAATGATCCAATATTTGAAAGAAAAATCAGCAATTATTGAAAGAAAAAATAGACGAAAACGCTTGACTTTTTTTTTTAAAATTTTCTTGAGAAACAAACAGAAAAAACTTACACGGCGATGCAGAAGAGGAGTGTCGACGGCAATGCTGTAGAGGAGTGTCGACGGTAATACAGCAGAGGGGACAGTTGACGGCGATGCAGCAGATGGTCGGGGAAAATTAAAGGACTTGGGGATTTCGATTTGGGGAAAAAATTAAGGGATTTGGGGGAAAATTTTAGGGGAAAAAATAGGGATTTTGAGGATATGATTTAGGAATAAAACTAAGTAGAGTAAAATGGCGTCATTTCGTTTAAAATAAAATGATACTTTGCACGACTGCTTTGCCGTTTTTCCGTTAGTACTATTAATTTGCAACGTTTTTTGTTTAACTACCGTTAAAAACGCCGTTAAAACTTTAATTCTCTGTAGTAGATAAAAGGTGTTACATCTTAAGCTTTCATGCATTGGATGCATGCAATTAGTTCCATAGGTTTATAAAAATAAGTTTATAAAAGGGATACTTGAGGATAACAATTGGTTTTTATTTAGTGAAATAAGTTTATAAAAAATGACCATATATGGGAACTTCACTTAATAAAATCATTAAGTGCCTATGAAATAAGTTTTGATGTGACTAATGTGTAAATTAACTTTTAGACTTACCAAGTCATCTTATACGAGGAATGTTACGCTTTGATTCATAGCAAAACAAATCCTCAAGGACATACATGAATCATTTGAAGATGAATAAATAATCTAGAGAGGATCTATCACTCAAAGTGATACTATAAACATATCTCATTCGCTATGGTTAATTTGATCAATACTTTGGGCATAACATGAATCATTTGAAGATGGATAAGTAATCTAGAGAAAGGATCTATCACTCAAAGTGATACTATAAATATATCTCATTTGTCATGGTTAATTTGATCAATACTTTGGGGCATAACATGAATCATTTGAAGATGGATAAGTAATTTAGAGAAAGGATCTATCACTCAAAGTGATACTATAAACATATCTCATTCGCCATGGTTAATTTGATCAATACTTTGGGGCACAACATGAATCATTTGAAGATAGATAAGTAATCTAGAGAGAGAATCTATCACTCAAAGTGATACTATAAACATATCTCATTTGCCATGGTTAATTTGATCAATACTTTGGTTCATAACATGAACCATTTGAAGATGGGTAAGTAATCTAGAAAGAGGATCTATCACTCAAAGTGATACTATAAGCATATCTCATTCACTATGATTAATTGCATCAATTCTTTAACTAGAGCATTTCAGATTAAGAGAAATAGTTAATCCAAATATGCAATTTAACCATGATTATTAGATCTAACATGTGTTATCATATAGGTGACATTGCACCAATCTCATGTGATTATCAAAGATATTTGATAGAAGGATCGTAATGTATTGTTAGACCGATTGATGAAACAGTTTGTTGAGGTTATCTTAATTTCATAACAATTTGAATTTTATGGCATAAATTGCCCGGAGGAGAGTTGTTTTGCAGTTATTGGGAACTTAATGAGTGACATGATATGAAAATGCTTATAGAAAAAGATAAGAGGTAAAAAGGACAGAGAGACTATAATTGAAAGGCTCAATATCTGAATACATCTTAAATTAAACAAAGTAGATAAGGGTTATCTAAAAAAGGGCATGTTTAATTAATGCATAGATTGGATGTAAGCATGAAGACAATATCTTGATTCAAATATAATAACAAAATATATTTTTTTTGCCGATTGATTATTAATTCGATTGATATCGGTATTGTTGTCAGTGTAGGAGGACTCATGTTCGAGTGTGTTAAAGCGCATTATTTTTCTATTTAAGGGTTGGAGAGAGACTATGAGTAGTTTTAGACTTTATATAATAAAGAGCAGATATAACAAAGAACATATAATGAAATTAATATTTTAAAAAACATAATTTCTTTTAATTTCTATAATTTTATAATAGGGTGTGAATTTTTTCGGTTTATATTTTTAAATTAAATTATTATTTAAATTTGTTTATGCATTACTTTTCTTCTTATAACTAATTTGTTTTATTTATGTTTTTAATTAAATTGATATCTTGTTAATTTGTGACATTAAACTCTATTAAAATTTTAATTTAATATAAATAATGTTAAATTAATTAAAATAATTATTGTATAAATGGTTTTTGGTATTTTATATTTTCCATATCTTTCTTTCCTTAAATAAAATTTTATGTTTTAATTTTATTAATTATTAAATAAAACTCAATCACATAAAAATTCAATGACAATTTTGTTCATATATGTATTATCGAAATAAAATGACAAACATAAATCAAATGGTAAAGTTAAAAATGGCCTATAGTATGACTATAACTCTTTCTTTTTAGGGAAAGAAATGTAAAAACTTAATATTTCATTTTTATTTTATTTTATTTATTATAACCAATAAGTTAAAAAATTTATTTTATCGAATGAGTGAGGATATAAATTCAAGTGTGATGACGTATCATTCTCCTATTTAAGAGTCGGAGGAGGGTATATGAATAGTTTTAGCCATAAAAATAATGAGATTAATATTAAAAAAAATTATTTTACAAAATGGTTGAATACGATACAAAGTAGTTTAATATGGGCCTGTAGTATAATTTCATGATGAATTTATTAATGGTAGTGATTAAGCAGAGCTATTACATTGAAAACTATGGCATAAACATATTATTAGAGAAGTTTTCATTCACTTTCATCATTTGAAATCAAATCCTTCAAACATAAAAAAAATTCAGTAAATTTATGGGTGGCAGAGCCGGGCAAGCAGATACAAACTACCGTTGCTCCACTACATTCAGCGCTTCCGTCCGGCAAGAATACGCAAACCTGTGGTGTTGGTGTCAGGTCTATGGGACCAGCATAACTTGGTCTTCCCCATCCAAAATCAGCTGATTCATACAATGAAAATCTAGTCCATTGTGTTATACTCAATTTCCCTCCAAATTCAAGCCTGTTTGGCCTGTCTATTTCCATATAGTCAACCGTAGATCTTACGTACTCCTCCGATATACCGAGTCTGGCTTCACGAACCAACCGTGACGTCTCCGAGAGACTCCCTTTGATAAGGTTGTTGACAGGGCTTGTTCCACATGCCACACAAACTACATTGCCATAAAAACCTTGTTTCAATGGTGGGTTTTTCAGTTTGGGACGAGCATTGACTGAGAATGTAAGCCTAAGTTCATAGTCGACTGGTTTTACATCCAGTGCTTTCACCCATGATCTCCAAACATGAGCTGCCATTGCATCAAAGCTGGAGCACCCTAGCATGTCATTAGGTTGAGCTAGAGATTTTAGTTGAGCTTGGAACTGTTGGCTAACCTTGTAACACTTTTGAACAGGCTTGGATTTCCATAGGCTCATTGTTAAGCTCGAACCTTCTTCGATTCTCATGAACTCGGGATGTCGGTATTTTATCGTCGGTGGATTTCGGGGCTGGAAAAATTCCCTGTCCCAACAAGGCTCAGGGTTTGTCACCAATGTACCTGTTTTTGCAGTAGCAGCCCATGCAGCAAGAAACTGCATAGCACCAATGCCATCACATATGCAATGACAAAGTCTCAGACCAAGGCTAAAGCCACCGCAGCCAAAAAGGGTTACCTGAGCTATAATTAAGGGCATGTCAAGTACTTTATATGGCTCTTCATTGGGGAACCTGTAGTTTAATGGCGCCCATGTAGGGTTTGGCACGGCAAGGTCACCTAGTTCTGCTAAACCCATATCAGAGTGTGCCTCCACCACAAGTGCACCCTGTTCTTGTCCGAAAAACACTTCGAGTTTCCCATTCGAGGCCTCTCTGAGCCGACCGGATAAAGGATAGTAGGGAACCAAAACTCTGGATAGTGCATCACACAGAGTTTTTGTGACTGGTTTTCTATTGGAACTCATATAATTTGATTTGTAAAAATACACAGTTGGTGTGAAAACTCGAGCTCCGATCATATTATCAAGGTTTGACAAGTACAACCTGCTTCCATGGACAGCAGGAATGGGACCGGCCGGCAAGACTGGAATCATTTGATCAATGGTTACAGGGATGTGTATGTGAGAGAAATGAAGTTCTTCAACACAAGAAGCCATAGATGGGAGAGGTAACGCAATTGACTTGAAGAATGTTTACATTATATCAGGAGATTTTCAAGCACTATTTGTGTGAGACAATTGATGGTCATATATTCATGTTCTACAGAAATGGATCCAAGATTGTGGCATACTGGCCCTATATTTATTTGTTACCAAATGTCCGTAGGTTTCATGATGAAGTCAATGAAGACAACCACTTTCCATTTTGCAATACGTATATATTATATATACATATATAATGCCACTTGTAAAGGAAACATTCGAGTAGAGAATCTAAGAAAGACTGTTAGTTGGAGAAAACCCACCATGAATTTGGAGGAGAATTATGGGTTAATTTAATTGTATGACAAATGTTCCCACAACCTCATTATGATTATTTTTTTTCGGGTAATTGAGAATCATAATGGAACAAAATTTTAAGATTTGCTGGGGGATATCCTCTGCCTATAATTTTTTTAAGTAACATTGATTGCTTAACAAAATAATTTTAGATGTGTTGTTTTTTCTAGGAAATTCTTTTATATCAGAAATGAAAATAGTACAATAAATCCTCCAATAATTCTCAGTAAAACATCCAAAAGATCACCATTGTTATGAAGCAGCAATGAAGAATGAGCAAAAGCTATCATGACAGGGAACTGGCAACCCTCCTCCGATGGATTATCGTCGGTGACAATGGCCAAACCAGAGAAGTCACAGTCCCAAATGTGCTGGTTGTTCACTTGGTAGTACATGTTGAAAGCATATGAAGCATTGCCTTTAGCAGTTAGTTGATTGCATGAGGAACCATAGCCCAAAGCAGTACAATCTGATAAACTGCAAGCATAGCTAACACTTTCAGGCAACTCATCCAAATCAGTTGATGTAGGATCCAGAACACACCATCTTTTGGTTTGGTATTTCACGTCTTCCACCGGAGCCAGCCCTTTTTCGAGTTCTAAACCGGTTAAATCGAGCTGATATTTCGGCTTTCCGTCGAACTCGAAAATTCCCCAATGTCTCTCAAACCCACCAGGTTCAATGCTTTTAGCATTTTCATCAATGAGGCTGAATAGATAAACTTCAATGTTTCCTTTCCGAGCAGGGGTTCCATTTCCACTCAAAGCATGCTTGATTAATCCTTGGTTAAACCTCTTTGCATTTCGGGTGTTGGCGTTTTTGTCACCGTCAGTCGGCCAGCCGACTTCTCCGACTATGACCTCCATGTCAGGGAATCCAGCTTTACTCAAAGCATAAATGAGAGTGTCAAGGTTCGCATCAAATGCATTTTTGTAAACATTATTACCATCTCTAAGGGGCTTGCTTAATCCATCAAAAAATGCAAACTCTATAGGGAAATAATCATTCCCATAAAGGCTGAGGTAAGGATAGATATTGACAGTGAAAGGTGCATCATGTAAATATAGAAACTGGACTATTTCAATTGTAAGGTCCTTGACCTCGGGCCGAAAGTCACCAGCAGATGGAACCGGATTGGATTCCGGGGAGTCATAGATGTCAGCATTGAAAGGGACTGTGGTTTTGTACTGGCATTTAACCCCGGATTCATCAAGGGCTCTCTGAATGTTTTTTAGAGCTGGTAATGTGTATAGTAGATAGGTGCCATTGTATGTTTGAAGGAAAGGTTCATTTCCCACTGCAACATACCTGCCAAACCAATTCAAAGTAAATACATGTCACAAAACCCAAACTTGTTTTGGTTTAGTTCACATGTAATGACAGTACCATAATAGGACATCCAAAATGCATGCAGCTTGTTCTAATGCTCAGAAATGACTATATGAAAGGTTTTACTAAGCTAAACTGTTATAAATCCTAGACAAATACAAGTAGATGTAGCCTCCAACCCCCCTTTTCCTTTTTAACCATATATGTAAATAAACTCAGCCATCCAAGTTGAACCCCTGGCCAGTGAAATGAGTCACCTCCAGCTCATTTGCATGGGTAGAGGTTGCCTTTTGACTGGATGCATGGGGTTATGCAAATGTGTATAACCTTTTAGAAGTGGAGTGTGTTGCTGTCAAATGCTTGAGGGGACCTCACACAAATTGCCAATATTGAATGACAGTTAAAGAGGTGGACCACTAACATGAAAATCCACTTTAAGGAAAAAGTGGACTCTCTATATTCCCAGAATCTTGGTTTAGCCTTCCAAATGGTTCAACCACCTCTTTTAGTAGTAAATTCCATCCCGACATTCCCTAAAATCCCCTAAGCTTAGGAATTGATTATTCATTTCTTTAAAATATTGGTGTTCGAAATTTGTGTTCAACACAATACGAATAAATGACTTCCAAATATATAAAAAGAGTTTTAAGAAAAACTTAGTTATAACTGTATATACATAATCAAATCCGACGCTCACATCCATACTCGAGTAACATATATCTTAGTCTCATAGTCATAATAGAGAATAAAAGGCTAAAAATGACCATAAAAGTTGCCTGCCAATAACAACCATTTATAAACCAGGAGGAAGAATAATTTCCAAGAAATAGGGAAATCAGGCCAAGAAAAAACTAATATCATCACTAGCAAATAAAAGAGACCTAAATCAAGAAGTTGATTGAATATTAAGAATGAGCCAAAAATGAATTAAAAGAAGAGTTGAACAGTGCATGCATGAAGAAATGCTGGCAAGAAACATCATTACTTGATATTGACTCCGCCATCATAGCAATAACCAGTAACGTTATTATAAACCCAAGAAGCAGCAGCCCCTGGATCCACGCTCATCAGTTTCAACATGCTATTAGGAATCCCCACCATCACCTCGATATCCGTCCCAGTTAGAGCCGTCATAATCTCCTCATTGTACTCGAAAAGCTTCAACTTATGAACCCCATTATCTCTCAGCATTTTCACCACCTTACCTGGTGGCAGTTGGTGGGTTGACATGGTTCCCCAGTTCACCCCAATACCGTTTCCATTTGGAACCAGTGTCATTATGGCAAGCAACAACAGTGCCAAAAGATGATTATAAAACTGCCTGCCTGACATCCTTTAATGGGGTTCTCTTGAAATAATAACCTTTCTTGGAAGAATCAAGAAAGAAGTAAAGGATGATTGGGTTTTGGGAGGTCAAGGTATTGGGACATGCAAATTAGAGTGAGAGAGGGAAAGGGAAATGATTCTGCTGCTTATGCATGATTTTATAACCCTTGCAAAAAGAGAAAACCAGTCATGTATGGTGTGAATACTCAATGTTCACACTTTCATAAAAAAGAATCAATTAAAATATCTTAAAATCTATACAATATGAACTATAAACATGACAATGACATAAATTCGTCATTCATCGGAAAGCTGAATATTTGGGTTTTTTAATAATAAACAAAATTAAAGCAGGAAAAAGGGAAAACAAAAACAAAAAGAACGTAAAGATTCGTTCCTTAATTCAGTTAGTTGGTTAAAATCTATTTTACTCATATGTGTCCCATAGTGTCTAAGCAAAAGCAAAATGTTATTTTTATCATATGCTTAAGATCTAAGTTTTTGTAAAACTAATTTAATCTTCCTTTGTTGCAAATAAGAGAGTGAAATTATGTACCACACCACAATTTGATTTTCATATTCTAATTTTGACAACAAGAAAAATGATGTACAAAAACTGTGGGGTTATAATAATAATTATATAATTAATGATATCTTCACATTATATTTCGAATAATAAATGTATATTGCATGTATAATATCTGATACTCGTTTAGTATAGATTTAAACCATGTTATCTTTATCTTCTTCTTTAATATTATATGAAAAATTATTTACAAAATTGGTTTGTTAAGAAAAAGTTAAGGTTGGTGCTGTTGACTTATGAGTCAAGGCAAAGCGAAAATAAAAGAAATTAGAAGTATGTAAAGGGGAAATCCAAAAAGTTGGAGAAGACACTTTACAGCTTCACTTTATTAAAAAAAAAAGGGGTTGGGGGAGTGGGGGGGTGGGGGCGGGGAAGAATTCCCATTGACTGCTCTTCTCTGCTCTTTTCTCTTTTGAACAACATATAAAGAGAATCCTCTAATGCTAATATGTTGTTAGTTTCCACCCAAATTTGGGACTTGGTGTTTGATGATGGTATTTAAAGGCCACCTAAAGTTTATCTATACAATTTGGTGATCACTCAAAAGGTTAATTGAACAAACCCTTTAAATTTTCTTTTCACTTTTTATATTTTAAAATTTATATCTAATTATTAAAATTAACTCATGGTATCACATAATGAAAAAAAAAAAAAACATTTGATAAAAGAATTTTAACAGAATAAAAATAAGAGTAGTGACGAAGCCAAGGGTGGGCAAGCTAGCAATGGCCCCACCCCTTTTCTTAAAAATGAAAAAATTTCTATTTAAACTCTTTGTCGAAATCTCTTTTTTGAAAGGTTGACTTTTATTTTTTTTAAAAAGAAAATTGGAAGTTGCTACTAATTTTTTCATGAAGTGTGACCGGATCACCTCGTAATTTGATCGTTTTAATAAAAGGTTTGATTTATTAAAACAATATTTTTCGGTCTACAAAAATCCAGAAAATAGGTTTGGGAGTTGGTTACGCACGAGGAAGGATTAGCACCCCGGTGATGCCCAAAATTGGTACCTAGTTGATTACTCGATGTTTTAGTGTCGAAAATTAAAAATTTGATGAGATTTTAAAATACGATCTTTTGTTAAAATATTCTGAATTGAATTTTTACAAAAGAGGGTATACTTCACGTTAACCGAGGAAAAAGATTACATCCCGTAAGTTAGGACACAATGCCTTAAATCCTCGAAACGAGAATAAACATCAAAAAATTTAATAATTTTAAAAGATATTTGATTATCTTGGTTTTTAGAAAGAAATTATGTTCCGTAAGTTAGAACACGATTTTTTTAATTCCAAAATAATGAAAATTTATCTCAGTTTAAAAATCTCTTTTTTGTATATATTGTGCGAAAACGAATAACATTTGAAATATCGGGTAATTAATTTATTCAGGTATGGTAAGAAAGATTGAAAGGTTTTAAAAAAATCATGTTTAGCAAATAATAAAAATGCGATATTAATTAAGTAGTGATAATGACATAATATGCCTAATAAAATATGAAAGATATGATAGTAATAATAAATTACGATACTAATATGCAATAATAATAATGAAGATAATAATGTAAATAACAATAATAATAATAATTCTAATAATAATAATAATAATAATAATAATAAAAAAAATACTATATGTACAAGTAAAAACATAAGTAACCTAAAGTATATAAAAATAATAAATAAATAAATAAATAAGTAAGTAATAGTGAAATAATAACAGTAATAATAAAGGCCAAAAATAAAAATGAAAATAAGAATAAAAAATAAGAATAAAAATGAGAATGAAAATAAAATAAAATAAAATGCATGATAAAAGGAAATAAATTAATTTTAAGTACCAAAAAAATAAGGAACAATAAATAAATAGATAAATAATAAATATATATAATATATATAAAAACTAAAATAAAAATCATAAATGGTCGAAATTAAATAAAATAAAGGTCTAAAGGACTAAATTGAAGTTTAAATGGAATTTTGGATAAAAAATCGGGAATAAAAATAAGGTAGATGGCCAATTTGTAATGCGCGAATGAGATGGGGGACCAAATGGGGAAATATTCCCTATCCTCCAAAACGCGCCGTTCCAAACGGACTAAAATGAAATGAACGCTAAATTATTGGGCCCATTTAAAAAAACAAAAGTATTGGATTGCAAATTAATAAAAAAGCGGAAGGGTTAAAAGTGTAATTAGACCTTTTCGCAAAATCACGCGGACCCTGAGGTTGGAGCGGGTCGGGTCTCGGTCGGCCCCTATACGATGCCGTTTTAGCATTAAAGGGGTCAATTGAAACGGACGCTGTTTCACAACATTATATAAATCAAATTTTTTGTTTAAAATTCATTTTACTTCTCTTCTTCGAAAAAAAAAAACAAAAACAAAACCTCTCAACTCTCTCTCACCCTTCGAAATCCAACCAAGGCTCCGGTCGCCAGACCACCGTGGCGGCCGCTGGTAGCCGGTAACGGCGCCATCTTCTACAGTGGTCGGCCAAAGAAAAAAAGCCCTTTTGCTAGTTTCTAAGCGTAAGATTCCGATTTCGGAGTCCCAAACTCCTAAACCAATGCCGATCTTCCAAAAAGATGAGAAAACCTTTTGGTTTTCGAAGCTCCGCCTCGGCCTTGGCTGAATCCCTAGGGATTCGGTGACCTTTGGCTCGGAATAGGCGACGACGGTGAAGACGGAGACCAATCGACAGGTAATCGGTTTTTATATTTTTTATTGTTTCGAAAAATGAAACCAAAATAAAAATATCACCTTTTTTTTTCTTTTTGATTAATCTTGCATTTTTCTTTTTCTATTCAATGATTATGTGTAAAAAATTACAAATCAGATTCGGGGCTTTTTATAGCTGGTTACATTACTTTTATTCACTGTTTGCTTTTGTTTTGTCACTGTTTCTCTGCCATCGAGCCTCTGTCCTTTTTTTTCTCTATTTGCAGGTTCGGGCGAGTCAATGGAGAGGAGTAAGTGGCCTCTTTGCTCATTTGGTGAAACGACAGCAGCGAGGTGGTCAGGCCTAGGGATGAGGCGCGGACGGGATGCCCGATGAGGGAGCAACGGCATATCTAGGTTTTCTGCTTTTTCTTTTTTTAGTTTGTGTTTTGGGCCTATAAAAAATTGGGTTAGGTCTTTAGTATTTGGGCTTTGTAAAAAAAAATTGGATTGGACTTATTATTATTTTCTATTTGGTTTGTTGTTTTTAGTTTAGTGGGCCCGACTAAATTGGGTCCCTACAGACCCTCTTTTGCTCATTGTCGTGTAACGGGAATGGGGCAAAGACCTTGATGACCAATTTTGTCTGGTCTTGTCGAATCTCAACTTCTTTGGTGTTTCTCTTTTTCAGGTAGCTTTATTCTAACCCACTACAACTTCAAGGGTATAAGATTTGCTATCTTCAACCTACTCCACTGCAACTTCAGGGAGATGAGATTTGTAGCTGCACTCCACTACAACTTTAGGGAGACAAGGTTTGTAACTTGTAGATTTAGTCTATTCCACTGCAACTTCAGAGAGATAAGACTTGCTATGGTAGATCTAATCCGACCCACTACAACTTTAGAGGTATAGGACTTATCGCTTCGATCTGCTCCACCGCAACTTCAGGGAGATAAGACTTATAGCCTGTACCTTTAATATGCTCCACTACGACCTTAGGGAGATAAGATTTATAGCTTTAATCTACTCTACTACAATTTTAGAGAGATAATATTTATAGCTTTAATCTACTCTACTGCAATTTCAGAGAGATATGATTTGCTGTCTTCAATCTATCCCACTGCAACTTCAGCGAGATAAGACTTATGGCTTTAATCTACTCCACTGCAACTTTAGGGATATAAGATTCGCCAAGATAACCATAATCCGTCCCACTGCAACTTCAGAGGTATAGGATTTGCGGCTTCACTGATATGTTACCCCGTTCTTTGGGGAACATGACCTATAGAATCCATTTCATGGGCCTATTTATGCCTAGTGATTAGGATGTCATGATCAGGATGAATCAAATGCTCCTAACTAGATGTGTATGAATGATATTTGTATGAATACAAAATGTCATTTTCGAGAATGATACCTTTTTAATGCTTAGGTTGTCATTACTCGCTATTTATTCTATCACTAATGTGTTACCATGCCTTCTTGTTCTATTGGTATATTTAACAGAAAATCCGATGAAATAGTTACAATTTAGACTATTCTTTCTCAAATGTTTCCAACCCTTAAGTTTGGTTAGTTCTGGATAGTGGTCCTGTTTTTAGATTTTTGTACTATTTAGAAAATATTTCAGAGCAATATGCAGAACTCCTTTTTCTTGAATATTATTAGTCCATTAATCGTTATTTCAATGAAAAATGCTTGAAAAAGATTATCGCAATGGACAAAAGGAATTTTATTGAGAGCAAAGCTTGAACTGGATAAATTAATCAAAGATAGCAAACATTGCTAAAATACAAAATTAATAAGATGAAAATAGATGCCCCGAATATCATAGCATGAACTTCTTCGCACTAACTTCTCGAGGACCCTTTTGAACTTGATATGTGTTTCGGAGATCCAAAATACTTTGTTGATGCCCCAAGATGTAGCATTTTCCTCCTTGTTCATTCAGAGATAACAAGACTACCACATGCCCATCTTTGATCAAGATTTGAATTGCCCTTTTCCTGGGTTTTCAATTCAAAACCCCTTTAGTCTCAAGACGCCCTTTGCAAGTTTTCACCTTGGTCTCTCCCTCTTTTTTTTAGGTGAAATACTTCTTGACTGAGTCTGAATTCACAGGATTGGGCAAGCTTTTGCCATCCATCTCAGTTAAAATCAACGCTCATCCAGAAAAGGCCTTCTTCACTACATAAGGTCCTTCCCAATTTGGCATCCATTTCCCTCTGAAATATTTTTGTATGGGTAAGATCTTTTTCAATACTAGGTCCCCCTCATGAAATTCTCTAGTACGAACATTTTTGTTGTAAGCTCGCATCATTCGCTTTTGGTACATCTGACCATGACGGATGGCTTTCAACCTTTTCTCTTTAATCAAGTTTAGCTAATCATATCAGAATTGGATCCATTCTACTTCATCCAACTTTAATTTTGCCAAAACTTGGAGAGAAGGAATCTCGACTTCAATAGGTAAAACCGGCTCCATTCCATAAACCAAAGAGAAAGGCGTTGCCCTGGTTGAGGTCCTGACAGATGTTCGATAGGCATAGAGGACAAATGGTAACTTCTCATGCCAATCTTTATAAGTTTCACCATTTTCCCCACGATTTTCTTAATGTTCTTATTGGATGCCTCCATTGCACCATTCATTTTTGGACGATATGGTGATGAGTTATAGTGTTTGATCTTGAACTGATTGTAGACTTTTGATATCGTGTTGTTGTTCAAATTTAGTGCATTTTTAGATATGATCCTTTCTAGCATTTTATATCGACATATGATCTCATTCTTTAAGAACTTGCTGACTGCCGACTTCGTGAATGGCATATGAAATGGCTTCTATCCACTTTGTAAAGTAATCGATGACCAAGAAGATGAATCGATGCCCATTAGAAGCTTTGGGTGAAATTGGCCCAATCACATCTATGCCCCACATAGAGAAAGGCTACGGATAAGTCATAACATGAAGAGGTGAGGAAGGTACATGAATTTTATCTCTATAAATTTGACACTTGTGGCATTTCTTGGCATAACTGATGTAATATCCTTCTATGGTTGACCAATAATACCCGAATCTCATAATTTTCCTGGCCATTGTAAAACCATTGGCATGTATTCCGCAGACACCATCGTGGACTTCTTCCAAGATTTTCCTAGCCTCGACAGCGTCTACACATCTCAGTAGCACCTGATCCTTTCTCCTCTTATATAGGATTTCCCCATCTAAGACATAGTCATTGGCCAGTCTTCTCAATGTCCTTTTATCATTCTCAGTTGCTTGGTCAGGGTATTTATGATTCTTCACATATCGCAATATATCGTTGTACCAAAGGTGACTTCTTCTTCTTCTTCTTCTTCTTCGATGTTGTAACAATAAGCCGGAGTCTCATAAATACTCATATGGAAGGCTTTACATCCTCTTGTTTGTTTGCTTTAACCATCGAAGCCAAAGTAGCCAAGGCATCAGCCATTTGATTTTCATCTCGCGGGAGGTAATAGACGGTGATGTCATCAAACTCCTCAATTAACTCAAGAACCAACCTTCGATAATTGATTAACTTAGGATCTCTTGTCTCCCATTCTCCCTTGAGTTGATAGATCACTAGTGCCAAATCCTCATATACCTCTAGCACTTTGATCTTATGTTCTATGGCTACACGGATACCCATGATGCATGCTTCATATTCTGCCATATTTTTCGTGCAATCAAAATCCAATTTGCTAGTAAAGGGATAATGATCTCCATTTGGGGATACCAAGACTGCTCCAATTTCGTTACCCACAGTGTTCTCCGTCAAGTTTAGCTTCCAGGATGGCCTTCTTGAGAGTCTTATTCAATGGTTGCAACATATATTAGATCTTCATTCGGGAAATTAAAGTTTAAAGGCTCGTAATCCTCTAGAGCTCTACTGGCCAGAAAATTAGCTATTGCACTTGACTGCCTTTTGGTTTACATAGACTATGTCAAATTTGAAAAGCAGAATTTGCCATCGGGCCATTCTTCCATTTAAAGCAATCAACTCCATCATGTACTTTAGAGGGTCTAGCTTTGAGATAAGCCAGGTTATGTGGTACAGCATGTACTGTCTCAATCTTCGGGTTGTCCAAATTAGGGCGTAACATAACTTCTCGATTGGCGAATATCTTGTCTCACATTCAGTGAATTTCTTACTGAGATAGTATATCGCTCTTTCTTTTCTTCCCGACTCATCATGTTGATCAAGCACGCATCGCATGGAATTCCCGAATATTGCCAAGTACAGTATCAGTGGCCTATCTAGGTTAGGTGGCATCAGTACTGGGCATTGGACAAGTAATGTTTGAACTTATCGAAAGTCTTCTAGAACTCCTCATCCCAAATGCCTGGGTTGTGTTTCTTAAGGAGACAGAATATGGGGTCGCATTTCTTAGTTAGTTGTGAAATGAACCGGGCAATGTAATTTAGTCTTCCTAGGAAACCTCAAACTTCTTTTTGAGTGCGTGGTGGAAGCAATTGCTGTATAACTTTTCCTTTGTCTGGGTCGATCTCAATCCCCTTTTCACTGACTACAAATCCTAGCAATTTTCCCAACTGATGTGGTCTAAAACTAATTATGATCACAATAAAGGCAAGCGCACCTATCGTTCAATAGTATAGTTATGGTAAGACCGGTAATATCGTATCCACAAGGACCAAGAGTACTAGTAATTGCTATCTTTTTATTATCTAGCCTAAGAATTGGAGTGATTTCTTTTAAGCTAAAAACTTAATTAAAATGACAACGAAAGAATTAGGAAAATACTTTTAGACAATTTATATGAGATGGGCAATATCTAAGGAAGAATCCACCTAGACTTCACTTATTACTTTTGATTCATATGATTTATTCACTTGACTTAATCTATAGAAATCCCTGATTTATGTTAATATCTCTTTCAAGACTAAAAACAACTAACTCTAGGTTGATTAATTGAAATTTCTTTCTAATTAAAACCCCTATTGTCGCATTAACTCGATCTATGGATTCCCTTATTAGATTTGACTCTAATCCGGCAGATTTCTGTTGCCCTATTTCTAGGGTTGCAATCAACTCCGCTTAATTTTGTTGATCTACTCTTAAACAGGGACTTTTTCTCCACTGAATAAGTACATTCGACTTGAATCAATAACCTGGATTAACCAAATAAGAATAAGAACAAGTATTTATCTTATAAATCAAATAATAATAAGATCTGTCTTAGGTTTCATCCCCTTAGGTATCTAAGGGATTAAGTTCATACTAATGGGGGGAAACATCTTAAAATAAGGAAAACAACAAAACATAAGAAAACCCAAAAAACTTCTAAAGAACTTGATGGAAGATCTTAAGTCTTGATGGAGATCCTTCTCCTAAACTGCTCGACGGCTGTCCTCAAGTATTTTTTGCCTTCCATTTCTCCTCCTTTTTAGGTTGCCTCTAGGGTGTTTATATAGGCTTTGGAACACCTCTCTTGGCCTACAAGTGGTCTATTCTGAATAGAATTAAACTTTGATACGGCAGGGACATGCCCGTGTGACACGCCCGTGCTCGATTCCTTAGACCGTGCTCGATTTTTCCCGTCACACATGACCGTGTGGTCTGCCCGTGTACGTTGATCCAAGCCGTGTTTGATCCTGATCGCATCACACGACTGTGTTTGGTAGCCTAGGTCGTGTTGATTTCTAAGGTAGATCCATTTTGTCCCGTTTTGGCCCGTTTCTCGTTCTTTTCGACTTTCTAAGCTCTCCTGAGTGTAAAACATGAAATTAAGGGATTAAGAGCATCGAATTCATCAAATCTAAAGAAAATTCATCCAAAAATAAGCCAAGCATGGAGTTAGAATATGTACAAATTTAGGTTTATCAAATATCCCCACACTTAAGCCTTTGCTTGTCCTCAAGCAAAATCCTCAACACACAATTAAAATTAAACTTCATCAAATCATAATTTTCATCAATAATGTATCATCATAATTCATAGATAATTCATACGTGGATAATTTAACTAAAAGAGTCTTAAAGATTCAAACAATCTAAGTCATAAATTTTGTAGCACGAAAACATAGGTGTTTCCCCTTACCTAAATAATTACATCTGATTCAAAACCGACAAGGATTGACATCCTCACTAAGGATTCACTCAAATCACTCAAAGTGTTTAAGGTTTAAGATAAGGCACTCAAAAGTCAAACATGAAGAGTTATTACCATAGGCTTGCATAAAAATCAAATCTCCACCACTATAAAATGAGATGATACACAAATCAAAAGGTCTTCTAAAAGGGTTGTAATGGGGCTTGGGTTAAAGGTGTGGATACAGGCTGAATTAGGAAGTTAAAAATCGAGATTGAATTGTCAAATTTCCTAACTAGAACAATAGACTAATATTAAATAATTACATCAATTGAAAACTTATCATAAAACACGAGCTTCTTCTAAAGATATGAATTTAAGCATTTTAAGCTCAAATAACATAGGACTAATTAATGAATTTATTTCTAACTTTTTTAAGAATAAGAACAAGTACATGATATAAGATGAATTTAACCTCTAAAATAAAGAAAATAGATAGTAATCGATCATATCAAATCTCGACAAAAGGAAATCAATATCGTAGGGAAGTAAAATTTGGTTTTGGGTTGATATTAATGGGTGTGTTAAGAAAGCATTTATTAGGATTCAAAAGAGTTCACTAGGGTTAATTATGAAGGTAGGCTTTTTGTGGAGTGAGTGGGTTAAATCCTAGGTGCCTTTATCATCTCAGTATATCACATTAAAAGTGTGGTCTCGACATGCATAATCGAAGTAAGTTCTAAAATAACAAATCAATGTTGACACACTCATAATCAATAAAGTGAGCATGAAAATGTATGCTATAAAGGCTCAAAATCTCACAAAATTATTGTTTTGATGTCAATCTTGCAAATTTCAAACTTCAAAGTAATATTTAATTTTAGGAAACAACCTAACCAAATTTTTAATTACGAAAATAGATTTATCATGCTTGATTCTCTAATATCTTAAAGTTTAAACAATCAATGCACAATTACCTATGACTTACTTCAAAACATATCAACAAAAATCATAAATCAATAGAAATTTCATTCTAATAGTAATATGAGAAAATTACTTAAGATAAGATATAATTCAGGGATTTTCAAATATTACTATAGTTAACCTCCCCACACTTAATATGTACATTGTCCTCAATGTATAAAGATAGGTAATATAATAAGAAAATCATAAGAGATGGAGAGGAGTGAAACTTCCTGAATCATGGATGAAATCTTTGAAAATGAAACTTGTAGAAATGGAACCAATGTAAAGCATGATGAACTAAGCAGAGGTGAAGGTGGGTGAGAATATTCCAGTTCCTTACTAGCACCTTGAACCTTTTGAACTACGGAGTCATCAGTAAAGTTTTAGGGGGTTTTATTAAATGGATGTCGTAATGATTACTCGATTATAAACAGCCAAAGATAAAAAGAAATCAACAGAATTAATATAATTTAAAGACAAGAAAAAGAAATAGTTTAATAGTTTAATAGTTTAAAACTTTAAATAAAATAAAGAAAACGAAAAGAAAAATGAAAAGAAATGGACTCAAAGGTCCTCATCCTCAGATGGGTCATGAGGTGAGGGTGGCGGCGATGTGTGGAAGTGCTGACAAATCTGTTGAAGAGTCGCCTCGATGCTGTCGAATCGTCAAGCGTTGTCGTTAAATTGTTGAATACAATACTGCTCAAACATAGTGAGGCGCTCAGAAATGTCAGTCAGTAAAACTGTCGCATGAGCTGGTCGGCGTGGCGGTGGTGGTGCGAGGTGTCTTCTCGTCTTTGTGGGGGACATCATCGATAATGTCCTCTGGGTCGTCCTACTCGGTGGATTGCGAGAGCCGGTATTGGGAAGGATCAAACCCATGTCAGCACTCAATCATCCTCATGTGAAGCATCATCTGGATGCCCTGCGGGGACATCTGCCCGATAAGAGTGAGCGAGAATGACTAAGCTGCGGTGTTGAGGAGCTCAAAATATCGAGCCAGGCGCGTGATGTATCGGCCTATGGAGATGACTCCTCTCCTATACCGCTCCGTCTGATACTGAATGGCGCGGGAGATGAAATAAGCTAAGTCGAAAACGTACCCGTGTGCCATGCACCATAAAAAGTAGGCGTCGTGAGTGTTGACAACGCTGGTGCTCTCTCGTCTACCCGTCAAAGTATGAACTAGGATAGCGTGTAAGTACCTCAATGATGGGGCGAGAGTTGATGCCTTGGAGCGATTGGGGTCATAGTTAGCCGAGGCGAGGGCGAGTTCTCTCCAACAGTAAGAAGGTGAGTAGTGGATATGGCGGGGGAGGTCCTCAAATTCGTCGTCCTCCATAAACTCGTTGGTGTACAGTCCTAAAGCGACCCCGAACTCTGGGACACTCAGCTCACGAACAAGACCTCCAAGACGAAATTGGATTGTGCCGGGGTCATCAAAGTTTGTCATGACCGTCTGGAGATGGAATGTGGAACAGAACTCCAAAGTGAGCTCTAGGTATGTAAGCTCGACGATATCAAAGAAGTCTCCCCACGGGTCGGTGGATAATAGGGCTCGAACCGCGTCGGCTAGCTGGACCTACTCTAGAGCGGCCCAATCAATGCACTTCCCTACGCAGGAAGGTCGTGCAAAGTGTGAAAGAGCTCCTCTTGGGGTTTCGAAGGAAACTCTAGGAATGATTGGCGTACTTTGGCAGAAGCGCTTGAGGAGGTCGCTTTGACAAGACCTTTCTCGCTTCTTTGAAGCGGGAGCGTCGGTCTTTTCCCTCGTGGTAGAGTCATTACGTGCACTGAAAAAGCTAAATATTTTCAATGAATAAAGTATCATTGCCGAAAAAGCGTACTATCCTAGTATTCATAAATAAACCTATAATAGTGAGATCAGTTATTAATTGATTCTAACATTAGTGCAATTAACAAGATTAACCATTAGTATCAAACTAATATATTCAAACTAACTAACTATCAAAGAACTAAGGTAATAGAGAAAAATGAAGATAATAATATGAACAATGAATAATATCAAATAAATAATTAAAGATGAAAGAAATAAGTAACAATGGTGTAGAAAGGTGAACCGATGGAGGTGTTGAAGTTATGGCTCGATCGTGCCAGTAGGCACAGGTGTGGTGGTTCGTGCACGGGCGTGGTCTGCGGGCTAGTGCGCGTGAAGAAGAAAGGGGAAAGAGGAAAATGGAAAGGAAAATGAGGATAAATGGGAGAAAGGGAACGGAAAGGGCTGATGGGAAGTTGACGATGGTGGCCAAAATAGGGAAAGTAAGTAGGTAGGGTAGAGAGTGGCTAGGGTTTTTAAGAGTGAGATTTGGGGGAAAGATGAACAGTGGGTTGATTTAAATAGAAATTGGGGCACACAGTCGAGGCCCACGGCTGTGTGCCTTTTATTTAACCTGTGTGTTTCATAAATTTTGAATTAGGGCGCATCTGATCCTTGTCCTGTAACACCCCAAACTCGGTCTAAACGTTACGATCGGATCTGGCATGTCATATGAAAGGAATGTCTAAAAACTGTGTGTTCGTTAAAAAGTTCATGTTCGTTATATTTGTTGTGAAAAGTCATGTTTAAGTAATTTTGAATAAGAAAAGGTTTATTAATATTTTGGAAAATGGTTATTAAGGGTTTAGGAAATTCCATATTGAACATTTAATAATAGTAGGCGAGTCAAATTAAAAGCGAAACCAACCAAAATACCAAAATTAAAGTTGTAGAGGCCTTATTACAAAACTGTAAACCCAACTTATAGTAAAATAACTCCCATGATAAATATTAAAATAAAACTGAAATATTGAGCATGGCCACCTCGAGTCTGCCTCCGCTCCCAAATCCGCGATCTAATGATTACTTGCAAGATTTAAACAAAGGGGTGAGTCATCGAGACTCAGTGTGCAATTCCCCTTACCACGATAACTGGGCTTAAGCCCACAGTAATATGTTAGCCCAATGCCATGGCATATCAATAATTAGTGCAATGCAATTAATCCACATGATTCCACAAATGGGCTTGGCCCCAAATCCATATAAAACCACATACCACGCATAATGATGCAATATGTTACCTACCCCAACCTAATATCCATCCGCTACACACCCCGGTATCCTGCCACACACACTAGGGGATTACTAAATCGACCCTCCATCCGCTACACACCTCTTCGGCAGTCAAGCTGCCCAAAGCTAATATAATGTGGCCTAACCACCGATCACCATGTGACCAAATATAACGTAGCCTAGCCACCGATCATCATGTGACCAAATCTTGATATCCACGATGTGACCCATGGTCATCATCAAACCACGATAAACACAAAGCTAACATCGTCCCTCGATGTGGCACATAGTCGACATCAAGTCATGATATGGCACATAGCCAATCATCACCACATACATAAATGTACACCATCCCTTCATTCAATATATATATCCGAACCCCATGCACACGCGAAGATAATATAATAATTCGTATGCGGTATAACATGTATGCAAATCATAAATCGATAACGTGAAACGAATTACCATCATAATCGAATAATAATATACAACATAATCAAGCTAACCAACCTCTAAGGGTATAATGATAATTTTACCCACCAAGGTATTTTCGTAGTTTACCCACCAAGGGTATTTTGTAATTTACCCACCAAGGGTATTTTCATAATTCGCTTTTGCAATGGCCCTCCGAAGGTCTAATGTTACCCTGACGACTTTTGCTACCATTTCCTTCGGTCGTCACTGCACTATTGGGCCTAAAACCCGATTTTGACCCATTCAGGCCCACACGCTTGTGTGGCCCACTTAACACAAATCTAGCCACGTATATAGGTTCCACCTAGTCTAGTTCACTATATACTATATCATCATACAATTTATTATAATTGGGCCTACGGGCCCATCGCGCCCAAGCAAATTTCAACCCACAAGAATACTACGATGGCCTCAACTATCGTGGTCGAAGCCCCACACGCATTCGCATACTCGTGTGGCTACTATTGTCGTGACCGGTACTTCAGATTTGCCGCTCTACAACTAGAGTAGAGAGTTACACACCGATAGGACTCGGTGCTAAACTGCACTGCGACCACTCTCGTGCCCAACGCCCACCAGGTATGTTAACTCTCCTCTGCATGCTCTTTATATAGCTAGCTCTTCACCTTCATTCTTTGTATCTTTCCGATGTGGGATCCTTCGTCGAGAGAGTTTAAATTCAACTGAAACTCTTATCGTCAATCCATAAAATAAATACTCCTTGCTCCTCATGAGATTCAACCCAAGCTCTCCTATCACCAATTCACGTCACTTGCCACTAAGCCACAAGCTCCTCTTGTGTCCTAAATCGTGCGTAACTAAATATAAACTATGGCCAAATTCTAAGATCCAAGTAAAAAGAAAACCAAAATGCAAAAGCCAAGACTTGAACCTTGGACCTCCTTCCTTCCTTGTGGCGTCACCCTCTTGCCTTTTAAGTGGCATCACTTTGCCACTACACCACACACTCCACTTGTGTCATTTTTCTCCACATTTTATTTTTAAGGCCTACCTGCCAACTTTCAGGGTTTTTTTCACCTAAAACTAAAATTTCCCCAAAGCCAATATTTGATCTCGGGACTTCATAGAAGCCCTCTAACCTTCCAAAATCACTTATCTAAAATGTCCAACTTGCACTTAAGCCGATCTCCTGTTCTTTAAAAATTTTAAATGCTACTACGCCTAAGGCCCATTGGGCTCAATCCTACTAGGCCCAATTTTAGGATGTTACATGTCCCACGCCCATGTCCCTTGGACGTGTTGGGTCACACGGCCTCATCGCACAGCCGTGTTATAGTTTATTCATTTCTCCTACACCCGTGTTTAGGGTCACACGCCCATGGTAATTAGTCAATATCGACCATGACCTATAGGCACGGGCTTATCCTATGCCCGTGTGATTCTTTCAGTTTCAACCACGACTTCTGAGCACGGGCGTGTCTCACACTCATGTCATTTACTCAGTAATGACCACGACTGCATCACACAATCGTGGCACTTTATCTTAGCCCGTGTTTTCGAGTTAATTTCAACCACGACTGCATCACACGACCGTGGTACTTTATCGTAGCCCGTGTTGGGGAAAGTTTTTCCTCCTTGGCCTGTACGATCTCCACCACGCTGATGTCTCTTCCCGTGGTGTCCACACGGCCACGGCCACACCTGTGTGCTAGGCCGTGTGGGTAGAAAATCTTGCGCCTATTAAATTGGTTAGTTCTTAATTAGATGCTAAAAATAAAAAAATATGGATGTTAGTGAGGTTAGTGCTCGGGCTACCTCTCGAGAAGCGCTCGTTTAAAGTCTTAAGCTAGACTTACCCTGTTTTCATCTCTATATGAAGGTTCGCGAAGCTGAAACTCCTTTCTTATATCCCTAAAATCTTTACCATCATATATTTTAAGTCGTTGACCGTTTACCTTGAATGTTCCATAAGTCGGATGAGTTACTTCGATTGTGCCATATGGAAAAATGGTTTTGATTACGAATGGACCTGACCATCTTGATTTTAGCTTTCTAGGAAACAATTTGAGCTTTGAATTGTATAGTAGAACAAGATCTCCCACTTTAAATTGCTTCGGTTACTTCAAACGAGCATCATGGCGTCGCTTTGTTGCCTCCTTATATAGACGTGAGTTCTCATAGGCATTAGCTCGCCACTCATCTAGCTCATTCAACTGCATCATTCTTTTCTCACCTACAAGTTTAAGATCGTAATTTAAGAATTTTGTAGCCCAAAATGCTTTCTGCTCTAATTCAAATGGTAGATGACAACTCTTTCCGTAGACAAGTCTATATGGGGATGTTCCTATGGAAGTTTTAAAAGCGGTTCTATAGGCCCATAAAGCATCGTCTACTTTTAATTCCCAATCTTTCCTGTTTGATTCTACTATTTTCTAGAATATGCTTAAGCTCTCGATTTGCTACTTCAACTTGTCCCTTTGGTTTGAGGGTGATAAGGGTAGATGTTCGTGGTGTATTCCATATTTCTTTAAGACTTTATCAAATTGAGTATTACAAAAATGAGTACCCCTATCACTAATAATTGCTTTGGGTGTTCCAAATCAAGAGAAAAGTTTTTTAAGAAATCTCACTACCACTTTAGCATCATTAGTAGGTAAAGCTTGAGCTTCCACCCATTTTGACATATAATCAACTGCTACTAAGATGTATTTATTCCCAAATAAGCTAGGGAATGGACCCATGAAATCAATTCCCCATACATCAAATATTTCACATGATAGCATATATGTTTCTGCATTTCATCGCGTTTAGAGATATTATCTATTCTCGACATCTATCACACGTAACATACATGTTAGCGTCCTGGACAGAGTGGGCCAATAAAAACCCGATTCGACGCTTTATGTCTTTGTCCTAGTCCCACTATAATGTCCTCCTCTTGCTCTTGAATGGTAATGTTCTAGGATTTTGCTTGCTTCTGCCTTTGTAACACATCTTCGAATTATTTGATCTGCATATATACGAAAGAGAAAAGGGTCTTCCCAATAATAGTTTTTCACATCAGCAAAGAATCGCTTCTTTTGATGATGTGTTAACCCTTTTGGTAGGATGTTAGCAGCTAAGTAATTAGCAATATCTGCAAACAAAGGTACCTTGGAGTTGGATATAGCAAAGAGTTGTTTTTCAGGAAATGAGTCATTTATCCCACTCTCATCGAGTTCTTTGATATGTGGATTTTCAAGCCTAGAAAGATGGTCTGCCGCGAGATTTTCAGATCTTTTCTTATCCTGAATTTCCAAATCAAATTCTGGAAGAGTAAAATCCATCTTATGACTCGAGGTTTTGCATCGATTTAGTTAAAAGATAATGAAGAGTTGAATGGTCGATTAAACGACAACTTTAGATAATATCAAATACTGTCAAAATTTATCAAATGCAAAAACCATAGCAAACAACTCTTTTTTTGTGGTGGTGTAATTTTCTTGTGTAGCCGTTAATGTCTTGCTAGCGTAATAAATCGGCTGAAAGTGGTTGTCTCTTCGCTATCCCAAAACTGCACCTACATCAAAATCACTCGCATCACACATTAGTTCAAAGGGTAAATTCCAATCAGGTGCAATTATAATTGGATCATTTATTAATTTATCTTTAAGGATATTAAATGCATCTAAACATTCCTGATCAAAGTTGAAAGGTATATCTTTTTCTAGTAATTTCGTTAAAGGCTTAGCTATTTTAGAAAAATTCTTAATAAATCTTCTATAAAATCCAGCATGTCCTAAAAAGCTTCTAATAGCATTAACTGAACTAGGAGGAGGTAATTTTTCTATGGTTTCAATTTTCGCTTTATCAACCTCAATCCCTTTACTAGAAATTTGGTGACCTAACACAATCCATTCTCTAACCATAAAGTGACACTTTTCCCAATTAAGCACAAGGTTCGTTTCCTCACATCTCATTAGAACTCGTTTTAAATTTCTAAGGCAAAGATGGAAAGAATTACCAAATACTGAAAAATCTTCCATGAATACCTCCATAATATCTTCCACAAGTTCATCAAAGATGGCTAGCATCCAGCGCTGAAAAGTAGCAGAGGCATTACATAATCTAAAAGGCATTCTACGATAAACAAACGTACCATATGGATATGTAAATATAGTCTTTTCTTGATCCTCAGGAGCTATTGGGATTTGGAAGTAGCCAGAGAGTCCGTATAAGAAACAATAGTACATATGCCCGGATAATCTTTCTAACATCCGATCAATGAAGGGTAAAGGGAAGTGATCTTTTCTCGTGGCATCGTTTAACTTCCTATAGTCAATGCAGACTCTCCAACCTGTGACTCTTCTTGTTGGAATTAATTCATTCTTTTTATTAGCTACAACAATCATGCCTCCCTTATTTGAAACAACCTCGCATGTGACTTACCCAAGCATGTCGTAAATAGGATAAATAACTCCAAAGATTAGAAGTTTAATTACCTCACTTTAACAACTTCCTTCATATTGGGATTCAATCGTCTTTGAGGTTGCACACATGGTTTATATTCATCTTCCATTAAAATTTTGTGGGTGCAAAATGATGGACTTATCCCTTTAATGTCAGAAATTTTCCAAGATATGGCTCTTTTATGCTCCTTTAATACCTGTAGTAGCTCATCTTTCTCATTAGGTTCTAATTCCGAAGAAATAATTACAGGTAGTGTAGAATTATCTTCTAGGAATGCATACTCTAAGTGGTTTGGTAATTGTTTCAATTTCAATTTGGGAGGTTCTTCAATAGAGGGTTTTTGTTTTAGTTCGTCATTTGTTTCAATGCCCTCATACTTCTTTTGTCTTGGGGAAGAAGTATTAGAATTTAACTCACTTTTTATCTCTCCCATCTCATTAGTATTGTCGTCTGCCCCCTCATATTGGGTAAGACACAGTTTCAACGTGTCTTCATGCATGATTTCCTGAAAAGAGTCTTGAATAAAATGATCAATAGCATCAATAAAATAACAGGAATCATCTTGCTCTCTAGAATATCGAATAGCATCATAAATTTTAAAAATAATCTCTTCGTCACTTACCCTTAGCACAAGTTTACCATTGCCTACATCAATAATAGCCCTAACAGTAGCTAAAAAGAGATGGCCTAAAATTAAAGTTACCTCAACGTCCTCATCTATGTCAAGCATAAAAAAATCGACAGGGAATATAAATTTACCAACTTTTACTAGAATATCTTCAATAATTCCCCTAGGATATTTAATAGATCTGTTAGCTAATTGAATACTCATCCTAGTGGGTTTTGGTTCCCCAAGACCAAAATCTTGAACATTTTATAAGGCATTAAATTAATACTTGCACCTAAATCGGTAGTGCTTTCTCAATATTTAAACTACCAATTAAACAGGGAATAGTAAAAATTCCTGAATCTTTCAATTTGGTTGGTAGCTTATTTTGAAGAATAGCTGAACATTCCTCGTTAAGTTCCACGGTCAATAGCTCTTCAAACTTCCTTTTATTTGTCAAAAGTTCTTTTAAGAATTTTATGTATGTCAAGATCTCTGAAATAGCTTCAACAAAAGGTAAGTTAATATGTAATTGTTTAAAAAGTTCAAGAAATTTATCATATTTTGCGTCTATGAGGTCTTTCTTCAACTTTGTCGGATATGGGATCGGTGGTTTATATTCTTTAAGTATCAGTGTTACATTCTCATTTACTTCCTCACTTTTTTCCTTATCAATTTTTTATGGAATCTTCTTTTCAGCTTCAACCAATACCTTCCCACTCCTTAGTGTAACTGCCTTCACATGCTCTTTTAGATTGGGTTTGGTATTACTAGGTAAATTACCTGATTGCCTTTCTAAACTAACTTGGTCACTATCCAATTTGATTCTTAAGTCCTTGAATTAATGTTTGTTGATTTTTCAATATCATTTCGATTCTAAAATAGGGTTTTGACATCAAATAAACTTTGCTAGCATATTCTCAAGGTTCTATTTTTCTCTTGTGGGTAAGCTTACTATTGAAAGCCCTGAGGGGTTGTTGTCTTTGATTTCCTTAGCCACCCCATGAATAGTTTGGATAATTCCTCCAACTTGGATTGTAAGTGTTACTATGAAGGTAATTTTAAGGTCTAGAATTGTTACCTATATATTTCATCTGCTCGCTTTCTATGCCGGATTGTAGGGTAGGTATTCAGATTATTCGTCCCTCTCTATTTGTATCGCCTTGCATTATTGGATGTATCTCAAGAACCACACAAACCATCAATCTTTTTTTTAACAGCTTCTACCTAGTTTGATAACATGGTCATCAAGCGTCGAGGTTGAAAACACTAGCGACTTTTGTTGGCTTTGTCCTCATAACTTGCCACCGATAGTTATTCAATGCCAACTCCTCTATGAACTCATAAGCCGCTTCAGGGGTCTTGTATTTAGGGTTCCACCGGCGGTTGAATCAATCAACTGCCTAGTTGAGGGGTTCACACCATTGTAAAAGGTTTGAACTTGTAGCCACAAAGGTAACCCATGGTGAGGGCATCTTTTTAGTAAATCCTTGTATCTCTCCCATGCATCGTAAAGTGTTTCTAAATCCATCTGCATAAAAGAAGAGATATCATTCCTCAACTTAGCCATTTTAGCTGGCGAAAAGTATTTAAGTAAAAAATTTTCAGTCATTTGTTCCTATGTAGTGATTGATCCTCTTGGTAACGAGTTCAACCACTGTTTGGCTTTGTTCTTCAATGAAAAGGGAAATAACCGAAGGTGAATGGCATCGTCAGAAAAGCCATTAATTTTGAAAGTATCGCAAAATTCCAGAAAATTTGCCAAGTGATTATTTGGATCCTCATCCTACAAACCATCAAACTGAACGAATTGTTGAATCATCTGAATAGTGTTAGGTTTCATTCAAAATTATTTGCGAGAATAAAGAGGTCTAATAATACTTTATTCGGCCTCTGTTAAATTAAGTTTAGCATAATCATACATAGTACGAGGAGCAAGATTTTAATTCACTGGGTTTGCGGCAACCACAGGGGGTAGCGGATTATTATCGGCCATCTCTTCGGTATTATTAGTATCATCCTCTTGCTCTTCTTGTATGTATTGTAGGTGATCATGTGTCAGGGTCTTAGAAATTTATAATGAATGATCTAGCCTAAAAACTAACTGTGACAAGCGCACCTATCGAACAGTAGTATAGTTTAGTGGCAAGACCGGATTGTCGAACTCAAAGGAACCAAAAGTACTAGTACTAACTTTCTTCTTATTATCTAGCCTAAGAATTAAGGCATTTTTTTTATCTAATCTAAAATTAACTAACTACTAAGCTAAAGATGCGAAGACAAAGAGAATGCATTGGGGAAATACTTATGGGAACAACCAATTGATTAAGACAATACCCGAGGAAGAATCCATGTAACAGCCCAAACCCGGCCCAAACGTTAGGACCGAATATGGGTCGTTACGAAGAAGAAGTTTTTGAAACCCATTTTCGAAATCAATTTGAGTTTGGTTGAAAACTGCTCATTTTAAGTTGTCTTGCTGAAATTATACTTAGTCCAAATTCAAAAAATTTAATTAAGTCAAGTCATTATACAAATTTCAGATGTGCCCGATGGCACGATAAAACATTTTCGTGTTAATTTAGAAAACGTAATTCAAGTTTTAATTAAAATAAATTATCCAACATATAAGAAAATAACTAAAGTAAAGTATGGTGAGGCCTTATTACATCCAAAATACAACCCAATAACCAAATTTAAAATAACTAAAATTTAAGTCCATTTAATTTTAAATCCACCGCATGGCCTCCTCAAGTCCCTCCTACCATGTCCGCGATCTAAGTATCACCGAAAAATAATGGAGAAGGTGAGTCACCAAGACTCAAGATGTAACCCTTCCCCGCTTAAAAATATTTTCATACACAACATATAACATTTAATATGCAAAAAATGTATACCCAACCTAGCCAACCATACGCCATCGTTTACCCCTGCTGTGGTACCAAACCACTGGTGGTGCCAAACCATTGGTGACATATAGTCACAATGTGTTACTAAAACACCGTGTCCGTGAGACACAAATCGGGTGATGGGGCCAACCCATCGTGTGATACCAAATCACCGCGTATTTATCCCATATCTCAAGTGGGGCCAACCCACTGTGGTGTTAACCACAGGATAAGTCGCTATTGAGGTACTAAACCTCCTGAGGTACCAAACCTCCGTGACATATAGTCACGGTGTGTTACTAAAACATCGGTGCTCGCTCGACACGATTAATACCGCCTCCACTCATCAACCCACATCACAATCATAACAGATCATACATTTATCACATGTATTAAATAAATCATGCTTCCCAAAAGCATCATAATAATCTCATATAAATAGAGACTTACCGAGGTCCTCGCTATACCATTTAAGGTACCAAATCCAAATCTACATCAAGCGATTTACAAACAACAAATATTTATCATACATATTAATCGATATAAGTGTGTATGTACACACCGTCACCACCGAGTGATCTAAACCCGAATGAAGGAGTCGACCACCTTAGATTTCTTTGTACCTACATTCTACCAACCATGGGGTTAGCCCTATGGCCTATTCGCCAATCCAAGGAATTTAAAGGGTAACCTTTGTACCAATCCTTACCTAGTCTCTTTGAATACTAGCCTCGGTGCCCAAATCACTAATCGATTCACAAACTACAATCGGTCAATATAAATAATCATAACCCTTTTTAAATGAACACCAATCTATATGTAACTCCTCATCAAGATTGATTGACTAACGCTATTTAACTTACTTGCTTATCTCCAAATCCAGAAGATCCTACAACGGATTAGTTTAATCGTGATTAGTATTCTTAATCAATAGTTGCCAACCCCATACCTATCTTTACCAAAGTCGACATAATGAGATACCAATAATATAGGCATTCGGCCTAAGATCCTTACCTTCTGAGATCGTCAACAAAAAGATGCCTACTTCTCATGCACACAATTCGGCCAAGTAGAGCTTAAAGAAAAGGGATTTCGGCACTTTGATAGAAGTTAGATTCGGCTAGGGGTGGTTTAAAACAAGGCTGGACTTTTTGATGAGAAAAAGGAAGTAGAAAGGTAAATAGGGAATAGAGGATTCGGCTAGTAGGAAATAAAGGAAGAAGGGATTTGAGGATGGAATTTCGGCAATGGAAGAAGCAAGAGGGTTTCGGCCAAGGTTTTTGGAGGATGGAAAAGAAAAAAAATATAAGAAGAGAGGGTTTGGAGATTCGGCTAGCAAACTTGGAAAAAAGAAAACAAGGTGATCACTTAGGTGCTTATATAAGCATTCGGCACCCCCTCTAGTGTCCTTGCCGTCCACTTCTTCTAACAAAGAGTTCAAGATTCATCAATCTTCCTTGAATCACTCTAGGCCACCCATTCAAACTAATATGATTTAATTTCTAATAATAAGTAATAATCCCTTAATAATCCATGTAATATCCCCTATTATCCTTAAAATAAAATCCCCTATTATCCTTCTTTTAACTTATTATTTATCATCAATAAATAAATAATAATAAGAGTTTAAAGAGAGGAGAAACTCTCCTTCCTATGCCGTCCAACATAATGCCAAAAAGAGGGATTTCCGCGACTCGAACACAAGCTCTCCCTTGCTCCTTGGTGGCGTCACATGTAGCTCTTAAGTGGGCTTACTTTGCCACTTGGTCTAGGCTCATTTTATGTCCAAATTATCCCCATTTATTCTTATAACACCCTCTTGCTAAGGCTCCCTACCTTAAAAGTTAGAAACTAAAATTTCCTACCAAATCGAGCCAACACAAAGCCTTAAATTGAACTCTATTATTCCATAAATAATATCTCAGCAGCTTACATAAGAAAAATGATTAAATTCCAAATAACCCCTTTTTGGGATGTTACAGCTTCTACCCTTAAAATAAATTTCATCCAAATTACATAACTAAAAGATGAGGGTATTGCAGCCAGATCACGCCTTCAGTTCCCACGTAGCTTCCTCAAAGACCATGGTTCCGCCATAGCACTTTCACTAAGGGCATCGACTTCCCACGTAGAACCTTTATATCTCTATCCAAGATCCGAACGGTTCCTCCTCAAAAGATAAGTCTGCGTAACCTCGATTTACATCACGGGCACCACATGTGATGGATCGACCGATACCGCCTCAAAGATTGATACGTGAAAGACGCCATGTATCCGACTTAACTCACGCGGGTTCAAGGCGATAAGCTACCGGTCCTACTCGCTTCAAGATCAGATATGGGCCAATGAATCTTGGGCTCGACTTCCCTTTCGTCCAAATCTTAACACCTTTTCCAAGGCGACACCTTTAGAAAGACCTTGTCTCCCACAACATACTCCATTTCCTTGCGCTTGAGATCGGCATAAGACTTCGCTTATCCGATGCTTCCTTGAGACGAGACCGAATCACTTTGACTTTGTCTTCGGTCTCGCTACCAATTCTGGGCCCAACACTTGTCGCTCACCCAACTCCGTCCAACACGCTTGAGTTCGGCATTCCGCCCATACAAGGGTTTCAGATGGTGCCATCTCAATACTCGCTGGTAGCTATTATTGTAGGCGAACCTCGCCAAAGGTAAGAATTCCTCCCAACTACCTCTAATTCCAAGACACAACCCTCAAAGATATCTTCTAAGATCTCAGATGACCCTTTCTCGATCGCCCGTCCGATTCGAGGATGGAAAGTCAGGTTGAATCCAATCGCATCCAATGCTTGATGTAACGCTTCCAAAACCTCGAAGTGAACCTTGGGTCCCTATCCGAGATAAGCGACACGGTACACCATGCAATCGACTATCTCGCCACATACAACTTTGCTAGCTTCGGAGTGAGTAGTCCATTCTCACCCCAGATAAAGTGAGTGATTTAGTCGACGGTTTACGATTACCCAAACGGCATCTTTCTTCTTTGGGCGTAAGGGTAGACCAACGACGAAATCCATAGTGATCCTCTCCCATTTCCATTGAGGAATCTTTATCGGTTGAAGTAGCCCGATGGTAACGGTGTTCACCTTAACTCACCGACACGCCAAACACTTCCTACAATTCTGTTACGGTCGGGCTAAATCCCTGTAAGAGAGCACACTCCATGAACCTCATCCTTACAGCGGGATTACCGGTCAGCTAAATCCTCATAATATAAACTCATAGAGTATTGTCGGGATTACCGGTCGAGCTAAATCCCACAACGATAATTACTCTAATGAGCTTGGATCCAATTACAGTCCAAGGCTAAATTGAGACCCTAATTCGGATTACCCGTCGGGCTAAATCCATTTTCCACATATTCTTCGGAGGGCTATATCAGGATCACCCATCCGGCTAGATCCTTTTCACACATATTCTTCGGAGGCTATATCGGGATAGAATCACCCGTCAAGCTAGATCATTTTACCACAATTCCTTTTCAGAGATCCATCGAATTTTTCTTTCATTCAACCGGATTTCTTCCCTTTTATCAAATATATCAATGTTTCATCAATTTTCATACAATGAACATTCAAATTATATTCATATCAATAACATACATTTCAAGCATTTAAGAAGATAATTCAAGTTACATGAACTTACAATTGATTTTTATACCATAACGATAATCTTAGTTTCATAATAAATATTTGAAATAAAGCATTATATCATTTCTACCTCAACGTTTATCAATTATAATCGAGCATGTGATCAATTTATACACAAGTCATTCATTTATTATTTTCCTCCTCCTCCTCTCCATCCACATCCTTAGTATAAACAACTCACTTGTAAGTAACATTATCTATTAATTTCACTATTTACTTATGTGAATATTCAAGCTGTCCATCCGTGTCATAGTCACTAAATTATTTTTATCTTGAGCTACAGAACTCCAAATTAAGATCCGTAAATTTTATTTGAAACTAGACTCACATATCTTCTTACCATAATATTTCCAAAATTTTTGGTATGGCCAATTAGTACAGTTTATTAGTTAAGTTCTCCCCTGTTACACAGTCCTACTGCTCTGACCTCTCTTCACTAAAAATCAATTATCTCAAAGTACATTTTTCATATAGTGTTTCTGATTATTTCTAATGAAAATAGGCTCACTAAGGAATACATACATATAAATTATAATGCATAATTATTTTTGTACAATTTTAAGTGAATTTCTAAAGTAAGAACAGGGGCTCACGAAGTTATTCTAAACCAGTCTTACTAAAATTTAAATATCTTAAAATGTAGACTTTCTTTGCTTGCTCTGTTTCTTTTATATGAAAATAGACTCAACAAGCTTTAATTCTATGTCTCACTCAACTTCTAATTCAATTTATACCATTTTTGGTGATTTTTCAAAGTTAGACAACTGCTGCTGTCCAAAACTGCTTTAGTGTAACATGTTGATTTCTATTTCGTCCCCAATTCAACAATTCATACAATTCAGTCCTTGCTCAATTAACCCCTCAATTGAGCTAATTTTCTCATTTAATACTTTTCTCTACCATTTTAAACTACTTAATAACCTTTGAAAATCAGAATTTTAACACTAGGCCTTAATTTCAACTCTTTCACAATTAGGTCCTAAAACCAATTTCCATCAATTTTACTTGATAAAATCACCATATATCAAAATTAAAGCTTCAATTCTATATTTATTCATCATATTATTCCATCACTCATCCATAGAAACTTTAAAAATTTTCCACAGAATAAAAAACTAATGACATACTAAGTTGGACCCAATTGTAAAAGTTCAAAAACATAGAAATTTCAAGGAGAAAGCAAGAATTAAACTTACATGAAGCCAGAGTATGAAAACCAGCTTGAACCCTCTTCCATGACTATTTTTAAGCTGATGAAAATGAAGAGAAATGAAGAGAATTCTAGATATTCCAATTTGGTCCCATATTTATTTAACTAATTTTGACAATTTTCCAATTTTACCCTTATTTCAGCCATTTCCTGATTTTTCTCAGCTATTGCCGCCCAAAATATCTCCTTTGGGCTTATTTTCACTTTAGGTCCTTCCACATTTGAAAATTAAGCTATTTAATCCTTCTAGCAACTTTTACACATTTTCAATTTAGTCCTTTTTATTTTATTAACCACCCAAACGTCAAAATTTCCTAACGAAATTTTTATACCACTTATTGACATTCTGTAAATATTCATAAAAATATTTTGACTCGAATTATAACACCGAGATCTCGATACCTCTTTTCTCGATTTTTGACCAAATAAATCTTTATAAAACACAATTTACTATTTCAAAAATCTTTTAAAAGCTACATTTGGCTCGTAAATATTAAATAATACAATCTATGAGTTCATTTGTCAGATTTGATGGTCTCGAACCACTATTTCTAATATAACTGAAATTTGGGCTATTACAG
Source organism: Gossypium rotundifolium (assembly GCA_025506655.1). Taxonomy (NCBI): domain Eukaryota; kingdom Viridiplantae; phylum Streptophyta; class Magnoliopsida; order Malvales; family Malvaceae; genus Gossypium; species Gossypium rotundifolium. The sequence goes on along the minus strand of CP106727.1, from coordinate 184,764,253 downwards.
TTTGGTAGCCCAGGTCGTGTTGATTTCTAAGGTAGATCCATTTTGTCCCGTTTTGGCCCGTTTCTCGTTCTTTTTGACTTTCTAAGCTCTCCTGAGTGTAAAACATGAAATTAAGGGATTAAGAGCATCGAATTCATCAAATCTAAAGAAAATTCGTCCAAAAATAAGCCAAGCATGGGGTTAGAATATGTACAAATTTAGGATTATCAAATATCCCCACACTTAAGCCTTTGCTTGTCCTCAAGCAAAATCCTCAACACACAATTAAAATTAAACTTCATCAAATCATAATTTTCATCAATAATGTATCATCATAATTCATAGATAATTCATACGTGGATAATTTAACTAAAAGAGTCTTAAAGATTCAAACAATCTAAGTCATAAATTTTTGTGTGTTTCCCCTTACCTAAATAATTACATCTGATTCAAAACCGACAAGGATTGACATCCTCACTAAGGATTCACTCAAATTACTCAAAGTGTTTAAGGTTTAAGATAAGGCACTCAAAAGTCAAACATGAAGAGTTATTACCATAGGCTTGCATAAAAATCAAATCTCCACCACTATAAAATGAGATGATACACAAATCAAAAGGTCTTCTAAAAGGGTTGTAATGGGGCATGGGTTAAAGGTGTGGATACAGGCTGAATTAGAGAGTTAAAATCGAGATTGAATTGTCAAATTTCCTAACTAGAACAATAGACTAATACTGAATAATTACATCAATTGAAAACTTATCATAAAACACGAGCTTCTTCTAAAGATATGAATTTAACTGTTTTAAGCTCAAATAACATAGGACTAATTAATGAATTTATTTCTAACTTTTTTTTAAGAATAAGAACAAGTACATGATATAAGATGAATTTAACCTCTAAAATAAAGAAAATAGATAGGTAACTGATCATATCAAATCTCGACAAAAGGGAAATCAATATCGTAGGGGAAGTAAAAATTTGGTTTTGGGTTGATATTAATGGGTGTGTCAAGAAACGGTTTATTAGGATTCAAAGGAGTTCACTAGGGGTTAATTATGAAGGTAGGCTTTTTGTGGAGTGAGTGGGTTAAATCCTAGGTGCCTTTATCATCTCAGTATATCACATTAAAAGTGTGGTCTCGACATGCATAATCAAAGCAAGTTCTAGAATAACAAATCAATGTTGACACACTCATAATCAATAAAGTGAGCACGAAAAATGTATGCTATAAAGGCTCAAAATCTCACAAAAATTATTGTTTTTGATGTCAATCTTGCAAATTTCAAACTTCAAAGTAATATTTAATTTTAGGGAAACAACCTAACCAAATTTTTAATTCTGAAAATAGATTTATCATGCTTGATTCTCTAATATCTTAAAGTTTAAACAATCAATGCACAATTACCTATGACTTACTTCAAAACATATCAACAAAATCATAAATCAATAGAAATTTCATTCTAATAGTAATATGAGAAAATTACTTAAGACAAGATATAATTGAGGATTTTCAAATATTACTATAGTTAACCTCCCCACTTAATATGTACATTGTCCTCAATGTACAAAGATAAATAATATAATAAGAAAATCATAAGAGATGGAGAGGTGAAACTTCCGAATCATGGACGAAATCCTTGAAAATGAAACTTGTAGAAATGGAGCCAATGTAAAGCATGATGAACTAGGCAGAGGTGAAGGTGGGTGAGAATATTCCAGTTCTTTAGTAGCACCTTGAACCTTTTGAACTACGGAGTCATCAGTAAAGTTTTAGGGGGTTTTATTAAATGGATGTCGTTATGATTACTCGATTATAAACAGCCAAAGATAAAAAGAAATCAACAGAATTAATATAATTTAAAGACAAGAAAAGGAAATAGTTTAATAGTTTAATAGTTTAAAATTTTAAATAAAATAAAGAAAACGAAAAGAAAAATGAAAAGAAATGGACTCAAAGGTCCTCATCCTCAGATAGGTCGTGAGGTGGGGGTGGCGGCGATGTGTGGAAGTGCTGACAAATCTGTTGAAGAGTCGCCTCGATGCTGTCGAATCGTCGAGAGTTGTCGTTAAATTGTTGCGTACAATACTGCTCAAACATAGTGAGGCGCTCAGAAATGTCAGTCAGTGAAGCTGCTGCATGAGCTGGTCGGCATGGCGGTGGTGGTACAGACGGTGTCTTCTCGTGCTATAGGGGGACATCATCAATAATGTCCTCTGGGTTGTCCTACTCGGTGGATTGCGAGAGCCGGTACTAGGAAGGATCAAACCCACGTCGGCACTCAATCATCCTCATGTGAAGCATCATCTGGATGCCCTGCGGGGACATCTGCCCGATAAGAGTGAGCGAGAATGACTGAGCTGCGGTGTTGAGGAGCCCAAAATATCGAGCCAAGCGCGTGATGTATCGGCCTATGGAGATGACTCATCTCCTATGCCGCTCCGTCTGATGTTGAATGGCGCGGGAGATGAAGTAAGCTAAGTTGAAAACATACCCGTGTGCCATGCACCATAGAAAGTAGGCGTCGTGAGTGTTGACAACGTCGGTGCTCTCTCGTCTACCCGTCAAAGTATGAACTAGGATAGCGTGTAAGTACCTCAATGATAAGGCGAGAGTTGACGCCTTGGAGCGACTGGGGTCATAGTTAACCGAGGCGAGGGCGAGTTCTCTCCAACAGGAAGAAGGTGAGTAGTGGATGTGGCGGGAGAGGTCCTCAAATTCGTCGTCCTCCATAAACTCGTTAGTGTACAGTCCTAAAGCGACCCCGAACTCTGGGACACTCAGCTCACGAACAAGACCTCCAAGACGGAATTGGATTGTGCCGGGGTCATCAAAGTTTGTCATGACCGTCTAGAGATGGAATGCGGAACAGAACTTCAAAGTGAGCTCTAGGTATGTAAGCTCGACGATATCAAAGAAGTCCCCCTACGGGTCATTGGATAATAGGGCTCGAACCGCATCGACTAGCTGGACCTACTCTAGAGCGGCCCAATCAATGCATATCCCCACGTTGAAGGGTCGTGCGCGAAGTAACAGAAAGAGCTCCTCTTGGGGTTTCGAAGGAAACTGTAGGAATGGTTGGCGTACTTTGGCAGAAGTGCTTGAGGAGGTCGCACCAGCACCTTTCCGCTTCTTTGAAGCGGGAACGTCGGTCTTTTTCCCTCGTGGTGGAGTCATTACGTACCTGAAAAAGCTAAATATTTTCAATGAATAAAGTATCATTGCCAGCAAAAACGTACTATCCTAGTATTCATAAATAAACCTATAATAGTGAGATCAGATTATAAATTGGTTCTAACATTAGTACGAATTAACAAGATTAACCATTAGTATCAAACTAATATGTTCAAACTAACTAACTATCAAAAGAACTAAGGTAATAGAGAACAAAATGAAGATAATAATATGAACAATGAATAATATCAAATAAATAATTAAAGATGAAAGAAATAAGTAACAATGGTGTAGAAAGGTGAACCGATGGAGGTGTTGAAGTTATAGCTCGATCGTGCCAGTGGGCACAGGTGTGGTGGTTCGTGCACGGATGTGGTCTGCGGGCTAATACGCGTGAAGAAGAAAGGGGAAAGAGGAAAATAGAAGGGAAAATGAGGATAAATGGGAGAAAGGGAACGGAAAGGGCTGATGGGAAGTTGACGATGGTGGCCAAAATAGGGAAAGTAAGTAGAGAGGGTAGAGAGTGGCTAGGGTTTTTAAGAGGGAGATTTGGGGGGAAGATGAACAGTGGGTTGGTTTAAATAGAAATTGGGGCACACAGTCGAGGCCCAAGGCTGTGTGCCTTTTATTTAACCTGTGTGTTTCGTAAATTTTGAATTAGGGCGCATCTGATCCTTGTCCTGTACACCCTAAACCCGGCCTAAACGTTACGATCGGATCTAGCATGTCACATGAAAGGAATGTCTAAAAACTGTGTGTTCGTTAAAAAGTTCGTGTTCGTTATATTTGTTGTGAAAAGTCATGTTTAAGTAATTTTGAATAAGAAACGGTTTATTAATATTTTGGAAAATGGTTATTAAGGGTTTAGGAAATTCCCATATTGAACATTTAATAATAGTAGGCAGTAGTCAAATTAAAAGCGAAACCAACCAAAATACCAAAATTAAAGTTGTAGAGGCCTTATTACAAAACTGTAAAGCCAACTTATAGTAAAACAACTCCCATGATAAATATTAAAATAAAAGCGAAATATTGAGCATGGCCACCTCGAATCGCCTCCGCTCCCAAATCCAGCGATCTAATGATTACAGTAAGATTTAAACAAAGGGTGAGTCATCGAGACTCGGTGTGCAATTCCCTTACCACGATAAGCGGGCCTAAGCCCACGGTAATATGTTAGCCCAATGCCATGGCATATCAATAATTAGTACAATGCAATTAATCCACATGATTCCACAAATGGGCTTGGCCCCAAGTCCACATAAAACCACATACCACGCATAATGATGCAATATGTTACCCATCCCAACCAAATATCCATCCGCTACACACCCCCGTATCCTGCCACACACACCAGGGGATTACTAAATCGACCCTCCATCCGCTACACACCTCTTTGGCAGTCAAGCTGCTCAAAGCTAATATAACGTGGCCTAGCCACCGATCACCATGTGACCAAATATAACGTAGCCTAGCCACCGATCACCATGTGACCAAATCTTGATATCCACGATGTGACCCATGGTCATCATCAAACCACGATGAAGCACAAAGCTAACATCGTCCCTCGATGTGGCACATAGTCGACATCAAGTCATGATATGGCACATAGCCAATCATCACCACGTACATAAATGTACACCCTGTCCTTCATTCAATATATATATCCCGAACCCCATGCACATGCATCATAATATAATAATTCGTGTTTGTAGTATGACATGTATGCAAATCATAAATCAGATAACGTATGAAACGAATTACAATCATAATCAGAATAATAATATATAACATAATCAAGCCAACCAACCTCTAAGGGTATAACAGGAATTTTACCTACCAAGGGTATTTTCGTGGTTTACCCACCAAGGGTATTTTCAATTTACCCACCAAGGGTATTTTAAATTTCATTACTGTAATGGCCCTCTCGAAGGTCTAATGTTACCCCGAGCGACTCGGCTACCATTTAGGTCATCACTGGACTATTGGGCCTAAAACCTCGATTTGACCCATTCAGCCCACACGCCGTGTGGCCCACCTAACAAATCTAGCGCGTATATCGCTCCACCTAGTCTAGTTCACTATATACTATATCATCATACAATTTATTCTAATTGGGTCCACAGCCCATCGCTACTCAAGCACCCAACCCACAAGAATACTCGATGGCCTCAACTATCGCGTCGAAGCCCCACACGTCTTCGCGCTCGTGTGGCTATTATTGCCATGACCGTACTTTCACAGATTTGCCGCTCTACAACTAGAGTAGAGAGTTACACACTTGATAGGACTCTTGTGCTAAATCACCATGACCACTCCTGTGGCCAACGCCCACCAAGGTATGTTAACTCTCCTCGGCATGCTCTTTATATAGCTAGCTCTTCACCTTCATTCTTTGTATCTTTTCGATGTGGATCCCTTCGTCGGAGAGTTTAAATTCAACTGAAACTCTTACCGTCCAATCCGCAAAATAAATACTCCCTTGCTCCTCATGAGATTTGAACCCAAGCTCTCCCATCAGCCAATTCACGTCACTTGCCACTAAGCCACAAGCTCCTCTTGTATCTTAAACCGTGCGCAACTAAATATAAACTATGGCCAAATTCTAATATCCAAGTAAAAAGAAAACCAAATGCAAAAGCCAAGACTTAAACCTTGGACATCCTTTCTTCCTTGTGGCGTCACCCCCTTGCGTTTTAAGTGGCATCACTTTGCCACTACACCACACACTCCACTTGTGTCATTTTTCTCCACATTTTATTCTTAAGGCCTACCTGCCAACTTCCAGGGTTTCTTTCACCTAAAACCAAAATTTCCCCAAAGCCAATATTTGATCCCGAGACTTCATAGAAGCCCTCTAACCTTCCAAAGTCACTTATCTAAAAGGTCCAACTTGCACTTAAGCCGATCTCCTGTTCTCTAAAAATTTTAAACGCTACTACGCCTAAGGCCTATTGGGCTCAATCCTACTAAGCCCAATTTCAGGATGTTACAAATCTACCCTCCTTAAAGAAATTTCGTCCTCAAAATTTCCAACTACTAACAAATACACATCCTAACCCACCACACTACGCTTCTTGTGCACTCGATCTTAATAAAACTAATATACTTTCTAACTAAATCTTGGAACCCCTTCACATAACCAACTATCTACCACCAAAGCAAACAGATATTTTTCATACATACATACAATTCCTATATCATATCCACACATCGCAGAATAAATACAATCATTCAGCATATAATAGAATATAGTAAAAAGGAAACTTACGGATTTGGTGCCGGAGACTCGGGTGCCAGAAAAGAGATATATATATTTTCTAAACCATCCTTTGAAAACATTTTTGAACCCAAACCCAATGCCGAGTTTTTGAATCTTAACTTTGATACCAAAATTGTAACACCCTAAACCCGGCCTAAACGTTACGACCGGATCTGGCATGTCACATGAAAGGAATGTCTAAAAACTGTGTGTTCGTTAAAAAGTTCGTGTTCGTTATATTTGTTGTGAAAAGTCAAGTTTAAGTAATTTTGAATAAAAAATGGTTTATTAATATTTTGGAAAATGGTTATTAAGGGTTTAGGAAATTCCCATATTGAACATTTAATAATAGTAGGCAGTAGTCAAATTAAAAGCGAAACCAACCAAAATACCAAAATTAAAGTTGTAGAGGCCTTATTACAAAATTGTAAACCCAACTTATAGTAAAACAACTCCCATGATAAATATTAAAATAAAACTGAAATATTGAGCATGGCCACCTCGAGTCTGCCTCCGCTCCCAAATCCGCGATCTAATGATTACCTGCAAGATTTAAATAAAGGGGTGAGTCATCGAGACTCAGTGTGCAATTCCCCTTACCACGATAATTGGGCCTAAGCCCACAATAATATGTTAGCCCAATGCCATGGCATATCAATAATTAGTGCAATGCAATTAATCCACATGATTCCACAAATGGGCTTGGCCCCAAATCCACATAAAACCACATACCACGCATAATGATGCAATATGTTACCCACTCCAACCTAATATCCATCCGCTACACACCCCCGTATCCTGCCATGCACACCAGGGGATTACTAAATCGACCCTCCATCCGCTACACACCTCTTTGGCAGTCAAGCTGCTCAAAGCTAATATAACGTGGCCTAGCCACCGATCACCATGTGACCAAATATAACGTAGCCTAGCCACCGATCACCATGTGACCAAATCTCGATATCCACGATGTGACTCATGGTCATTATCAAGCCACGATGAAGTACAAAGCTAACATCGTCCCTCGATGTGGCACATAGCCGACATCAAGTCATGATATGGCACATAGCCAATCATCACCACGTACATAAATGTACACCCTGTCCTTCATTCAATATATATATCCCGAACCCCATGCACATGCAGCATAATATAATAATTCGTGTATGCAGTATGACATGTATGCAAATCATATATCAGATAATGTATGAAACGAATTACCATCACAATCAGAATAATAATATACAACATAATCAAGCTAACCAACCTCTAAGGGTATAACAGTAATTTTACCTACCAAGGGTATTTTCGTAGTTTACCCACCAAGGGTATTTTCGTAATTTACCCACCAAGAGATTTTTTTAATTTACCCACCAAGGGTATTTTAGTAATTTTGTACCTGCAATGGCCCTCCCAAAGGTCTAATGTTACCCTGAGCGACTCGGCTACCATTTTCGGTCGTCACCAAACTATTGGGCCTAAAACTCGATTTCGACCCATTTAGGCCCACACGCTCGTGTAGCCCACCTAACACAAATCTAGCCACGTATGTAAGTTCCACCTAGTCTAGTTCACTATATACTATATCATCATACAATTTATTCCAATTGGGCCCACACTTCGACCATCACACCAAAGCATTTCAACCCACAAGAATACTCTCGATGGCCTCAACTATCGCGTGAAGCCCCACACGCAGGCCGCGCGCGTGTGGCTACTATTGCCGTGATCAAAACTTTGGCATTGGCCGCTCTACAACTAGAGTAGAGAGTTACACACCGATAGGACTCGGTGCTAAATCATGCTGCGACCACTCCTGTGCCCAATACCCACCAAGGTATGTTAACTCTCCTCCTGGCATGCTCTTTATATAGCTAGCTCTTCTCCTTCATTCTTTGTATCTTTTCGATGTGGGATCCCTTCTTCAGTAGAGTTTAAATTCAACTGAAACTCTTACCGTCTAATCCGCAAAATAAATACTCCCTTGTTCCTCATGAGATTCGAACCCAAGCTCTCCTATCAGCCAATTCACGTCACTTGCCACTAAGCCACAAGCTCCTCTTGTGTCCTAAATCGTGCATAACTAAATATAAACTATGGCCAAATTCTAAGATCCAAGTAAAAAGAAAACCAAAATGCAAAAGCCAAGACTTGAACCTTAGACCTCCTTCCTTCCTTGTGGCGTCACCCCCTTGCCTTTTAAGTGGCATTACTTTGCCACTACACCACACACTCCACTTGTGTCATTTTTCTCCACATTTTATTCTTAAGGCCTACCTGCCAACTTCCAGGGTTTTTTTCACCTAAAACTACAATTTCCCCAAAGCCAATATTTGATCCCGGGACTTCATAGAAGCCCTCTAACCTTTCAAAATCACTTATCTAAAAGGTCTAACTTGCACTTAAGCCGATCTCCTGTTCTCCAAAAATTTTAAACGCTACTACGCTTAAGGCCCAGTGGGATCAATCCTACTAGGCCCAATTTTAGGATGTTACATGTCCCACGCCTGTGTCCCTTGGACGTGTTGGGTCACACGACCTCATTGCACAGCCGTGTTATAGCTTATTCGTTTCTCCTACGCTCGTGTTTAGGGCCACACGCCCGTGGTAATTAGTCAATATCGACCACGACCTATAGGCACGGGCTTGTCCTACGCCCGTGTGATTCTTTCAGTTTCAACCACGACTTCTGAGCACGGGCGTGTCGCACGCCCATGTCATTTACTCAGTAATGACCACGACTGCATCACACAATCGTGGCACTTTATCTTAGCCCGTGTTTTCGAGTTAATTTCAACCACGACCGCATCACACGGCCGTGGTACTTTATCGTAGCCCATGTTGGGGAAAGTTTTTCCTCCTTGGCCTGCACGATCTCCACCACGCTGATGTCTCTTCCCGTGGTGTCCACACGGCCACGGCCACACCTGTGTGCTACGCCGTGTGGGTAGAAAATCTTGCACCTATTAAATTGGTTAGTTCTTAATTAGATGCTAAAAATAAAAAAATATGGATGTTAGTGAGGTTAGTGCTCGGGTTGCCTCTCGAGAAGCGCTCGTTTAAAGTCTTAAGCTAGACTTACCCTGTTTTCATCTCTATATGAAGGTTCGCGGAGCTGAAACTCCTTTCTCATATCCCTAAAATCTTCACCATCATATATTTTAAGTCGTTGACCGTTTACCTTTAATGATCCATAAGTCGGATGAGTTACCTCGATTGTGCCATATGGAAAAATGGTTTTGATTACGAATGGACCTGATCATCTTGATTTTAGTTTTCTAGGAAACAATTTGAGCTTTGAATTGTATAGTAGAACAAGATCTCCCACTTTAAATTGCTTCAGTTACTTCGAACGAGCATCATGGCGTCGCTTTGTTGCCTCCTTATATAGACATGAGTTCTCGTAGGCATTAGCTCGCCACTCATCTAGCTCATTCAACTGCATCATTCTTTTCTCACCTATAAGTTTAAGATCGTAATTTAAGAATTTTGTAGCCCAAAATGCTTTGTGCTCTAATTCAAATGGTAGATGACAACTCTTTCCGTAGACAAGTCTATATGGGGATGTTCCTATGGGAGTTTTAAAAGCGGTTCTATAGGCCCATAAAGCATCGTCTACTTTTAATTCCCAATCTTTCCTGTTTGATTCTACTATTTTCTCTAGAATATGCTTAAGCTCTCGATTTGCTACTTCAACTTGTCCACTGGTTTGAGGGTGATAAGGGGTAGATGTTCTATGGTGTATTCCATATTTCTCTAAGACTTTATCAAATTGAGTATTACAAAAATGAGTACCCCTATCACTAATAATTGCTTTGGGTGTTCCAAATCGAGAGAAAAATTTTTTAAGAAATCTCACTACCACTTTAGCATCATTAGTAGGTAAAGCTTGAGCTTCCACCCATTTTGACATATAATCAACTGCTACTAAGATGTATTTATTCCCAAATGAGCTAGGGAATGGACCCATGAAATCAATGCCCCATACATCAAATATTTCACATGATAGCATATATGTTTCAAGCATTTCATCGCGTTTAGAGATATTACCTATTCTCTGACATCTATCACACGAAGTAACATACATGTTAGCGTCCTTGGACAGAGTGGGCCAATAAAAACCTGATTCGAGCGTTTTATGTACTGTCCTAGTCCCACTATAATGTCCTCCTCTTGCTCCTGAATGGTAGTGTTCTATGATTTTACTTGCTTCTGCCTTTGTAACACATCTTCGAATTACTTGATCTGCATATATACGAAAGAGAAAAGGGTCCTCCCAAAAATAGTTTTTCACATCAGCAAAGAATCGCTTCTTTTGATGATGTGTTAACCCTTTTGGTAGGATGTTAGCAGCTAAGTAATTAGCAATATCTGCAAACAAAGGTACCTTGGAGTTGGATATAGCAAAGAGTTGTTTTTCAGGAAATGAGTCATTTATCCCACTCTCATCGAGTTCTTTGATATGTGGATTTTCAAGCCTAGAAAGATGGTCTGCCATGAGATTTTCAGCTCCTTTCTTATCTTGAATTTCCAAATCAAATTCCTGGAAGAGTAAAATCCATCTTATGACTCGAGGTTTTGCATCAGATTTAGTTAAAAGATAACGAAGAGCTGAATGGTCAGTGTAAACGACAACTTTAGATAATATCAAATACTGTCAAAATTTATCAAATGCAAAAACCATAGCAAACAACTCTTTTTTGTGGTGGTGTAATTTTCTTGTGCAGTCGTTAATGTCTTACTAGCGTAATAAATCGGCTGAAAGTGCTTGTCTCTTCGCTATCCCAAACCGCACCTCTTGCAAAAATCACTCACATCACACATTAGTTCAAAGGTAAATTCAATCAAAGCAATTATAATTGGAGCATTTATTAATTTATCTTTAAGGATATTAAATGCATCTAAACATTCTGATCAAAGTTGAAAGGTATATCTTTTTCTAGTAATTTCGTTAAAGGCTTAGCTATTTTAGAAAAATTCTTAACAAATCTTCTATAAAATCCAGCATGTCCTAAAAAGCTTCTAATAGCCTTAACTGAACTAGAGGAGGTAATTTTTTTATGGTTTCAATTTTTTCTTTATCAACCTCGATCCCTTTACTAGAAATTTTGTGACCTAACACAATCCCTTCTCGAACCATAAAGTGACACTTTTCCCAATTAAGCACAAGGTTCGTTTCCTCACATCTCATTAGAACTCGTTTTAAATTTCTAAGGCAAAGATGGAAAGAATTACCAAATACTGAAAAATCTTCCATGAATACCTCTATAATATCTTCCACAAGTTCATCAAAGATGGCTAGCATGCAGCGCTGAAAAGCAGCAGAGGCATTACATAATCCAAAAGGCATTCTACGATAAACAAACGTACCATATGGATATGTAAATGTAGTCTTTTCTTGATCCTCATGAGCTATTGGGATTTGGAAGTAGCCAGAGAGTCCGTATAAGAAACAATAGTACATATGCCCGGATAATCTTTCTAACATCTGATCAATGAAGGGTAAAGGGAAGTGATCTTTTCTCGTGGCATCGTTTAACTTCCTATAGTCAATGCAGACTCTCTAACCTGTGACTCTTCTTGTTGGAATTAATTCATTCTTTTCATTAGCTACAACAATCATGCCTCCCTTATTTGAAACAACCTACACAGGACTTACCCAAGTACTATCAGAAATAGGATAAATAACTCCAGCATCTAGAAGTTTAATTACCTCAGCTTTAACAACTTCCTTCATATTGGGATTCAATCGTCTTTGAGGTTGCACACATGGTTTATATTCACCTTCCATTAAAATTTTGTGGGTGCAAAATGATGGACTTATCCCTTTAATGTCAGAAATTTTCCAAGCTATGGCTCTTTTATGCTCCTTTAATACCTATAGTAGCTCATCTTTCTCATTAGGTTCTAATTCCAAGAAATAATTACTTGTAGTGTAGAATTATCTTCTAGGAATGCATACTCTAAGTGGTTTGGTAATTGTTTTAATTCCAATGTAGAAGGTTCTTCAATAGAGGGTTTTTGTTTTAGGTCGTCATTTGTTTCAATGCCCTCATACTTCTTTTGTCTTGGGGAAGAAGTATTAGAATTTAACTCACTTTTATCTCTCCCATCTCATTGGTATTGTCGTCGCCCCTCATATTGGGTAAGACAGCCCAACGTGTCTTCATGCATGATTTCTGGAAAGAGTCTTGAATAAAATGATCAATAGCATCAATAAAATAACAGAATCATCTTGCTCTCTAGAATATCGAATAGCATCATAAATTTTAAAAATAATCTCTTCGTCACTTACCCTTAGCACAAGTTTACCATTGCCTACATCAATAATAGCCCTAACAGTAGCTAAAAAGAGGCGGCCTAAAATTAAAGTTATCTCAACGTCCTCATCTATGTCAAGCATAAAAAAATCGACAAGGAATATAAATTTATCAACTTTTACTAGAATATCTTCAATAATTCCCGTAGGATATTTAATAGATCTGTTAGCTAATTGAATACTCATCCTAGTGGGTTTTGGTTCCCCAAGACCAAGCTGCTTGAACATTTTATAAGGCATTAAATTAATACTTGCACCTAAATCAGGTAGTGCTTTCTCAATATTTAAACTACCAATTAAACAGGGAATAGTGAAAATTCCTGAATCTTTCAATTTGGTTGGTAGCTTATTTTGGAGAATAGCTGAACATTCCTCGTTAAGTTCCACGGTTAATAGCTCTTCAAACTTCCTTTTATTTTTCAAAAGTTCTTTTAAGAATTTTGTGTATGTCGGCATCTGCGAAACAGCTTCAACAAAAGGTAAGTTAATATGTAATTGTTTAAAAAGTTCAAGAAATTTATCATATTTTGCGTCTATGCGGTCTTTCTTCAACTTTGTCGGATATGGGATCGGTGGTTTATATTCTTTAAGTATCGGTGTTACATTCTCGTTTACTTCTTCACTTTTTTCCTTATCAGTTTCTTGTGGAATCTTCTTTTCAGCTTCAACCAATACCTTCCCACTCCTTAGTGTAACTGCCTTCACATGCTCTTTTGGATTGGGTTTGGTATTACTAGGTAAATTACCTGATTGCCTTTCGGAAACTAACTTGGTCAGCTATCCAATTTGATTCTTAAGTCCTTGAATTAATGTTTGCTGATTTTTCAATATCATTTCAGTATTCTAAAAATAGGGTTTTGACACCGAAATAAACTTTGCTAGCATATTCTCAAGGTTCTATTTTTTCTCTTGTGGGTAAGCTTACTATTGAAAGCTTGGAGGGGGTTGTTGTCTTTGATTTCCTTAGCCACCCCATTAATAGTTTGGATAATTCCTCCAACTTAGATTGTAAGTGTTACTACGAAGGTAATTTTTAGGTCTAGAATTGTTACCTATATATTTCATCTGTTCGTTTTCTATGCCAGGATTGTAGGGTAGGTATTCTGTATTATTCGTCCCTCCTCTATTTGTATCGCACTGCATTATTGGATGTATCTGTGAAGAACCACACAAACCATCAATCTTTTTATTTAACAGTTCTACCTAGTTTGATAGCATGGTCACTGCGTCGAGGTTGAAAACACTAGCGACTTTTGTTGGCTTTGTCCTCATAACTTGCCACCGATAGTTATTCAATGCCAACTCCTCTATGAACTCATAAGCCGCTTCAGGGGTCTTGTATTTAGGGTTCCACCGGCGGCTGAATCAATCAACTGCCTAGTTGAGGGGTTCACACCATTGTAAAAGGTTTGAACTTGTAGCCACAAAGGTAACCCATGGTGAGGGCATCTTTTTAGTAAATCCTTGTATCTCTCACATGCATCGTAAAGTGTTTCTAAATCCATCTGCACAATAGAAGAGATATCATTCCTCAACTTAGCCGTTTTAGCTGGCGGAAAGTATTTAAGTAAAAAAATTTTGGTCATTTGTTCCTATGTAGTGATTGATCCTCTTAGTAACGAGTTCAACCACTGTTTGGCTTTGTTTCTCAATAAAAAGGAAAACAACCGAAGGTGAATGGCATCATCAGAAATGCCATTAATTTTGAATGTATTGCAAAATTCCAGAAAATTTGCCAAGTGATTATTTGGATCCTCATCCTACAAACCATCAAACTGAACGAATTGTTGAATCATCTGAATAGTGTTAGGTTTCAGTTCAAAATTATTTGCAGCAACAGCAGGTCTAACAATACTTTATTCAGTTCCTGTTAAATTAAGTTTAGAATAATCATACATAGTACGAGGAGCAAGATTTTGATTCACTGGGTTTGCGGCAACCACAGGGGGTAGCGGATTATTATCGGCCATCTCTTCGGTATTATTAGTATCATCCTCTTGCTTTTCGTGTATGTATTGTAGGTGATCATGTGTCAGAGTCTTAGAAATTTATAATGAATGATCTAGCCTAAAAACTAACTGTGACAATGACTCGAGGCAAGAGCACCTATCGAACAGTAGTATAGTTTAGTGGCAAGACCGGATTGTCGAACTCAAAGGAACCAAAAGTACTAGTACTAACTTTCTTCTTATTATCTAGCCTAAGAATTAAGGCATTTTTTTTATCTAATCTAAAATTAACTAACTACTAAGCTAAAGATGCGAAGACAAAGAGAATGCATTGGGGAAATACTTATGGGAACAACCAATTGATTAAGACAATACCCGAGGAAGAATCCACCTAGACTTCAGTTGTTATCTAACTTTGAACCAGACGATTTATTCACTTGACTTGATCCGTAGGATTCCCTAATTTATATTAATACCTATTTTGAGGCTAGTAACGTCTAACCCTAGGTTGATTAATTAAAATTTCTTTCTAATTAAAACCCCTAAGATTGCATTAACTCGATCTACAGACTCTCATATTAGGTTTGACCCTAATTTGGCAGATATACGTGATCCTATTTCTAGGGTTGCGACCACCTCTACTTAACTATGTTAGATCTATTCTTAGGCAGAGACTTTTGCTCCACCACCTAAGCACCTCAGTACTTGAATCAATATCCTAGAATATCAAAACAAGAATTAAGAACACATAATTAAGAACAAATCAAGTATTTATCATACAGCTTAAAAAATAATAACAAGATCCGTCTTAGGTTTCATCCCCCTCAATTATTTGAGAGGTTTAGTTCATAATTATAAAAGAATACATCTAAGAAGAAAATATAAAATAAAACATAAAGAAAACCCTAAAACCCCCTGAAGGAATTGAAAGAGAGATCCTCAGTCTTGAGTATGATTCTGGCTTCTTGAGATGAATCAACTGGCTTTTTTGAGTTAATCCCACAATTCGGCCCCTCTGGCTTGGCTCTTTGGCCTAGCTGAACGCCCTCTGAACGCTGCCTCTGAGGTTGGCCTATAGGGTGTTTATATATGCTTTTGGAATGGCTTTCTTTACCTCTAAGTACCCTATTTCGAATGAAACTCTTCTTTGCTGCGGCAGGGACACGCCCATGGCACACGCCCGTATAAGTCGAGGCCAGGCCGTGGTCGAACTTGTGAAAGAGGCACGATCGTTTATTTCGGGGGACAGGCCATGTGCAATTTGTACTTGGCCAATTTTCTCCTTTTCGCCTATTTCTCGTTTTTTTCATCCTCCGGTGCTCTCCTGAGTATAAAACATAAAAACAAGGGATTAGGAGCACCTATTTTCATAATTAAAGGGATAAATCATCCAAAAGTATGCTAAATGTGGGATTAAAATATGTTCATATTATGGTTTATCAAATACCCCCACACTTAAGCTTTTGCTTGTCCTCAAGCAAAATTCTCAACTCACAATTAAAACGAACTTCCTCAATTCATAATATTCATCGATAATGTTTCATCATAATTCATAGATAATTTATACATGGATAATTTAGCTAAAAGAGTCCTAAAGATTCAAACAATCAAAGTCATGAGTTTATGGCACGAAAACATAGGTGTTTTCCCCTTATCTGAATAATTACTTTTAATTCAAAATTGACAAGAGTTGACATCCTCACTAAAGATTCACTCAAATCACTCAAGGTGTTTAAGGTTAAAAATAAAGCACTCATCAGTCAAACATGAAAAGTTAATCCCATAGGCTTGCTTGAAAATCAAATCTCCACCACTATAAAATGAGATGATACACAAATCAAAAGGTCTTTAAAGGGTTGTAACGGGGCTTAGGTTAAAGGTGTGGATAAAGGCTGAATTAGAAGGGTTAATATCGAGATTGAATTGACAATTTACCTAACTAGAAAAAATGAACTAATCCTGAAACAATTACATCAATTAAAAACTTGAAACTAATAAAATGAGCTTCTTCTTCTAGATGTTGAATTTAAATGTATAAGCTCACTTAATTATAGAACTTAATAATGAATATACTTTGATTTTTTTTATCAAAACAAATCAAAAATAATAAGAAAGAACTTTAACAACTAAAATATAGAACATAATTAGGCAACTGCTCAAAATCAAATCTCAACAAAAAGGGTAGTCAAAAGGAATGGTGATAACAAATATAAGATGGGTATTAGTGGGTGAGTCAATAAAAGGGTTGTTAGGATCAACGGGGTTTACTAGGGGTTAATTGTGAAGGTAGGCTTTTAGTGGAGTAAGTGGGTTAAATTCTAAGTGCCTTTATCATCTCTGTATATCAAATCAAAGGTGTAGTCTCGACATGTATAATCGAAGCAAGTTCTAGAATAACAAATCAATGTTGACACACTCATGATCAATAAAGTGAGCACGAAAGAATGTATGCTCTAAAAGGCTCAAAATCTCATAAAAATTATGGGTTTTTGATGACAACCTTGTAAATTTTAAACTTCAAGGTAATAATTAGATTCAGGTAGACAACCTAACAAAATTTTAATTTTTTGAAAATAGACTCATCATGCTCGATTCTCTAGTATCTTAAAGTTTAAATCATCACTGTATAATTAACTATGACTTAATCTAAAACATATCAACAAAAATCATAAATCAACAGGAATTTTATTCTAATTAGTGATATGAGAAAGTTATTTTAAGACAAGATATCATTCAGGGATTTGAGAATAATGCAAAAAGTTAGGCACTTTTTCTAAATAATTTTCACCCCCTACATTTAAGATGTACATTGCCCTCAATGTACAAAGATATATAATAATTATATAAGAAGAAAATCAAAAGAGAGGGAGAGAAGTGAAACTTCCTGAATTTTTGGATGGATTCCTTGAGTTGGAAGTGTGGAAACTTGATTCGGAGGGGAAATATAAGTTGGAGGGAGTGCATCGAATTCTTGCGCTAGATGAAGAAATTGGGAACCTCGTGAAGAGTTAGCCAGGAAATAATCATAATAATTCTAAATATACTAATTACATATTTAAAGAAAAGAAAAAAAAAGAAAGAGTGTAAAAAGTGAAATAAGCCTCAAAGAACCGATTAATGGACCGAAAGGTCCTTATTGTTAGATGGTTCGCGAGGTGGGTGTGATTTCTAAAGCTGTGGTGTGTGATTCCCAAGCAGCTTGAAGAATCTAAAACTAAGAAACTAGAATCAAATAAACCAAATTTAGTAAAAAAAATAAAGATAAGGAAATTAAATGAGACGAGAAAAGAAAAGAGGAAATAAATAGACTCAAAAGTCTTTTTCCTGTCGAGTTAATGAAGCGGCCGGCATGAACTTATGTAGATCGGTCTCGCACAGGGATACTGAGATAGTATTATTCCGTTTTTTCGACATGGATGGGGTGAAGATCAAGGATTTTCGAAGATGAAGAAGGAGAGAAATGAAAGGGGGGAAAACTTTAGAGGGTGTGGGAGAAGAGAATGGAGAGTGGGTGAGAAGGGGAATGGGTGGGTTAAATAGAAATTCAGGTCTGGTACATCCCACGCCCGTGTACCGTAGGCGTGATGAATCACATGACCGTATCTCACAGCCGTGTTATGCTTCCTTCGTTTCTTCCACACCTATGTGCAGGTCGCTACTCCCGTGCTTCTAAAACAGTGTCTGCCATAGCCGCATCACACGGTCGCAGTGTTTGGTTGGTGCCCGTGACTTGAAGATATTTTTCTGTCCTTTTTCGTACTATCTCTGTCATGCCAGTACGTAGCAACCACACGGCCATGGCCACGGCCGTGTGTGAGGCCGTGTGGTGCAAATCTAAGCTTCATTAACTTGGTTAGTTTGTAATTAGATGTTGAAAGAAAGTAAATAAAAATAAATGGGGTTAGTGCACGGGTTGCCTCCAGAAACGCTCATTTAAATTCTTTAGCTAGACTTATCTCTCATTTGCAAGTTTATGGTGGTTTGAGGAGTGAAAAATCCTTTCTCACGTTATCATTATATGGTTTTAGTCGAGTAGCATTTCCTTGAAAGTGCCAAATGTAAGATTGCTTACCTCGACTGTGCCGTATGGGAAGACATTAATTACCTTAAAATGGATCTCTTTTTTAGTATTGTGGTCTAAAGTGGTGATTCGCGGGTCTGTTTTATCTAACAGTCCTTGATCTCCTATTTTGAAGTGATTTGATGTTCTTCTAAGCTCATCCGGAGGTTCCTTCGGTTTCGCTTCGTGTGGTTTTGACTCCTCCTTGAAATGTGTCTTCCACTCATCTAGCTCATTGATCTGAAGTCTTCATTCCTCATGAGATATTTCTTTGTTGTATGAGGTATAAGATCAGGCTCAGTGGTGTAGTTCCGTGGTGATTCCTGAAAAGAGAGTTTGACCAAATGATTATCAAAGGAATTTACGTTCTCACCTTTATCACTCAATGTCCTAGCTGAGTCGAGAGTTTGAAGACTGATTGATTCGTCACCTACACGAAGTATGAGCTCACCTGTACTAACATCAATTTTAGATCTGGCAGTTGCTAAAAACGGTCTTCCTAAAATTAATGGGATATTATTGTCTTCATCCATATCTAAAACAACAAAGTCTACTAAGAATATGAATTTGTCAACTTTAACTAGTACATCTTCAATTATACCCCTAGGAATTCGAATAGTCTTATCAACTAGTTGAATGCTTATCCTAGTTTGCTTGGGTTTCCCTAGACCTAGCTACTTTAACATTTTAGAAGGCATAACATTGATGCTTGCCCCTAAATCAGCTAAAATATTATTAATAGATAAACTAACAATTAAACATGGAATTGTAAAACTCCCTAGGTCTTTTAATTTTTGTGGTAGTTTGTTTTGTAACATCGCTGAGTAGACTACGTTTAGTTCTACATGCGGCTTTTCGTCTAACTTCCGCTTGTTTGTTAAAAGCTCTTTTAAAAATTTCCTTGAATCTGGCATTTGCGAAAACGCTTCAAGAAACGGTAAGTTAATATGTAATTTCTTTAAAAGTTTAAGAAATTTACTGAATTGTTCGTCTGTGTCATCTTTCTTTATCGCATTGGGGTATGGTATTCGAGGTTGGTATACTTTAATTACCGATTTTGGCTTTTCTTGGCTTACCTCAACCTTTCCTTTACTAACCACAGGTTCTTGCCTTGGCTCAGGTTCAGATTCTATTATCCCTGTTATGGCTTGAATTTGCTCTTTTGGGTTAGTCTCAGTGTTACTTGGCAAGCTACCATGTGGTCGTTCAGAGATCAGCTTAGCGAGTTCCCTAACTGGTTCTCGATTCCTTTAATTGATGCTTGTTGATTTTTAAGTGTTGTTTCGGTGTTTTGGAATCGTGTTTTCGACACCGCTATGAATTTTGTCAGCATCTCTTCAAGGTTCGGCTTCTTTTCTTGTGGATAGGGCTATTGTTGGAAGTTTGGAGGGGGTTGTTATCTGTGATTTCCTTGACCACCCCATGAGAAATTGGGGTGGTTCCTCCATCCTGGATTATAAGTATTACTATAAGGGTTATTTTGAGATCTAAAATTGTTACCCGTATAGTTTATTTGTTCGCTTTCCATGCCCAGATTGTAGGGTGGGTACTCGGGATTCGTCACGCCTCCTAGATTTGAATCATATTACATAATTGGATGTACCTTCAAAGAACCACATAAACCATCAACCTTTTTATTTAACATCTCTACCTGGTTTGATATCATGGTGACTACGTCGAGGTTGAAAACTCCAGCTGCTTTAGTTGGCCTTGTCCTCACGACTTGCCACTGATATTTGTTTAGTGACATCTCTTCTATAAACTCATTGGCCGTTTCAGGAGTTTTTTATTTAGGGTTCCGCCGGTGGCTGAATCAATCAACTGCCTGGTTGAGGGGTTTACACCGTTGTAGAAAGTTTGGACCTATAGCCACAAGGGTAAACCATGGTGTGGGCACCTTCTCAATAGATCTTTGTATCTCTCTCATGCATCGTATAGTGTTTCTAAATCTATCTGTACAAAAAAAGAGATATCATTCTTTAATTTGGCCGTTTTGGTAGTGAAAAATATTTTAATAAAATTTTTCATCATTTGATCCCATGTAGTGATTGATCCTCGTGGAAGAGAATTCAACCACTGTTTAGCTTTATTCCTTAAAGAGAACGAAAATAACTGAAGATGGATGGCATCATCAGAAACGTCATTAATTTTGAAAGTATTGCAAAATTCTAGGAAATTTGCCAAGTGATTATTTGGATCTTCATCCTGCAAACCGTCAAACTGAACAAATTGCTGTATCATTTGAATAGTGATAGGTTTTAGCTCAAAATTATTAGCAGCTATGGCAGGCCTAACAATACTTGATTCAGCTCCCGTTAAATTCGGTTTAGAATAATCATACATAGTACGAGGAGCATGATGTTCGGCCACCTCCTGAGGTAGCGAATTATTTTTAGCCATCACTTCGGTAGTACTGGTTTCATCCTCTTGCTCTTCTTATATGTAGTTTAAGCCTTGCCTTATTTGTCTATGAGTTCTGCGAACAGTTCCTTCAATATCACTATCGTAAATCAGGGGTCCCGTCGGGTTCCTTCTAGTCATAAACTAGAGGTACCTACTAGGAAAAGAGAAAAAGAAAGAAAATTAGAAAAGTAAAATTAAAATTAAAATTTAATAGCAAAAATAAAATAAAATATGGCTAAAGTAATCAAATTTGAGCTTTCTTAATATTTCAATTCCCCAGCAACGGCGCCAAAAACTTGCTTGTGTGTCATAGTCTTAAAAATTTATAATGAATGATCTAGCCTAAAAACTAATTGTGACAACGACTCGAGGCAAGCGCACCTATCGAACAATAGTATAGTTTAGTGGCAAGATCGGATTGTCGAACCCAAAGGAACCAAAAGTACTAATACTAACTTTCTTCTTATTATCTAGCCTAAGAATTAAGGGATTTGTTTATCTAATCTAAAATTAACTAAATACTAAGTTAAAGATGTGAAGAAAAAGAGAATAAATTGGGGAAATACTTGTGGGAACAACCAATTGTTTAAGACAATACTCGAGGAAGAATTCACCTAAACTTCACTTGTTATCTAACTCTGAACTATACGATTTATTCATTTGACTTGATCCATATGGATTTCCTAATTTATATTAAAAATTCTTTCGAGGCTACTAATGTTTAACCCTATGTTGATTAATTGAAATTTCTTTCTAATTAAAACCCCTAATATTGCATTAACTCGATCTATGGACTCCCATATTAGGTTTAACCCTAATCTGGTAGATTTGCATCATCCTATTTCTAGGGTTGCGATCAACTCTGCTTAACTATGTTAGATCTACTCTTAGGCAGAGACTTTTGCTCCACCACCTAAGCACCTCAGTACTTGAATCAATATCCTGGAATATCAAAACAAGAATTAAGAATACATAATTAAGAACAAATCAAGTATTTATCATACAGCTCAGAAAACAATAACAAGATTCATCTTAGGTTTCATCCCCTTCAGGTATTTGAGAGGTTTAGTTCATAATTATAAAAGAATACATCTCAGAAGAAAATATAAAACAAAACATAAAGAAAACCCTAAAACCCCCTGAAGGAATTGAAGGAGAGATCTTCAGTCTTGAGTATGATTCCGAATTCTTGAGACGAATCAATTCGGCTCCTCTGGCTTGGCTCTTTGGCCTAGCTGAACGCCCTCTGAACGCTGCCTTTAAGGTTGGCATCTAGGGTGTTTATATAGGCTTTTGGAATGAATTTCTTTGCCTCTAAGTACCCTATTTCGAATGAAACTCTTCTTTGATGCGGCAAGGACACACCCATGGCACATGCCCGTATAAGTCGAGGCCAGCCGTGGTCGAACCTGTGAAAGAGACACGGCCATGTATTTTAGGGGACAGGCCATGTGTAATTTGTACTTGGCCCATTTTCTCCATTTTCGGCCCGTTTCTTGTTCTTTTCATCCTCCGGTGCTCTCTTGAGTATAAAACATGAAAACAAGGTATTAGAAGCACTTATTTCCTTAATTAAAGGGATAAATCATCCAAAAGTATGCTAAATGTGGGATTAAAATATGTTCATATTATGGTTTATCAGTAGGCTTCACCTTATTTCTCTTCGATTTCTATGAGCGGTACCTTCTACATCACTGTCAAAAAGTAATCGTCCTGACAGGTTCCTTCTAGTCATAAACTAAAAGTTCTTGCCAGAAGCAAAGAAAGAAAAATTAAGGAAATAAAAAGTAAAATTAAATTGCAATAAAATAAGAATGGCTAAAGTAATAAAAATTTAGTGTTCCTAATATCTTAGTCCTCGACAATGGCGCCAAAAACATGATATGGTCTAAAACTAACTAAAGGCAAGCGCACCTATCGATCACAATAAAGGCATCCGATATATCACTGCGGAAAACGTAAAAAAATATTTTTACTTGTGGTGGAACTTGCTTGTTCATCGAAATAGTATAAGCTTGATCAATAGTATAGTTATGGTAAAATTAAATAAAGAAAAACAACTTACGCATGAAAATCTTCCTCTGCATGGCCACCTTTGTATCCACTCCAACCGGTCCATTAATCACGAATCACTGCGATGTTTAAGAAGTTGGGTGATATCGTATCCACATCGGATATCATATATCATGTTGGACCAAGAGTACTAATGTATTTACATACCACAATTATGCAATAATGAAACCGAAATCCCAAGCCTAAGGTCCATCCTCTACACACACCTTATGTCCATTACCTTCTTTCATAACCCACCCATTATCCATGATGATGCATACACATACCATACACAACGAGAAGGGTATCAATATCACACTTATCTTGCACTTTAAATCACCCTCTCCTTTTAACTCCACAAAGGCATTCAATGCCATCCACGCAATTAAACACAAAATCCTCCATCAAAAGCGTGACCTCGGTCGGCACCGCTAATCCACGATGTAGCCGTAGCTAACACCAAAATCACGATGGGACACATAGTCACTCATCAATCCACGATATGGTACATAGCCGATATCAATCACGATGAGGCACATAGCTACTCATCAAACCACGTACTCGAAGTACACCCGTACCTTCTTTCATAACCCACCCATGCACATGCAACATAACATAGTGCCATGATGATGCATACACATGTTATTCATAACCATAAGCATACTCACATACAAGCCAATGATCATATTTCAACAGCTTTGATACTAACTTGGTCATCGTCATACCCTTGAAGGGTATCAATATCACACTTATCCTTTGCACTTGTTAGTAAACACATTTCACATGCAAATATGAATCCAAAAGCGATGGGCTAGCTACACACCTTATAACACAAGCTCTAAACCCTCGATCCCGACGCTATCGCTAAAGCGAGACTACTGACTATCTGCCTATAGTTTTCTCCGGCTCATGGCCCACACGGTGGCCAATCCGACTACCGTCTGACTCTTTTCTTAAACTTTGGGATAGGGACTTTCCTTGTCCTCCTTAGTAGTATTGGCCTCCATCAAAGCAGCTTAATCGGATAAATGGTTAAACCCAGGTTATAAGTCTAAACACCGAACTAATTTAAATATTTCTTACCAAAATATCTCGAATCCCTTACATAAGTAATTACTATAATTCAAACCAATTTGAATTAGCCAAATCCTACTTTACTCCTCCCAATCCATTCAAATAATAAAATAAAAACCCAACTATTATCCAATATCACCTCTTCAATTTAAAAATACAAAATAAAATACTAAAAGACCACCCTTCGGTAGAATTTAAACACCACCAAATACCTTTGGTCGGCCACCATTCCTCTTTAATTATAACCCAAATTCCTTTCCTATTTTATATCTTTATCCCCCATTCAAAAAAAAACAATTAGAAATAAAGGCCACCATTATCTTCTAATAAACAAAAATAAAATAAATCTAGCATTGATCCATTATCTTCCAAATCCATGTGCCGCCCAATTCACCCCACCTCTTCACACCAGCTTGTAAAATAAACATCCAAAATTCTGCTTCCCTTGCGCCTTGAACTCATGACACTGCACCAAGCCCTCCTTACAACGCCCAACCACTTTACCGAACTGACTTTCTTGTCCACCAATGCCCGAAAATGCTTTAAACCCTCCTTAACTCGGCCCTTCATTTTAACATACCACCCAAAAATAAAACACCTTCTTGCCACCTTGATTCGAACCCAAGCCCCCTACTAGCGTTATAATCAGCCCCCTAAGTGGCGCATGGGAGCCACTTTACCAAGGCATTTCTTATGTCCAAAATCGCCTAAAATTAATCTTAAGGCCTCCTAGCCAACCTCTCTTTTTCACCTAAAACCAAAAATTTCCTAAGTCATCCCTTACCTTCTAGGGTTCTCCAAACCCTTAAAATTCATCCAACTTAACTATAAGCACGCTAAACACTCGAGTTATGCTCCAAATGCATAACCCCTAAACCAGTGTTACAATTTTACCCTCCTTAAAATAATTTAGTCCCAAAATTACTTCTTTCATACAATCCTAACTCACTTCTCTCGCCTCTGCTGCACTTTTTATTATCTAGCCTAAGAATTGGAGTGATTTCTTTTAAACTAAAAACTTAATTAAAATCGGCTCGATACCAAATCGACAACTAAAGAATTAGGAAAATACTTTTGTACAATTTATATGAGATGGGCAATACCTAAGGAAGAATCCACCTAGACTTCACTTATTACTTTTGATTCATATGATTTATTCACTTAACTTAATCCGTATAAATCCCTGATTTATGTTAATATCTATTTCAAGACTAAAAACAACTAACTTTAGGTTGATTAATTGAAATTTCTTTCTAATTAAAACCCTTATTGTCACATTAACTCGATCTATGAATTCCCTTATTAGATTTGACTCTAATCCGGTAGATTTTTTTCGCCCTATTTTTAGGGTTGTAATTAACTCCGCTTAATTGTGTTGATCTACTCTTAAATAGGGATTTTTGCTCCACTGAATAAGCACATTCGACTTGAATCAATAACCTAAATTAACAAAACAAGAATAAGAACTCACAATTAAGAATAAGAACAAGTATTTATCTTATAAATTAAATAATAATAAGATATGTCTTAGGTTTCATCCCCTTAGGTATCTAAGGGATTTAGTTCATACTAATTGGGGGAAACATCTTAAAATAAGGAAAATAACAAAACATAAGAAAACCCAAAAAACTTCTAAAAAACTTGATGGGAGATCTTCAGTCTTGATGGAGATCTTTCTCTTAAGCTGTTTCCGACGGCTGTCCTCGAGTATTTTCTGCCTTCTATTCTGCCTCCTTTTAGGTTTCCCCCTAGGGTGTTTATATAAGCTTTGGAACACCTCTCTTGGCCCACAAGTGGTCTATTCCGAATAGAATTAAACTTTGATACAGCAAAGACACACCCGTGTGACACGCTTGTGCTCGATTCCTTAGACCGTGCTTGATTCTACTCGCCACACACGGCCGTGTGGTCTGCCATGTATGTTGATCTAGGCCGTGTTCGATCATGATCGCATCACACGGTCGTGTTTGGTAGCTTAGCCGTGTTGATTCCAAAGGTAGGTCCATTTTGTCCCGTTTTGGCCCATTTCTCGTTCTTTTCGACTTTCTAAGCTCTCCTGAGTGTAAAACATGAAATTAAGGGATTAGGAGCATCAAATTCATCAAATCTAATGAAAATTCATCCAAAAGTAAGCCAATCATGGGGTTAAAATATGTACAAATTTAGGTTTGTCACCGATCCCTGAAGGTACATTTTGCTAGATTGAGCTTCAGCTAGAATTTTCTCAATCTCAAAAATAGTTTCCTTAAGACTTGTACATGCTCCTTCTCTGTTCAGGACTTTGCAATCATATCATCAACATAAACTTTGAGTTCTTTGTGCATCATATCATGAAACAAAGTTATCATGGCTCTTTGATATGCTACTCCCACATTTTTCAGTCCAAATGGCATCACCTTATAGCAAAATATTCCCCACATGGTCACGAATGTGGTCTTCTCCATGTCTTCAGGATGCATCTTTATTTGGTTGTATCCCGAGAAACCATCCATGAAGAAGACAGTGAGTAACCTGCTGTGTTGTCCACTAAAGTGTCGATATGTGGCAATGGGAAATTGTCTTTCGAGTTGGCTTTGTTCAAGTCCTTGTAGTCTATGTACATTAGTACTTTCCCATCTTTTTTAAGGACGCGGACAATATTGGCTACCCATTCTGAGTATTTAACCACTCGTAAGAAACCAGTATCGAATTTTTTCTTAACTTCCTTTTTTTTATTTTTAGTAAAATATCGGGCATCATCCTTAGGAGTTTCTGTTGAACTGGCTTGCACTCTTCCTTTATGAGGAGTTGGTTTACCACGATATCAGTACTTAACCCGGGCATGTCTTGATATGACCATGCGAAGACATCCTTAAATTCTTGGAATAATTCAACGAGGTCTTGCTTTGTCTCTACGGTAATGCAAGCTCCTATCTTCACCTCTTTTTCCTCTCCCAAGCTCACAATTTCCACTGATTCTTTATAAGGCAAGATTTTTTTCTCATATTGGTCTACCATCCTCAACAAATTAGGAGATAGTTTACAGTCTCGATAATCTTCAAAATCCTGAGAATCATCCATACACATATCTTGTTCAAAAGGAGATTCTGAGTCAGTAGCAATGTCGCTAATGTCATTGATATCTTGAGACCTGTTATAGGGATGAAGAAAAATTCAAAGAACAAAAGAATTTAAGAATAATTATTTGTATGGTATGATTATGAATGAAATGAAAAGAATAAAAGAATATTTGTGCAAGATGATACGCAAAGATGCATTTTATTGAAATAAGGATTTTGGATATAAGCCTATTTCACAAAGGATTCTTATTGCTCCTAGGCTTAGAGCAATAAGTATGTTTTGAACATTACTCTAAATTGGCTCTAAAAACTACAAGAATCACTTTCGCAATCCAGTTGTTCAGAACACTTTCAGGTACATAGGGGCAGATGCCTGATAAATCTTCTCCCTAGATTCCTTCTTCAAATATAGTGTTGATGTTCAGGTTTCCCAACATTTCTTCCGCAGTCTCTTCTTTTGGCATCTCTCTTTCAGGATGAATAGTTCCTCCTGATACGAAAGTCTTAGATATATAGGGAAAGATCATCGGTTCCCACTTGACCTCTTTTCCGCTCAGTCGCGCTCTTCTCCTTTCTTACTTTTTCTCCCGCTCTCTCTTCTTTTGCCTCGCATCTGGCTTGTATCCTAAGCCAAAGCGATCTTGTTTGTCCATGAGCATGGGTGTCTCGACTCTTCCTTGTAGGCATTTTCCAAGTCCTCTCCCAAGTAAAGCTTATTTCCCGACTAATCAACTGCAAGCCCATCCTTGTAGTTTTAGAGATTTTGGGCATCAGGATCTTGTTCCCTTCGACAATAAAGGTTGCATTCACAAATTCCAACGATCAAAAAGAACATTCTATCACTTCATCGTCTGTCCCTACGTATGGCGCATCACTGGTTACGGATGCAATAATGTCTTCTTCCACATTTATCATTACCACCGACCTCGCCACCAACTTTAGCTTACGGTGCGGCGATGATGATTTGCCCACCATGTGAATACAAGGCCTCCCCAACAAACAATTATAAGAAGGCTTAAAGTCCATCACCAAGAAATCTACTTCATACGTGTTTGGACCAATCAAGAGAGGTATCTCAATCCTTCCCATCACCCTCCTTTCGGTTCTATCGAATGCTTTCACTATGTTTTGACATGTCTTCATATAAGAGCTATCCATAGGCAACCTATTCAGCGTAGATAGGGGCAAGACATTTAGCGCATATCCATTATTAATTAACACCTCAAGCAATGTATATCCTTTACAGCAGGTGGTAATGTGCAGAGCCTTTATAAATCCCATGCCCCTTGGCTGTATCTCATCATCATTGAAGAAGATAAAGTTGTCGGCAGTTATATTGTTGACTAGGCGTTCCAACTTGTTCACAGAGATATCATTAGTGACATAAGTTTTGTTTAACACTTTCATTAACGCGCCACAATGTGTCTCTAAACTTAAGAGTAAAGCTAACACTGAGATGCGAGCCGGTTGCTTATGTAGCTGTTCCATAACGCTGTACTCACTATGCTTTAAGAATTTCAAGAATTTTCTAGTCTCGTTCTCAGTTACTGGCTCGTTGACTGATGATTTGAGCCTGACCGTCTTTTTTTTTTTGTTCAAATATTGGGGTCTTTCCTTTAACAGGCTCATCTCTTACATTTGATGGATCATAGTGCCTCCCACTGCGTGTAGAAACCCACATCTTAGCTTTCTTCTAAAGCACTAATTGGGTTCTCTTCTCTTGGGATCGTCACGTTGTAGTCATAATTCCAAGGAACTTTCTTGCTATCCTTGTAGGGAAAGGCTATAGGTTTCTGGATTATGACCCTTGGTGCAATTTGTACTCCGGTTTCATTGCTTCTTGGTCGTGAAATGATAATCACTAGGTGGTTGACTCTATAGACCTTCTCTGATGACCCCTCTTCTGAGGCACACACGTCTTCTCTTTCGGAGCCCATAGTATATTCAAAGAATTCTAGCTCCTTATTGTCCATCAAATTTTGTACTAAGGCCCTAAATTCAATACACTTTTGGATCTTATGACCCTCCTTAGCATGGAACTCACAGTAGTTCCTCATTCCTTCAGGTTTCTCTTCTGAATCCTGTTTGATTAATCCTTCCTCTACCATTTTCTTCCAAACCCATTTTAGTGGGGTTTTTATTTCTGCTACATCCACATTGGTTCTTTTCCCTCCATTCTTGATTATCACATTTACCCATTTATCAAAATGATTGGGTAACGGATTCTCGCCACATTAGGTCCTGATGGGTCGTCAAACTTTATAATTCCCATTTAATGAACCTTTCGATCAACTTTTTAAATGTAGTGCAGTTTTCAATTGAATATCCCGTGATTACCATATGGTACTCGCATTGAGCATTTGCGTCATACCATTTGGAGAATGAAGGTTGCATGGGTTTCAAGTAGAAAGGGGATACCACATGTGCATCAAACAGACTCTGATACAGCTCCCTATACGTCATCGGGATAGGTGTGAACTGGAGCTTTTTTGTATTTGGCCTTTGGTTGGATTCTTACCTTGGGGGCCTTGATGGCTAGTTGTTAC
Source organism: Gossypium rotundifolium (assembly GCA_025506655.1). Taxonomy (NCBI): domain Eukaryota; kingdom Viridiplantae; phylum Streptophyta; class Magnoliopsida; order Malvales; family Malvaceae; genus Gossypium; species Gossypium rotundifolium. The sequence continues at coordinate 184,734,375 of CP106727.1, read as the reverse complement.
TATTCTTGGCGGGCCTACAGTAAATGGTTTTGAATAACTCTTATATATGTGCTTACATTATTCACCTCGTTTTCCTTCTTTCTTAGGGCCGATCTTTTGAAGTTTTCCTCCACGTCTATCTTACCACTTTTCACTGCGTTTTTAATCATTTCACCGGATGTTACTATATCTGAAAAGGTTTTAGTAGCGCTCCTCAACACATGGTTAATGAACAGGGCTTTTAAAGTTTTGATGAAAAGCATTGTGGTTTTTTTTCAAGAGGTGGTTGGACTTGTGTTGCTACCTCTCTCCATCTTTGGGCATATTATCTGAAGCTCTCATTTTGCTTTTTCTCCATGTTCTGCAATGTGATTATGTCGGGTGTCATGTCCGTCACATGACTATATTGCTTCATAAAAGCTTGTGCTAAGTCTTTCCATGAATTGATTTTGGCACAACTCAGTTGGTTGTACCATTTAGCTGCTAACCCGATCAGACTATCTTGGAAGCAGTGGATCAACAGTTGATCATTATTGACATATCCTGTCATCCTTCGACAGAACATAGTGATGTGAACTTCAGGACAACTAGTCCCGTTGTACTTTTCAAACTCTAGAGTTTTAAACTTAGGAGGAAGTACTAAATCTGGGACCAAATTTAGGTCCTTGGCATAGATTCCGCAATGATAATCAGCGTTTTCCATTACTCTAATTTTTTCTTCTAGCCATGTGCATCAATCTTCAAGTTGCTTTGGTAACTCCACTCTTGTTTTTTCTATTTTTTCCATATCATCTAGATCAAGAACAACAGGATTGGTTGAGTTATCCCCCGGGTTGAAACCTAAGCCTGTTTGGTAGTTCATCGACGATGAGGTACCGGTTTTGTAACATCCTAGATTAGGGGTTATGCGTTTGTGCATAATTCATGAGTAGTAGGTTTTGGCAGTGTTTGGAAATGAATTAAGGGTTTTTAAAATCCTAGGATGGAAGAAAGCTTTAGACAATTATTGGTTTTAAGTTAAAAACAAGAAGTGATGTGGAAAAGTGGCAAGGGATGCCACCTAAGGTGCAAGGTTATGGCATCAAGTGAAGTACTTTGAGGAAGAGGTTGAATCCCATTGTGTGTATTTTTGCTTAATCTTATGAAATAGTATGTTTACTATGATATGGATGTGTGGTGTGCATTTTTAGAACCTTGGAAATGTAAGGAAATGTATGGAAATGTATGGAAATGTATGGAAATGTAAGGAAATGTATGGAAATGCTAAGTTAAAAAGAGGAAAGTGAACATTTATGGAAACTAGGAAAATGATTTAGAAATGATTCAAAAGAGGAAAGTGAACATTTCTAGAAAATTGGAAATGTAAGGAAATGTCAAGTTTAAAGAGCCAAACGAAAATTTTTGGAAACTTAGAAATGACTTAGAAATGTCGAGTTTTAAAAGTTTAAAAGAGGAAACTAAGGCAAGGTGGCCTTAAGAAAGTTAATAGGAAGAATTTGACACCCAAACAGGCTTGGAAAAGTGGCCTGAAGATACCACTTAAAGCCCGGTGGTGGCGCCACTTAGGTGGATAATTTGGGCCTCGTAAGGCCACAAGGAGTCCAATAGAACAAGTTAAAATTCGGCTCAACAAGGGAAGGGAGTGGACGACATCTAGCTAAAACTTTAAGTGATTTTCATTTAATTACTTAAAGAGGAAGCAATGGATTGGTAATAAGGACTCTTAAGGGAAGAGTTTAATTCTCTTTAAAATTGACTAAATAGGTGGATAAATGAAGAATTATTCTTTAATTAGGAGAATGAGGGAAGAGTGATGGCCAAGTAAGGGATTCTAAGTTAGTAAATTCGGCTATAAAAGGAAAGAAGGCCATTCATTCATTCACTCTTCCTTTCTCAATTTCTTAAGCATATTCTCCTCTCTCTGTCGAAATTCCTACAGTTTTATTCTTCTTCTTTTTATTTTTTCCAAGCCAAAATACCTTGTGTTCTAACCGAATCCTCCATCTTTATTCTTCCTTCTCTTTTCTTTCTAAACCCTCCAAAAGCCGAAAGTTGTGAGAGCATCATTTAGCCATAGCCGAATCTCTGAAGGTTGAAGTGAAGGTGCAATCGATTCCTTCAAATAAGGGTAAGATCCAAGTTTGGTTTCCATTCTTTTATATTTTAGACTTATCGAAATTTAGGGACTAATTCCTATTATTAATCTTGGCCGAATCATGGAAGGAGAAGTTCTTTTCCCGAAGGTACACCATAGGCCGCGTGTTCCCTAGTTATTCGGTGAATTTTGGGATTTAAGATCCTTAAGGTAAGTGACTATGAATATTCAGTCAAGACCCTATTTTTGTAGTAGATCTATTATTATGTGTTTTAAGCTAAAACCTAACCGATTCAAGGGATCTAGTGATTAGCCGATTTCAAAGGAGAAGAATATAAGTTTTCGGGATTTGATTTTTAATTCAATCGGCAACAAGGTAAGTTTTAGTGCACAAATCCTACTAGGATTTGGATTTATGGTCAAATGGCTCTTTACTAAGTATTAAGTGATTGAATAAATGTAGAGATCTAAGATCTAAGGCATTAGATCAAGCTTTCAGGGATCTCAAGGAATTGCTAAGCGAATCAAAAAATACCTACCCTAAGTTTTAATATGTTCATGGCTATGTTTTAAATTAAATGTGTTATTAAGAATGTGAAAAGCATGGCTAAGGTACCGTGTGTACCCACACTAATCTTAATAGATTTATGGCTTAAACTTGATATATGTGTTAATATGAAAGTGTAAAAATGTGGCTAAAGTACCATGTTATGGTACAAAGTACTCAGGTACGTTTTCCTACTCCTACTAGGATTACGAAATATGTTATACTTAACATGTGAAAAGTGACTTGAATGTGAATTTAAGTATGATATGCATGATATGAATAATATGGGGCATTCGGGTTATTTGAGAAAGGGGAAGTGAATGTGATGACTTCGGTCTCACTATCTGAATGTGGTGACTTCGGTCTCACTATCTGAATGTGGTGACTTCGGTCACATTATCTGAATGTGGTGACTTCGGTCACATTATCTGAATGTGGTGTCTCATGACACAATTATCTGGTGGCTATGCCAAGGATTTTATATGGGCGATGAGCATGTCGACTGCAGCGACTACCTTCGATGGTGTGTAGCAGATGGAGGGTTGACTTAGTAGTCCCCACGATGTGCAGGATAGTACGGGTGGAGTGTAGCGGATGACATATAGGTTTGGGTTCGGGATTGCATCATCATTTTGAATCATTAAATGTGAAAATATGATGCGTCTGAATATGATTTGTTATGCCTGAATTTGTTAAGACTTAGTGTTTGTGTACACATTGAGTCTGTTTGACTCACCCCGTTGTGGGAACATGTTTGGTGACGATCGGTGATAGGCCGGGTTCGGCGAAGCTTAGGGATAGCCATGCACAAAAAAAATTCTGACTTGGACTTTTATTTTATTTAAGTAATTTAAAGTTTATTTTGGTTTTAATTTTGGGAAATTATTTGATGTAATAAGGTCAGTAGTAGTGATTACCTTACTTTTATTTATTGAGCATACAATCTTTATATTTATTAAAAGATTAAGTAAATTTAATTTAATTCAAAGCCCAAACGTTTTGTCACCTAAATCAAAAGGATTTTTAATAACGAAATAAACCAGTTTTCAACTTAAGCCCAACCCAAAACAATCTTTCTTTTAAAACACACAAGTTTTTCCTAAGTAACAAAAGAATTTGAAAAGGTTTACACCGGGGAACATACCAGATCCAGTCCAGGCTCGTGGGCCGGGTTTGGGGTGTTTCAGGTTTGATACTGTTGGGGTATGATTGTGATGGGTACCCTTTGTGGGTACATCTCTGGTTGTGCCTGGGTGTTTATCGGGATGAGACCTGGGGGTAAATAGGATCCTCATTATCATCCCCTGAGTTGATCATAGCGCCCTTCCCTTTTCACATTCTCCAGCCAGCAACTGCTCCAATTGACTTATCATACTTCTTTGGGATTCCAATATTTGATCTCTCATCTCCTGTTGTACTTCCGCTAACTATTCTTGCAGTTACACTTGCAACTGGTCTTGCATCTCTTTTTGAATTTACTCTAGCATTTCCACTCTTTGGTCCATTACTTTGGTTTTGGCGCGAGTACTATAACGATGTTCGGTTGGTTGATTCTTGTTGGTTTCTAGATTAACTGAAATAATTTGTTTAATTAAGGTCTTTTTATGAAATTTAATGCATATGATGCAATGTAATGCTAATGCATGAAATGAATGCAAAAAGAGGCATTGACTCTAATTCAATTCTGTTAGAACAACTTTACCAGAAAATAAATTTCTTTACATAAAACGAATTACATATACGGCTTTGCCCTAATGCTCAAAGCCTTAATCTTTCTAAGAAGCCAAGCCAATTCTTGACCCCGATTTGACTCATACCTCAAGCTTAGCATGTCAGCCTGAACTGCTAGGGTTTGCAAATGATCGGCCACCTCTCAGATTTGAGCTACAGCTTCACCCATGATATAGTCTCTATCCCTGACCTGACCTTGAGAATTGTGAAGTTGCTCTTTCCACTGTTCGTTGTTTGCTTCAAGGATTTCAACTCGAAGTTCACAATTTTGTAATACGAACTCGAGCTCTTCTATTTTCCTTTTCAGCTCTTCAATCTTGTTTAAGCTCGCTTTCAGCTCAATTGTGGAGTTGCGATTACGATACTGATAAAATGACTTTTCTAGTTCTGCTACCTTGGCTTTTAATCTGACCTTTTTATTTTGGTATTCCAATAGGTCTCTTTCTAGAGCATTTTCTCAAACTTGGGTATTTTGGCATTTCTTTTTCTATTGATCGGCTCTATTCTTTTCTTCTCTGATCTCTTGTCGTCATTGTTTTGATGTCTTCCTAACCCGACAGTCCTCATTGATAAGTCGCAGCTTCTTGTAATCTATTTTTAAACTGTCTAGATCTTCTTGGCCTTATTCTTTCCTTTTATTAGCTTATTGGCCTCTAACTTATGAATGTCAACGTCTAGTCCTAATTGCATCTTTTCCTCTTCTATTGCCCTATCTTATTTCCTAGCTCCAAATTCCTCTTTTCAAAATCCTGCTTGATGATCTCTAGCTCAGATGGAACCACTTGTAGGTGTTCTTCCAATGGTAGAATGGCTTCTTGATTTGGCACAGAGATGTTTTTATTGACTCTTTGACCCCACCACCAACTATATTCGGGGGTCACCATCGGACCAACTATATTTGGGCATTAGATATTTCTCAAACATTTTCTTTTAGTTATCACCCTTATACGAGAACTCATACTGGGCCAGCCTTTGTATTGCTGGTATGAACTGCCTCGATCTATATTGCCTCAACATGAGTAGAGAAGCATATCCAACAGCTCCTCAAATCCCAAGTAGAAGAACCCAGTCAAAATCTCCACACCGGTACAGAATCTCATAGGGGATCATCCAATGGGCTCTCCATTCGACGTCCTCATCTTGGAGATTCTGGATTATAGCCATCCATTTTTCTTCTGAAATGTCATATCACCTCGGTGTAGCCACTAATTCTTTTAATAGAGAGTAGTTCTCAGAGAATACTCGATAAGAAACTTTTTCTACCTTCCAAAAGTGTCTATGAAACCATGCTAACAAGAGTTGCGCGCATCCAATAAATCTTCTTTCACCCGCTTTTCGGCATGCATTCAAAGATCAGAATGTTTCAACCAAAATTACAGGGACGAGCGTGACCTTCTTACCAAAATTTGAACAAATTTGAAACTACGTCGTTCACATGCCCTAGTGCTTTAGGGAAAGCAACCAGCCCATAAATGCTCAAAGCGAAAACATAGGCCCTTTTCTTTATATCTGGGTGTGCTAAGATCAAATCTCGCAATCTATTCCAAGGGATACATTTACCATCTCCCTTTTGATTGATCCGGTTGCAACCTATTTCTCACTCATTCCCGTGATGTTCATTAGTTTCTTTTGGAAGGTCGGGACATTGGCGGCTCTAAAATAAAACTTGTCGAGTCAATTTTTGAGGAACAAAGTAAGGTCGTGTATTCTTCCACAATAGATACTAAGTCCACTTTTCCAAAAGTAAAGCAACTGTAGGCGGGATTCCAAAATTGAGCCAGAGCTCGAAATAAGTGCTTGTTCACTTTGATATTGAGTAGATAGGGCAAATCACCATAATTACAGTAAAATAACTGCTTGATTTATTCATCCCATTGGACCCATATCTCTTTCAATTCCTAGAGATTGTTCTGGGTCACGCTGATACGAGTGAAGTCCCATAATTTTGATACGTACCCCTTTGTCAAACTATCACCTTTCTCTAGTCGCATTTTTCAGACCATATTCGGACAGCCGCGTTATCTTCCATTTTATCAAGAAATCTGTTCTCCATGACAAGCTCTTTATTTAGTAATCAAACGTGAATCAACACCTTTTTTTATGATGAAAATGTCATGTAATCACAATCAAAGCAAAACAAACAAGTCAGTATACAAATAAAGAATTTAAAGTAAGCAAGAAATAATAAATAAAGTGCCTATTAGGGTAACCACTAGGGTTTGGTGCGGTTCTACCTAGGGTAAGCTCTTAGGGCTCATTATATGCAGTTTGGTTCTAAAGTAAGGGTACCTGAACCGGCAGATTCCTCGATTCTCACCCATTTTAGGCTCATACGGACTGAGTTCAGTTCAGGGGAATACATTTCCCTATGGCTATACGGAGATGAAAATCTCATGAAGATATAGGTACGGATATATCCCGAAAGTGATCCGCTATCATATACGAAGATGAAGACCTCACGAAGGAATAGTTTCTCACTCCCACTTAAAAGGGTAAAATTGTCCGGTTATGCGATGCAATATGCGGAGTTATATTAAAAGACTCGAACCAATAAAACAATCATGTCAAAATGATGCAGACCAATGAAATGCAATGAAAAGACCATAAATTTGAACCAAATTATCAATCTTCGACAAAAAGATAAAAAGTAATCAACTCGTGGCTTGACTCTCTTATTTTAAGTCCCCAGTGAAGTCGCCAAGCTGTCGAAACCTCTTTTTTGAAAAGTTGACTTTTATTTTTTTTTAAGAGAAAATTGGGAGTCTCCACCAATCTTTTTTTATGTGATCGGATCACCTCGTAATTTGATCGTTTTAATAAACGGTTTGATTTATTAAAACAATGTTTTTCGGTCTACAAAAATCCAAAAATAGGTTCAGGAGTCGGTTACGCACGAGGAAGGATTAACACCCCCGTGACGTCCAAAATTGGTACCTAGTTGATTACTCGATGTTTTAGTGTCGAAAATTGAAAAATTGATGAGATTTTAAATACGATCTTTTGTTAAAATATTGTTGAATTGATTTTTTACAAAAAGAGGGTATACTTCACGTTAACCGAGGAAAAAGATTACGTCCCGTAAGTTAGGACACAATGCCTTAAATCCTCGAAACGAGAACAAACACCAAAAAAATTATTAATTTTAAAAGATATTTGATTATCTTGGTTTTTAGAAAGAAATCATGTTCCGTAAGTTAGAACACGATTTTTCTAATTCCAAAATAATGAAAATTTACCTCGGTTTAAAAATCTCTTTTTTGTATCTATTGTGTGAAAATGAATAACATTTGAAATATCGGATAATTAATTTATTCTAGTATGGTAAGAAAGACTGAAAGGTTTTAAAAAATCATGTTTAGCTTAATAATAAAATGCGAGATAAATTAGTAGTGATAATGACATAATATGCCTAATGAAATATGAAAGATGTGATAGTAATAGTAAAATACGATACTAATATGCATGATAGAATAATAATAATGAAGTCGATAATGTAAATAACAACAACAATAATAATAATAATAATAATAATAATAATAATAATAATAATAATAATAATAATAGTAATAATAATAATAATAATAATACTATTATGTACAAGTAAAAACATAAGTAACCTAATGTATATAAAATTAATAAATAAATAAATGAGTAAGTAATAGTGAAATAATAATAAAGGCCAAAAATAAAAATGAAAATAAGAAAAATAATAAGAATGAAAATGAGAATGAAAATAAAATAAAATAAAATGCATGATAAAAGGAAATAAATTAATTTTAAGTACTAAAAAATAAGGAACAATAAATAAATAGATAAATAATAAATATATATAAAAAAATAAAAAAATCATAAATGGTCGAAATTAAATAAAATAAAGGTCTAAAGGACTAAATTGAAGTTTAAATGGAATTTTGGGCAAAAATCGGGACTAAAAATAAGGTAAAGGGCCAATTTGTAACACGCGAATGAGATGGGGGACCAAATGGGAAAAAATTCCCTGTCCTCCAAAACGCGTTGTTTCAAACGGACTAAAATGAAATGAACGCTAAATTATTGGGCCGACTTAAAAAAACAAAAGTATTGGATTGCAAATTAATAAAAAAGCGGAAGGGCTAAAAGTACAATTAGACTTTTCTGCAAAAACACGCGGACCCTGAAGTTGGAGTGGGTCGGGTCTCGGGTCTCGGGTCAGCCCCCTAAACGACGCTGTTTTGGCGTTAAAGGGGCCAACTGAAACGGCACTGTTTCACAACATTATATAAATCAAATTTTTGTTTAAAATTCAGTTTACTTTTCTTCTTAAAAAAAAAAAAAAAAAACAAAACCTCTCAACTCTCTCACCCTCCGAAATCCGGCCAAGGCTCCGGTTGCCGGACCACTATGACGGCCGCCGTCCGTGGTGGCCGGCCAAAGAAAAAAATGACCTTTGCTCGTTTCTAAGCGCTGGATTCCGATTTCGGAGTCAAAAACTCCTAAACCGATGTCGATCTTCCAAACGAGGAGAAAACCTTTCGGTTTTCCAAGCTCCGCCGCGGCCTTGGCCGAATCCCTAGGGATTCGGCGACCTTTGGCTCAGAAGAGGCAACGACAGTGAAGGCAGAGGCCAATCGACAAGTAATCGGTTTTTATATTTTTATTATTATTTCGAAAAATGAAACCAAAATAAAAAGATCACTTTTTTTTTTTTGATTAATCTTGTTTTTTTCTTTTCTAGTCTATGATTGTGTGTAAAAAATTACAAATCAGATTCGGGGCTTTTTATAGCCGATTACATTGCTTTTATTCACTGTTTGCTTTCGTTTTGTCACTGTTTCTCTGCCATTAAGCCTTTGTCCTTTTTTTTCTCTGTTTGCAGGTTCGGGCGAGTCAATGGAGGGGAGCAGGTGGCCTCTTTGCTCCTTTGGTGAAACGACGGCAGCGAGGTGGTCAGGCCTCAGGACGAGGCGCGGGTGATACGCCTGAAGAGGGAGCAACGGCGCATCTAGGGTTTCTGCTTCTTTTTTGTTGTTAGTTTGTGTTTTGGGCCTATAAAAAATTGGGCTAGATCTTTAGTATTTGGGCTTCGTAAAAAAAATTGGACTGAATTTATTATTATTTTCTATTGAGTTTATTGTTTTTAGTTAGTAGACCCTGGATTCCTATACTCTTTAAACTTGTAAAATTTTAAATTCATAATAATAAAATTACCCCTAGCCTCAAATTTAAACGTACCAATGATAAAAAATAATAATAATAAACGTACTGAGGTTACATGAATATTTAATCTTTTTCTTTACTTCTTCTAATCAAAAGTAGCTTTTTTTGGTGATGTTGTAAAATGATAATGGGGCAGCGTAGATCCTTTTCACAAGGAAAATGGCCATGGTTCCTGAATGGAACACGCTAACTTGACAATGAGATACTCCGCTTTCCAACACCTTTCTTTGGGAAAATGTAATATATTTTAAGATTTAAATTGCTAAATATTTCAGCTGATTGAATCTTTAATCAATTGACATAAATATTATTATTAATACAGGGAATGAGAATTTAAATACGTTAAAATATATTTATCCTCGCATTTATAGATTAGGTTGAGGAGTTATAAGTAATTTTAGACATTGTCTAAAAAAAAAAAGACAGATATGATCAAAAATTATTAAAAAAAATTCTACACATTACAAGGATATACTAATGGTAATTGTAAGGAAAAAATTTCAAGTTTAAAATCATGCCACATTTTGTTTATTAATATTCAATTTCAATATTTATTTTTAAAAAGGAGTTATACCCGTGGTGACTTTAACTATTTTTTTAAAGTCAATGAAACGGGTCTCCCAACCATAAATATATTAAAACTCGCGGCATGATCTGAGATTTTGATCCATTTGATTCATGCAAATGGCATCTAAAAATGATATTTGTCTGAATCTTTAACATCCATAGACCTTTCGTTTATCCCTAAGCTGCAACCTGTTTTGTTAGGGGGAAAATGGTGAAATTTTCATGAAAGAGTTTTCTCCCCTAGTCGTAAAGCTAAAGCTAAAGCTAATACTAATATTTCATTTTTGCATGCCTTCTTACAAGTTACAACAAGAGTTGAAGAGCTAGAAGAAAATTGGATACTTTTTGAGATCATATCTCATAATCCACCTGTATTATGACAGGTCGAGTTAGCGACGTCTTCAATAAAGCATGCTTCTGGCAGCCTAAAGCTTAAGCAAAACATTGCCTGCACCACCATCAAGTATATGGTTCAATAAACACCATCGCAAATACGAGCAAACTCCTCCTCTACCCTTGATGACAACGAGGGCTTTGATGGGAAGAGATGTGGATTATATAAAATACAACAGATAAAAAAGACTTGGTAGTTTGTACCTTGTTAGGAGCGACATCCCTAACCTTATGAAACACCGGGTCTTTTATTTTGGCATTTAAGGCAGACTCTGCCTCCTGTCAAAGATTTGAGAAATTAAATGCGGTTAAACAGCACAAATAAAACAATGAATGATTAACGATAAGTTTTCACATCCTATGGACCTTGCCAAATGACTTGGATTCAAAGTGGCTTATGTAAAGGTCAAGATAATGGTGGGAGAGAATGTCATTGATGTAGCGGACTGAAAAGCAACAACACGTAGTAGGTAAAAGAATGAAATGACCCAAGACTTCTAAATCCAAAAACTTGGCCAGAAAACCTATGAAGCTATTGAAACAAGTTATTAAAGAAATATAAGAAATTGCAAAGCAGACTTACTGATATTATAAATTCTTGAGTTTCATAAGCTCGTATGAAGCAATAGCAGTGAACCAATGGAAGAGGCCCTCTCCAGTTCTTCCTTGAGATAATAGCTCTGAAAGCATCTGGGGATAAAAATATATATATAACTTCTTTGACTAAATCTTCAAGCAGGGGACAGAAGGATATCATGCAACAAAAATGATAAGCCGGTAGAATGTATGAAAAGGACAAGTAATATACACCAATAATAGCAAAAAAAAATCAATATTCAAGAAAATAGAGCATTAACGATTACAATCCTAGACAATAGAGTTGAGGTACCATAAAATCAACACATCTGTCCACCCGATCAGCCAAAGTAAAGTAATATAATAGGGAATGCTTGATCAGTGGTCTGAAGAACACGTGCAGACACACATGAAGACATAATTGCACATATATTGATACACAAATATCACACTAGAACGGAATATGTACCTAAAAATTGTAAAGCAGAAGCAGGAAGATTCATAATCACATGATCAACATGCTCCCAGGGCTTAGCTTGCAGAATATAGCCTTTCATCCTTTTATGTGCATTTCCTTTTTTCTTAGTACCACTGTGGGCACTTCCACTCTCTGCAATATCAGGGCAAAAAATCTCTCTTTTAATTCTAAGAAGAAAGTGAAAACTAACTTCCTATATTGCTATTCACGCTTTCACAGGTTGGTGATATTAAAAAAAATGCAAATAAGTGATTACTGCAAGTTCTTCAGTTCTAACCTAATGCCTCATTTCCATTCTTGTCATACCTTCTGTGAAACAATCTGGAGGTCTTTTACCTGCAACTATAGAACCATCAATGGTCCTAGTAGAATTTTGCACATCCTCTGCTTCACTTTTGACATCATTACCAGCTACTGCTTTCTCCCTAACTGAAAAAGGAAGGAATATTCAGATGAAGTTACGCACGGCTCAAAGGAAGATGATGCATAAAAGAATAACACGGTACCACCAAGCTCTCTGCCTTCTGCTTTTGCATCAGCAATGGCTTTTGTGCTGCACGTGTCATGAGCTTTGACCATGGAATTATCAGATTCTAAATCAATTGCACAAATGGGTTCTGCCATCAAATGGGAAATGAATTTCCTAGCATCCATATTGTATGCAACAACACAATCATCAACCTTATTGATTTTGGCATTGATCTTCAAATAGTGAATGCTGTCTGGATTTAAATCATTTGCATACACTAAGCATCCTTTCTGTGCTGCTGGAATAGCAAATGGTCCAATACCAGCAAACATGTCACAAATTGTCTCCCCTGGACGGAACTGGGACACAAGCCGTATGTGTTCATGTTCCAATCTTGAATTCCAATAAACCAAGCTGTAATCTAGCTTGAATTTTGCCCCATATTGCTTCACTTCGGTAACCATATCACTTTCACCTGCCAAAATTTCAAATTTTGGCACTCGAAACTCATTTGTAATCGTTGCAACTTTATTGACTACTGTTTTAATTCTTGGGTAATTTTTCTGCCAAGAGATAAAGTTTCCAGCAATCAGTACCAGAAAAGGACAATTAAAAGCAAAGCAATAATAACAACCATAATACAACAGTAACTAAATGTTAAAAAACTATGGAGAAAAAGAAGACAGCTTTATACGGAGAGCACAAAGATAAGATCAAAATAAAAGAACAGGGAAACAGATCCCAGTAGTATTGATATTAATTCAGGAATCTCTGCAGACAGAAGGTTTGAACCACTAGCAAGGGAAACTTTTAGATTTACGTGCCACAAAAGATAGTTTTAACAGGTAGGAAGCAAAGTGAAGGGCTAGCATGAAATGATGAAAATGATAAAGGAAATCAAAAGCAAATAATGGGTCCAAGCCCAACATTAAAGTAAGCTATAACACCTTATTTACTGGCAATCGCAGTGAAGAATGATGAAATGCTCAGGTCAGAGACAAATGAAAACTCACATCGTAAATGACTTTTGCAATCACATCTTTGTAAGGAAGTAATTCATCATGTATATTCAGATGGGCTATATGACCTGCAGAGTTCAGACGAAATGCTAGCTGTCAATGGTATTGAACCATGTTATCTGGATTTATCATTTTCCCTCAAGTAACCGTGCAGGACATATATTCGGACATGAGTACGACCATATGATCAACCAATTATATGAAAGAACTAACAAAAAAATAATTAAGCATACCCACATTGGATAAATACCGTATCTGGCATTCACCCCTGAGTTCGGGTAACATAGGTATTGAGAGCAACAAGAAACAAATGCAGGGTCAATTAAAAACTTAACTATTGTTTCGAAAGATGAAGGTACCTCCACCCCAAGTGGCAGAATTTGCTTTAATATATGATCTACAAATTCATAAAACACCCTTTAAACTCAAGATTAAAACTGAACATATATATAAAAATCAAATGAAATGGATTTTAATTAAAGAGAAGAAGGCAACTAACCAGCAGTCCAGTAGGAATATCCGAGTGTCTGTGAATATGGAACAACTTCAATCTCACATAATTTCTTGAGTTCATCAAGTTTTTGGCTCGGAATATCAGATAAATCTGTTCTATTCCAAAAATAAATTCTTTCTAGTTAGGAAAAAAAAGCTATATATATATATATATATACACACGAAATTACATTGACATGTTTCTTACCAGGATTTTGAACTTTCTCAGACAAAATCATGTAACGGGTCTTCTCACTTGTGGGATCTTCAGTTATAGGTTTAACACGAGGCTTGTCCAGCAAGTATCTAAAATACCAAATATTTAAGCTTAAAAAACAACTGAAAATAAAGAATTAAACAAACCAAAAAACAATTAGGCATACCCATTGAGCAAACGAGTGGCGGTTTTGCAGAGTTCGCGAGGGATTCGAAGTGCTAACAATTTGAAATTCACATCGAACTTGCTTTCATCCAACATTGTTTGAATTGGAAGTTTATTGATTTTGAACTCCAATGAATAACCCAATCTGAAATGATTGATGTTAATTCCAAAAGGAAAAAGAGAGAAAGGTTGATCAACTTTGGTGCTTATAACTACTATTTTTTTTAGTTGAGCGTTTTAGGGTTTATGGTTTGCGTGCATGGACGTCGTTTTAGTTGAACAAAGTGGAACGGGCTTAATTTGTTGAGTTGGGCTTTGATTATGGAATTTTACCCAATATTAGTAAAATTAAAAGGCCAATATGGCAGACTTGGAGATGAAATTGGGCCTTATCTAATCAATCAATTAGTCTCTTAATATTCTTTTAACTCTATATATTTATGATTTTCTCAATATGAAATGAACGGAAAAAATAGTTTTATTTTTTTAATATTAATCTCATTATAGGTTTTTATCATATCTTTTTTTTAATATAATGCTTAAAACTACTCATAGCCTCTCCCTAACTCTTAAATAGGAGGATAATGCGCTTTAGCGTACTTGAACCCATACCTTTCTACAATGGTAATGATATCGATAACAATCAAGTTTAGACTCAATTGGTAAAATAGTATTATTTTTTATTGGTACGATGGAGACTCATTCCTAAAATTATAACTATTTTGTATAAATAATTAATTAATAGAAAAATATAAGAAATAATGAAATGTGAACAATTGTTTTATGGTTTCAAAGCATAGTTCTAAGTAAGAGTGGATTAATGATTTTAAATAATTTTATTTAAAAAATCAAATTACTAACTGTAATTTTAATTTTATGTAACTAGATATTATTATATTTTATTATTCCCATAATGTAGGTATACAAAAATATTTTATATTAAAAATATATTCATAATAATATTTTAACAAATAGTTAAGTGGTCGACTGATATAGACATTATTGTTAATGTAGGAGGACATGAGTTTAAGTACGTTGAAATACATTATCTTCTTATTTATGGGTTGGAGAGGAGCTATGAGTAGTTTTAAGTATTGAAGTAAGAATGCAAACGAAAGGATGATGGGAACTCAAAAACAATAAAATATAACGTCCCACGATATAAAACCCAGTTTTCTGTTGCTTTCCCACCAACAAACACTGCTTTCTAAAATTGGTTTCTTGGGCTTTTTAGAATTAACCTAAATTTTTTTATTAATTATGAAAATGATTCAATTTAAAAAATCATGAATGTAAATAATTCTTTTTCTATAGTTCTTGCCAGTGCCGCCAGACACATCGACATTCGACGCACTAGCCCTTCGTCATCGGCCAATGATTGCATTAAAAAACAATTTTAGTGTTTCCTAACCCATTTTCTATAGTTCTTTTAGCATACGATTGATTGTCTGATTCTAAAGCAAAAAATAGGATCTAATAATAAATTTATTAGATGAGGAGTGTTTATTTTGCTCAAAATAATAGTGGCATTGCATCAAACACATGAAAAAAAAGCATAATAGTTTTTTTTTACCATCTAACTTTATCAAAAAAAAAAGTCATTTTAGTTATTCATTTAATTATTTACTTCTTTTAGCCCTTGAACTTGCATTGTTTGTCAAATCAGTCTAAAATGAATGAAAAAGTTAACGTTTGTTAACTTCACTGACGTGGTATACATCAAGGTGTATGCCACGGTAGCAATTAATTAGTTTTTAAAAAAATAAAAATATTTTTATATTTTATTTACTTTATAATAATTTTAATTTTAAAAAAAATATATTTATATATTTTTTGAATTTTTAAAATTTAAAAATTTAATTAATTATTGAGGTAAAATGCACATGGCAATCTCATGTATGTCATGTCAGCAAAACTAACAAATGTTAAATTTTTCATCCATTTTGGAGTGATTTGATAAATAATGCAAATTCAAGTGCTAAAAAAAGGCAAAAGATTAAATGGAGAGTTAAAATGATCTTTTTTTTTTAAGTTGGAGATCTAAATAAATCATTATGCTAAAAAGGAAGAACTAAACTACATCAAGGTCATTGAACTATTAATAAGTTTATATTTTGATTATTCAATTTCAAAAGGTTACAAAATAGTTATTAAACCATTTGAAAGTTTTCATTTAAGTCAATGGGTTGTTAAGTTTTTTGTTTTAAAAAAAATCAAATCGACAAGTTCCAAGTGATGATTCGATAATAGGTATGATGAAATGATGCCCATCGACAAATAGAACATATCTCATATCTAAGCTGATATAACGGTTAGCATCGGAGATTGGAGGAGAAGAAAGCTGTTCGGATTTTACTTCGTAGATTCATTATGTTTAAAGTCATTTATTGAAAAAAAAAAAAATTAAACCATAGAAGAAGAGAAAATGAGAGCTTTTGATTGGTGCCAATGATACAAGTAAAGGCCATATAAAGCAATTTTAACAACCTATCAATTTAAATGAAAATTTTCAAAAAAATTAATAATTATTCTATAACTTTTTAAAATTTAATCATTAAAAGCATAATGTATTGATATTGGGATAGTTTTCTAAAATTATAGAAACAGAAGATAGGAGTCACGGTTGCTTTTACCAAGTTAAAATGTATAGTATTTTGATTTAAAAAATTTAAATCAAATCAATTTAAATTCAACGGTTGTAAATCAATTCGTTTTTTTAAAGAAAAGAAAATTAAGTCATTTTTATTTAATAGTTTTAACTTGTTTTCATTTATTTTAAATATAAAATATTCATTTATTTTTACTATAAATAATCATAATTTCTAAAGTTATAAATAAAAATTGAACTCAATTCTTTAATAAAATTAAAGTAAAATCAAACACAACATTTCAATTCAAATAGATTTTAGTATGCTTACCGAGGGCCCCCACATCTAGCAAAGTCGTGTAGGGGAAAACCAGGTGCACCTTTAGTCGCTAAGCCAAGGCCTGGTAGGGCCAGTCATCGAAAATTTTCATTTAATTTTTTTATAATTTATAAAATTTTAAATTAAAAAAAAGATAAAAGTAGAATTTAACCTATAAAATATTATAAAAATTATAAATATATAAACTATTAAAATGATAAAATTATAATTTTACTATCATAAAAATATATAATTTAATTCTACCTCTCCCTACAATTTTTTTTAATTTCGCCAGTCCATTAAAAAAAATAACATTCAATTCTCATTTCTACCCCTCACGTCCGCAACATTTTTCCCAAACTTTTTTGTTGTTAGTTCTTCACTGCCGAGTATCTACGTCACAAAGTGAAAATGGATTGATTCTCTAGACTGAACAGAAAATGAATTCTATTATGTTTGAGAATGAGAATGTGGTTAAAATAAGAACAAAGGCAGAAAATTCTGTACCACATCATGTTATTAAATATCTGACTAAATAAAATCTGAGTGAAGTTTCAATCCAGTCCTTTTAGGTTTTGATTCTTACGAAATAAAGCTCATTAAATCGAATTAGGATCCTTAATTCAACCAACATATTTGCATTTGTCTTCTTTCATTTACATATTCCCACCTAAGCAGCTACAGTCACATACAGATGTGACCGTGTAGTAAAAGGAGGGGCTTGATATTTTGGTACGGTACAACTTGTTTTATGCACGTTGACCGGTAAGTGGTCTACTTTACATGTCTTTCGGCCGTCATCCAATAAGTTTATTTTGTTAATTATATATGTTATATTTGGTGTCAGCCGGCCAGCCTTATCCAATGAAAGACGGTACACTTTTATTAGATTTTCATATTATCGGCTGCCGCCGCACGCCGTTGGTTGCTTGATTGGAAATTTTAGGCTGATTATGTACCAGAATACATTACGTCTCACCTCATCTTCCGAGGGGTGGGGCCCTGACATGCATTCCATTTTCATTTGCACTACCAACATATAATATATAGTACTTGCTTTCAGTAGTAATGTTTTAAGTATTTCATATTTTTACACTTTAACACACTAAAAACTTATATCATTTTTATTAATAATAATACCAAAACCAACTAAGCTAAGATTCAATATATCGTATGTTTTTTTGTTACACTATACATATACGTGTTATCATTTCAATTCTGCCATCAAGTGTATGACTTCAATTTTCATTATAAAATAGGCCATTAAAAAGAGTGATTATAACCATTTATCTCAGTTTCTATATCCACTTGATTTTCATGATCATAGAAGATTGGTTGACCTATATATATATATATATATAAAAAAATCAAATTGCACCCAAGCAGCTATAAATTTGTTTGCTTCCTTATGGAAATAACATGAAGTTTACAAAGCAATATTATTGATTATTGTATTTTATAGTGTACCTATAGCGTTATAGGATAAAATAAAGATTAAAGTTGGTAAAAGAGGAAAATATTTACAGTTCTTTATGTTTTCTTGTGGTAATATTTGTCAAGGAGCATCTCTGAATACTCTCCAAAAGTAAGACTGTCATTTGATGGTATCAGCTGAAACCATTGCACGACAAAACTTCAGCATTAACTAGACCCCTTACACATTAATAATAATACTAGCATTTTTCTATTTTGGTTCTAAAGAAAGGTTTAGAATCTAGGGATGCAATCAAACCAAACACAAGCTGTAAAAATTTTGAGCTCAATTGATAAATATCAAACTGTTAAGAGTTTGCTCGATTAGGTTTTTACATAATAAACAATGAGCTCAATTCCTATACTCAAACCTCAATTATTTATGCTTTATTTTGAGCTCAAATTTAGATTCTTAAATGCTAATTAAAGCTACAAAAAAAACAAAAAGCTCAATTAGGCTCAGAACATACTCAAGTAAAAATATCATGGTACTTGAAGTGAATTCGGCTCACTCAATAACTCGGGCTATTCAAGATCAACTAGACAATGACCAGTTGGATTCAATTTTTTTTTTTTTTAAGTTGAACCCGAATAGCTTGCGAGCATAGGTTTCTCATTTACACCTCTGTTTTAGATGACTGATAAAAGTTCAATGTTCTAGTTAATATCATAGTTATATGTCATGCAAATAATTCTCAAAGTTAAAGCTGACTTTTAGAACTAAGTTTCTTCTAAATCCAATAACCAGTGCAGTTGAATTTCACTTTCAAAAATAGTAGAATTATAGAGAACATACCTCTTTATGAATATAAACGTCCTCAGAAAATTTGAGTTTTTCATCCCTACAATTCAAGGAAAAAAATCATTAAATGGAACTGATCTCCCTAGCCAAATGCTAATAACTCATTTCTACACAGCAGAGAATGGCATATGAAAACATAACCAACTGCTAAGCTGAAAATACAGAAACACACCATCGTAGCTCATTGTTCTACTATTAAAACTAATCCCAAATATGTCAAGTCAATAAACATGGTATTACACTATCGATGATTAACATACCAATCAGGTTGCATAAATAATGCAAATGTTGATCGATCAACACCAAAAGCCTCCTTTCCTTTTGGTGCCTAAGAGAATCCATGAATAAATTATAGAGGAAGGAGAGGATAAATGTATAATGGAAACCGAACATTGATCTTTTCCGAGAGAGAGGAGAAAATACCCGAACACAATGAGGTGTTGCACAAAGATATCCTTGAGAAAGAATTTCAGTGGTTTCACCAATTTGGTATGCTATTTCATTTTCTCCAAAAGTAGCCTAGCGCATAAAAACCAAAGTTAACAGAATAAATATATCTTCTGATAAAATCATGGCAATAGTAGGTAATAGAAGGTCAACGTTTTGGCTGTTGGTTGAAATAATTGGTTAAAACTACACTATTGATTCCGCAAGCCTTTTTCTGGTTTCTCCAGTTACAAGCCCAACACAGACTAGGGAATATTTAAGATTTCACAAAATATAGAAAAGTAAAAATGTACAGCACCAATTTCTAGCTTAACATTTTTCAAAGCCATTCTGTATTCCATCCATAACCAAACTTTGTTTATTTGATAGAGAAATTATAAAAAAAAAGTCTCTTTCTTGACAGTAATATAAATTTGTGGTGCTCTCCAATATCAGTAATTTATATTGTCAGTAATGATCAATTTTATGTTACTCTGCATTACCAAAAGTGTAGGAATTGTCATCTATTTAGTCAAGGGATTCTGTAAATATTTTACAATCTCTTATTCTAAGGGATCATATCTCTATTAGTTTCTTTCCTATCTTAGAGTTTCCTAAATTAGAGACATAGTTTGTATATATAAAGATGTAATATGTTCTATTGAAATATCAAGAAAATACAGAGAATTACTTTGATTTCTACATGGTATCAGATTAGGTTATGGTTCCTTTCCAACCTAGACCATGTCCGAGACTTCTTCTTCTACATATCCTTCTCCTACTCCAGAGAATACTAAATCAAGCCTCCTACTTTCGTTTAGGCCATCCTAGTTTCCAATACCTTGCAAAATTGTTTCCTGCTCTATTCATTAATAAAAAGCCAAACTCTTTTTCTTGCAAAGTTTGCTCTCTTGCCAAACATACTAAATCATCTTATTTTCCTTCTCTATACAAGCCTTCTCACCCTTTTGCTTTGATCCATAGTGATATTTGGGGCCCTTCTCGGGTGAAGAATGCTGATAATTGTAAGTGGTTTATCACTTTCATTGATGATCACAGTAGGTTAACTTGGATTTATTTGCAGAAAGATAAATCTGAAACTGCTGGTGTTTTTGCGAAATTTTATAACATGGTTCTCACTCAAATTGGGTCTAAAATCCAGCTCTTTCAATCTGATAATGGCAGTGAATTTTTTGCTAGGTCTTTGGGTGATTTTTTCAGTGAAAAGGGCATAGTTCAGCTTAGTTATTGTGTTGGAACCCCACAGCAGAACAGCATTGCCGAAAGAAAAAATAGGCACCTCCTCGAAGTTACTCGTTCCCTTCTGTTTACAACTAATGTTCCTAAATATCTGTGGGGGGAAGCCTTATTAACGGCCACATATTTAATCAACCGAATGCCTACTAAGGTTTTAAAATTTCAAACAACTCAATCTATATTTTTGCAGCACTTTCCCCATTTTAAGCCTATCTCCTCCATTCTGCCACTTAAAATCTTTGGCTGCATTGTTTTTATCCAAAATATTGCTCCTAATAAGTCCAAGTTAGACCCTAAGTTTTTAAAATGTGTACTGGTTGGGTATTCTTCACTTAAGAAGGGATATAAATGCTATCATCCTCCTTCAAAATGAGTTTTTACCACTATGGATATAACTTTTTATGAACAGGATCCCTATTTCACTCAGGCTGAAATTCAAGGGGAGACATGGAGTGATTTTCAGCCAAATCAGGTATCTCCTCCTAATTTTCATTCTCAACCTTCAAAATTGCCACCATTTTCACCTTTACCTACAGATTTGTCACCCGTGACTACTCCAATTGATTCTCCTGTAATACCTATCACTAACTCACCCACACCTACTTTAAACACCCCTTTTGAAAATACAACTACTCCTATTGAAAGTCTTCAAAAAACATCACCACCCAAACAGCTTCGTGTCTACACAAGAAAAAGGAAAAATATCCCTGAGACTGTTTTGCAATCTGATTCTTGCCGAGAATTGGATTTGGGTCCAGCTGCCAAAATGGAAGAAGAAATCAGTAAGTCTACTACTCTAGATGACTTCCCTATTGCTATTAGAAAAGGGGTTAGACAATGCACCAAGCATCCTATTGAAAAATTTGTTGGTTATAATTCATTGATGCCTTCTTTTCAAGCATTTACAGCAACCTTGAATAAAGAACAGATTCCTACAAGCATAGCTGAAGCTCTAAAGGATCCTAAATGGAGAAGGGCTGTTGAAGAGAAAATTTGTGCGCTAGAGAAAAATGCTACTTGGACCATTACAGACCTTCCTCAAGGAAAAAAGGCTGTTGGCTGTAAATAGATCTTTGCTGTAAAGTATAACTCCAATGGAAGTATCCAACGATACAAAGCTAGACTAGTGGCTAGAGGCTTTACGCAAACATATGGGATAGATTTCACAGAAACTTTTGCACCTATGGCAAAGCTTAACACTGTTCGAGTACTCCTAAGTTTGGTTGTAAATTGCGATTGGCAATTACACCAACTTAATGTAAAAAAACGCATTTCTTAATGGCATGCTAGAGTAATAAGTTTATATGAAATTGCCACCTGGCTTAAAGTCTGTTGAAGGTGGCAATAAGGTTTGCAAGCTCAACAAGTCTCTATACGGGTTAAAACAATCACCCAGAGCTTGGTTCAAGAGGTTTACTAAAGTCATTCTTAAAAACGGCTACAAGCAATCCCTTGCCGATCATACACTTTTCATCAAGGTAACTTCTACAAATAAGAAAGCTATCCTAATTGTGTATGTTGATGACATAATTCTTACTAGAGATGATGAGAAAGAGATTAGCAATTTGAAGGAGCTGTTAAACAGAGAATTCGAAACCAAGGACTTGGGAAAGCTAAGGTATTTCCTAAGAATGGAAGTGACAAGATCAAAAGGACTTGTGATCAATCAAAGAAAGTATGTACTTGATTTACTCAAAGAAACTGGTTTTCTTGGTTGTAAGCCAGCTGATACATCAATGGAGGCAAACTTGAGATTCAACAAAGATGGGTCTTTAGTAGACAAAGAGAAATTTCAAAGATTAGTTGGGAAACTTATTTACTTATCCTTGACGAGGCCAGATATAGCCTTTCCCGTAAATGTGATAAGTCAACACATGACTAATCCTACTGAAGAGCATATGGCGTGACAAATAGAATCCTCAAGTACTTGAAGAAAACTCCGAGACACGGCTTAATGTTTAAGAAGACACAAGATAGAACTGTTAAGATTTTTACAGACTCTAGTTGGGCCGGAGATCTCACTGAAAGAAGATCCACTAGTGCCTACTGCACTTTTGTTTGGGGTAAACTTACAACTTGGAGAAGTAACAAACAATCTGTCGTTTCAAGAAGTAGTGCTGAAGCTGAATTTAGAGCACTAGCTTTGGGAATATGCAAAGGAATTTGGCTACTTAAATTACTAAAAGAACTTGGCACTAATCAGGAGGATCACTTTGAAGTTTTGTGTGATAATCAATCTGCCATTCAGATTGCCAAGAACCCAGTTCAACATGACCGAACAAAGCGTGTGGAGATTGATAGGCATTTTATTGCTGACCAAGTCAACAAAAAGACAGCCACTCTTTCATACATTCATTCAGAAGGATAGATTGCAGACATTCTTACTAAGGCTTTGCCAAAGCCTGTTTTCAATAAATTCCTATTCAAGCTGGGATTATACAATGTAAATTCCTAATCAAGGGATTCTGTAAATATTTTACAATCTCTTATTCTAAGGGATCATATCTCTATTAGTTTCTTTCCTATCTTAGAGTTTCCTAAATTAGAGACATAGTTTGTATATATAAAGGTGTAATATGTTCTATTGAAATATCAAGAAAATACAAAGAATTACTCTGATTTTTACAAAAAGTATATATTATCATTTGCAAGCATTTGTTTATTTAATATCCCCATTATTTGAAGTATCTGCCAATATTTTTTCTCAAAGATCATCATACTTGAGGAGATTAACACATCAGGTAATATGAAGCCTTTTTTTAATTATGAAAGGCTACAAGCACTAGACAAGGAATTATGATGTAAACAAGTCCATTTGAATGATCATGTAATGCAATTATTGATAAGCAAAAGTTCTGTGACCAAGAATGTATACTTTGACAATTTCACCACTCCGTGTTCTTATATAAAGGCCAGCAGCACTATCAGGACAAGATATTTCTACACCGTTCCTCTTAAACATGGCGCATGTCAGACCTACAAATTAAATTGAAGCAAAAATCAAGGATAAACATAAAACTCACGACTATCATATCAATCTTTTTGCAAGACTACAAAAAGAAGTGGACAAAAAATAATGTCGAACCTCAAAAGAGTTAACATCTAGTTCATAACCCACATAAGTTTCTTAATGCCAGAAATAGGCTTACCCTCATTTTCAATAAATGAAATGGATCAGTTCATTGCACCTATATAGGGAAGAGTAGTCTTGACATCCCTTGAAAGCAAATATAATTTACGTCCTAAATTATTAGCAAGAAAGATAGACAGACCAAGATAGAAGACGATATGTTAATGGTGTTAAACAGGCATAAAGGGATTAGCAAGGTCTTCATTAATAAAACCTTCTTATTGATATAAGGTAACGTGTTATGAATGAGGTAGCTGATAAGCTCAAGGGAGAAAACTAATAAGATTTAGACGAAAGACTTATCACCTGTCAAGGAGCCATGGTCAGTATGCCATCCACACCAAGATGACATGGAGTCACCATTTTCTTCATGATTACTGCAAGTAACATCATATTTTACTTGATACATTCTAGAAGCTAGAGAAAGTAGGTTAACCGTTCAACTATGGAAAAAAAAGAAGATACGTATCCAAAAGCAACTGGGGAAAAAAAACCTCAGTTGTGCAGGAAAATAATAAAGCAAACGTCCCTTATGACAACGAGAGCGAAGAAGTATTTGCTCAAGACCTTCATCCTTTTGCATTTTCATCCCCCTAGATACTGACCGTATTATGATAAGTGAGAAAGATGGTAAACAAAAAGACTTTGTTCTTTGTTTAAGATAAATTTAACAGGTTTTATAATCAAGAACTACATATAAAGGACTAGGCTCAATCATGCTCTTACATCATGGTGTAGGGTCAGATCTATGTATATATGAAATTCAAAATATTGAAACGTGGCCACCCTTTGGATTTTCAAAGGTATAATCTCAACTATTAAAAGACTATGGTGCTTGGGCGGTGAAGCTGGTATGTATAACTTAGGTCTAGAAAAGCAACTATCTAGTTTCATACTAACTGCATTTAAAAAGTGGAATTGAAGGGGAATTTACCATATTGATCGCAGTGATATGCCACCATCAACCCAACATCAAAGATCAGCTTTCCCAAAGCTTTGAAAGCTACAGAGCAGAGGCAAATCAACATTCAAAGAAACCTATGTCAGAGAAATATAAGATGACAATTTCCTCACAGCAATTCATCAACTTACTAAAAGATCATGACATTTTTAAATTCCATTATTTTTCTAAGCAGAAAAGTGGACATACCCACTTCAAGTTCTGGCAAAGCAACCTGAGGCCAAATATTTGCTCCACAATAAGATGGATATCTACAAGGCAGAGCATGGGTGATCATTGATAAATTGAACATAAGCACAATCACATGGCATAACCACATAATGCAAATGTTTTGTAATATAGAGCCTGCAGACATTATAATAAGGGAACTGGTCTCTGAGATAAATGAAGAAAATACTACATAAGGACAATGCAAATATGGTACTCAGTAATGTTCCTTTTATGTATGGTACCTATTGATGCAAATATATCACAAATGGAAGATTCTAAGTATTATGTAATATAAGAACCTACACATTATGTAAAAGAAAAAGGAACTGTTCTCTGAGCCAATCTAAGACGACGCTACATAGGAAAATTGCAAATATGGTACTCATCAATGCTGCATTCTTCCACATTTACCTCTGAATCAAGTATGCATCATTGGTAGGCACATCAATTAGGGGATTTGCATAGAACGAACCTTTCAAAAGATCTGCATGGCATTAAAGAGAAAATGTTCAATGCATTGAAAGGAAAAAAAATAGACAACCCAACAAGAAAAAGAAACACAATTTGAGCATAAGATATGTATATCTCAAAATCAATTGTATTGGAAATAGACATTTTCAAGGAAATTCACACCATTTCAAGTACAGAAAAAAAAAAGCACTCGGATCTAAAATCCTGCAACAAG
Organism: Gossypium rotundifolium; assembly: GCA_025506655.1. NCBI lineage: Eukaryota > Viridiplantae > Streptophyta > Magnoliopsida > Malvales > Malvaceae > Gossypium > Gossypium rotundifolium. Next base: position 184,708,601 of record CP106727.1, on the reverse strand, counting down.
TACAGTCCGTTTAAGTCTCTTAATTTTGTTTCAGATCTGAAATCAAACTATTTGAAAGGGCCTTTCTCCTCTAAATGTAATTTAGAGTTGAAATATCTGTAGCAAAATTTTACTCGATCCTTCCTCCATCCAGTAAAACAATATCTCTGAAACAAGAACCATTTCTCTGCCTGTAATTTAGGAGCATGATTTCACTATTATGGGAAGCAGAGTGAAAATAGTCTCCCCTGCCATAAATGTTGGGATTTGGGGAAGAAAAAGAAAACACACTTTCCCACAAACAAACAGGACATTTACACAAGGTTGACGTTTATAAGCAGTTAATATGTTTTAGCGTTGAGTTAAACTAGAATGCCGGTGAGGTCTACTTCATATCAGCTATTTGGTTCTTTTTGTTCTGGTATTTCGTACAAATGCAAGGAAAAACAATAATACTGCAAGCTATTGACTCATATTTAAACATACTGAATTGTAAAACTCAAAGTGTGCAACTATTTACCAGGTTTCCCAGTTTCAAGCTGCTCTTTCCCATGACTCCATCCAAAATTGTACCTACAGGTAGAAGACAGTTATGAACAACATTGCACAAAGCCAAGACTATCCAACATTATTCCTCGAAACTCTATTTAAGAACAATAGTCATATGCATTGTTAAGAAATAAATTTCACAGAGGAATGTTAAGAGAGTAAATGTAATTAGATTATTAAGATTGCGTTACAATTTTGATATAATAAAAAAGAGATAACCATTCAATTTCCTTGCTTGACTCCTTCCTAATTTGGTGAGAATCTTCTATATAAGCAGGCACTCTTATACATACTAACACAACAATTCATATTATCAACAAATTAACCCTTTGGAAATTTTCGTATGGATGTAGACCACCACGGTCAAACAACGTAGTCCTTTGTGTTATTATTATGCTACCTTCACTCTTAATTTTTTCTTCTAACATGATGTCATAGCTTCTTTCCTTTTAAGAATTACGATAAAAACATCTCGATTAATAGGAAAAAAGAAAAACAAAATATTACCTACTCTGAGGATCCTCAAGTTCCTTCTTTACATCTTCAGGCAGGGCAGCTAATCTGTTAAGAAGGAATTTTATAAAATATTTTTCAATTTTCTTCGATAATTAATCATGAGAAAATTTTGTTTTGAAACTCATACCATACCTAGATGAAAGGCATAGAAGATTTCGACGCAGTGAAGGAAACTCTGGAACCTGTAACAATCTAACAATGATTACGTAGTGAAGGAATAACAGCAAAGGAAAATCAACTCATGAACAAACTAATTTCTAAAAGAAAGAAAAACATACATCAGTAATTGATAGAATTCCAAGTCCATTCGGTCCAAACCCTTCTTCAATTTTCAACGACAGATCAGCATCCGTGTCCTGTTTCAATACATTTCCATAAACGAGACGGAAAATAACAATACTACTAATAATACTAAAATCTGAAGCATGCAGATACGTATAGGCAAAATCCAAGAACTTTTAATATAACACGTCATTAACTCGGTTTGGTTGCCAAGAAACTGCAGGAAAATTCAAGGAAACTAAGAATTTTGGAGCACATGATCACGGTCAATTCTGTCAGAGATCCAACACAAACGAGTCAACTCGGAGAAGGCATATGTGATTAGGAACTGACCTTGAGTTCGTAATAAGGTATGATAACTGTACGGAGAGTTGCCAAAGGAGTTTCGGAAGAGCAAGACATGCTTTGAGACGTAATCCGGCAGGAAAGATTCCGATTGGGTGGTGGCGGAGAGGGAGGAGAAGCGGCGGAAACGTTGAGGAATTGAGTGCAAAATAGGGGGGAGTTGTAACCAATAAGCGATTTATATAGAAGGGAAGGCATTTGAAATGGAAGGCAAAGCAAACGAATATTGGAAACAGGACGGAAGAGAATAATAATATTAAAATAAAGACTTCGAGTGCCGTTTTGACTTGATACTCGAGTGCCGTTTTGACTTGACAACTGATAGTAGAGTTGTACATAGGTCGGGCGGTTTGGTCCGTTCAAAATGTGAGAGGATTTGAGTAAAAATATAAGTTTGAAAAATGAGTTTGGGCAAAAAATAAGGCTCGTTTAAAAAATAGGCCGGACTTGGGTAAGATATTTTTGGCCCGGGCTAGCCCGGCCCAAATTCATTAAAGGAAAAAAATTATTTTTTAATATTATTTTCTTATTATTTTTCTCCTTATTTTACTGCCATTTTACTATTATGTTTCTATTATTTTATTGTTATTGTTTAGATATTATAAAAACTTATTTTATTGTTAATTTTGTTATTATTTTAAAGATATTTGTTAATTTTTTATTATTTTAGAGGCATTTGCTTGTTAAGTTGCATCTATTGTAATGTTATTTAAGTCTACATATTTTTTAAAATTTATTTTCAATTTGTTAAAAATATTTATTTTAATTTTTTTAATATTTTTAATGTATTATATATATTTAAAATTGTATAAAATAATATAAAAATTAATACTGGTAATTTAATCAAGCCTGCTGGGTTTTAGCATTTTCATATGGGTCAAGCTTGAGCAAAATTTTAGAATCATTTTTTAGGCCCGGCCCGACCCGAGCCCAATGAACTAGCCTAAATTTTTAGTTAGGCCCGGCCCGGCTCATATACACCTCTACTTGATACTTGACATTTTTTATTTATTTATTTTTTTAATCTTATAAAGCGCTAAAGAGGGCTAACTTACTTAAAAGCCCATTTCCAAGTATTAGTTATGCAAAATATGGGAAATTTTCAGGAAAATGCATCTTTAGGGGAGTATTTTTGTCATGTCAGCACAAAACGTGTTGATGTAAACACGCTTTGCTGATGTGGCAATAAAAACGCACTGACGTGGACACACTATTGCTCGAGAATAAGCCTTTATAAAGACTCAAGTGATAACACCTTCTTTTTTTTTTTTAAGTATCACCAATTAATATGGAAATAAATATAACAAAGTAAATCTATATATAGACTCAATGTCTTATTTCCTTTATTTTCTTAAGAATGTAGAATATGAGATATGTATATATATAAATTCATGAATAGGTTTGCAACATTGTTCCTAAATAATGTAGAATTCATTCATCTTTTAACTAACAACATAATATTAAAGGCTACACTATATTTTATAATTTTTTACAAAATAATTTCTATGTTTTTATATTTTGTTAACATTTTCTCATATTATAAAATTATCTTTTGAGATCTTTAATCTTGTTGCATTTTAGAATTGTTAGCATACACAAAGGACTATTAAAAAAAATAAATTGCACATATGAAACTTGTACATGCAATAATCTTCTATTCAATTTTAAATGCTTGAAGTTAATATCCATGCAATTATAATTTTAAAATAATTTTCATTATTTAAATTTAGAAGTTATACTTTTAATTTTTATTATTATTTATTTTATTTTATATTATGAATGTTTGATTAAAAATAAATGGTGAATATTTGGTACTCAAATAGTATATTATTTTGTAATTTAAAAAATTGATATATCTTTTTAAAATATTTATTTGTTTTAATATTTTACTATACTCGTTAATTTTTAATCCTAATTTTAATTTAATTTTCATCACCTAATGAATGCTGATTTTAGATGTATTTTGACATAGTATACAATTATGTTAAATAAGTTTTTATAGAAATATATAATATACATAAAAATATAATAAATGTTTTTCATAATTTTATATCTAGATTATATTACATTAGTAGTCACTTAATTATAATTTTTGGTTATCAATTATGAAACTTACAAAATGATCACTTAACTATTAGTAATTTTTAAATATTTATTTTTAATATTTTATCATACTCATTTTATATTTTATAATTTTTTACTTATAAAGTTTAAAAGTTTTTTTATAATGTAATAAATGTTAACTTTTGTAAAAAAAATTAAACTCTATAAGTAAAAAATATAAAATATAGTGAAGCCTTTAAACTTATGTTGTTAGTTAAAAGATGAATGAATCCCACATTGTTTAGGAACAAGCTGCAAACTTATTCATGAGTCTATATATACACCTGTCTCATATCCCACATTACTTAAGAAAATAAGAGAAATAAGACTTTGGGTCTATATAAAGATCTGCTTTGTTAGTTTAATTTCCATACTAATAGATGACACTTTAAAATAAAAATAAAAAGAAGTGTTGCCACTTTGGGTCTTTATAAAGGCTTATTCTCATAAATTTTCAAAAAATTGGTCTATTTTTATATATAATTTTTAAAAAATGACTTTTTGAAAATTTAATCCGAGAACGGGCAAAAGTGTGTCCACGTTAGCGTGTTTTTGTTGCCACATTAGCAAAATGCGTCCATGTCAGCGTGTTTTGTGCTGACATGGCAAAAATGCTCCCCCAGGGGCGCATTTTCTTGGAAAATTTCCTAAAACTCTCCTATGTGGACGCGTTTTACCAAAATCGGCCCTTTCCGATAAATAATGATGTAATTGACCCATCTCCGTAAATATGCTTGGAATGGGTCTTTTTAGGTAAATTAGTTGCTAAAGAGACCTGGCAAATTGCATGTTTAGGTGGGCTCTGATCGGATTCCTTTTATGATTATTTTAAGTTGAGTTTGGATTAGCTTGGTTTACTTTAGTTATTTTGAATATATATATTTTGGATTTGAAAGGTATTTTGGAAGGCCTCTTTTCCATTCGAGGGTCAAGAAGGAAATGTTATAGTGTATTATTGACAAGGTTCATAATAAGCTTAATAATTGGGCTGCCAAGGCACGTAACTCTTATGCAATCTGCGTTACTTTTTATACCAAATTCCTCTATGTAAACTTCCTCTATTCCACTGAGTATTTGTCTACAAAATGAGAAGATACCGTGAAATTTTATTTGGGCAACTCTACATTGGAGTGTGGGAAATTAGCTCTCATCATATGAGAGCAAGTGTAAATGCTTACCGGGAATAGGGGTTTAGGTCTTAAGTCTTTGCGCTTTTGGGATAAATCCTTTCTCCTCAAACTCAGATACTAAATTGTTTCTCATTAGTCGAAAATTTGGGTGCGTGTCCTTTGAGAGAAATACAAAGTGCGGAAGATTGTCCAGAAAATAAATCTTACGCGAAATGCTCTCATGTTTGGAGAGCTTTGTAATGACCAAACCCTACCAAACGTTAGGACCGAATATGGGTCGTTCTGGAGAAAACTTTTGAAACCATTTTAAAATCCAATTTTAGTTTTGTTAAAACTTCTCGTTTTTAGTTATTTGGTGAAATCATACTTAGGTTAAATTCGAAATTTAAATGAAGTCAAATTATTAAACCAATTTTGAGTGTGTCCACGACACGATAAAACATTTTCGTGTTGATTTTGGGAAAACATGTGATTTTGATTCGATTTTTAATAGTGTAGTTAAAAGCAAGTGTCCGACATATGAATAGTAACAAAAATAAAGTTTATGAAGGCCTTATTACAATCCAAATAAAAACAAACCAATAATAAAATAATATAACTAAATTAAAGTTCATTTATTTCAAATCCACCGCATGGCCACCTCAAGTCCCTCCGGCTCCATATCCGCGATCTAGGCATCACCTGAAAAAAATAATGGAGAAGGTGAGTCACCAAGACTCAGTATGTAACCCTTCCCCATTTTAAAACATTTTCATACACAACACATAACCATTAATATGCGAATATTAAATACCCATCCTAGCCATCCAAACGCCATCTGCTCACCCCGTTGTGGTACCAAACCACCGGTGGTGCCAAACCACCGGTGACATATAGTCACAATGTGTTACCAAAACACCGGTGTCCGTGAACACGAGATCATTTGATGGGGCCAACCCATCGTGTGATACCAAATCACCGCGACGATCCCATATCTCAAGTGGGGCCAACCCACGGTGGTGTTAACCACGGGGACAAGTCGCTATGAGGTGCCAAACCTCCGGTGACCGTAGTCACGGTGTGTTACCAAAACACCGGTGCCCGTCGGCACAATAATATCGCCTCCACTCACTAATCCCACATCACTCAATATACATACATGTTTCATGCCATCACATGCTTAAATCTCATGCATCAATACATTATGCTTACCAAAAGCATCAAATAGCATATTCAAACAGGTACTTACCTGAATTGCCAACTATACCGATATGGTATGATATCCAACGCTACAATAACCAAATTAGCATTCACAATAATTAACATATTTAATGAGTTATACGTGTGTATGTACACACCTGTCACCAACAAAGAGTCTAAATCCAGAAAAGAAGAGAAATCGGCCTCCCAAGATCCACTTGTTCCTATATTTTAGCCAACTGTCAATGTTAGTGCCCAAAGGCCTATTCGGCCAAATCCAAAATTTAAGAGGGTTCTCTTATGGATCCCAAAACCTTACCCGAAAGTCTTGAGTATCAACCTTTTGTTCCACCACCCTAAAATCGACACTCAAAGTTAGTAGCCTTCTTAAATCGATTAACTACCAACTAACTAAAGTAGATCTTACCATTACTTACCAACTAAATATCGAGAAAGGAGGGTCGGATCTCGCTTGAATCCGGAGTTCCTAGATGGAATCGGTTTCAAAGAGTGGTTAGTTTTCGCTTGCAAAAGCGAAATTTCGCTTTTCTCCAACCTACAAGTCGTCAAAGAAAGAAAATATGGAAAGAGGGATCGGCCATCACTTACCTTCTCAATCAATTGAATAAAGGAGAAATCCCAAGTGTTCATGCCACTATACTATTCGCCAAAGTGAGTAAATAGAAGGAAGAAAATCGACACTTCCAAAGGGGTGTATTCGGCCAAATATACTTACCAAAAGTGATCAAAAGAAAGCCTCCCCCTTGTACAATATTCGGCCTAGGTGTTCTAAAAGAAAGAGAAAGAAATTCGGCACCTTGATAGGGATCAAATTCGGCTATGATGGATTAAATAAGGCTGGACTTTTAGTAAGAAAAGAAGAAGAAAGGTAAAAGGGAGATTCGGCTAATGTAAGTAAAAGTAGAGAAGGGAGAATTTTGGAGAAAGGAAAAGTGGGGAGTTTCGGCCAAAAGTCTTTTATGAAGAAAGAAATTAAAGGAAGAATGAGAGGGAGGGTAATCGGTTTTGAAAAAGAAAAGAAAAAGAGGTGCTAAAAGGAAAAAGGATAGCCGAAATTGCCAAGTAAAATGGCTAAGAAGAATTCGGCATACTCCCTTCACCAAGACTCCATGCCGCCCACTCCACTCCAACAAGGAGTTCAACTTTGATCAACTTCCTTGAATCACTCCAAGCCACTCACTCCAATTAATTCAAACTAATTTGAATTTAATTCCTAATAATCTTTTATTAATCCATACAATATCTCTTTTACCATCTATTATCCTTAGAATAAATAAAATCCCTTTTAAAAGCTCATATTATCTTTTAATAATATAAAAAAAAGAGTTTAAATGGAGGAAGACTCTCCCATATGTGCCGTCCAACATAATACCAAAAAGAGGGATTTTTGTGACTCGAACCAAGGCTCTCCTTGCTCCCTTGGTGGCGTCACACTAGCTCCTAAGTGACCTCACTTTTGCCACTTTGCCAAGGCCTTTTTAGTGCCCAATTTCCTTCATTTATTCTTATAACACCCTCCTGCTAAGGCTCCCTACCTTTAAAGTTACAAACTGAGATTTTCTACCAAACCGTGCACACTCAAAGCCTTAAATTAAGCTCTATTATTCAATAAATAAAATCACAGCAGTCCATACATAAGAAAAATAATTAAATTCCAAATAACCCCATTTTTGGGATGTTACAGTTCTACCCCCTTAAAATAAATTTCGTCCCGAAATTACTTAGCTAAAACAGATGAGGGTATTGCCGCCGTATCACATCCTCAGGTTCCCACGTAGCTTCTTCCACACCATGGTTCCGCCACAGCACTTTCACTAAGGGCAATCGACTTTCCACGCAGACCTTCACATCACGATCTAAGATCCGAATCGGTTCTTCTTCAAAAGATAAATCCGCATTCACCTCGATCTCCGCTCATCGGTACCACGCATGCGATGGTCCGACCGACTGACCGCCTCAAAGATTGATACGTGAAAGACGTCATGTATCGACTCGATTCTCACGGAAACTCTAGTCGATAAGCTACCGGTCCCACTCGCTTTAAATCAGATATGGTCGATGAACCTTGGGCTTAGCTTCCTTTTCGCCCAAACCTTAGTACCTTCTTCCAAGGCGACACCTTCAGAAAACCTTATCCCTCATCATACTCCATTTCCTTGCGCTTAAGATCAACATATAGGACTTCGTCTCATCGATGCTTCCTTAAGACGGGCTCGAATCACCTTCACTTTATCCTCGCCTGTTACCAATTCTAGACCCAACACTGTTTTACCCAACTCCGTCCAACACGCTTGAGTTCGGCATTTCAAATCCATACAGATTGCTTCAGATGGTGCCATCTGAATACTCGCTTGGTAACTATTGTTGTAGGCGAACTCGGCTAAAGGTAAAATTCCTCCCAACTACCTCGAAATTCCAAGACACAACCCTCAAAGATATCTTCTAAGATCTCAGATGACCTTTCGGATTGCCCATCCGATTTGAGGATGGAAAGTCATCTTGAAATCTAGTCGCATACCCAACGCTTGATGTAACGCTTCCAAAACCTCGAAGTGAACCTTGGGTCCCTATCCGAGATAAGCGACACGGCACACCATGCAATCGACTATATCGGCCACATACAACTTTGCTAGCTTCGAGTGAGTAATCCATTCTCACCCAGATGAAGTGGTGATTTAATCGACGGTCTACGATTACCCAAATCGCATCTTTCTTCTTTGGGCGTAAGGGTAGACCAGCGAAATCTATAGTGATCCTCTCCATTTCCATTGAGGAATCTTTACCGGTTGAAGTAGCCCGATGGTAACGGTGTTCACCTTAACCTCTCGACACGCCAAACACTTCCCTACAATTTCGTTATCTCACGCTCAACCCGCCACCGTAATCTGCTTTAGTAGATCTCCATACATCTTGCGCCTCCAGGATGCATAGCGTATGGGTCGCTATGTGCATCATGGAGAATTTTCGCCTCAACTCCATATCCTTTGGCATCTGGTCAGTCTAAAAACATAACACACCATCACCAATCACACTATACCCTTCTAAACCACCATCCTGAACTTGCATTCTCTTAGCATTTAACCCTTCATCCACTAACTGTTTGGCCTTAATTTCCTCGATCCATGTTGGCTTAACTTGAAGCTCTGCCAAAAGGCTTCCATCATCATATAGGCTCAATCGAGCAAACATTGCTCTTAAGTTCGCCACAACCTTCCATTTCAATGCGCCGACCACCACGTTAGCCTTACCCGGATGATATTCGATGGAACAGTCGTAGTCCTTTAACAGTTCAATCCATCGGCGCTGTCTCAGATTCAGATCCTTCTGAGTCAGAAGATACCTCAAACTTTTGTGATCCGTGTAAATTATCGACTTCTCCCCATAAAGATAATGTCTCCATATTTTCAAGGCGAAGACGACTGCTGCTAACTCCAGGTCGTGAGTTGGGTAGTTAACCTCATGCGGTCTCAGCTGACGGGACGCATAGGCTACTACCTTCCCATTCTGCATCAACACACACCCCAAACCAGTGTGAGATGCATCACAATAGACTGTGAATAATTTCCCTACCTCGGGTTGTACTAAACCGGAGCTTCCGTCAGAATCTTCCTCAACTTATCAAAACTTTCTTGCTGCTTCTCTAACCATACAAATGGAACACCTTTCCTTAGCAATTTAGTCAATCTCACATTGCGATCCGAGAGAACCCTTCCACAAACCTTCGATAATACCCGCTAAACCCGAAAACTTCGTATCTCGCCACCGACTTAGGCGGTTTCCACCCCAACACCGCTTCAATCTTGTGGGGATCCACTCTAATCCCTTCACGACACCACGTGACCTAAGAAAGCCACCTCCTTAGCCAAAATTCGCACTTCATCAATTTGGCATATAATTGTTTTTCCTCAACACTTGCGTAACTATCCGTAAATGCTTGTCATGCTCTTCCTCCGTCCTTGAGTAAACCAATATGTCGTCGATGAACACCACGGCGAATTGGTCTAGTATCGTTGAAATACTCTATTCATTAAATCCATAAACGCCGCCGGTGCATTGGTCAACCCGAATGGCATCACTAGGAACTCGTAATGCCCATACCGAGTTCGGAATGCCGTTTTGTGAACATCGGCCTCCTTCACCTTAAGTTGATGGTAACCACCTAAGGTCTATCTTTGAAAACACCGACACCCTTCAATCGGTCAAACAAGTCATCGATCCGAGGCAATGGGTACTTGTTTTGATCGTTAACTTGTTTAATCGACGGTAGTCGATGCACATCCGCATAGAACCGTCCTTCTTCTTGACAAACAATACAAAGCTCCCACGGAGATATACTAGGTCGAATAAACCCTTTATCCAAGAGCTCTCGAATTTGAGCCTTCACTCCACCAACTCCTTTGGCGCCATTCGGTGGGTGCTATAGACACAGTCTTGCTTCCGGTAGCAAGTCTATACCGAATTCGACTTCTCGATCCGGAGGCGGAACCGAAAGTTCTTCTCGGGAACACATCAAGAAATTCCCCAACCGTTCGGACCTTTCCAACTCATCGACTCTTTAGCTTCCAAAGCACGATTTGAACCAAAAACGCCTTACAACCCTTATTGACCATCTTCTCAACCTTCAAGGCGGACACCACGTTGGATAGGTAATTCCTTCTATCACCTATCATAACCACTTCATCGTTTTCAATGTCTTAAGAACCATGCGCTTAGTCAGCGCAATCCAAATTCGCCGATACTTAACCACCAATCCATTCCAAGGATCAAATCGAACTCCCAAAACGGTAGTTCCATCGGATCGACCACAAATACTACCCCGGAGTTCTAGGGTGCGTCTCTATAAAGTTTGTCTACCACTACGGAGTGACCTAACGGACTAACTACGATCATCTCCCTGAAGCGGTTTGAGTTTAGGTCCAAAGTCTCTACCACACTACTCGCCACGTATGAATGTGTAGACCCCACATCGATTAATGCATAATAAGGAAGACCAAAATCGAACGTCTCGATTATGACATCCGGCAAGTCACCCTCCTCGCGATGCCTCATGCATAGACTAAGCCAGTCGCTTAGCCTCTGTTGCCTGAACCTCGCCTCAATTCCACGACCTCGGTTAGGACCGTTGCTTCCTCTGCCATTACCACGACCCTCTGCGGTCCCACATTTCTATCCTAAGAACAGTTCATCCCTCCTGGTGGTTCTTAGCTAGTTTTCGAGGACAATCTCGACCGATGCTCTAAAGACCCACACTCAAAACATCCTCTATCGCCGGTCGAACAACCTCCCCAATGGGTCTTTCCACAGCGGTTACTCTGAGTCGACCTCTGATTAGCAGTCATGGGCCTTGCCGCCTGATTTGGCCCACTTGGCCTAGCCTTTTTCTGGGCACTACCACTGGATCCAGCTGACCCAAATCCTCTCTTTTGGTTATTCCTACTATAATTTTGTCTCACAGCCTCCTTGATCCCTTCGGCTACCTTAGCCTTTTCCACTAGAGATGAAAACTCACGAACTTGTCATGGGCAATCAAGAACCTCAAATCATCTCGGTCCGTCCTCAAAGCGGACACAGTGGCTCGTGTTCAGTAGCCACGATGCCTCTAGCATACCTACTCGGTCTTAAAACTCCGCCTCATATTCCGCTCTCGACTTAGTTCCTTGCACTAACCCTAGAAAGGCTTTCCTCGAGCATCGTATAATCGGTGCCCACATACTTCTTCCGATAGGTGGTCTTGAAATAATCCGAAGTCGGTTCCTCTGCCAGTAGCGCCATCTCGAATCGTCACCACCACCGATCGCTTCATCCTTTAGAAGCGACCGGCCCTTTCGCTTTTTTCTTCTTCATCAGTCAAGATCATCCATGATCCTTTCGATTGACTCTAGCCAAGATTCGCTACACTGGTGCCACTCGACACACCGGAACACCTCAGCTCCGTTGGACCGAATTCGCTCGGGAATAGATTTTCGAGCTCCTAAATTTCCACCAGCCCAAGCCACCAATTCGAGGACTCGCAACACAGCTTGCGATACTGCCTCTCCTCCCTCGATCCTGCCTCCGCCTCCAAAAATTTGGAGGTGGTGGTGGCAGTGGTATCTCGTTGAAACCTTGTCCCGACTGACGGGTTCGAGACACCGTCATCCTACCCCTACCGCGTCCACGATGTCCTCGTCCTCTAGAACTCATTCTATCTACCGCGCTATTAATCTGATTAAGAAAATTTTATGCGTTAGCATTTGTTCCACTTTCTTATTCGCGAAGAAATTTTATAGATAGAGTTCTAATTAGAGATTCTTTCGAGCAAACAAGGTTTGGTTTCTAACCTAGTTCACACAAAAAGTTCTTGCATCCATTCCTTAATACTTTCCATACCTATTCACTCTTGGACATTTACGCCCATTTCTAACCCGGGGGTATTTTCGTCTTTTTCCTACGAGGGTATTTTAAGTAATAAAAGAAATTTTTAAAACTTTAGTGAAGTAGGTTGTTTTGCAATTCCCAACACTGGAGGTATTATTGAAAATTGATAAGGTTTGAAGTTATGGCATTATTTGAAACCGTGGTATTTTGGTAATTTTGTCCATCGGGGTAATTTTGTAATTTTTGTAAATCAAGGGTGTTTTAATAATTGTAAAACTCGAGGGTCCCTTTTGAGAATTTTCCTTTCTTAAAGCGGTGATGTTGCAAAATTTTTACTCGAGGTTGTTTTGGTAATTTTATAAGTTGAGGTATTTCCGTAATTTTCCAAAACCAAATTATTTTATTGATGATTTTCAAAGCGGGGTTGAATATTTGAGAAGTAGTTGAAATTTTTTTGGACAAAATCATTGAGTTAATATTTTATGAACCAAGGCATTTCGTAATTTTACCCTAAGGGCATTTTCGTAATTTTCCACAAATCGAACTTTTCGGGAAAACATTGTAAAAGAGTTGTTCTTACGTTTGAAGGAGTGATTTTAAAAGTTTTAAAACCAAGTTTTGTTGTTTCATTCCTTTTTCGAAAATCATGCTAATTCCTTTCGGGTTTTAGTCATTATGTTTAGCTTATGACCGAGCCCTCTTGGTCGGGGTGAACCCAAGCTACGCACCAGCAGATTTCGTGTGGAGAGGAGGTGAGTCACACGGACTGCTTAAATACCAAGCTCCCACCAACCTTTCTGACATGCGCGACAGAGGTTACCACACCACCGAGCCTACAGGTTAGGGTGAGCCGAAGCTACGCACTGTGTAGGATACTGCGAAGAGGTGGTGAGTCACTCGATGCTTAAATACTGTGCTCTTTCGGATCCAATCCTAGACATGCGTCTGGGGTTACCACACCCCAGCTCGATGACTAAGTCATAGGTTGGTTTCGTTCTTTAAGTCTTATGTTCAGGTTTGTGTGTTTGAGTAATCTAATCCTAGGGTTCAAATTCCTATAAATCTATCTACGTTCCATGCTTCCTACCCTTCTACGAATATAATTCACAAAGAAGTTTAGATGTACTTACAGGCGGATCGGTCTTGGGAGACTCCGCCATCTTCTTTAAACCCGAAAACAATTAATAAGGCCTACTAAAACATTTTTGGGCCTTGGGCCCCACATAGAAACTTTGAATGGGCTCGATACCAATTTGTAATACCAAACCCTACCCAAACGTTAGGACCGAATATGGGTCGTTACGGAGAAAACTTTTTGAAACCATTTTAAAATCCAATTTTAGTTTTGTTAAAAACTTCTCGTTTTTGGTTATTTGGCTGAAATCATACTTAGGTTAAATTCGGAAATTTAAATGAAGTCAAATTATTAAACCAATTTTGAGTGTGTCCGCTGACACGATAAAACATTTTCGTGTTGATTTTGGGAAAACATGTGATTTTGATTCGATTTTTAATAGTGTAGTTAAAAGCAAGTGTCCGACATATGAATAGTAACAAAAATAAAGTTTATGAAGGCCTTATTACAATCCAAATAAAAACAAACCAATAATAAAATAATATAACTAAATTAAAGTTCATTTATTTCAAATCCACCGCATGGCCACCTCAAGTCCCTCCTACTCCATATCCGCGATCTAGGCATCACCGAAAAAATAATGGAGAAGGTGAGTCACCAAGACTCGATATGTAACCCTTCCCTGTTTTAAAACATTTTCATACACAACACATAACCATTAATATGCGAATATTAAATACCCATCCTAGCCATCCAAACGCCATTGCTCTACCCGTTGTGGTACCAAACCACTTTGGTGGTGCCAAACCACCGGTGACATATAGTCACAATGTGTTACCAAAACACCGGTGTCCGTGACACAGATCATTTGATGGGGCCAACCCATCGTGTGATACCAAATCACCGCGACGATCCCATATCTCAAGTGGGGCCAACCCACGGTGGTGTTAACCACGGGACAAGTCGCTATGAGGTGCCAAACCTCCGAGGTACCAAACCTCGGTGACCGTAGTCACGGTGTGTTACCAAAACACTGGTGCCCGTCGGCACAATAATATGCCCTCCACTCACTAATCCCACATCGGTCAATATACATACATGTTTCATGCCATCACATGCTTAAATCTCATGCATCAATACATTATGCTTACCAAAAGCATCAAATAGCATATTCAAGCAGTACTTACGAATTGCCAACTATCTTGATATGGTATGATATCCAACGCTACAATAACCAAATTAGCATTCACAATAATTAACATATTTAATGAGTTATACGTGTGTATGTACACACCGTCACCAACAAAGAGTCTAAATCCGTAAAAGAAGAGAAATCGGCCTCCCAAGATCCACTTGTTCCTATATTTTAGCCAACTGTCAATGTTAGTGCCCAAAGGCCTATTCGGCCAAATCCAAAATTTAAGAGGGTTCTCTTATGGATCCCAAAACCTTACCCGAAAGTCTTGAGTATCAACCTTTTGTTCCACCACCCTAAAATCGGCACTCAAAAAGTTAGTAGCCTTCGGCTAAATCGATTAACTACCAACTAACTAAAGTAGATCTTACCATTACTTACCAACTAAATATCAGAGAAAGGAGGGTCAGATCTACTGCTTGTGAATCCCGGAGTTCCTAGATGGAATCAGTTTCAAAGAGTGGTTAGTTTTCTGCTTGCAAATGCCGAAATTTCGGCTTTTCTCCAACCTACAAGTCGTCAAAGAAAGAAAATATGGAAAGAGGGGGATCGGCCATCACTTACCTTCTCAATCAATTGAATAAAGGAGAAATCCCGAAGTGTCTATGCCACTATACTATTCGGCCAAAGTGAGTAAATAGAAGGGAAGAAAATCGACACTTCCAAAGGGGTGTATTCGGCCAAATATACTTACCAAAAGTGATCAAAAGAAAGCCTCCCCCTTGTACAATATTCGGCCTAGGTGTTCTAAAAGAAAGAGAAAGAAATTCGGCACCTTGATAGGGATCAAATTCGGCTATGATGGATTAAATAAGGCTGGACTTTTAGTAAGAAAAGAAGAAGAAAGGTAAAAGGGAGATTCGGCTAATGTAAGTAAAAGTAGAGAAGGGAGAATTTTGGAGAAAGGAGAAGTAGGGAGTTTCGGCCAAAAGTCTTTTATGAAGAAAGAAATTAAAGGAAGAATGAGAGGGAGGTAATCGGTTTTGAAAAAGAAAAGAAAAGAGGTGCTAAAAGGAAAAGGATAGCGAAATTGCCAAGTAAAATGGCTAAGAAGAATTGACATACTCCCTTCACCAAGACTCCATGCCACCACTCCACTCCAACAAGGAGTTCAACTTTGATCAACTTCCTTGAATCACTCCAAGCCACTCACTCCAATTAATTCAAACTAATTTGAATTTAATTCCTAATAATCTTTTATTAATCCATACAATATCTCTTTTACCATCTATTATCCTTAGAATAAATAAAATCCCTTTTAAAAGCTCATATTATCTTTTAATAATATAAAAAAGAGTTTAAATGGAGAAGACTCTCCCATATGTGCCGTCCAACATAATGCCAAAAGAGGATTTTGTGACTCAACCAAGGCTCTCCTTGCTCCCTTGGTGGCGTCACACTAGCTCCTAAGTGACCTCACTTTTGCCACTTTGCCAAGGCCTTTTAGTGCCCAATTTCCTTCATTTATTCTTATAACACCCTCCTGCTAAGGCTCCCTACCTTTAAAGTTACAAACCGAGATTTTCTACCAAACCGTACACTCAAAGCCTTAAATTAAGCTCTATTATTCAATAAATAAAATCACAAAGATCCATACATAAGAAAAATAATTAAATTCCAAATAACCCCATTTTGGGATGTTACAAGCTTTGTCTAAGGTGTGGAATGATGTTCGTAATGGTGTTTTTGGTGCATTGGTGATGGTTAAATAGTCAAGTTTTGGAGTGATAATTGGATCCCGAAAGTTGGCCCTTGTTTACACATGTGGTTCAAAGTATGGAGTCAATTATTGAGGGTAAGGTGAAGGATATGGTTGATTCTAACGACAATCGGGCTTGGAACTTATTAGCTCATTTTCTTTCTCAAGAAACACTTTCTCATATTGCTAGCTCTTATCTTTTCAGGTTATCTACGGGACATGATTATTGTGGTTAGCGCTAGTCACAAACTGGCAAGTTTTCAATTTATGATACTTTCAACAATTTTGCTTCAGCTATGTGGAATCCTAAGGATCAAGCTTGATCACTTATCTGGAAGCTTAAAGGTCCTCGTAGGGTTCAGAACTTCTTGTGGCTAGTTCTAAATAATCGGTTATTAACAAATGAGGAGAGGGTTAGGTGAGGATTGGCTGACAACCCCTTATTGGACAAAACACATTAGTGAACAAAATATATAGATATAAATAAACAATTATTTATATATAAAATAAAATAAAAATAGAATAATTTATATTTAAATTTTCAAATACGTAAACCAATAAAAATCATAACAAAAAGTTGAAATCAAAAGAAGAATAGAGATTTACTAAACATTGAGGCCTGTTTAACACAGTTTTCTTAAGACAGATTCTGCCGCTCTTACGGTTCTTGGAGAAACATTGGTCGAATGTCTCCTAGGATAGAACAACATAATGATCAAAGCAGTAGCACCTCTGAGTGATCAATGAACAAACGTTACCTTTTTTCTATCACTGGAACGTTGGAAAATATTGAGAGCAAAATAAATTTAGTGTGAGAGAGTATGAGTGTGGGAAATTCTTTTTTTTCCAACATTCATAGCTTTTTGTAGGCATTTAGTATGGTGTAATTTTTGGAAAATTCCACAAAATCTGCCATTAAAGGAGTCAACTAGAGGTGTACATAAATTTGGTAAAATTTGGGCTTGGGCTAGGCCCAATTAAAAGTTAGGCCCGTTCATTGGGCTCGGGCCCGGTAGGGCCCAAAAAATGGGCCTAAAATTTTGCCCAAGCCCGGCCCATATAAAAATGCTAAAACCCGAGCTACCTTTGCCCACAGTATTAATTTTTATATTATTTTATATAATTTTAAATATATATAATACATCAAAAATACTAAAAATCAAAATAAATATTTTTCAACAAATTAAAAATAAATTTTAAAAATATGTAGACTTAAATAACACTAAAATAGATGCAACTTAACAAGCAAATGCCTCTAAAATAATAAAAAATTAACAAATGTCTTTAAAATAATAACAAAATTAACAATAAAATAAGTTTTATATAATATCTAAACAATAACAATAAAATAATAGAAACATAATAGTAAAATGGTAGCAAAATAAGAAGAAAAATAATGAGAAAATAATATTAAAAAAATATTTTTTTTTTCCTTTAATGAATTGGTAGGTAGGGCAGCCAAAAATGCCTTACCCGAGCCCAGCCCATTTTTTAAATGGGCCTTATTTTTTTGTCCAAGCCCATTTTTCGAGCCTATATTTTTTTCCAAACCCTCCCACAATTGAGTGGGCCTTGGGCAGTAGCCCTACCATGTACACCATAGAGCCAACAAATCAATTTGATTAAAAATTAAATCAAATTGATTGGAATTATATAAAATAATATAAATTTCCTTTTAAAAACAAATTATGTCTATTGAGGAAAAAAATAATTTCGTGTTAGACTAAAACATCCATAGGCCCAACCAGTCTGAACATTTAACATTGCCCATATCGTGCGGGTGCACCTCAACCTTGACAAGTTTAGACCTACACCTCACCTGCACACTAGGGTAGAATTCCAAGCTTAATCATTCAATTATCTTTTGAGAGGATTCCTATATATATATACACATCTCACACTTGGTATTTAACCAATGTGGGATATAAGCTTTTACTTTTACTTAACAAATATTTCCAAGTAGCTTACTTTGAATATCAATTTCTCATTCATCACTCAACTATTTTGAGCATATGATATACCGTTGTAAAGGTGTCATGGAGTAGAATATGAAATCATAATTTTATGATTCAACTCTCCACCTTTACTTATTGGGAATATGCCTCAAGTTTCCCAATTTTTCCAACACTCCTCTTGTTCCTTGTGTGGTGCTTTGACTAAGAATTGCATTCATATCATAAGGGATTGCTCCATTGCTAAGGCAGATTGGATTAATCTTATTCCCCATGATGCTCAGATTGGATTAATCTTATTCCCCATAATACTCTTACTTTTTTTTTTCAATCAGGATCTTCGATCCTGGTTGGTCTCTAAAATTGGGAGCTCTGCGAATTAGCGGTCTAATATTCCTCTTTGGAGTTCAATTTTTGGCATAGTGTCCTAAAAGTTGTGGAAAAGCAGGAATGGCTTTATATTTAATGGTGCCAACCAGGGTTTTAAATAGCAGTCTGATATCGGAATAGCGGCCGCTATATAGCGGTAGCGACACCGTCTGAAACCGCTAATGCTAAAAATAACGGTGTGAAGCAGAGTCACATCGATAGCGGTGGATCGCGGCCTTAATTTAACGGGTAACGGCCAATTGTGGCAATAGCGGTTGCTATTCCCGTTATTTTCCATTACATTAAATTAAAAAAAAAACATATCTTCTAAACAAAAATCAACAGAAGCAGAATAAAACAAAAGGGAATATACTCCCCTACTTGCAAAATCAGAGATTTTCAATCAAAAAAAGTAAAAAGAAGTGTAAATAAACAGAAAAAAGCAATCAAATTCAAAACTCAAAAGCAATAGAAAATATGAAAATGAAATTCTATTTCTTATTTTCGGCAAACAACACACACAGCAGTAGCCAACAGAGGAAAGCGAGGAGCCTATGACTTGAATCTGAAAAGCAAACCCTACCCTGATTCTCTAATAATTTTCAAGTAAGTAGTAGAGTAGTACCTGAAATTTTGTCTTGAACTCTTGATTCTTGCTTGCTTGCATGTCTTGAATCTGCAGCAGTGCAAATATTTTCTTTAAACTTTAGGGATGAAAGTCGGGTTAGGGGAAAGAAGGGGAGAACTGGAGAAGGGATGAAAACTCTTGATTTCTCTGATGAAGGGAGAAAGTATGAAAACTGGATTTAGAATGATGAATTGAGATAAGAATTCTGCTGGGATGAAAACTCTTGATTTGTCCGATGAATGGAGAATTGGAGAAGGCACAAGTTGGGATTTGGGAACAAAGAGAACTTTTGTGTGTTTAGCCTTTAGGGATTTTAGAACAGAGAGGAAGAACGTTTCTGTCGTTTCTTTTTCTTTTATTTTTTCATTTTGGGTTATGATCAGATAGGAAAAAAAGTAATAATCAAATGATTTTTTCTTAACCCATTTGTAATTAAATTGGCCTAATGATTTTAGTTTAGTCCCTTTATTATGATTACATTTAAAAAATATATTATATAATATTGAATGATGGGGTCATACAATTTAAATTTGTGTCAAATGAGTGTCATCAAGAGTTTTAATCACTTAATACGAGATCAAGGCTTAAGATATGATTATTATACTTTAGTTTGACATAATTTAATCATGTTTTTTTTTGTAATATTATTAGTAAGTGCAAATCGATAACATTGTAAATTGGCATTAAAGTTATAACACGTTGAAATTTTTAAGAGTTTATCTTAGATAGGATTATATTAAAAATCTCCTTTTAATCACTCAATAATAATATACCACATCATATTTCTTTAGAGTGCATGAATAATATAATAAATTAAAAACATTAAATTAACTCTTATTACTATTTTCAAGTTTAAAATAAATCTAATTTTTATATAAAATTCTTAAATTTTAGAAGTCTATATTATCTAAAATAATTTTTTATATTGTCATTTATTTATAAAATATCTTGCAATGAGAGTGTTTATATATATATATATATATATATATATTAAAAACTATAAGGAAACAATTTAAACCTAAAATACTTCATCTAGAATTATAAAACTTCTAAAATTAGGGGTGGATTCAATAATTTTTAGAAATGGAATTGAATAATAAAATTTTGAGAGATCATAATATAATTTTACAATGTATTAATTTACGATTTCATATTTCTAAAAGGATTAAACATAATTTTACTTATTTTTAAGAGTCAAAATGTAATTTTATTACAAAGTAATCTTTAATTTAATAATTTAATAAAGACTTATATGAAAAATTTATATTTGAGGGGGGCAAAAGTCTCTGCCTACCCTTTCAAATTAACGCCTACCTGAAATTATCAACATTGTGATTTAAGCCAAAATTTCATTAAAATATTTTATAGGTCAAAACATACCATAAGTTCCTATACTCTTCACAAATTAAGAATTTAATATTTGTATATTTATTTTAAGAATTTAGACTCTTTATTTTTAGATTTTAAAATTCATATCTAATTGTTAAAAGCTGTTAATTTTTTGTTAAATTTGTTGGCGTGACATTTTGAAATAAAAAATATATATCATTTGGTACTCATGTAACTAAAAAATGGCATTGTAATTAAAGTGGATTTAACAAAATAGTTTTAACAGTGTTAACAATTAGTCTTAAATTTTGAAATCGAAAAAAGAGAGACTAAATTCTTAGAATTAAAAGTATAAGGACTAAATTTTAATTTTATGAAAAATATAAGGACTTATTGCATATTTTAACCTATTTTGTAAATGTATTTTCACTCATGACTTGTATTATAAAAGGTAAAAATCAAGACATATCAATTCATTGTGTTTTCTTTATTAAATCGATAGATGACTTCAATTCAATATTAGATAAATCTCTATTGATTTTAGTTTGCATAATATGAAAAACTTGAATTTTTAAATTTGATCCAATTTGAATTTAAATTTTATTAAGATGGAATAGAACAAAACAAACTATTTATACCAAAAAATAACTTTGGAACCAAGTAATAATGGGTTATGGTGTATCGTTGTTTTTAAAAATAAATTATGTATGGATTATGCAATAAATTTAAATTTTCCATGTTAATGATATTTACTTTTTTTGTATTATATTGTTGATAATATAAGTAATGAGTTGCTTATATTTCTAAATATAATTTATGTTTCTTATATATAAATAAAAATAAAGCATGCCACCACCTGAAGAGTTCTCGACTAAAGGATTGGACGGTGCACCAAGTAATGATATAGGTTGGCACTTTGGAACTTCAGTACCAAATGTGAGAGGAAATATCGTGTGTAAACTTTATAGTAAAGTTGTAAAAGGAGGAATAACATGATTTAAAGAGCACATTGCTATAAAACCGACAATGTTGCACCATGCCCTAATGTTACTGGTATGTGATACTTCATTATTATTTTTAAATGTTATTGTAAATTTATCAATAAAGATTATATAATATTGATAATAATATAAAGTGTGAATTATTTTTATTTTATTAACAGATGTCATTAGAGAAAGTATGATGAATATACTGAAGGAAAGCAACACAAAGAAAATAGACAAAAAGAGGAGAAAAGATGAATTCTATCTCAATTAATAGAAGAGGAGGATGAACACGAGGAATTCATTGATGAGGTTTCTGCTATAAGGCAAGCAACTCGAGAAAGTATCCAATCACAACACGAGTGGCATAGAAGGGAAGAATTTAGACGAAGTACTGGTGGTTGTGATAACATTTATGAAAAAGGGTGATATTCTCATGGATCAACTAGAGAATATCATAGAGAAAGAACAAGTAAATCCATCCCAAATGAGTCTGAGTTTACCTTAAGGGGAGCTATACCTAAATTGGTTAGAAGCAAAAGTTCAAAGCAACCAAAGGTCAATGACTCTTTTTTAAAAAGTTTTTGAAGGAAGATAGGTGAAGCGGTATCTAAATTTTTAATATATGAAAGACTTCCTTTTCAATTAGCAAGCTCTCCATGGTTATATAACTTAATTCAAGTGCCAACAGAAGTTGGACAAGGTGTAAAGCTCCCAACACCTTATGAGGTTTCAGATGTATATTTGGAGTTAGAGTATCAAGGAGTTCATGATTGGGTAAATGGACTAAAGACTCATTGGAAAGAATTTGGTGCAACTCTAATATGTGATGGTTGGACTAGCAGTTTAAATCAAATGTATATCATTAATTTCCTTGTTTATTGCAGTAAAGGAACCATTTTTTGGAAATCGGTAGATGCCTCAAGTGTTCGTAGTAGAGATGCTGAATTCTACTATAGTTTGTTAGATTTAGTTGTAGAAGAAGTTGGAGAAAATTACATTGTCCAAATAGTGACTGATAATGAGGCAGCAATGAAAGCTACTGGAAAAAAATTAATGTTGAAAAGAAAACACCTATATTGGACCTCATGTGCAGCTCACTATTTAGATTTATGCCTTGAAGATATTGGGAAAAGCCCAGTGTAGCAAAATTGTTAGATGAGGCAAAGAAAGTGACTTGTTTTATATACAATCACATTTGGAATGTTGATTTGATGAAGAAGTATACATAAGGGAAACAAATACTTTGACCCGCTCTTACTCGATTTGCAACTCATTTCATTCAACTTGAAGAGATAACAAGACAAAAGCAAGGTCTGAGAGAAATGTTTAATTCAAAGGTTAGTATTTTATAATTAATTAATATAATTACTTAAATATAGCAACCTTTAATGATTTTATTAGTTCCAAATAATTTAAATTATATTATTTTAAATTTTTTCTTATGAATATATAGGATTTTAAAGAATCAAAATGGGGACAGCAAAAGTCAGCGCCTTATTATGAAGCCAAAAAAATTGTTTTGAGAAAAGATTTTTGGAAAAAAGCCAATGACCTCATAAAAGTTTATGAGCCCCTAGTAAAAGTATTGAGACTTGTGGATAGCAAAGAAAAATCAACAATGGGCTTTATTTATGAGGCTGTTGATAGAGCTGAACGAGCAATTCAACAAGATTGTTGATATTTCACTGAGTACGAAAAGATTATTGACAATAGATGGAATTTATGCATCCCGACTTGCATTCAGCTGGTAAGATAAAATGTTTCATATAATTAAGAAATATTTTTATGTTTTATTATTTTAAGTTTTAGATTATTATTATTTGATGATATTCTTATAAATTATACTTAGGTTATTTTCTCAATCCTCAAATTCAATTTGGGGTGGAGCATTCTGAGAATGTACTAATAGAAACATTAGAAGGTACACGATCAGTAATTGAAAGATTAGAACATTCTCTTGATAATCAAGTTAGAATGGTTAATCAGGTTAGATTCAAGTACTATTATTTGTAACTTAGTTACATAATTTGAAATAGAATTTTTTTTTTTTTTACTCTATCTTTTATTTATGCAGTTGTTACTATTTAGAGATAAACATGAGACATTCAGTACTCCACAAGCACAAAGAGCTTGGAAGCAAATGAATCCGGGTAAACAGTTAATTAAATTGTTTAATTTAATTTATATTATTTAATTATATTGTACATTTTGAAGTTATTTTGAAATTTAAATAATATTATGCAGTTGAGTGGTGGATAATATACGGCACATGTGTTCCCAAATTACAAAAATTAGCAATTAAAGTGCTTAGTCAAACAACTTCAGCATCAAATCGCGAACGAAATTGGAGCACATTTAGTTATATTCACACCAAGGCAAGAAATAGGTTAAAGGATAAAAAACTTTAGAAACTAGTGTTTACCTAGTATAATATGAGGCTTCAGATAAGGCATCAAAAAAGAATGAGCACTGATGATATAAACGCTAGTTTTAATCCTATCAGCCTTGATCATATCTTTGAAGGTGTTGATCCACTATCAGAATGGCTTCATGAGAAAGATAATCCATTATTAGATGGTAAAAATGCCGGTGTGTTGCCTTTAGATATCTCTGATGAGGAAATGGATGTTAATCAATCTCAACAACAAAAGTTCTCTCTTTCAAGTTCTAGTTCAACGCCAAGTCAGAGTGGCGATGGACCCGATGGTGGTGGTTTAAGTCCAATTGATGAGGATGATGGATATAGTGGTGATAGAGGTGAAATTAGGTCTTCTAGCCAGTATGGAGGAGAGTATGGGGTTGGTACCATTAGTGGACATTTTTGTGATAGATCAGAGTTTGATGGAAATATGTTTCCTGAACCTAGGAGAGATAGAAGTGAACCTAGAGCTCCATCAAAAGGAAAAGGCAAAAAGCATACTTCTATAGGCTCTTCATCTGATAGGAGATCGAGTTCTAATAACCTTAGGTATAGTGATTCATCTACTAGCACTCAAGGTTTTTATCCACCAGAACAACCTTCATAGTTTCAACCTTCACATGGTTATCCACAACCATATGGTTATTATCCACCATTTCCTAATTATGGTGTGCTATACCAGCCTCAAATGCATCCTCCACCACCAATGTATCACCCACCTCCACCTCTCATGTATCCTCCTCCTCAAATATATCCTCCATATCAATTTTATGAAAACCGAGGTGAAAATGTTACTTTTTTTTGGATATATTTTTGGACAAAGGCCAAGAGAATCAAGTCAAGAATGCTCTCAAAGTGAAGGTGAAGGACCTGATCTTCCTCGTCATTCCACTAATTGGTGAAAACTAAATCGTACCACTACCATTATTTGTAAGGTATGTTTTTTTTAAAGAAAACTTTTGTTAATGTTTGATGTGTCTCTAACTAACTACTGTCGAAACCATCTTTTTTGTGTATTTTGAAAAACGAGGATCGACTTTAAAATAAAAATAGAAATGGAGTCGCCATCGATCTTTTATTCGAGGTGTGATTGGATCACCTTGAAATGGATTATTTTAATAAAAAACATTTTGATTTATTAAAACAATAATTTTGGTCTACGAAATTTAAGAAAGCAGGTTCGGAATCGATTACGTACGAGGAAGGATTAGCACCTTCGTAATGCCCTAAATTGGTACCGAATTGATTGATTAATTTCTTAATGTCGAAAATTTAAAAAGATTTTAAAATACACATTCTTTGACCCATTTAAAGATACTCGAGCTTGAATATCAAGATTCTCTGGTTCCGAAGGAATAAAATATCACAACCAGCACGTTAGGATGCAACAATTTAAGTCTTCGAATTCTAGATCATCCCAAAATTCTCAAAACTCGTGCATTGAGATTTTGAAAGGGTATTTCGTTATTTGGGATCAAACGAAAATCGAAACCCAGCACATTAGGGCACGATTTCTCGAATTTCCAAACATGAAATATTGCATTGGTTTTAATTTAAGAAAACATGAATGAAATTTTGAAAGGATATTTAGTTATTTGGTCAAACGAAAAATCGAAACCCAACACGTTAGGGCACGATTTCTCGAATTTCCAAACACGAAATATTGCTTTATTTTTAAAACTGAGAAAACACGAATGAAATCTTAAAAAGATATTCAGTTATTTGGTCAAACGAAAAAATCGAAACCCAGCACGTTAGGGCACGATCTCTGATTTCCAAAAATGAAACATTGCCTTATTTTAAAAACCTTTGAATGAAATGATTTTAAAACTGAAATGACATTAAAACACAACGTTTTTTATAAGATACAATGGAATACTAATATACAAAGCAAGATATTAATCCATACATCCAATATTACAATGGTGAATCACAAATAATTAATAGTTACAAATTAACAATTTATAATCCATACAATAACAAACAAGTGATCATCTAATACATAGAAAATAGTATACGTCAATTTAAACAATAAACGTGTAATAAAGGACTCTATATAAAATAATGATGACACGGAAAGTGTTTTGAATAAATATAATTTAAAATATGGTCTTTTAAAGAAGCAAATTATAAACACAAATAAATTTAAAAGAATATATATATATATATATATGCATATATGTAAATAAATTTAAAAGAATATATATTTACATAAGGTAATATGAAATCAATAATATATACATAAAGTAAGATACTTTTAATACAAATTATATATATGTGTATAAATTAACAATTATAAGAGTATTTAAATTGATATTATACAAATTATCGATGAAAGAAACATATAAAAGAACATTTTGGAATTAAACATTCATGTAATAAATTTAAAAAAATATATAAATGGAAAATAAAACTAATTAAAACATTGTAAAATTAATAAAATAACTCAAAATAATTTACTAAAACAACCTATATAATAAATAAATTTATTTCTATAAAAGAAAACTACAAATATTGTTCACGAAAACTAAAAAACTTAATTGAAATAATAATAAAATTGACAGGCTACTTTATAAATAAATAGAATGATTTGCACAAAGTCAAGGACCAATCTAAAATACGCACAAATCATCAAGGACTAAAACAAAAATAATTCCATAGCCCAAAACGCAGCGTTCAAGTTGGGCCGAATTGAAACAGCACATGAATTATAAGGAAATAATTAAAGAACGGAAGAAATGCAAATAAGGTCCAATCGAATGTCAGCGCAAAATAGAGGGACCAAACATGCAATTATCCCTTCAGCACGTAAACATGAGGTTCCTGAGGGTATCGGATCTGGTCGAATCGGTCAGGCCTATACGGACGTCATTTTGAGGCTATTGAAATTAGCCAAAATGGCGTCACTTTCTTAATTGCCATCGACATAATTAAAAAACAAATTAAGCTTCATTCTGAACCAAACCTTAGCCACATTTCTTTCTTGTTTTCAGCCGTAATCCAAAACCTTTCATTAACCACTAAAATGCCACCGTAAATAACGAGTAGTAGTTCCCGATAGTTTGATTCGCTTTTATAAGCACCGTTCTGCCGTGTTCTCCGACCAACTATTCTCATCTAAACCCCGATTGCGACAGAGAAGACGAGAAACATTGCCACAGTAAGCCTTTTCTTTTCCATTTTATTTTCGTATGTGTGCTCAAAATAAAAAAGAAAAACAGAAACTTTAAATCGAAGGAAGAATGAAATCACCTTTTTTTTCCTTATTTCTTTGTATTCTATTTGCTTTTGTATATATCAAAAATGGGGATCCCCCTTTTTTACACTGAATCATATTCAGCCTTTATAGCCAGATCCGAGAGTTAAAAATAAAAAAAAAATCCATAAAATACAATGACTCTTTTTTTTTGTATCATTTTGCTCGTTTCCCCCTTTTCTCTTTCTATGCTGTACTGCTTTGCTGTTCGTTCGTTTGTCTTTTTCGCAGGTGTAACGCCCAGTGGAGGCCCGAGTGCGTGGCGTGCGCATGGGGGGAAGCCCAAACGTCTGGCTGGCATGGGGCTACGACGCACATGCGGGGCCGTTCGTAGGGTTGCGGTGCTAGAGTATTCTAGAAACCCTTAGGATTTCCATAAATTTTTTAGATAATGAGCTTAGTGGGCTAGGTTTAGTTGGGTTTGGGCTATTGTAATCTGTTATTGGGCTTGTAATTTGGACCTATTTCATATTTTATTATTTTTTTAAATTTGGTTTAATTTTGACGGGCCCGGGTGAAATGGGCCATCTACAACTACGATCACAATAAAGGCAAGCGCGCCTATCATTTAATAGTATAGTTATGGTAAGACTGGAAATATCGTATCCACAAAGACCAAGAGTACTGGTAATTACTATCATTCTATTATCTAGCCTAAGAATTGGAGTGATTTCTTTTAAACTAAAATTAATTAAAAACACGATAGAGAATGAATTGGAGAATGAATTGGAAAAATACTTTTAGACAACTATATGAGAGAGGCAATACCTAAGGAAGAATCCACCTAGACTTCACTTATTACTTTTGATTTATACGATTTATTCACTTGACTTAATCCGTAGAAATCCTTGATTTATGTTAATATCTCTTTCAAGATTAAAAACAACTGACTCTAGGTTGATTAATTGAAATCTCTTTCTAATTAAAACCCCTATTGTCGCATTAACTCGATCTATGGATTCCCTTATTAGATTTGACTCTAATCTGACAGATTTATGTCGCCCTATTTCTAGAGTTGCAATCAACTCCGCTTAATTGTGTTGATCTACTCTTAAACATGGACTTTTGCTCATCTGAATAAGCGCAATCGACTTGAATCAATTACCTGAATTATCAAAATAAGAATAAGAACTCACAAGTAAGAATAAGAATAAGTATTTATCTTATAAATTAAATAGTAATAAGATCCATCTTAGGTTTCATCCGCTTAGGTATTTAAGGGATTTAGTTCATACTGATAGATAAAAACATCTTAAAATAAGGAAAACTACAAAACATAAGAAAACCCAGAAACTTCAAAAGAAATTGATAGGATCTTCAGTCTTGATGGAAATCCTTCTTCCAAGCTGCTTCCGATGGCTGTCTTCGAGTATTTTCTGTCTTCTACTCTGCGTGTCCCTTTTAGGTTCTCCCCTAGAGTGTTTATATAGGCTTTGGAACACCTCTCTTGGCCCACAAGTGGTCTTTTCCAAATGGAATTACACTTGGGATCGACAGGGACACGCCCGTGTTCGATGGATTAGGTAGTGTTCGATTCTGCTCGTAACACACGACCGTGTGGTCTGCCCGTGGGCCCAAATCTAGGCCATGTTGATTTTCGAGGTAGGCCCATTTTGTTCCTTTTGGCCCGTTTATTGTTCTTTTCTACTCCCTAAGCTCTCTCGAGTGTAAAACATGAAATTAAAGGATTAGGAGCATCGAATTCATCAAATCTAATGAAAATTCATCCAAAAATAAGCCAAGCATAGGGAAAAAATATGCATAAATTATGGTTTATGAAATATCCCTGTAATATCCGGGAATTAAGGCTTGTGCATTATTGCTTAATTGTATGAAGTAGCATGCCTATGTGTGTTTGAATGTGTTGTATGAATTTTTGAGAACTTCAAAGTGTAGGTAAATGCCTTAGAAAATATTAGATTTTAAGTATTAAAGGGGAGCTAAGCTTGATAGGCCTTAAGGGAATTTGTAGGAGTTTTGGACATAAGATTGGGCTTGGTAAAGTGGCATGGAGCGCCACTTAGGGCCTTGGTATGTGGCGCCATAAGTAGGGAGAAGGGCTCGGTTCGAGTTGTAGAGGAAGCAAATGGGATTTTGTTTTTGCGTCAAGGAGGGAGGAGTGTTGGACGACATTGAGACTTTAAAAGATGAGGATAAGACTTGGTTTTTCTTTTAAAATTTGACTAGGAAGAAGAGATAAAGGTTGACTTATTCAAATTCTTTTGAATGAGTAGCATGGAGAGAATATAGGAGAAAAATGTGGGATTTTGATAGGGGAAGAAAGTGGTGGCCAATATAGGACTCTAAGGGGTGGCATTTTGGTTTTGAAGCTTGATAAGGAGGGTGTGCCGAAATTTAGACCTTTCTTTTCTCTCTAAGTGTCATTCTTTCTCTTGTGCAAAAGTCATCTAGTTTCGGCTCCCTTCCTCTTTGATTTGTGATGAAACTTTATAGACCATTAAGGTCACTAGCATTTTTTTTTTATCTTGGTCGAACCTATACCTCTTTCCCCAAACCTCTTCTTTTATTTTGTGTTAGCCGAATCCTCCTTTGCCACCGTTGCCTAATTGCTCAACCTCTTCTTCTCTTCTTTTCTTTCACAATTCTTTCAAAAATCGAAATAGTCAGGTGATTGTCGAATTCTCCTAAGCCTCTTCCATTCTTCTTTTCTTCATATAATTTCAACTCCACACCTATTCTCTTTGATAGCCGAATCTCAATCTTAGTGTGGGCCGATTCTTTGCAAAGCCGAGGCGATCCATCTTTAAGGTAAGGTTGCAACAACTCCTCTTCATTTGAGATTTATGTCATGGCGAATGGCCCTATGACTCTTTAAAGTGTGTTAAATCCGATTGTAGGGAAGGTACACCTAACGCAGAGATCTTTCGGATTCTTATAGCCAGCGTTTGCGAAGTGATCCTTGAGATTTGTGTGATCAAGGTAAGTAATATGTGGTATTCGGCCAAGGGCCATCTTCATAGTTTCCATGTATTAAAGCCGATTCTAACCATTGATAAATAGGGATTTCGACAACTTCAGGAGCAAGTGACCGTTTCGGGATTTAGATCCACAAGGTAAGGGACTATGAACATTCGGCCAAGGCCATATTTAAGTGATTAAATGTTGGCCGAATTCTGACTTTGATTTTTAGGGAAGTGTACACTCTATTTCGGTTGACTTTTCGGGATTCAGTGAAAGCATTAGTATCAGGTGTGTAGCCCCACACTAAATCTTAATAGATTTATGGTAACGTTTTAATATATGTGTTAATGAAAGTATGTGAACGTGGCTAAAGGTACCATACAATGGTACAGAACATTCAGGTACGTAATCTTTAATATTACGTCAATAAATGTTATGAACATGTGAAATATGGCACATAAGTGAATATTGATAAGAATGTGAAATAAGGCATAAAGCATGATATTGGTATGATTTGTATGGCATGGGGCATATGGGTGTTATTTTAAGGGGAAGTGATCTGGTGGTTTTTACCACGAAATCAGTGACTCATGTCACATAATCAAATGTGGTGACTTATGTCACAAAATATTATCTGGTGGCTATGCCACAATTTATAAGGCGATGTGCGATCGTCTGCAGCGATCGCCTTGATGATGTGTAGCGGATGGAGGGTCGACTTAGTAGCCCCACGGTGTGATGGTTGGTACGGGTGATGTGTAGCGGATGGTTATCTAGGTTTGGGTTGGGTTTGCATCATTGACTATATATGTTTTATATGTATGATTTGACATGCCTAAATTGATTGAGAGTATGTGTGATGGTTACACATTGAGTCTGCTTGACTCACCCGTTGTGGGATATCTTTTGGTGACACTCGGTAATGGACCAAGATTGACGGGAGCTCGATGGTGGCCATGCTCATTTCGAATTATTCTATTTTCATTGTTTTTTATTTTATTTAAGTATTTGATTTATTTTGGGGTTTTGCTTTGATGTAATTATGGCCATTACTATTAAATGTTTTAAGTAAGCATTTAAAATTGGTTTATTATGATAAGGTTATTATTAAATTGAGACTAAATAATTTTTCTTAAAATGTAAACAAATATTTAAATGTTTTGACACATGAGCAACACCATTTTCAATTTGAACCCAACACCAAATCAAATGTTCTTCAAAACACACAAATTTTTCCAAAGTAGCAAACAAGAATTGAATCGATTTACTCAAGGAACATACCAGGTCCGGTCAAAGCTCATGGGCCTGGTTTGGGGTGTTTCAGTTTGGTATCAAAGCCCGATTCAAAACTCTGCCTTGAGGGCTTTTGGGCCCAAAACGTTTTCTTTCTTTTGAAATTGGATTTTATAAGAAATTGAGCGGGTTTTACGGCATGGCACTGAGTCTCGGCCCAAGTCCACCGGTAAGTACCCCAACTATTGTATGATTTATTGTATGATTTGTATGTGGGTATAATGGGAGCGTAGATTAGTATATTAAGCTATTGAACCTTAGGATTAGCTTACTCCAACACAGAATTACATAAAACGCTAAAGCCTAATTAAACAAACCTATGACTGAGTCGCTGAGTTTAAGGTGTGGCAACCGTTGTGCGCATGTCTAGTATTGGATTCAGGGGGAGCTTGGTATTTAAGCAGTCCTAGTGACTCACCTCCTCACCGCTCGAATCCTACACAGTGCGTAGTGACAGTTCACCCAACTAAGAGGACTCGACCACAGCTAAACCTAATAATTAAAACCCAAAAGGATCGTCACCTGTTTTGTGAAATTCTAAAGTCGAACCATGATTATAAAAATTTCAAAGTACCCTTGATTTAAAAAATGAATGACCAAAATACCCTTGATTTGCAAATTGACCAAATTACCCCTAACTTTGTACAAATGACCAAAATGCCCTCGAATGGAAAGTTACTGAAATACCCTCGAATTAAAAATTTTCAAAATACCTTTATTTCGTTAAAATCACCTGGAACCACATTTTGCAAAAATTATCGAAATGCCTCTAGTTTGAAAAATTACAAAAATACCCTCAGTGTATAAATTACCATCTTACCCTTGAAATTTTCTTACCAAGTATTTCAATTTTGAAAAAATATATATACCAAAAATCTCTACCTTGTGAAATTTTCAAATACCCTAATTTGGAAAATTACCAAAATACCCTATAGGATAAAATTAAGGAAATACCCACAGGTAGTGGAAAACAACAAACAATGAAAACTACAACATTTTTCTGTAATGAACACAAGTTCATGAATGTGATTGAATGAATGAATTGAGACTGTATGTGTATGAAATCGAAAGAACTACTCCTTAAAATTATTGAACATAAGACTGTTCGCGATAAATCAGTGAAACAAAAGCTAATCCATAAAATTCTTTAATCAGAAAAATGCGATTCGGAAGTATGAACTTTAGGGGACGTGGACGTAATGTGCGTGGCCGTGGTAGAGGCCGAATGACCGTGTCGGAGCCTGTTAGGTCAGGATAAGGGTCTGAAAATGAAATGCCACCACCACCATCGATGTGGAATATCGAGGATCGACGGGAAGATCACGATATCACGAGCGATGTTGCAAGTTTTGGAAAGGATGGATGGAGCGGTGGAGGCATGGGAGCTCGAAAGTCGGTACTGGCGACTTGAGCTAATGGAGCTAAATTTTTTGTGGAATATCGGTGTGGCACCCAATACTACCGGTGAGTATTGGTTGGAGGTGACAGGCGGATTATGGACGATTTGGACTGATCGCCGAGGAGAAACCGAAGGGGTAGTGTCGCTACTCGTGATGAGTCATACCAATGGTGGCTCACAGTCGGGATGGTCTTTGCCGCTAATGATCTTACTTGGGAATATTTTAAAGCGGCATATCGGAAGAAGTACATTGGAACTAGTTATATAGATCTTGTGAGGAAGGCGTTTTAAAAGTGATTCAGGAAATAAGTCATGCGAGAATCTGGCGAAATTTCTAAAGTTGAGCCGTGTAACAGCCCAAACCCGGCCCAAACACTTCAACCGGATTTGGTTTGCTACGGAGAGAAACCTTTGAAATCTTTTAAAACCGGTTTAAGTTTTTGATAAAAGATAGCGTTTTGTTAAAAACAGTTGAGGTGTACAAATATTATATTGGGTTTTATTTCTGAAAATATTTGTTAAGTCGAGTTATTATGTATGTTTTATATGTACCCGATGGTACTTGAAAACCCTTTTTCGATTACTTTGGAAAAACATGTGGATTCATTCATATAAACATAAAGTTTGAAGCGAAAATCTCAAGCATAACACAATGATAAAATAATTTTAGGAGGCCTTATTACAACCCAATTAAAATCAACCAAAAATAAAAAAGTATAAAAACAAAATTCAAAATCTAATAAATTTAGAACTCCTTTGCATGGCCACCTCAAGTCCCTCGGCTCCATATCCATGAACTATGTGTCACTGAAAAAATAAAGGAGAAGGTGAGTCACCAAGACTCGGTATGTAACCCTTCCCGGGTAAATACCACATCATACACACTATATAACACATTAATCATGCATTTAGACATATACCCAACCTAGCCATCCAAGCCTCCTGTCTACCCGTTGTGGTACCAAACCCTACTTAAAGTCACAATTGTGATACCAAATCCTAGAGGTGCCAAACCTCGGTGTCAAATGAACACAAATCGATTGATGGGGCCAACCCATCGTGTGATACCAAATCACTGGCGTCAATCCCATGTCTCAAAGTGGGGCCAACCCACGGTGGTGCTAAGCCAGACCATAGTCACGTGTGTTACCAAAACACCGGTGTCAATCGACACTAATAATCTGCCCCTCCACTCATCAACCCATATTAAATCATATTATAATGCAACATACATTTATCTCATGTATCAAATAAGCCATGCTTCCCAAAAGCATATTTAACAATCACATATTGAGAGACTTACCGAGATCCTCGCTTGTACCATTAAGGCACTAATTCCATATCTACATAAAGCATTTACACATAGCATGCATTTAATTAATTCTATAAGTGTGTATGTACACACTGTCTGCTTGAATGATCTAAATCCCGAATGGAGGAGTCGGTCACACTAGATCTATTGTCCCTATATTCGCCAAAACATGAGTTAGTATATTCGGCCAAATCAAATAATTAAAAGGGTTCTCCTTTTGACCCAAATCCTTACCAGTGCTTTTAGATAATTACACCAAGCGTTACGCTTCCTATAATCGGCAACCTCATGTTAGTAATCTTGGCTTAAACACTAACTAAATAACTTGCTTAAATTAGATCTTACCATTACTTACCAAACTGATTAACAGAGAAAGGAGGGTCAGATCTCCTGCTTGTAAATCTCGAAGTTCCTAGATGGAATCGGTTTCAAAGAGTGGTTAGTTTTCTGCTTGCAAATGCCAAAATTTCGGATTTTCTCCAACCTACAAGTCGTCAAAGAAAAGAAAATATGGAAAGAGGGTTCGGCCATCACTTACCTTTACAATCAATTGAATAAAGGAGGAATCCGAAGCCACTACACTATTAACCAAGACCACTAAGGGAGTAGTAGGGAGATTCGGCTAGAGGAAAAATAATGGGAGAAAAGAGTGTTAGAATTTCGGCAAATAGGAGTGAATGTTCGGCTAATAGGAAATAAAAGAAAAGGGGAATTGAGGATGGGGATTCGGCCAAGGTCTAAGAAAAAGAGAATGTTGTTTTTTTTTCGGTTTTAAGAGATTGAGAAGAAAAAGAAAAATCAAAGAATGGGAATTCGGCTACTTGCAATTTGGAAGAAAAGAAAACAAAAGATGGAGAATATGCCTATAGGAAATTCGGCACTCCCCTCCTTCAACTAGTCCTTGCCGTCCTCCTCCTCAACAAGGAGTCCAAGATTCCACGATTCGGGATGGTGTTTGCCGTGATGATCTTACTTGGGAATATTTTAAGGCAGATATCGGAAGAAGTATATTGGAACTAGTTATGTGGATGTTTTAAGCTGTGAGAGGAAGGCATTTTGAGGTCGATTCAAGAAAATAAGTTACATTTTTGGGCCTTGGGCCCCAGTATGAAAGTATTGAGCGGGCTCGATACCAATTTAACAAATTGAACGAAACACTTCAACCGGATTTGGTTTGCTACGGAAGAAACCTTTGAAATCTTTTAAAACGGTTTAAGTTTTTGATAAAAGATAGCGTTTTGTTAAATTTCTAAGGTTGAGCGAAAATCTCAAGCATAACACAATGGTATGCCCAGAAATAGTGGCTAAATTTAGAACTCCATTGCATGGCCATCAAGTCGGTGTGTCCAGAACTATGTTTGAGGACGGACTAAGGGATGACCTAAGATTATAACACATTAATCATGATTGCTCCACCTAGAAAGCGCCTGGTGGTAGTTCTTGTGTTGGTGGAGAAGGCTAAGGTAGTGTGAAGGATTAAGGACTCCCACGGTGAGCCATGGGGGGCGATATGGAAACTAGGTACCAAACCTCACGGTGACCGTAGTCACGGTGTGTTACCAAAACACTTTGGTGTCAAAATCGACACTAATAATCTGCCCCTCCACTCATCAACCCATATTAAATCATATTATAACGAAATTTATAACAACATACATTTATCTCATGTATCAAATAAGCCATGCTTCCCAAAAGCATATTTAACAATCACATATTGTGAGAGACTTACCGAGATCCTCGCTTGTACCATTAAGGCACTAATTCCATATCTACATAAAGCGATTTACACATAGCATGCATTTAATTAATTCTATAAGTGTGTATGTACACACACTCACCTGTGAATGATCTAAATCCCGAATGGAGGAGTCGGTCACACTAGATCTATTGTCCTATATTCGGTATATTCGGCCAAATCAATAAATCGGCAACCTCATGTTAGTAATCTTGGCTTAAACACTAACTAAATAACTTGAGCTTGTAAATCTCGAAGTTCCTAGATGGAATCGGTTTCAAAAAGTGGTTAGTTTTACGCTTGCAAATGCCAAAATTTGGATTTTCTCCAACCTACAAGTCGTCAAAGAAAAGAAAATATGGAAAGAGGGTTCGGCCATCACTTACCTTTACAATCAATTGAATAAAGGAGGAATCCGAAGCCACTACACTATTGACCAAGACCACTAAGGGAGTAGTAGGGAGATTGACTGAGGAAAAATAATGGGAGAAAAGAGTGTTAGAATTTGGCAAATAGGAGTGAATGTTGGCTAATAGGAAATAAAAGAAAAGGGAATTGAGGATGGGGATTGGCCAAGGTCTAAGAAAAGAGAATGTTGTTTTTTGGTTTAAGAGATTGAGAAGAAAAAGAAAAATCAAAGAATGGGAATTGACTACTTGCAATTTGGAAGAAAAGAAAACAAAAGATGGAGAATATGC
The DNA here is from genome assembly GCA_025506655.1 of Gossypium rotundifolium. Classification (NCBI taxonomy): domain Eukaryota; kingdom Viridiplantae; phylum Streptophyta; class Magnoliopsida; order Malvales; family Malvaceae; genus Gossypium; species Gossypium rotundifolium. The sequence goes on along the minus strand of CP106727.1, from coordinate 184,671,873 downwards.
CTATAGGAAATTCGGCACTCCCCCTCCTTCAACTAGTCCTTGCCGTCCACTCCTCCTCAACAAGGAGTCCAAGATTCCACCAACTCCTTAATTCACTCTAGGCCACCCATTTGAATTAACTCAAAATAACTTGAATTAATCCCTTTAATCAAATAATAATCCCACCAATATCTTCTTTATCTTCTATTATCCTTAGAGTAAAATAAATAAAAAAAATGCTCATATTAACCTTTATTAACTTATTATCTAAATAATTAATACAAAGAGTTTAAAGAGAGGAAAAACTCTCCCTTCCCATGCCGTCCAAAATAAGAATAAAAAGGGAGAATTGCGACTCGAACCAAGGCTCTCCCTTGTTCCTTGATGGCGTCACTTGTAGCACTTAAGTGGCCTCCCTTTTGCCACTTTTCCAAGACTTATTTTATGTCAAATGTTCCTTGATTTATTCTTATAACCCCCTAACTACTAAGACTATCCACCTTTAAAGCTTATAAATAATATTTCTACTATTTCGAGCCAACTCAAGGCCCTAAATTAAATCTTATCATTCCATAAATATTATCTCAGTAATTCAACTCAAGCAAAATAATACAAATCTGAATAACCCCATTTTTAGGATGTTACGGATTCTACCCTCCTTAAAGAATTTAGTCCTTGAAATTACGATCGGAAGAGGTGGGGTATTGCTGTAGTATCACATCCTCGGGTTCTCACGTAGCTTCCTCTGCACCATGGTTCCGCCATAGCACTTTCACTAAGGGCATGCGACTTCCCTCTGTGAACCTTCACATCTCTATCCAAGATCTGAACCAGGTTCTTCCTCAAAAGATAAGTCGAGTTGACCTCGATTTACATCACGGGCACCACATGTGATGGATCGGCCGATCTAGCCTAAGCATCGACACATGAAAGGCGTTATGATTACGACTTAACTCAGTCGGCGATTCGGTGATAAGCTCCGGTCTATTCGCTAATTCAATCGTATATGGGCCAATGAATCTTAAACTTAACTTCCCTTTTAGCCCAAATCTTAGTACCTTCTTCCAAGCGACACCTTGGGAAGACCTTATCCCTCTGCATACTCCATTTCCTTGCGCTTAAGATCGACATAGGACTTACATCTATCGGCCTTCCTTAAGACGAGCACGAATCACCCTAACTTTATCCTCCGTTTACGCAACCAACTCGGCCCCAACACTTGTCGTTCACCCAACTCTGTCCAACACGTCGAGTTTGGTATTCCGTCTATCACAATGCTTCGTATGGTGCCATCGAATACTAAACTTGGTAACTATTGTTGTAGGCGAACTTCATTAATGGAAAAATTCCTCCCAACTACCTCGAAATTCCAAGACACAACCCTCGGCATATCCTCTAGATCTGTGATGACCCTTCACATTGCCGTCATTGTGGATGGAAAAGCATCTTGAAATCAATCGCGTACCTAAAGCTTGATGCAGCTTTCAAAACCTCGAAGTGAACCGTGGGTCACTATAAGAGATAATTGATACGGGCACACCATGCAATCGACTATCTCGACCACATACAACTTTGCTAACTTCGGGTGAGTAATCCATTCTCAAGTCGCAGTGATGGTGATTTAGTCGAGCGGTCTCGATTACCCAAGCGCATCTTTCTTCTTTGGGCGTGAGGGTAGACCAGCGAAATCCATAGTGATCCGCTCCACTTCCATTGTGGAATCTTTCTGATTAAAGTATACGATGTGGCGATGTTCGGCCTTAACCTGGCGACATGTCGGACACCTTCCTCTGAACTCGATCACTTCACGCTTCAACCCGCCACGGAAGCTGTCTCCATAAATCTCCGTACATTTCTTTGCCTCCGGGATGCATAAGCGTATGGGTATGCTATGAGCATCTTGGAGAATTCTTTGTCTCAATTCCACATCCTTGACATCTGAGGCCGTCCTTGAAACATAATACACCATGATCAGATCAAGCTGTACCCTTCAAACCACCACTTTGGACTTGAAATCTCTTTGCATTCAATCCTCATCATCTACTGCTTATCCTTAATCTCCTCGATCCAAGTTAGCAACTTGCAGCTCATAAAAGACTTCCATCATCGTATAGGCTCAAATGAGCAAACATAGCCATAAGTCCACCACGACCTTTCGACTCAGCGTATCGACCACCACGTTAGCTTTGCGGATGGTACTCGATTGAACAATCGTAGTCTTTCAACAGTTCAATCCATCGGCGTTGTCTCGATTCAGATCCTACGAGGTTTTGGATCATCGGGCCATCGGTAATTTTACAAGTTGAGGGCATTTTAAAATTTTCCAAACCAAAGTATTTCTTTGATGATTTGCAAAATAGAGTTTTTGGATATTTCTAGAATAAGGAAATTTTGGGCAAAACCATTGAAATGTGCAAAAGAGGCCTACAAGTGATGGGCCACGAGGTCAATGAAATCTTTTAAAAGTTTAAGCTTTTGTTACGGGAGGATAGTACCGTACATGTGCTCAATGTGGAAAGATGCATCTAGGAGCCATGCTTCCCAAAAGCATATTTAACAATGTTGGAAGAAGACAAGGGATACTTTAAGTGTGGGTCCAAGGACCACATGATTATGGGAAATTGGCACTCCCCTCTTATGAGAACAAGGAAGATTCCACCAACTCCTTAATTCACTCTAGGCCACCCATTTGAATTAACTCAAAATAAATTGAATTAATCCCTTTAATCAAATAATAATCCCACCAATATCTTCTTTATCTTCTATTATCCTTAGAAGTCGAGTTTAAAGTCTCCCTTCCCAATTAAGAATTGAAAAGGAGAGGACGAACAAGATGGCGTCACTTGTAGCACTTAAGTGGCCTCCCTTTTGCCAGACTCGTGGTTTTTAAAGCTTATAAATAATATTTCTACTATTAGGCCAACTCAAGGCCTAGGTAATGGTTCTAGTAGAGGACATGAGCAGTGAACACTAAGGGATGTTGGTATCTGACAAGGCGGGAGTTTGTTGTGTTGGTAGAGAAGGTTAAGGTAGTGAAGGGATTAAGGACTCGATGAGGCGAATCTGGACGTAGGCAAAGAGGTTTTGGATCATCGTATGTGCAAAGAGGCCTAGAAGTGATGGGCCACGAGGTCGTCGGAGGCAAGATGGAACACTTTAAGTGTGGGTCCACATCATGAGAGCGAAGAAGTCGACCGATGAGGTTGGAAGAGGAAGGCGTTCCTTATAGTAGACAAACCTTACTTTGCTCTAATTGATGTTGGTTCTACCCACTCTTATGTTGCATGTAGGGTAGTTGAAACACTAGGCATAGCCTCCGAACTATCTAATAGGGAGATGACTATAGTAAGCCCATTAGGTCAAATTGTAGTGGTGAATAAGATATTTTGGAGTGTACCTCTAGAGCTTGAGGAGTGGTATTTTACATTGACTTGATGGAACTACCCTTGAGAATTTGATCTCATCCTTGGCATGGGTAGCTAGTGGAACATCGAATTTGTATTGGATTAGCGCACTAAGTGAATGGAGTTAAGGACAGGAAGGATAAGGCAAGTAGTTATGATAGGGAAAGAAGAAACTACTTGTCTAACATAGTTTACGCTTTAAAGGCTAATAAGATGGTTCGAAAGGGTGCGGGCATTTTGATCTTTGTTAGTATGTTGGATGTAAAGGAAGGGGGAGTTAGTGGGGCTAGAACAGTAAGAGAATTTGTGGATGTTTTTTCGGAGGAGTTACCTGGAATACCCCCAAATAGGGAAGTGGAGTTCAGAATTGACTTGCTACCGGGTACAGCTCCTATGTCAATTGCCCTGTACAGAATGGCACTAAAGAAATTGGTTGAGCTCAAGGCTCAGATTCAAGAGCTACTAGACCGTGGGTTTATTCGACCCAGTGTGTCTCCATGGGGAACACCAGTCTTGTTTGTGAAGAAGAATGATGGAACTATGCGCATGTGCATAGATTATCGTCAGTTGAATAAGTTGACCATCAAGAACAAATACCCTTTGCCAAGAATAGGCGACTTATTCGACAAGCTTAAGGGGTTCGCGGTATTCTCAAAGATAGATCTAAGGTCGAGTATCATCGACTTAAGGTGAAGGAGGTGATATCCATAAGATGACTTTTCGGACAAAGTACGGGCATTATGAGTTCTTGGTAATGCCGTTCGAATTGACAAACGCCCGACCACGTTCATGGACATGATGAACCGGTTTTCCAACCCTATCTAGGCGATTCGTTGTTGTGTTCATAGGCGATATTTTGGTGTATTCAAGTCCGAGGAAGAACATGATAAGCACCTCAAGTTGTGTTGCAAGTGTTAAGGAGGAAAAGCTATATGCCAAGTTCAAAGAAGTCGAATTTTGGTGAAGGAAGTTACATTCTTAGGACATGTGGTGTCTGTAGAAGGGATAAGGGTGGATCCTCGAAAGATTGAGGCAGTGTTGGATTGGAAACCCCCTAAGTCTTTGGCAAAAGTTCGTAGTTTCTTGGGATTGGTAGGTTATTACCGAAGGTTCGTAGAAGGGTTCTCATCGATCGCAGCACCTTTGACAAAGTTACTAAGGAAGGAGGTACCTTTCGTATGGGCTGATAAGCAACATGAGAGCTTTGAGAGGCTTAAGAGAGTCTTGGTGAAGCTCAGGTTTAATTGACTGAGGCGGGGAAGGATTTTGTGGTATATTGTGATGCTTCCCATACGAGTTGGGAGGTGTCCTTATACAAGACGGGAAGGTAGTTGTTTATGCGTCTCGACAATTAAGGCCACATGAGGTTAACTACCCGACGCATGATTTGGAATTGGCGGCAGTGGTCTTTGCTCTTAAGGTATGGAGGCACTATTTATATGGAGAAAAGTCAGTGATTTACACAGACCACAAAAGCCTTAAGTATCTACTGACTTAGAAAGAGTTGAACCTGAGACAGCGAAGGTGGGTGGAATTATTGAAAGACTACGATTGTTCCATAGAGTATCACTCGGGCAAGGCGAATGTGGTGGTAGATGCCCTAAGTCGGAAGTAGTGACGGAGTTAAGGGCAATGTTCGCACATTTAAGCCTCTATGATGATGGAAGCTTCTTTGGCGAGTTGTAGTCAAGCCGTCATGGTGAATGAGGTGAAAGAGGACGGTTGGTGATGATGATTTAAGGGCTAGGCTACGGCAAGTGCAGATTAGGGAGTTGAAGGATTATGGTATTAATGGCGATGGAGTATTGTGTTTCAAGGGTAAGGTCTATATGCCAAAGAACGAGAAGTTAAGGCGGTGAATTCTTCGAGAATCGCATAGTAGCCCTTATGCTATACATCCTGGAGGTAGTAAGTTGTATAGAGACCTAAGAGAATAGTTTTGGTGGCCTGGTCTTAAGCGGAAAGTTACGGAATTTATTGGCAAGTGCTTGGGCGTGTCGACAAGTTAAGGTTTGAACACCAAGTTCCGTCGAGGTTGCTTCACCAATCTGGATTTCACAAAGGAAGTGGGAGAGAATCACCATGGACTTCGTTAGTGGGCTTCCCCTTACGCCTACTAAGAAGGACTCGGTATGGGTGATCGTGGACCGATTGACCAAGTCCGCACATTTCATATCGGTGCGGGTTGACTATTCTCTACAAAAATTGGCAAAGTTGTATGTAGCCGATATTGTGAGGCTACACGGAGTGTCGGTGTCGATTATCTCAGATAGGGATCCGAGGTTTACGTCTCGATTCTGGAAAGTGCTACATCAAGCTTTGGGCACAGATTAGACTTGATCGGCATTTCATCCGCAATTGGACGGTCAATCGAGCGAGTGATCCAAGTGTTAGAGGATATGTTGAGGGTCGTGTGATAGACTTGAGAGGAAGTTGGGAAGAATATTTTCCTTTAGCGAAATTTACTTATAACAATAGCTATCAGGCCAATTTCGGATGGCACCATATAAAGCGCTGTATGGACGAAAGTGTCGCACTCCTACATGTTGGACGAAATTATGGGAACGTCAAGTGTTGGGTCCAGAGATTGTGGTAGAATCCGAGGAAAAGGTTAAGGTAATTCAGGCACGGTTAAAGGAGGCATCGGCGAGCGAAGTCGTATGCGATCTCAAGCGGAAGGACATAGAATTTCTTGTAAGAGATCAAGTGTTTCTCAAAGTTTTGCCTTGGAAAAAGGTAATGAGATTTGGTCGCAAATGGAAGTTAAGCCCAAGGTTTATAGGACCTTATCGGGTATTAAAGCGAGTTGGACCAGTGGCATACCAGTTAAAGTTGCCACCAGAGTTGAAGCAGATGCACGATGTGTTTCATGTTTCGATACTACGTCGCTACCGATCAGATCCATCTCATGTAATACCGGTTGAAGAGGTGGAGCTAAGGCCAGATCTGTCCTATGAGAAAGAGCCGATCCAGATTCTGGAACGAGATGTGAAGGTGCTTCGGAGGAAGTCAGTTCCTCTGGTCAAAGTGTTATGGCATAATCATGGATTAGAGGAAGCTTCTTGGGAGCTGGAAGAAGCAATGCGAAGGCAATATCCTCACCTATTCTAGCCAGGTAATTTCGAGGTCGAAATTATTTTAAGGGGGTAGAACTGTAATATCTGGGAATTAGGGCTTGTGCATTATTGCTTAATTGTATGAAGTAGCATGCCTATGTGTGTTTGAATGTGTTGTATGAATTTTTGAGAACTTCAAAGTGTAGGTAAATGCCTTAGAAAATATTAGATTTTAAGTATTAAAGGGGAGCTAAGCTTGATAGGCCTTAAGGGAATTTGTAGGAGTTTTGGACATAAGATTGGGCTTGGTAAAGTGGCATGGGGCGCCACTTAGGGTCTTGGTATGTGGCGCCATAGCGGGGAGAAGGGCTCGGTTCGAGTTGCAGAGGATGCAAATGGGAGTTTGTTTTGCGTCAAGGAGGGAGGAGTGTTGGGCGACATTGGGACTTTAAAAGATGAGGATAAGACTTGGTTTTCTTTTAAAATTGACTAGGAAGAGATAGAGGTAATTCAAATTCTTTTGAATGAGTAGCATGGAGAGAATATAGGAGAAAAATGTGGGATTTTGATAGGGAAGAAAGTGGTGGTGAATATAGGACTCTAAGGGTGGCATTTTCGGTTTGAAGCTTGATAAGGAGGGTGTGCGAAATTTAGACCTTTCTTTTCTCTCTAAGTGTCGTTCTTTCTCTTGTGCAAAAGTCATCTAGTTTTGGCTCCCTTCCTCTTTGATTTGTGGCCAAAACTTTATAGACCATTAAGGCCACTAGCATTTTTTTTTATCTTGGCCGAACCTATACCTCTTTCCCCAAACCTCTTCTTTTATTTTGTGTTAGCCGAATCCTCCTTTGCCACCGTTGCCGAATTGCTCAACCTCATCTTCTCTTCTTTTCTTTCACAATTCTTTCAAAAACTGAAATAGTCAGGTGATTGCCGAATTCTCCTAAGCCTCTTCCATTCTTCTTTTCTTCATATAATTTTAACTCTACACCTATTCTCTTTGATAGCCAAATCTCAATCTTAGTGTGGGTGGATTCTTTTGCAAAGCCAGGGATCCATCTTTAAGGTAAGGTTACGACAACTCCTCTTCGTTTGGGATTTATGTCATGCGAATGGCCCTATGACTCTTTAAAGTATGTTAAAACCGATTGTAGGGAAGGTCTGACCCTAACGCAGAGATCTTTCGGGATTCTTATAATAACGTTTGCGAAGTAATCCTTGAGATTTGTGTGATCAAGGTAAGTAATATGTGGTATTCGGCCAAGGGCCATCTTCATAGTTTCCATGTATTAAAGCCGATTCTAACCATTGATAAATAGGGATTTCGACAACTTTAGGAGCAAGTGACCGTTTTGGGATTTAGATCCACAAGGTAAGGGACTATGAACATTCGGCCAAGGCCATATTTAAGTGATTAAATGTTGGCCGAACTTTGACTTTGATTTTTAGGGAAGTGTACACTCTATTTCGGTTGACTTTTCGGGATTCGGTGAAAGCATTAGTATCAGGTGTGTAGCCCCACACTAAATCTTAATAGATTTATGGTAATGTTTTAATATATGTGTTAATGAAAATATGTGGACGTGGCTAAAGGTACCATACAATGGTACAGAACATTCAGGTACGTAATCTTTAATATTACGTCAATAAATGTTATGAACATGTGAAATATGGCACATAAATAAATATTGATAAGAATGTGAAATAAGGCATAAAGCATGATATTGGTATGATTTGTATGGCATGGGGCATATGAGTGTTATTTTAATGGGAATTGATCTGGTGGTTTTTACCACGAAATCTGGTGACTCATGTCACGTAATCTGAATGTGGTGACTTATGTCACAAAATATTATCTGGTGGCTATGCCACAATTTATAAGGCGATGTGCCGTTAAATGCTGCGTGACGCCTTCGATGATCTATAGCGGATGGAGGTCGACTTAGTAGTCCCCGGTGTGATGGTTGGTAGGGGTGATGTGTAGCGGATGGTTATCTAGGTTTGGGTTGGGTTTGCATCATTGACTATATATGTTTTATATGTATGATTTGACATGCCTAAATTGATTGAGAGTATGTGTGATGGTTACACATTGAGTCTGTTGACTCACCCCGTTATGGGATATCTTTTCAGGTGACACTCAGTAATGGACCGGGTCGGCGGGGCTCGATGGTGGCCATACTCATTTCGAAATTATTCTATTTTCATTGTTTTTTTATTTTATTTAAGTATTTCAGATTTATTTTGGGGTTTTGCTTTGATGTAATTATGGCCATTACTATTAACTGTTTTAAGTAAGCGTTTAAAATTGGTTTATTATGATAAGGTTATTATTAAATTGAGACTAAATAATTTTCCTTAAAAATGTAAACAAATATTTAAATGTTTTGACACATGAGCAACACCGTTTTCAATTTGAACCCAACACCAAATCAAATGTTCTTCAAAAACACACAAATTCTTCCAAAGTAGCAAACAAGAATTGAACTGATTTACTCAAGGAACATACCAGGTCTGCGGTCAAGGCTCGTGGGCGGGTTTGGGGTGTTTCAATCTCCACACTTAAACCTTTGCTTGTCTTCTAGCAAAATCCTCAAAATCACAATTAAAATTAACTTCCTCAATTCATAATTCTTATCAATAATGTTTCATCATAATTCATAGATAATTCATACATTGATAATTTAACTAAAAGAGTCCTAGAGATTCAAACAATTTAAGTCACAAATTTTTATAGCACAAAAACATAGGTGTTTCCCCTTACCTAAATAGTCACTTTTAATTCAAAATCGACAAGAATTGACATCCTCACTAAAGATTCACTCAAATCACTCAAAGTGTTTAAGGTTCAAGATTAAGCACTCAAAAATCAAACATGAAAAGTTATTACCATAGGCTTGCATGAAAATCAAATCTCTACCACTATAAAATGAGATGATACACCAATCAAAAGGTCTTAAAAAGGGTTGTAATAGGGCTTGAGTTAAAGGTGTGGGTAAAGGCTGAATTAGAAGGTTAGAATCGAGATTGAATTGACAATTTACCTAACTAGAAAAATGAACTAATATTGAATAATTACATTAATTGAAAACTTATCACTAATAACACGAGCTTTTTCTTAAAATGCGAAATGAACCATTTAAGCTTCAAATAACATAGAATTGATAATGAATGTATTTCCAACTTCTTCTTTTTTTTTAAGAATAATAATAAGATAGAATTTAACAACTGAAATATAGAACATAGTTAGGCAACTGATCAAATCAAATCTCAACAAAAAAAGGGTTAATACAATGGGAAAAATTCTTAATGAATCAAAAAGAATGAGTTTTGGGTTAATATTAAGGGTAAACCAAGAAACGGTTTATTAGGATCAAAGGGGTTCACTAGGGGTTAATTATGAAGGTATGCTTTTTGAGGTAAGTGGGTTAAAACCTAGGTGCCTTTATCATATCAGTATGTCAAATTAAGGGCGTGGTCTCGACATGCATAATTGAAGCAAGTTCTAGAATAATAATTTAATATTGACACACTCATAATTAACAAAGTGAGCAAGAAAAAATATGCTCTAAAAGGCTCAAGATCTCACAAAAATTATGGTTTTTGATGTCAACTTTGAAAATTTTAAACTTCAAAGTAGTATTTAAATTTAGGGAAACAACCTAAAAAAAATTTAATTCTGAAAATAGACTTATCATGCTTGATTCTCTAACATCTCAAAGTTTAAACTATCAATGCACAATTACCTATGACTTAAACCAAAACATATCAATAAAAATCATAAGTCAATAGAAGATTAGTTTTAATAGTAATATGAGAAAATTTACTTAAGAACAAGTTCAGGGATTTTCTAATAATACTATAATTAACCTCCCCACACTTAAGATGTACATTATCCTCAATATACAAAGATAAAAAATGACAATATAGTAAGAAAATCATAAGATAGGGAGAGAAGTGAAACTTCCTGAATTTTGGATGGAGTAAATGAAAAGAAACCTCATAAATTTAGGCAGAGGTGAATGTGGGAGAGGATACTCCAGCAGCACCTCGAACCTTTTGAAATCGAATCAATGAAGCAGCCAGCATGAACTTATGGTACCATAAGCTAAATCTAAATGGCATGAATAATAAGAACAAAATAAATAATGGAAAATAACTATGAATTCAAAATAAAGGAGAAAAAGAGTGACCAAAGGTGGCACGGATGATGGCTGGTGTAAAGAAAGAATAAGAGAAAGGGAAAAGGAGGTAGAGAGAAAGAGGGAAAGAAGAGGTAAGGGGAAGATTTTGGAGTTGATGGAGAAAGAAAAAGAGGAAAGAGGGTAGAGGTTGGTCAGCGGTGGTTGAAGGTGGGAAGGGGCGAAGAAGATTTGGGGAAGAAAGTGAACAAAAAAGGGGGTTTAAATAGAGATCGGGACACATGGTCGCGGCTCACGCCCCTCTGCCCGGGCCGTGTTAGGTCACACGGTCGAATCGTACGGCCGTGTGATATTTTGTTCGTTTCTCCCACTCCTATGTAGAGGTTTCCACGCCTGTGTCATTTACTCAGTATTGCCCACGGTTTTAAGGCATGCCTGTGTGGATTTATTGCTTCCCGTGTTCTTTAGTCAATGTTAACCATAGCCAAATCGCATGGTCGTGTCGTTTTATTGCAGCCGTGTTTTGGAAAAAATTTTGTCCTTTTTTTGCATTGGCTCCACCACACCGGTGTACCTACTCGTGGTATCCACACGGCCACGACACGCTATGTGCAAGGTCTTGTGGGTAGGGAAACCTGCGCCTATTAATATGTTAGTTTTTAGTTGGATGCTAAAAATTAAAAATATGGACATTAATGGGGTTAGTGCTCGGGTTGCCTCTCGAAAAGAGCTCGTTTAAAGTCTTAAGCTAGACTCACCCTCCATTCTCATACTCATGGTGGTTCGAGGAGTTGGTACTCTTTTCTTCTGCTATCAGTTCTATTATCAATATACAGTTTGAGTCGAGTAGTGTTTACCTTAAAAGTGCTGAACTTAGGATTAGTTACCTCGACTGTTCCGTATGGGAAGACATTGAGTACCATGAAAAGGATCGCTCTATTTGTATTAAGGCCTAAAGTGGTGATTCGAGGGTCTGTTTTATCCAATAGTACATGATCCCCGATCTTAAATTGGTTTGTCCCATCCTTAAGCTTGTCATGGAGTCAATTTGGTTCATCGTGTTTTTTCTGTTTCTCCTTGACGTGTGTCCACCATTCATCTAGTTCATCGATTTGTAGTCTTTTTTCCTCATGAACAGTTTTGTTCTCAATATGAGAGCTAAACCATGGCTCTGTCATATTTTTCTTAGAAGTTTCCTACAAAGAAGATTTAACATTAAGTTCACTTACATTAATAGGATTTGTATCATCTTGATCACTAGATATTCTGACAGAATCACGTGCTTGGAGTTTAATCATGTCATCACCTACACGAAGTATTAATTCCCCTGTATCAACATCAATAATGGTCCCAGCAGTTGCTAAAAAGGGTCGTCCTAAAATTAAAAGAACGTCATTATCCTCATCCATGTCTAAAACAACAAAGTCTACTAGGAATATGAATTTATCAATTTTGACTAGCACATCTTCCATTATACCCCTAGAAAATCTAATGGTTTTATTAGCCAATTGAATGCTCATCCTAGTTTGTTTGGGTTTCCCAAGACCTAGCTGTTTAAACATTTTATAAGGCATAACATTGATACTTGCCCCTAAATCAGCTAAAGCATTATTAACAGATAAACCACCAATTAGGCAAGGAATCGTAAAACTCCTTGGATATTTTAATTTGTGGGGTAGTTTATTCTGTAAAATTGCTGAGCAAACTGCATTTAGCTCCACATGAGACTCATCGTCTAACTTCCGTTAGTTTGCCAAAAGCTCTTTTAAAAATTTTACTAAATTGGGCATCTGCGTAAAGAGCTTCAATAAATGGTAAGTTAATATGTAATTTTTTTAAAAGTTTAAGAAATTTACCGAATTGTTCATCTGTGCGGTCTTTTTTCGTCACATTGGGATATGGCACATGAGGTTTATACTCTGTACTTACCAATTTTGGTTTATGGCTTACCTCAACCTTACTTTTATCTATCACTTTTTCTTGCCTCGGTTTTGGTTCATCTAACCCTTCCTATTCGTAAGCAGTAATAGCATGAAGTTGCTCCATTGGGTTAGTTTCGGTATTGTTTGGCAAGCTACCTTGTGGTCGTTCTGAGATCAACTTGGCAAGCTAACTATTTGGTTCTCAAGCCTTTGAATCGACGCTTGCTAATTTTTGAGTGCTGTTTTGGTGTTTTGAAAACAAGTTTCTAACACCGAGATAATTTTTGTTAGCATCTTCTTAAGGTTTGGATTCTTCTCCTGTGGGTAGGGTTGTTGTTGAAAGTCTAGAGGTGGTTGTTGTCTTTGATTTCCTTGACCACCCCATGAGAAGTTTGGGTGGTTCCTCCAACCTGGATTGTAAATGTTACTATAGAGATTATTCTGAGGTCTAGAATTATTATCCATATAGTTCATTTGTTAGCTTTCTATGCCAAGGTGTAGGGTGGATATTCTGTATTGTTCATTCCTCCTCCATTCGTATCGCACTGCATCACTAGATGTACTTACGAAGACCCACACAAACCATCAATCTTTTTACTTAAAAGCTCTACCTAGTTTGATAGCATGGTGACGGTGTCTAGGTTGAAAACATTGGCGACTTTTGTCGGCTTTGTTCTCATGACTTGCCACTAATAGTTATTCAGTGACATCTCCTCTATAAACTCATAAGCCGCTTTAGGATTTTGTTATTTAGGGTTCCACCGGCGGCTGCATCAATCAGTTGTCTAGTTGAGGGGTTCACACCATTGTAAAAGGTTTGAACCTGTAGCCACAAAGGTAACACATGGTGAGGGCATCTTCTCAGTAGATCCTCGTATCTCTCCCATGCATCGTAAAGTGTTTCTAAATCCATTCGCACAAAAGAAGAGATATCATTCCTCAACTTGGCCATTTTAGCTGGCAAAAATATTTCAATAAGAATTTTTGGTCATTTGTTCACATGTAGTGATTGATCCTCGTGGTAACGAGTTCAACCACTATTTAACTTTGTTTCTCAATGAGAAGGGAAACAACAGAAGGCAAATGGCATCATCAGAAACACCATTAATTTTGAAAGTATCACACAACTCTAAAAAATTGGCTAAATGAGTATTTGGGTCTTCATCCTGCAAACCGTCAAACTGAACAAACTGTTGAATCATTTGAATAGTGTTAGGTTTTAGTTCAAAATTATTCGCAGCAATAACAGGTCTAACAATACTCGATTCAACCCCAGTTAAATTGGGTTTAGCATAATCGTACATAGTACGAGGAGCAGGATTTTGATTCACTGGATTTGCGGCAACTACAGGAGGTAGCGATTATTATCAGCCATCTCTTCGGTATTATTAGTATCGTCCTCTTTCTCTTCCTCTATGTATTGTAGACTTCACCTTATTTCCTATAATTTCTACGAGCTGTGCTTTTTATCTCACTGTCAAAAAACAAGGGTCCTGACGGGTTCCTTCTAGTCATAAACTAGAAATGCCTTCCAGAAGCAAATAAAAGAAAAATTAGAAAAGTAAAAATAAAAAAATAGAAAATAAAAAATAAATTGCAAATAAAAATAAGAATGACTAAAGTAATAAAAATTTAATGTTCCTAATATCTTAGTCCCCAGCAACGGTGCCAAAAACTTGATGTGTCTCTAACTAACTACGATCACAATAAAGGCAAGCGCACCTATCGTTTAATAGTATAGTTATGGTAAGACTGAAAATATCGTATCCACAATGACCAAGAGTACTAGTAATTACTATCTTTCTATTATCTAGCCTAAGAATTGGAGTGATTTCTTTTAAACTAAAATTAATTAAAAGCACGAAAAAGAATGAATTGAGAAAATACTTTTAGACAACTATATGAGAGAGGTAATACCTAAGGAAGAATCCACCTAGACTTCACTTATTACTTTTGATTCATACGATTTATTCACTTGACGTAATCCGTAGAAATCCCTGATTTATGTTAATATCTCTTTCAAGACTAAAAATAACTGACTCTAGGTTGATTAATTGAAATCTCTTTCTAATTAAAACACCTATTGTCGCATTAACTCAATCTATGGATTCCCTTATTAGATTTGACTCTAATCCGGCATATTTATGTCGCCCTATTTCTAGGGTTGCAATCAACTCCGCTTAATTGTGTTGATCTACTCTTAAACAATGACTTTTGCTCCTCTGAATAAGCAAATTTGACTTGAATCAATAACCTAAATTATCAAAACAAGAATAAGAACTCACAATTAAGAATAAGAACAAGTATTTATCTTATAAATTAAATAGTAATAAGATCCATCTTGGGTTTCATCCCCTTAGGTATTTAAGGGATTTAGTTCATACTGATAGAGAAAAACATCTTAAAATAAGGAAAACTACAAAACATAAGAAAACCCAAAAACTTCAAGAGAAATTGATAGGATCTTCAGTCTTGATGGAGATCCTTCTTCCAAGCTGCTCCCGATGGCTGTCTTCGAGTATTTTCTACCTTCTACTCTACGTGTCCCTTTTAGGTTCTCCCCTAGGATATTTTATAGGCTTTGGAATACCTCTCTTGGCCTACAAGTGGTCTTTTCCGAATAGAATTACACTTGGGATCGGCAGGGACACGCTTGTGTTACACGCTTGTGTTCGATGGCTTAGGCCGTGTTCGATTCTGCTAGTAACACACGGCCGTGTGGTCTGCCCGTGGGCGAAAGTCCAGGCTTGTTGATTTCTGAGGTAGGCTCATTTTGTCCCTTTTTGGCTCTTTTATCGTTCTTTTCGACTCCCTATGCTCTCCTGAGTGTAAAACATGAAATTAAAGGATTAGGAGCATCGAATTCATCAAATCTAATAAAAATTCATCCAAAAATAAGCCAAGCATGGAGAAAAATATGTATAAATTATGGTTTATCAATGTTCTTAATTTTAATGATATTAAAACATTTAAAATATATCTTTAGATAAATGAATGGAGTATATTTTATGAAAAGATAATTAAGAATCGAAGCATGTTAAACTATATATAAAAGTAGAATGAGAGTGAGAATAAGTGGTAGGAAATAGAAATAATTAATGAGAATCTATACATTTATCTATTCCTTTTTTCTTTTTGCAAGATAGAATGTTTATGTCTTCACCATCTTCAAAGTTGTCAAGAAATATTGTAAACATCTCTCGTGTATGAATTTTCAATTATTTTATCTATAAAACTTTCAAACTTATTAAATATGATAAATGTTTAATATTTCCTTTTTTTACTTTTTATTAGTTAATATAACATTCTTAAAAAGTTAAGTAAATAAATGTAAGAATATTTAATGATTATAAAAGTTGTGTTCTCATATCATATTAATAAAAGTTCATAAGTGTTAGAAAACACTCTAAAAATCATTAAAAGTGACTTTTTATAATTATAATTATAATTATAATTATTATGTTTTATAATAAGTTGTGCGAATTTTAAAAAAATTCACAACCGCGATACCCGTAGTGATCGCAATAGTATCCGTTATGTCCGCAATCGCGATAAATGCAAAACGACCGAAAACGCTACTGCGACCGCAATTTAAATCCTTGGTTCCAACTATTCTGCTTATAACATTATTCTCATTAGTTTGGCCTAGGCTAGGTGTTATGGTTCTCATATAAGGAGTCATGGTTGCAAGTCTAGCCCAAGGGTTAATCATTAGACATCACCAAACCCTGGATGGATCAAAGTCAATTGTGATGATCTGTGTAGAGGATGGTGAAAAACGCAGCTGGAGGAGGTCTATTAAGAGATGAAAACGGGACTTGGATCCTTGGGTATGGTCGATGCTTCGGTGAACATTCAGTTGTGCAAGCTGAAGCATGGGCAATGTACAATGGGCTTGGGAGCATGGATATAAGAAAGTTCGGGAGAGAGTGTCCATCTTGGTATGGTAAATATGGTTATACATGGTTCAAGTGATGGTTTTCTTCTTCCAATTGTTACTGACATAAGGAGCCTTTGTTTCAGGGATTGGACTATGGTGGTCCAACATATTAGCAAGGAGGTGAATTTGATAGCAGATTGCTTAGTATGACTTGTTATCCGTCATGTTCAACAAACTATTCTTTTTTCCACTCCACCGATGCGAGTTCTGGATCTTTTAGAGGAGGACAAGATTGTTGCATTTCTTCCTCCTTCGTTGAGTTCTAAGCCTTGAAGACTTGAGTCTTCTTTTGTTAATTAAAAAAAATTAAATTATCTATTATATGTTTGATGTAATATTTTATTTTTAAATAATAATTAAAATTTTTATTAAATTTTAAAAATAAATGAATATTCATTTAAATATAAAACTAGTCTGAATTCCCGATGCACGAGTTATTGGTAAATATCCCATATATACCAAAAATAAAGAAAAATTACGGAAATGTACCAATTTGAAAAATAATTACGGGAAAATACCTTTCCCCTAAAAAACGCGTCCACGTCGGTAGCGTTTTTGGGGATCTGAGAGCTAAAGCGCCCCTTAAGGCCGCTTTTGTCCACCTCGACAAAAGCGTCCATGTAAGCGCTTTTCTTTGAGGTGGACAAAAGCGCCCTAAGGGGAGCGCTTTAGCAAAAACACGCTGACGTGGACGCGTTTTTGCCCTCCATTCCCCTATGAAAAATTAATTAAATTTTTGGGCCAGTAGTCTCCGGCAAAATAATTTTAAGGATACGTTTCTGAACAAACAGTGGCCAAAAACACTTCCGGCGGGTGCATTGTCGGCGAGAGTATCGAAAAGAGCTCCCGTGGGCGCTCTTTTGCTCTGATGGTCTCCGGTAAAATAATTTTGAGAGACATTTCTAAACAAACGATGGCAAAAATACTTCCAAATAGGTGCCTTTGTCGGCAGAGTACGAAAAGAGCTCCCACGTGGGCGCTCTTTTACTGATGGTCTCAACAAAATAATTTTGAGAGACGTTTACGAACAAACAGAGGCCAAAAATGCTTCGGCGAGGTGCACTGTCAGCAGGAGTATCGAAAAGAGCTCCCACGTGGACGCTCTTTTGCTACAGTGGTCTCCGATAAAATAATTTTGAGGAGACATTTCTAAACAAACAGTGGCAAAAAATACTTCCAGTTGCACACGTTACTCCCACGTGGACACTCTTTTTGCTCGGTCTCCAACAAAATAATTTTGAGGAGACGTTTCAACAAATAGTGGCCAAAATGCTTCCACAATTTGTCGAGAAGTACCAAAAGAGCTCTCACGTGGATGCTCTTTTGCTACAATGGTCTCCGCAAAATAATTATGAGGAGACGTTTCGAACAAACAAGGCCGCTCAAAGAGGTGCACTGTCAAATAGGAGTACCAAAAGAGCTCTCACGTGGGCGCTCTTTTGCTATAGTTGTCTCCAAAGAAACTTAGGCTATAAATCACCAAATTTCATTCTCGGTTAGCGTAAGGCAAATTCAGCAAAAGAAAAAAAACTAAAAATGAGTGAACGATTAATTCATTATTTACTACGATGGTGAAGTTCGTGACACGAAAATGGTGTTATTTTCTTATCGGAGAACACAATCGATCGAGTTTTAATCAAAACATCGATTTGGTAGAACTTAAAAGAATTAGGCGTAAAATATTGAAACAACGCCAATTAAAGTTCGATCTATTAAGTATAGATTTTGCGCTTGGTTGATCCGGTGAGATATGACTCATTCGACATCAAAGGTCCTAGGAGCCTTGAGGCAATGGTGGAGACTCATCTTGCCGATGAATCGTCCTATCTCGAGTTATATGTAGAATTTTCATCTCCAAGTGATCTTTCTGTGACCTCAACATCTATTGCCGTTTGAGGGAATACACGACCCCAAGCCAACACTCTATAAGTGGGAGGCAAAATCTGAAGTGCCGTATCACGGTGGTAGTATGGAAAACATAACCCCTGCACGACACTTGGTTGGTGGATGGGACATGCATATCCGTCCTTCGACGTCCAATAATAGAAATACGTATTGGGGGACGTCAATAACTTTTAGTGGTTGACAATCCACATATGATTGGGATCTTTATAAAAGATGTTTAAGAAGGGATGATGTACTCCCGACGACATCCACCGGCGAGGGGCCCTCGTTTGTTGCAGGTATGGAGGGTCGGACGATGAATCCGATGTGGATCCACCTCGGGAGCCAAGGCCCGATGGTGTAGAAGTTGGATTATTTTCTGAATCGGAGCCCGTTCCAATTGTACCTGAAGACATTGAGGGCGGTTCAGACGAAAAAGAAGAAGATCCGCTATTCAGAGCGTACTCACCTCCAGTCCACATGTATAATGTCGATCTATCTCAAGATGATGCATTGGAGTTTCTTGAACTACCACACCGGACGCGCGTGACCAGTACAAATTCTTCATTGGATTCGGACCAATTAGAAGTTGGTAACCGCTTTCCAACAAGAATACTTTTCTTCTTGCATTGAAACAATACTGAAGATCGAGGCAGGGTTAACTATAATGTGGTTAAATCCAGGCTCGATAAGTACGAGGCAAAGTGTGCAGTGCAAGACGGCACATGTTTATGGAAAATCATGGCGTCGTTGAGGAAAATGATAGGGTTGTGGGAGGTTAAAAAGTACAAAGGTCCACATACATGTCTTTCCGGTACAGTACCACTATGTGTTCAATGATTTCGAATAACACAAATATTATGTAATGTTGCATTATTTAACGTACTTCGATGACAGGTGTAACACAAGATCATCCGAGGATGGATTCAGACTTGTTGGTTGACTTAATAATCCCGACGGTGAAGGTCGATCCCAAGACTACGGTGCCGGCCTTAATTGGCAATATTCGTAACCAATTGGGGTACACGCCCTCTTACAAAAAGGCTTGGATAGCCAAGCAGAAAGCCTTAGAAAAGTTGCATGCAGTCGGTGGGACACTTCATATAATAAAGTGTGGCAGTGGTGTCAAGTGCTGGAGAGATATGTCTCAAGCAGCACGACAGACCTTAAAAGCGGAACTGCGTACTACAATGATCGTCTCTTTCCGTGGATGTGCGGTGTTCAAGCATCTGTTTAGACATTTAAGCAATCTGAGATGCTTTTACATACCGCAAGCCATTGGTACAAATTGATGGTACCTTTATGTATGGTAGATATACGCATCGGCTATTGTTAGCTTTGGCACAAGATGGTCGTGGAGAATCCTTCCGATTAGTTTGCAATAACACCGGGGGAGTCAGCTGATGACTGTGACTTCTTCCTATCTAGGTTAATGAGGCATGTCTGTCCTCAACCTGACATATGCATTATATCGGATTGGGGCCCTGGAATACTTGCGGTAATAGAACGCCATTTCTATCTTATCAAATATATTAAAATTAAAATAAAAAATTAAATCACAAAAATTAAACTCAAATTTTATTAAATATGAAAAAATTAAATTACAAAAAAAATTAAACCATTTCTATCTTATCAAAGATATTAAAATTGAATTAAAAAATTAAATTACAAAAGAAATAAAATTAAACTCAAATTTTATTAAATATAAAAAAATTAAATTACAAAAAAAAATAAAACTATTTCTATCTTATCAAAGATATTAAAATTAAATTTAAAAATTTAAATTACGTAAAATAAAAAATTAAACTCAAATTTTATTAAATATATTAAAACTAAATTACAAAAAAAATTACAAAACTAAATTAGGGTTTAGGGGCGATGCGGTGGGAACTAGTGCCACACTGGGGTGGCGATTCTGTGTGGATTCCTCCTTCTTCTAGCTTCCGGCGGGGGTCGTGGAACCTCGGGCGGGGAATCGGGTTCCTCCGGCAGTGGGTTTGGTTCTAGGTGTTGCGATGATAACCCACTTTGATAAAATAATAACCCCGGAGGTGTTTGCATAAACCACGGCGGGGTGATTGCATCTCGTACGGCGAAGGAGCCTGGTAGAAAGAACTACTCCCCGACGGCCCCTCATCTAATCCCACATGTGACGTCGACCTCACGATCGGTTGGCTAGCGGGAGTAGTTGGGAACGGACTCGAACCCGGCCATGCATTCTAACCTGGGGTGGGACTGGGAAAAGAAAACATATACGGGTTAGGAGGATACATATAAGGGGTAGGGTACGCACCTAGCATAAATGGTGGAAGCTGTGATGTCGATGTTGTCACCGAATCGATAGGCTCGGTGATCGTGTGGCGCTGTTTCTTTGGGCGGCGGATCGTAAGTATTGTTGATGGCCCCGCTCTTCACCCTTCTCCTTGGATTTAAAGGGCCCGACGTTCCTTCGCTCATGAATTTGTCGTCGTCTCTCTTCTTCCGACAACAGATACGGCTTGCGATGGATCCTAAACTATGGCATGTACTCTGGCATGCACGCTAACTCAGGAACGATGATCGATTTTCGGATAGGTAAAAAGTCATACCGGTTCTCCCACGTCTCGATATGACCTGACCAAAATCTTGGCCAATCCGTGTGCGGCTGCCGTAAGTCCACTTTGTGCTCATCATCGAGCACCTCCGGTGGCACGGGGATCGGTTGCCGGAATCTAAATTACCGCAGAACTCAATCTGACTGGTGCATCTCCATGGTCGCGTAGGTGATCAATGGGACCTTCACGTACCAACTGTTCGAATTTTGGAAGAACTCCTCCGAAATTATCGTCAATTTACGGACCTCGATGCGGTGTCCATTGAAACTATATTAACTTTACCAAAATATTAGTTATATACATAATATTAGAGACTACATACGAAATACTAAATTATAATAACGAAATTCGAAACTTACTTGTGATTCCGACCGTTGATCCAATAGGAGCCGTATATCTTCAAGCGAGTTAGGTATTCCAACATGACTACATGAATGGTTCCACCTAATTAAATAAACTTTTAGCATGCACTTATACTATAAATCTACGAAATAATTGTAAAATATAATATTAAATTTACCTCGTTATCGGTGGGAATGAATATGGTCGGTCGAGTCGAGGATGTAAAATGGAAATCGAAACCATGCCCATGATCGCAATAGTGATAGGCAACCTCCGATTTTAGCTTTACTCACCGCCGTCTTCAAGACATCTCCGTACAACCTCGATAAGCACGGTAGACCCCAACTCAATTCACCTACCGCTCTGAAATCAACAAGTTTGAGGAGCCATCTCGGTGGACGAGGTTTCTAGAGAGGTCCCATCGATAGCCTCCAATTATCGAAGAATGTATGCCCGAGCATACCGTATTCTTTCTACTTGGTTGAACCCTAGTTCGGCTCAGGAATCGTCTCGTAACTGAGCCATATCGATCCGAGCTCCTTGAATTCTATCCGAATGGCACCCAAAAGCTCGTAGCATCGACCATCCAATCGATAGATGTTGCGGACCGGTGACTACTACCCGCCCACCCAGGTAATCCCAATCGAATCAGACATCTTCTAGAGTGATGGTACACTCTCCGCATGGCGATGGAAAATGTCGTCTCGGGTCTCCACCTCTATCAACGCTACGATCAAAGCGGCTCCAACTTGAACCCCTACTATCGTGGCCACGTGCCAAAACCCGCTTCCGCAGGTAAGTCTCGATCAATCGGCGATGGGGACCATGCATGTTGCGAATATAACATTCCAACACCCGATCTACAGACTGTTTAAAAAATTATATAATTAAAAATTAATTAAAATTGCATAATTGAAAAAAAATTAAATAATATTGAACAATTAAAATTAAAACTTACCATTTGCATTTGCTCGACGGAAATGTGCTTGTTGTCTAGGCGACGTAATTCCCCGGCCATTGTAATCCGATAAAAAATTTTAAAATTTTCCAAAAAAAATATATTAAAAAAATTATAAAGGGCTTTTTCGTAAATAGTAAAGGACTATTTAGAAATTTGAGCGTAAATTTCAAGGACTTTGAGAGAAAATTGAGAGAAAATTGAGAGAATATTGAGAAAGGATTGAAGTGTGAAAAAATAAACCGTTGGGGCCCCATACTTTTTTTTAGTAAAAAAAACGGTAAAAAAAATGGCCGTTGGGATTTGACCGTTGGAGGCTAAAGCGCCCCTTAGGACTTTGTCCGCTTCAATAAAAGCTCTACATCCCAAAAGGTGGACGCGCGTGGGCCGCTTTTGCATCCCCAAAAACGTTGACTTGGATCGTTTTGGAAACAATATTTTCCGTAATTATTTTTCAAACCGCACATTTCCATAATTTTTCTTTATTTTTAGTATATATGGGATATTTACCTCGAGTTATTTGTGTATTAATATCATAATAATTTTATAATTTTTATTTTTGTTTAAATTAATTAATGATTTGAAAAATAAATTACTGATATTTGAAAAAAATAAATTTAATTTAATCAATGTTATTAAAATGTGTCTTTATTTAAAAATATATTTTAAGCTTAAAACTTACTTAAATGTATATTTGTGACAATTTGTTTATAGTTTGTTTAACTTAATTATAGAAAAATTATAATTATTTTTAATTATATATTTTTACTGTATTTAATATATCCATGCATATTTCAATAACATGCGAACATATTGATATGATAAAGAATATTTATATATGCCTAATCTTGTATTTATATAAAAATCATTGATTTTTGTTAACTAATGGGATTAACAAGAGGCTGGAATGGTGTTTTGTACAGTGGTTCACTTTCAGATATGGTGGAGAGCCATTGAAGACGGTTGTGGTGTCCTTTATTTTGGGGAGGTAAAGATGGAGTGTGGAATGAGATTTGGTCTCTTCAACTCTTACCATGGGTTTTTTTTATACCAAGGGACATGATTGTCTATGTGTTTAGAGACCGCTAATAATGAGATTACTTTTTATTCCTTTGTAGTGACGATGATGTGACGTCTTAATATATAATCTTTTAGGATAGTTAGGTAATCAATGATTCTAAATTTTTTTGTGCATCTCACTTACGCTAAACAAAAGTTACCCTATACAAGTTC
The DNA here is from genome assembly GCA_025506655.1 of Gossypium rotundifolium. Taxonomy (NCBI): domain Eukaryota; kingdom Viridiplantae; phylum Streptophyta; class Magnoliopsida; order Malvales; family Malvaceae; genus Gossypium; species Gossypium rotundifolium. The sequence goes on along the minus strand of CP106727.1, from coordinate 184,648,422 downwards.
ACCTCTATATCATAGTTCGAGGTTCGTTAGGCTTAACCAGCTTACCTATACGATGTATGAGTTAATTGTATGTATTAATTAAATTATATTTAATCATTTCTTAAATTTTATATCGTTTCATTAATAATGTATGGTAATGAAATTAAAATATAAAACTTAAATTTAAAAACATGATAACTTATATTAAACTAAATTTAAATAAATAATATTTTAGAATTATTTTAAAATATAAATATTATAATAGTATATGTATTGTATGAAATTATATTTTATATAATTTCTAACTTGAATATAGATTATTAATTAAATTTAAATATTGTGACCACTAAATATAATATTATTTATATTTTTAAATATCTATTTCAATCTTAATAGTGTATGTAATTTGTAAAATAATGATAAACTTAAAAACTTAAAACGATCTTTTAAAACTATTTTAAAATTTAATGTGACTCATTATGTAAAATTGTAAATTGAATTATTGAATACAAGCAAATTTTAAGGGTTTATTATGAAAATATAACATGCAAAACTTCATTAAAAAGTATACAAAAATACGAAGGGTTTATGTTGCAATTTTCCCTCCACAAAATGTTTTCTTTCTTTTCTTGCCACATGTCAAATTTGTATAGGGTTAACACATTAAAAACCAAAGAACTTTGTAATATATAACAAGGGCGAAATTAAAAGTTTTGTATTTAAAGATCAAAATAAAATTAAAAAATTTTGGAAGGGCGAAAGCTAAAATTATTTGTGTCAAAATGATTTAAAATTAATTATTAATTTTTAAGAATGGTCAAAACAATTTTCTTTCAGTTAAAAAATATTAAATTGAAAAAGTAGTTTTCAAAGAGACTAAAAAAAAGTTATTATAACCTTTAAGCAATGGGTATGGGCTTAGAGTGTGAGGTTACTCTCACGTTTGTGTTGGGTTACCCACCCCCTATTCATGGTCTTGTGATTTATGATGCTTCAAGTTATAAACGAATGAATGCATGAACTTTATGGCCTTTTATTCTAAAAAAAAGAAGGGGGAAGGGGGAAACACCCCTGCCGACCCATGCAATGCATGAGTTGGTCATATTATTCAAAATATGTTTTCATATTAAAATTATGATATAAAATTTTCAACCTATCTTTATAAACAATAATTTAAAAAGAGAGAAATTTGTCCACATAATTTTATATACAAATAAATTTTACAAATGTGGGCATTTTTACAAATAAAGGTTTGTTTAAAAATAATGATTAATCTAACTTGCTCCAATTGTCATAGGCCGTGAATCAAAGTCTGTGATGAATGCACACAGAACGTCCCATAAAGGTCCACTAATTAAATGTGGCTCATTTAACTCACTTGAATTGGCTCAATTCGTAGAACACATGGAGAAACTCATCTTCTTGAAGCCTTGGTGGTCCTATAAAACACTTCAGTAAAACTAGAGTTACCATGGTGAATATTGTAAATCCTAAGTGATAAGATTGTATAGAATTTAAATCTCTTAGGACTCTCATCTTATAAATAAGCTTTAATCTTAATCGTCGATGTAATTTAAAATGTACTGTTGGATCTATGAGAGCTTAACTATAAATAAAAAATTTCTCATTTGTAATCATCCCATTTATAGTTATTGAATTCATTTGAGAGCATTTACTCAAACATTTCTATTAGCTTTTTGCTTCTTTCTTTTTTGAGTTTGCTTTTGTTTTATTTCAATGCTTTAGAGGATTTCCCTTGAGAATTCTCATCTTTTGAGAGATAAGCTGACTTAGGAGAATTTGAAGTAAAGAAATCGCTTAAGGCTGTACGGTTTGCCAGACGTAAGTTCTAGCTCATGACAGTTGGTATTAGAGCCAATGTTCGAAGGCACTGGTTGAGATGACGAAATGAGTAGATAAGTAGATTGAACTTAGGGAGACCTATGGGAGAGGCAGGAAAACTAGTAGATCGAGGGATATTTTGTCAACTTTGGAAGGTTAAGTGACTAATTTGGGGGAATCCATGAGTCGTATAAGGAAACATTTAAGGTTGTTGAGGGATGCACCGATGAGTTGGACTCAATGAAAGAGCAACTCAAGGAATATGTTGTCGAGGCTCTCAGTTCCAATCGACATGCGATGAAAGGGGCCTTAAGTACCGCTATGGATAACCGGACAAAGAAGTTGACTAAGAGAAATTATGCTCTCGAAGCTATGATTATGATTTTGAAGGAGGAAACTGATGCCATGATGTCGAAAATTGAGGGGCTCGAGGGTGAGCTCATTGTGTGCAGAGCTATTGTGGGTAAAGGGATATTGGTTTCTGTCCCTAAGTAGCGTAAAATGGATATCCCCAAGTTGAAAGAGTTTAAGGGGATGATGTCCGCGAGGGATGTGGACAACTTTCTATAGGGGATGGAACAATACTTCCGTACAATGGGCACTAAGGATGATGCCACTGAGGTAAATACAACTGCAATTTATTTTACTGACGTCGCTCTTTTATGGTGGCGTCGTAGGCCCACAGATGAGACACAAGGTGGGATCGCAATTAAAGCTCGGGAGGAGTTCTAAAATGAGTTGAAAAAGCAGTTTTACTCATCGTATGCTGAGAAGAAGGCTCAGGCTAAGTTGCATCGGCTTACGCAATAAGAAAACCTCACAAACTAAAAAAAAAAAAAATCAAAACTTCTTACTTTCAAAAAGGATAATATTGAAGATTTTCTAACCATGGGGTTTAATAAATTCTTTTCGTTTTATTTTTTTTTTGTTTCATTTTGCCTTCAAAAAAAAAGCACTATATTTTTAATTGTTATTATTTATTTAATTTTGAGAAAAAAATAAAGAGCTTTGCTTTTTGTGGAAATAACTTGAAGAATTTGGCTTTTAACTAATTTTATAAATTTTAATAAATTCTACTTAATTTTTAATTATGTTAAAATATTGTTACATTTTAAAATAGTTTTTATGTTTTTTTATAATTTTAAAATAAATTTTTATATATTAAAATTTTAACGATCAACAGATTACCAAGAGTCAACATTTAAAATGTAATGTACCACATTTTGATTGATCAAAAGTTTTCTTTTAACTCCATTAGTTTCAAAAGTAAAAAATATAATGAAAGAAAAAATTAAGTAGGAAAATGAAAAATGGATATAATTTAACTATCCAATTCCAATAGTGCATGTATCAATCAATTATAAATTCTTTTTTCCTCACATAATTATATATTGAAGACCTTCTGGTTCAGTTCGATATTGTGGGTGGATTATTTTGGGCCATATTCTTTTATCAGTTCCGCTGAGTGGATAACTTTGGCTGCAGACCCCATTCAAGTTCAGAATTGAATCACCTCCCCATTTCTGATGTTTTTTTCTTAGTGAATATCTACCTTCTTCATTTTTTTAATTAAATTTGATCATTAATATTTTAGAAATATTTAAATTAATTTTTTAATAAAATATCAACTAAAAATTAATTTTTAACGATGTTGGCATGGTAACTTACATGGCGCTTTACGTGTATTTAATGCTAATATAACACTATTTGTTTTATATGTCATATCGACTAATAATTTAAAAATTATAAAAAATTTAAAAATAAAAATTCAAAAAAATTTAACATGAATTGCCATCGGGTTTCCATGTTGAAAAATTTAACATTTTAGTAAGTATTTCTATTTAAAAACAAAAAATTTAACTTTTCCTAAAGATTATTGGTCAAATTCGACTCTTTTTAAATGATGAGGACCAAATTTATTTTTGTAAAAATAATATCTAAAATAAAAATATATATAAACAATTAGAGCTAAATTTATGTTATACTTTTATCTTTGTAAACTAGATTATTATAAAAGAAGGTTGGTTTAAATTAAGGTTTAGGGTTACAATATTATTGTAATTTAATAGTAATTTTATCCACTGGTTTAAATTAAGGTTTAAGGTTACAATATTATTGCAATTCTATAGTAATTTTATCCAATTATATCCATGTTTTCTTTTTCTTTTTATATAGATTTGAATTTTTATTATAAGATCTTTTATTAAAAATTTAGGTCCAATTTCTTAGTGGCTCCTCTACATCCCAACATATTCTTAACTAATCATAATAAAAATAACCACAATATTTCAAATAAAACATATAAATTAGTAAATTGTTTGAATCCTTGTTTTATTTTATGTTAAAATGATTAAAAAATCCTAAAAATTTGTTTAAATCACTACATATTTGTTACACTCAAATTTGCTCTTTAAAAAGCTGCTAATCTTTAAATTTTTAAGAAAGTTTTACGACTATAATTATTAGTACAATCACAAATGAGATATGTCGATATAAAATATAATGTATAGTTAAACTGAAATCTAAAATATATTCGAACAAGTCTTACATAGGATGAACTATAAAATCAAAAATAAAATTACAAAATTACTTATAAAAGGACTCAAATTTGAATATTTAAGAATATAAGGTCTCAACTTTGCAAATAGGCATCATCAACCTAATCTTTAATTTTTTTTTTATATGAAAGTCATTCACTTTTAAATTTTATTTAAACAAGTAATTTAAATAAATATTTTATTTCATATAAATGCTTATTTGAATGCAAATTAAAATATAATATTTTTTTAAGCACAATAAAAATAATAAAAACTTAAGTAAAACTATAAAGTTTAAAAACTTTTTAATTGTTTAATAGTTCCAATGTTGAATGTACCAAAACATTCTCTTATGTTTATATTTAATTTTTATTTAATAATTTTTTCCTTAAATAAAAATCTAGTAATAAAAATACAACCACATCCAAATCCAATATTCAATTCAAAACACCATTAATTGTTTCCTAAGTATATTGGTTAGCCAGAAGATAAGAAAAGTACAACAATAACACTAAAATAAAGACCAAGCTAATATTACTAATAAAAAATCTAGATATACTATAAAAAGGCCAACCCCACACACACACATGATAAAAGCCATAAATATGTATATATTTCAATGACCATATATTTATTTCTGACCTTATCTTTTATTTTTTGGTTCAAATTTCAAAGCCTAAAACTCCAGCAAGCACAGCAAGGAACTCAAGATGTGCAGTCAGCTGAGGGAAATGACCATTGGTGTTGACAATCTCAACCGTTGATTTCCCTTTGATCTTCTTGTGCATGTAGTCGGCAACTGAACCCGGCACGACAATGTCATTTGTGGTCTGGATAATGGTGCATGGTGTGGTTACCTTGTCTAGGGTGTCCCTCTGGTCGCTGCGAAGCACTGTTTTGGCTAAAGGGACTGCAAATTCATGCCTCATCCTCTTCAAGCATTTTGCAAGGTTGTTGACCGAGATCGGGTCTGAATTGTCGACGACGAGTAGTGCGAAATTTGATGTCCAGTTTTCGTAGTCGGATTCGATGCTCGATATGATACCGTTAATTGTTGCATCGTCGAATCCACCTTCGTAATCATCTATGTTGATATACCTGCAAATTACTTGGTAGTATGAGACAATTACATGAAACCATACACATACCTACAAAATTTTAACATTGCAAATATCGGAAACACCAATTTGCTTTGTTAAGTGAATATACTCGATCATTTTAAGGTTTTCGTCATCATTTCAATAAATTATTTTACAAAAAACCCTTAAAATAGTATGTACGTAATAAACAATTATATAGTTTAGCTTTATGGAAAAGACATAAATACCCTAAAAAAATTATAACTAAATTAGGACTTTGGAGTATAATAATATATAGATGAGTACATATACTGTTCACATATAAAACAAAAATATATATAGCATTTGATAAAACATCAAACAAGCGAACCAAATTTCATGTTTTCGGCCGACACCAACAAGATTTTCATATATAATGTTTTCCTATAGAAATTAAAAAATAATAATAAATATAGAACTAAAAAGTTGGTCTTGGCTTGTAATAACAAAATGTCAAAGAAGAAGAAAGCAGAAGATAAGATAAGATTGGATTTGTTATTTAATGAAAAAGTAATATATTTGAGCATAGAAATAGAGAGACACAGAAATAATTGAGTATATATATAAAGTTGAATCATCCACACAATATAAAGTACAAGACAAAGAACAAAGCACTGTCTATGATAACCGACCCAGATCCTCCTGTCCACATATTTTGCCGTTAGGTTGATTTAATTTCCACATCTACTCTCACATTATCCAATTTCTTTATATATACATATACACATATAGATTAATTTGGTAAATAGATTCAATTCTTCTATAAATTACCCTAAAAAGTATACAAATTAGATGAAAAAGGAGGATTATTTTTGATAAAAAGTATACAAATTTGTACTTAATCATATATGAATTGACGAATGATTGAATATCAACTAAACTCCAGGTTGAAAGAATATTTAGAAGAAGTATGTGCCATAATTAAAGATATTTGATAATTGTATAGGTTTGGGGTTTGAATCTATAAAATTAGAGATATAGCACAAGTAAGAAAAGGAAATAAAAAAAAAAAAATACCTAGGAGAAGCAGCAACAAGTATAAGCCTGTTAAAAAGTTGAGGTCTTTTTATGGAAGCAATGCATCCGATCATACCAGACATGGAGTGACCGACAAAGACGAGGGAGGATTCCAAGTGAAGCTCATCCAAAAGAGCAATCAAGTCATCAGCAAAGGCATCATAAGAAGAGTATTTCAAAGGATCGAAGAGGTTGGGATCTTTTACAGCCCCTGAGAAAGTCCAGTCAAAAAGGACAACCTGGTAATGCTTTGTCAGGCAAGGGAGGACTTTGTCCCACACAGATTGGTCTCCTCCAAACCCATGTGCAAGCACCATCGTCTCACTCCCACTCCCTATTATCCTCGCATTCATGGCTGCTTCTAGGCTCCTTTCTAACGCCACCATCTTCCACAGGCTTAAGAGATAGAACAAAAAGAGAGAAAGAGAAGGAGAGCTAAAGCTGTTTTTTGGTAGTGCGTTCTGTTGGTCTGGGTTTGGTTATATAGAAAAGTCACAGCCTCAAAGGATTTATTTCGAATTCGGATACATTTCGGGTTCGGTTCTATTCGAATAGTCGCATTGTATTTTAACATTTTTATATAGATTATGACCATTTTTTTTATATATATATATATATATATAGGAGAAAACAACGTATTTGCTTTAGCTGAGAGGTGCAGTTGAAGTCTTAATCCATCATCAAAACCCCACCAAGATAATTAAATGAATGGTTGGTTTTTTTGAGGGGGTGGTTCAATCCAGCTTCCTTTTCTATTTTAAATATGCATGGGGCATTCAATTTAAATTAATGAAATGACAAGTTCAAGCTTTTTTACTGCAGGGTAATGATGTAGTGTTATTTAATGTTATGGTGGTGATAAACAAAATGAGTATATCAAGAGGAGTCAATCTCGGCATCAGCTTAGCTTCAAAATTCAGCAATTGGTGGCTTTAAAAACTTATTAAATTTGTTCATTTCACTTTCTATCTGGGATAAATGCTTGCTTGCAGTCACACGAGAGAAGGAAGGGTTTGCTTCTTCATAAAAACCAAAATATAATATACCCACTCCTAAACAATTCATGTTGTATTATATCACCAATAATTAATTTCATGTCTTGTTGTACTGTCTAAACATAGTATTAATAACATTATAGCATTTATGTATTATTTATATCATTAATTCCCTCATATATAACTACCTACTCTAGTGATCCAATTCTTGTGTTTGTGAACCATTTTCTGTTCTTGTTTGTGGCCACCAAAAGGAGGCCATATCCACCGACATGTTTTGTGGATTTTATTGCATATGCTACTTTGTTGCTGTTTTATGTCCTAAACATTCCTCAAAAATATGGAATTTGCATTAGATTTCTTCCAAGCTTTTCTCATGCGAAAATAAAATAAAATAAAATGGACAAAAAATTGAGGTTTCCGTTTCTGAAAGGTTAAGATGAAAAAGAAGAAAAAGAAGGAGAAGAAGAAGATAGGGTTATTATTAGAAATACTAAATATTAATGGAGTATATTGTTTTATAAGTCGTACTACGTAAACGATATTATAATGAAATTATAAAAAAAAAAAAAAAAGAAAAGGGATGAGCAGTGGGATGGGGACCACATACATAGGAAACGAAGAAGACAGGTGAGGTGGAGTTAGGTTAAAAAGGATCCGTTTGTCGTGTAGTGTGTCTGGACATTAGAATTTGGAAATTATTATATTCATTGATGGCGTGAGTGAGCGAGGGAGAGTTTGGAGATAAGTCCAAGCCCTACCTTTTTTCTCCCATTAAACTTCCTCCGCCCCCACCACGTTCTCCCTCTCCTTATTTATTAATGTGTATTTAAATTATTATTTAGTTATTCACCTTATCTTTTAACTATATTGTTAAGGTTAGATTCTCATTTACGGAAAATAAAATATGTTTTATAGTTAATCGTTTATTTTTTAAAAATATTTGCAATAAAAAATTAATCATTGTTATTTTGATTACGATAAAAAATTATTAATTTTGTTTATTTTATTTAAAAAGTGTATGATGTGTAATAAAATTGTGTGAATCTCATTTTATATTTATACTCGTGAATATTGTTTTTGGAATAAATTATACAAAATTAATTTGTATATTTTTTATTGAAATAGTATTACGAGTGATACAACACACATTCCAAAAAGTAATGCTTTTCTTAATTTATTACTTGCCGTTACCTACTATTTCCATTAATTATGCTATGTTTTTGCAATGAATTTTAACCCCCCCCCTTCAAAAAGAAATTGCCTTGCCCTTAATGCAACTAAATTGGTCCAGAAAGTAAGCACAAAAATTGTTGGAGTAGTCACTCATCTCATCTGTCTTGTCCTAATAGGGCCATTGAAACCCCCTAAATGTACGTGTACAAAATATGTGAGATATTAAGAATGAATAATGGCCATCCAACTAATTGTGTTGATGACAATGGAATCAGTGGTTATAAGATGAATATAATTTCATCTAAAACTCATAAAATAATTTAAAAATTGGGTTCCACCAAGTGAAAGCAATTTCAAATATCTTTCAAGCTATTTGTCAAATCAAATATTTTATACATTGTTGATTTAATGTTTTGTAGTGGCGAATCAAGTTAGAAGGTAGTTTTTGAGGTAGAAAAATTGGACGTGTGTTTTGAACGCGCTCTGATATTTAAGTCACTAAAATGAGTACTAAGAGATAAGGAAGCACGAGAGCTAAAGCTAGTAGTAAAGTTGCTAGCGTAGATGGTGAGAGAAGGGGTTGTACTTGGTTTCTGGGCCACCAAGAGGTTGCACACAGACTGTTCATTAGTCGGTTGTCTGTCCATGTTCATTAGACTGTTCATTAGTTTGTTGGTCTTGCAACCTGAGTTGCTTAGGTCTTTTCTCACAAGGCTGTTGACCCTAGATAGCTACTTACCATCCTAAGTAGCAAGCGCACTGTAACTTCGCTTATAAGCTAGTATAAAAAGTGGATTGGTGAGGACATAAATTTGTGAGCTAGAGCTCATTGCATATTAGGCAGTTTGAATGCATGGGGAATATAAAAGCTTTTATTTTTGTATGAATCTTGTAGTTTTATTGGGATGTATCCCCAGATGTATGTTTGCTTAATTAAGTGTAATGCTGGGTGTTAATTTGCTGACCAAGTTGGTGGTATCCTCTAAAGGATGTTCTAGTATCACATTGAATCATTTAAATTATGTGTCGAAACCTTGGTATTTGTTGCTCAAAAGGTTTTGGGATACTAGGGAGCTTTAATGTGGTGTAGGGAGCCCGTTTTGGGCTGCTATGGAGCCTCAATATGCTATACGAGAGTAAGTTTTGGCTGTTATCAAACCCCCATTTTTTGTTGGGAGTAGGTTTTAAGATGTTAGGGAGCTTGAATATGGTGCTGAAAGCAAGTTTTTTTGCAGCTTGTCTTGCCCCCCCCCTTTTGACATAAAAGTCTATCTTTCCAACCTTGGACTTTCTTCCATTCATGAGGTCACACTGGCCAACTGTTTTTGCCCAAGCAAGCTTTATAGAGTCAAAAAATGACTTTTAAAACAAAAACCTCCATCCGACGAGCCACACAAATAAGAGCACATCATCGACAGTGTGAGACAGTGTGAGTAGCATTTTGAAATTAAAGTGGGGAAACCCTCAAATAGGAAGATGTTGGATCTCCCTGAAAGGGAAAATCACATCAGAAAAATGTCCATTTATTTCAACCTCATAGGAACAGTTCGGAAACATGCTATAGCTCAAGCCATCCATCTCTCAAAAAAAAAATCATTCTATGCATTACTGCTTCTACAATGCCTCACTGCACTCTGCCATAAGCTTTCCACATACCTATCTTAACTACCATTTCTTCCTTGCGACATCTCCATCTTCTTTTCAGCAAGATAAACATAAAATTATTCTAGTTTTGTTTTGCTACTTTCAGTTAAATGATTGCAAGTTCTCTCTTAACCAACTAGCACCTTAAGTTAGCAAAAGGAAACACCTTCCCAAACTACTAATCTTTCCCTCACTAACCCTTGTTTGTTGAAATAATTAAAATCAATTAAAATTTATATTTTACCGATTTAATTTTTAAAAACTTTGGATTTATCATCTAATGTAAAGTATTTTCAATGATTTTGATCCCATTTTATTACTTTTAAATTTACTTTTATTTGAAATAATTTCAAACATAATTTAAAATTTACATTAATCACATAATCTAATTATATTTCTAAAATATTATAATAATTTATGAAACAAGCATCATCCCATAACTAGATCCATCACACAAGACAGTAACATGCTATCAAAATATATTGACTTGTATTTTATATCATTAAAATCATTTTATTTTTTAAAATGATAATTGAAATATAAGATGTGGAATGAAAAAAATTGCAATATAATAAATAAATATATAAAATATGGATTGTGAAGATTTGGTCAACATGAAATCTATTAAGAATGTAACATGTTTACTGAAAGGGTATTGCGTTGGCAAAAGTAAGTTTAGTGTAAATTGTTTTAACTAACGTGACCATGAAATGAAAACCTATATTTTTATAATCATAGTGGAAATTTAAAGAATAAAAAATTCAAATTTATTTGATTTCAAAGCTGACCATAGGATGGATATGTGAACTTCATTTTTCAAATTAGACAAATAGCATTTAAGTCTTTTGGAGTGGTTTTCTTGCATACCTACCACTAGTATACAAAATTACAAATATTTCATCATACCATTTTATCCTACATCATGCTTTTTCGGTTGGTCTACAATTTTTTTCCTTCTTATTTCATTTACGCTCAATTAATTTTTTTTAAAAATAGGCTAATGGTGTATTTGAAAAGCATTGAATTTTTTATTTTCAATTGATAACTATATTAAATTTTTATTAAATATAAAAATTTCAGCGAAAAAAAGTGTTGGATATGATAAGTGAGCAGATAATTACTTATCACTTAATGTTGAAAATATTAAGTTGATCTTTTTTTCAAAAATATTATTTTGAAATAAACTATATCCTCATTTTATTTAAAATTAAAATATTCAAATGATTATCTTGAATTCAAAATAAATAATAGCATATTAATAAAATAAATAACTTGTAGCACATTGTTTTCTCTCGTTTGTTTGCTTTTGTAGCACTTTTTTTAACTCAAAATTTTCTTTTCTTTTTTATGTTTTTTTTTTTACAAGCTTCAATTTGTGAGATAATGGAGGATTAGTAGGCCTGAGTATCAATGATGGTGAAGAGGAGCCATGGAAAATAAATCTTTGTGAAGATTTGAATATTCATATGTACTGTAACACCCCACATCCAACCTGATCACGAAGCCTGAATCTGATATATAACATTCGTTGCTGGAGCAACTTAAATTAACCTTTACTTTAAATTCAATAAGTTTGCCAAACATTAACTAATTCAAATCAATATACTTATATTGATTAAAACCACTTTCAAGTCATTTAAAACAATTTAGAAATATTTTAAAATGGGTTCTAGGTGTTTGAGGGTGGTTGGGATCAAGTACGGGTCCTTAAGGATCAAAACAACTCAAAAATGGGAGGATCCCTGTCTAACCTAGTTGTATCGATACAAATGGGTAATTGCACTATTACAAGTACTTGTTATTGTATATTTTTGGCTACTAAATTATTTGTTCCGATACATCTGACTACTTATACCAAAACAAGTTTGCCATAACCCAACAATCACCCCAAAATTCACTTGTTTTGACCCCAAAACAATACCAAATCATTTTCAAAACTTCGAGGACTCAAAATACAAGTTCTAAACATCATTTATGCTTATTTAAACACATTCCAACACATTGATACTAACATGAATACAACATCCCCAACCTCAATCATCAAATTAGTTTGGCAAGTAACACAAACACTATAAAAGATCATGCATAAGATCCCATGTTCTGTTTTTGTGGAGTGATTCCATCTCCTCTTGCATAGCAAACATCCACTTTTCTGATTCGTCACAGCTAATTTCTCAGAATAATTAGACGGCTCTTGGTTTGCATCTATATCTTCGGCCGCATTTAAAGCATAAGCAACTAGATCAGCCTCGGCATACTTCTTTGGAGGTTTAATTTCTCTTCTAGTTCTGTTTTTGGCGATAGAGTATTATGGTGAAGAAGCAACTCTATTCTCAATTTTTGTATTGGCTTGAGGAGTCGACTCTGTATTAATCTGATGCTCCACTTGCTTTTGATTTTCTTTATTGGAAGAGTCTTTTAGAGATAAGTTAGGTAGCATAGCAGTTTCATAAAAAACATCTCTACTAATCACAACTTTTGTATTTTCAGGACACCGTAACTTATACTCTTTTACACTAGCTTTATAACCAAGAAAAACACATTTAATGGATCTCGGTTCCAATTTTCTATTATCAACATGAGCATATGTAGGACACCCAAAGATCTTTAAATTAGAATAATTAGCAAGATTACCAGACCATACCTCTTGTGGAGTCTTTTTCTCAATGGCAACGAATGGAGATTGGTTGATTAAAAAACATGTAATAGAGGCTGCTTCGGCCCAAAACGACTTTGGTAAGTTGGCATTTGACAACATACATCGAACTTTCTCCATGATCGTTTTGTTCATTCATTCTGCAACGCCGTTTTGCTGTGGAGTATGACGAACTGTCAAGTGTCTCACGATCCCTTCTGACTTGCATAGTTTATTAAACTTATCAGAACAAAACTCTAAGTCATTGTCTGTGCAGAGGTATTTTATTTATTTTCCCTTCTGTTTTTCAATCATAGTTTTCTAAGACTTAAATGCGGAAAACACATCGCTTTTCTACTTCAAGAAGAATGCCTAAACTTTTCTAGAAAAATCATCAATAAAAGTTAGCATATAATTAGCTCCACCTCTTGAAGGCACTCTTGATGGCCCTCACAGATCAGAATGAATATACTCCAACGTTCCCTTCGTGTTATGGATTCCTCTGGTGAATCGAACTCTCTTTTGCTTTCCAAAAACTTAGGACTCATAGAACTTCAGTTTGCAAATTCCTTGCCCATCAAGAAGTCCTCTTTTGCTCAATTCTGTCATACCATTCTCACTCATATGTTCTAGGCGCATATGCCAAAGTTTAGTAATATCATCATCTGGCAAGGAAGAGGAAGCGACAGCTGCATCACCAATAACAGTAGAACCCTGCAAAACATATAACTTGACAATCTTTCTCTGCCCTTTCATCACAACTAGGGAATCTTTGGAAATCTTCAAAATCCCACTTTCAGCTGTGTATTTGTACCCTTTTGAATCAAGAGCACTTAACGAAATTAAATTTCTTTTCAATTCTGGAACATGTCATATGTCACTAAGTATTCTGACAACTCCATCAAACATCTTAACTTTAATTGTTCCAACACCTACGATTTTACACGAAGTATTATTTCCCATCAAAACAACACCTTCAGACACTATTTCATAATTTGTAAACCAACCCCGGTTGGGACTCATGTGGAAGGTGCAACTCAAATCAAAGATCCACTAATTGCTCACTTTTAAATTGTTGATAGAAGCAACTAAAAGTTCCCCATCGCTGTAGTCTTCTACAACATCAACTTCACCGAAATTTTTTGGTTATTTTCCCTTTTGATTCGTAGCCTCCCTTTTGATATTATTTTGTAGCCTATAACGCTCAGATTTAGTATGCCCTTTCTTCTTGCAGAAGTTACAAGTTTTACCTCTGTTTGAAGACTTCGATCTACCCTTAGATTTACAGTGAGGATTCCGTTCCTGTGTCCTTCCACGATCATCATCAGCATTCTAATCTTATCTCCCACGAACAATGAAACCCTATCTTTGAGAGTCGATTTTAACCACAAGATGCTTCATCTTATCATACGAGGTCAAAGAATCATAAACCTCATCAACTATGAGAGACTCACGGCTACATAAAATCGTGCCTCTAAAGGTTGAATAAGACGGGGGCAACGAATAAAGTAGAATCAACCCTAGATTTTCCTTATCATACTAAACCTCCATGGCCTCCAAGTTTGAGAGAATTTCTTTAAACACTGTTAAGTGTTCGTGCACAGACGCATCTTCCTCCAAACGATGAGCATATAGACGTTGCTTCATATGCAACTTGCTGGTTAGAGTTTTTGACATATATATATTTGTTCTAGCCTCTTCCATAATGCAGCGGCGGTCTTCTCCTTCATCACATCCTGCAAAATTTCGTTAGACAAATGTAGATGTAATTGTGCTAACACCTTTCGATCCTTGCACTTTTTCTCTTCCTCCATCAATGTCAAAGGCATCTTATCTACCCCTAGTAGGGCTTCCTCTAAATCCATCTGTGTAAGAACTGCCTGCATCTTTATCTGCCACAACGTGAATCTGGTGTTGCGATCCAACAGCTGAATTTAAAACTTCAAAGACGTCATTACCGTGATCGAGATGAAAAATCCGAAAGCTCTGATACCAATTTATAAAAAATATAACATCGGTAATGGCAATATATCATAAAGAAAAGAGAAATAAAAATTAAAAAACACACAGATTTTACGTAGAAAACCTTTTCGGGAAAAAAACTCACGAGCAGAGGAAAAGAAAATTTACTATGTCGAATTTGAATTATTACAAGAGGAATAGAGTATGTCTATTTATAGGCTTGTAAAACCATATTTTAATAGGAGTGTAGTAAGATTGAAATACTTTATTCTAATCAATATCAAATAGATAGAGTTTAATAAGGTTTAAAAACCTTATTTAATATAAAATAAAAGAAGTGTAGTTCTATAAGGATTTTTCTTTTATTTTAGTTTACCATTGTATTTTATTTAAATAATGATTCGGTCACTTAATTCTAACATGTTAACATCACATCTAGTTGAATGTCATGTTAGCAATTAATTAATTTTTAAAATTATAATTTATACTTTTAAATATTTTTTTAAAATTTTAATAAATTTATACATTTTTTTATTTTTATATTTTAAAATTAATTAATTACTAACATGGCAACTCACGTGTATGCCACATTAGCAAATGTTAAATTTTCTATCTATTTTGAGATCATTTAACAAATAATGTAAATTTAAAGATTAAAAGAGACAAAATTAAAAAAAAAAGCTAAATAGTTTTTAAAAAATTTAAAAAACTAAATAAATATTACACCTATTATTATTTATTTCTGAACTGTCAATCAAACATTAATTTAATTATCAGAAAAATATATAAAATTACCGAATTAAATTCAATTTAAAAATAAATAAAATTCACCATTATTTTTAAATGAATCCACGTGAAAATATTCCTAATAATAATAATAAGAAGGACAAGACTTGGTGAATTAAAACAAATAGATAGTCCAAAGGATCACTTTTATGAGGTTATATAAATTTATTGTTATTGGGCCCTCCATTTCCTAGACGAGATACACAACACAAACTCTACACTAAAATAATCTATAAATCAAAGGCTAAATTAAGTACAAATATTGATCGTAAAAGTTCGATTTTCACCGTATTTATTGGAGTAGCCTGGTTTTAAAGAGGGTGAAATACGCGTCTTACAAAGTCAGTAAAAATAGCATTCAGTTGAATGTGTTTTTTTCTTTCTCTTTAAAATCGATTTATTCCAGTAAATGTGATAAAAGTCGACTTAATCATTAAATTAACTTTTAAAATTAATTTTTATATTTAATTTAGCCGAATTTTTATTAAAATATTTAAGGAAATATGCCTAATTAAATATTCTCTATATATTTAATTTTTGTGGGGTTTTGTTGATGTTACTATCATCGTCATACAGACAACAGAAATGCCCCTTACCCCTAATCTAGGGATTCTAATCTGTGTTGTATCTTATGTTTTCTTTCTTTGTCATCATTGCATCACCATGATGCAGATTATTATCATCCTCACACAACATCAAAATTTTACCCTGCTCTCGTAAGTATATATCAAAATTTTAAAAATATTAGAAATTTTAGTATAACATTTTGATATATATATTTTCAGAATACAGCAGATTTTCCCCACAAAGCACAGATGTCTTTACCCTTTTCTTTAAAAACAAAAGCCTTTACCCTCAATTTATGGGATCTTTTTAGCAATAACTTATGGGATTCTAATCTACCATTGTTGCAAGAGTGGAGTCAGAAAATTTTTTAAAGAAGTTCTTCGAAATAAAATTGTATTTTTTTATGATAATAAAAGTAAAATTTTATCATTTTAATAGTTTATATCTTTATAATTTTAAATGATAAAATTAATTTTTTCTCATTCTTAGAAGGACTAAAATATAATTTTATCATGTACTAATTTAAATTTTTTAAAATTATAAAAAAATTAAAGTGAAAATTTCTATTTTAGGGGTGAGGGCCCTTACCAACCCCCTGACCCCGCCCTTGCGTTGTTGTATCTTTCTCTTATATAACCTTTTTTTTTTTTTCTTTTGGCTTTGCCATATTATTGCATCATTATGATGTAGCCATTATTGTAATTAAAATAGACACATCCTATATGAATTTTAAAATCTCTGCTATAATAAAATTTTAAATTTAATTTAATTCACTTATTTATCGAGTCATATATCAATTGAAAAATTAATTTTAATTTTATAAAGTTGTATTATTACAACTATGTTTTTATTTTTATTTTTTATAAATTAATAAAAATATATATATAATGAATCTAAATTAGAATTTTAAATCTTCAACATTATCATTTTATCCAAAACATCATTTAAATTTTATATAAGCTTTTAATAAGTATATTTATTACGAAATTTTTATTCACGTCCTGATTATGTCATAATAATCTAGTATTTATAAAAAGTTTTATGTTAATTTGATAGTGTTGGGGATCAACCTGTATAAACAACCAGAAACAAGGAATATAGAAAATTGAGCACATAAATTTACGTAGAAAAACTCCTCTAATCAAGGTGATAAAAACCCATGGAAAAGGACACTTCACTAATGAGCAAACAAACAAAGAGTACAATATGGAGAAATTCAAAACAAACCCTAGCCCCGAATACAAAACTCTCTCTGGCTAAAATCATAAAATTCCCTTAAAACTCTCTTAAACTCTCTCTTGATTTCCTCTCTAATGTTATATTATTTTTCCCTATTTTAGGGTTGTTATGGCCCTTTAAATAAGTTGATATTAGAGTTCTAATATTACTTAAATGTCTCTGGAATAATTAGAGTTTAACTAGAAAAAGTAACCCTGCTAAGAGTCTAATACGTAGCTGCCTTAAGTTTGGAATTCATCGTGTTGTCTTGACGTCCCAGGCTCATCGTCATGACGTTGCATTTGCTATGTCTCTGTTTCAATGTTGCAGCGCCATTGCAACATCTCGTGATTCCTCGTCGCAATGTTGTCTCTGCTTTGACTAAAAATGCGAGATTCAATCCAGTAATCTCCACATTGACTCATATTTTAACATGCCTCCTTTGTCAAGTCCCATCATGGGCCTAGCTCGATCCTTACAAGATATTAACCAAGTCCAAATGGTGTTTGAACTTGGAAACTGGAAGACTCTTATTCAAAACGGTTGTACATTTCTTGCTAATATGACCAAGTTGTATATTCCACAATCGAGATGACTCCAACTTTGTAATAGATGAGAAAATTGCTGTTGCACCAGTCACCGTTGAATCTTGCAAAATATATAAAATTGCCAATTTTCTAACCTTTCATCAAAAGAGAGTTCCACGAGATACCTTAATGTCGCTTGACTCAATGATGATTCTACAATTGTTCGAGTCTAACATACCCAAGGAGATGAGGTTTTTCTTTAAATCAGGCACATGCGTGACACATGAAAGTGTCCTGATAATCTTGTTATGCATCTTGATATCAACGGTACAAATACCGATTATCTTACAAGGTGAATTATTCCCCATAAGTACAACTCCACCTTCAATTGGACTATATATGGAGAACCAGTCCTTGTTGGGACACATATGCTAAGAACACCCTGAATCCTGGATCCACTTGGACGTAAGCTTAGACCTTTCGGTCGTAAAAACCAGCAACCAATCATCACTCTTGTCCTCGGCCACACTAGCATTGACTACCTCAACCTTCTACTTACCTGATGTCCACGAAACTAACTAATAAATGGGCTAAGGCAAGTGCACCTATCAATTAATAGTATAGCTATGGTGAACACAAATAGTGTTCCCTCGAGGACTACTATTACTAGTAATTATCGTCTTTCTATTATTTAACCTAATAATTCAAAGGATTAATTAAAACTAAAAATTAACTGGCTAAATTAACTACTAATACGTTAAAGAAACAAAATACGTTAAAGAACCAAAACACAAAAATAATCAAATATCAACTGATTAACAAAATAATACCCAGGGAAGAATCCGCCTTGAATTCATCTAAAATTCTCAATCCAATTTATGCAATTTATTTCCTTAGTTTCATTGATCTGTAGAAATCCTTAACTTATGCTAATATCTCTTTCAAAATAAAAGCAACTAACTCTAAGTTGATTAATTGAAATTTCTTTCTAATTAAAACCTTTATTATCGTATTAATTTGTTCTATGAATTTCCCTATTAGGTTTTACTTTAATTCGGCAGATTTATGTCCTCCTATTTCTAGGATTGCATGCAACTCCATTCGACTACGCAAGATCTAATCATAACCAGGGTCTATTCAACCTCAAACTCATGCATATCAAACATGGATTAAAACCATATAAATGATAACCCAAGAACAATTCAAAATTCATAGTTAAAAAAACTAAGATTTTATTACATAAGATTGGAAATCAAATAATATAATCCATCCTAGGGCTCACCTTTCCTAAGTATTTAGAAAACCAGTTCATCCTCGTTAGAAGAAACACAAAAATATAGTATAACTAAAAGAATAAAAAAAAAAAAACTCATGATAACTTCTAAAGAAATAAACTAGGAATCTTTAATCTTGGTGGATAATTACTTTAGAATCAAATTCCAGGTGTTCTTTTAGGTAATTTTCGTGTTAAAACCATATGATTGTGTGTTTGCCTTTTTATTTCCTTATATATGCCTTCTTAAAATGCCAAAAGCCTAAAAATTTGAAATCCCCACTAGTGCCGTACATGGGCACAGGGAGTTACACACCTTGGCCACATGCCCATGTGGCTCACACGGTCGTGTGGAATACTATTGACCGTGTATAGCTTCCAAACTGTTCCAATATTTCAATTTTCACTCGTTTTTTCACTCTTATTGCTCCCAAGTGCCCTATAAAGCTTCAAAATATCAATTTAAAGGATTAAAAGTATATAGTTCATTATTAATACTACTTTTTTTTAGGAAAAACGACAATAAGAGTCGGATCAGAATTTATTCAATTAGCATAACATATTACAGCATTATAGATTTTTGCAGGATAATCCAGATAAAAAAACCAGTAACAAGCATCCGCATACATTTTTTTTACAAATAAAATCAGCCACAGTGTTGCAATGTCGACTAGTCTAGACACAAGTAGCAGACCGAAAATTAACAAAGGCCTTGAGACTATCCTTAATCCTTTCACCAATTATTGTCAAGTCCCTATTCTGGCCATTTATTTTGTTAACCAACCCTGCACAATCCGACTCAAACAACACATCACCTTTAATATTGAGTCGACATGCAACCTTAATGCTTTCATCAAAAGCATGCCATTCAGCCTCCTCAATCGACAGCTGCACATCTTTAAAGCCTCCACCACCGCTTAAAACAAACCATCCTCATCCCTTATAATTACCCCATACCCTGTTCTGTTATTTTCAATAGAAGCATCAAAGTTAATTTTAATGCAGTTTTTTGGAGGTTTAACCCATTTTCTTCTTTTGAGCTGGGTAGATAACATATGCATCTTTAAGCGATTATGGATATGAAACTCTTTGCTGAGCATGCTGGCCTTACTCTAGACATATTTCGGTTCTTATTCCTTGCCATTGAAAACACGGTTGTTTCTATTGTTCCAGTAGTTCCACAAAATAGTCATAAAGTCTGCCATGGTTTTTTTATCAAGCACCCTCATCATATCTTCAAGCCAATCAATATATCTATCGTACTCCTTGGAAATAACACTATTATCCAATCCTCATAGAATTAAGGTGACCCTCGAGCTCGGACAATCTTTAAGAGCGTGAACAAGGGTTTCATAACCAGCTCCACACCTTGGAAAATTATAACCAAAGCCATGGTGAATAGAAGCAAGTTTGACGTTAGTAGGAAGAATTTCATTACCCACTCTCAAAGTGAAAACAAGAATCTTAGGGAGGGTGTCAAGTTTCCAAACCCCTTTCCAAAAGAACTTGTGAGAGCCGAACCAATTTGCTTCAAAAGAAGCCAGGAGTAAGCAAGCTTTGAAGTGTAATTTCCTAATGAATTGTGAAACCACACCATTCTGTCTCTATGATTCTCATCCTCGATTGGTAAGTTACAAATTTTCTCTCCAAGATCTCGGCCATAGAGTTCCCAAACTCTACACGTATTCTATCGTCTATTATCCCTATGCTAAAGATCTCTAACACTGTTTTCATTAAGATTTATCATATGTGGCTTGATAGCTTCCCCATTTAAGCCCCTCAACCCCCAATTATCAGAATGGATGATAAACTGCAAAAGTAACATATTTTAGGCCCACATTTAGTATGCTTTTGGCTGATTTAGCCCTTGATTTATGTAAAAAGGTGCTTTTAATCTTTTCTTTTCATGTTTATACTCAGGAAAGCACCCGAGGACGAAAAAAACGAGAAACAGACTTAAAACGGGCCAATTTGGGCCAAAAAAGAAATTGACACGGCCTGGACTTCAAGCCACGTGATCGTGCCTCGTCAATTTACTTCATACGGCCTAAACCACTATTCATACGGGCGTGTCCCAATCGACAAAATCAAGACACGGCGTGAAAATGATTTACACGGGCGTGTACCATGACCGTGCCCCTACCGCGGGAGAGAGCAATTTCACTCGGATTTGGATACTTTGAGGCAAAGAAACATATTCCAAGCCTATTCAAACACCAAGTAGGAGGTATACTTGAATTGGGACACTTAGAGGCCAAGTAAAGCACTCCAAAAGTTTATATAAACACCCAAAGAGTCGAGCCAGAAGGCCAGCTTTATGGGAATTACTCGAAGATAGCCAGTTGATCCATCTCAACGAGTCGAAATTCTACTCAAGACGGTGGATTTCTCCTTCAATTCCTCTAGGGGGTTTTAGGAATTTCTTATGTTTTGTTTTATCTTTTCTCTTGAGATATTTTTTTTATTCATTATGAACTAAACCCTTAGTTTGTTATTATTTTCTGAAACCTAGATGAATCTTGTTATTATTCTTAATTATATGATAAATACTTAGTTTGTTCTTAATTATGCATGCTTAATCCAAATAGATGTAGCATAATTGGAGGAGTTGATCGACGCCTAGAGAGTAGATCTAGCATAATTAAGTGGAGTTGATCGCATGCCTAGAGATAGGGTGATGAGATTTTGCCGGATTAGGGTGAAACATAATATGGGAGTCCATAGATCGATTTACTGCTATTCTAGAGGGTTATTATAAGAGAACGAGAGTTCCACTAATTAATCTAAGGTTAGACGTTATTCGCCTCGAGAGAGGGTTTAATATACGTTAGGGAGTTCTACGGATCAAACTAAGTGAATAAATCGTATGTTTCAGTATTAAATAACAAGTGAAGTCTAGGTGGATTCTTCTTGAGGGTATCGTCGTGATCAACTGAGTTTCACTTCAAGTTATTTTCCAATTCATTCTTTCTGTCTTTGTATCTTTAGTTTAGTATTCGTAATTCAGAATAAAACAACTTCATTCATTTTAGGCTAAATAATAAAAAAAAAAATTAGTATTAGTACTTTTAGTTCTTTTGGGTTCAACAATCCGGTCTTGTCTAAGCTATACTACTGTTTGATAGGTACACTTGTCTTTAATTATTGTCAGAGTTAGTTTCTATGTTCGATATTTCTCTTTATAAATTTTAAAACTCAAAAAACAATGATCAATGGATAATAATGCGGTCACCACATTCGACTTGCCATCCAAAGCCACTCTTGAGGACACTAGCTGCAGCAGCAATACTTCTTCAAGTAAACGAAATTCTGTTGACTTTTTTAAAGTTGAAGATATTTCCATCCGAAAAATACTTGGAGCTAAGCATTTGATAACAAAGCGTATCTTTGTTGTTAATAAGCCTCTAGACTTGTCTTCCGATAAGCGCCAAATTAAATAGATGAAGGTCTCTAAAACCGAGCCCTCCCATACCCTTTGGATAACACAAATTTCTTCCAAGAGAGCATAGTCCAAAATCTACCTCGATCTTTGTCGGACCACCAAAATCTACTGATTTTTATTTGTATTTCTTCAATAACACTTTTAGGGGAAAGGAACATCGACATTGCATATGTTGGTAAAGATTGAAGAATTGCCTTAATGAAAATTTCTTTGCCTCCAAAGGATAACATTCTCTTTGTCCAGCTATTTATTCTACAAAATAAGCTATGGTTAATATCCTAAAATGCCAATGATTTTTTCTTACTAATAAGAATGGGGAGGCCAAGATAGTTGTCCAATTTCTCCACCACTTCCATTCTTAACAAGTCAACAATACTCTGCCTTTGAGCATTTGAAGTATTTTGACTAAAGAGAACCATGGGTTTATTAAAATTAATCTCTTTTCCTAAAACATTAGTAAAATCCTTTAAAATATTAAGTAAAAAACATTACAGCTTTCACAAAAATAAGGGCATCATCAGCAAAGAAAAGGTGATTAATTCTAGGGCAATTGATACTAGCCCTAATACCCCATAAAATATTGTTATTCTGTGCCTGAAGAAGCATACTCGAAAGTGCCTCCATACAAAATAAGAACAAGAGGATGGGGTCTCCTTGACGAAGCCCCCTTTCGGGAATAATAACCTCTAACAACAAATTGTTACACTTAACAATATAACGAACGGTTCGAACACAAATCATAAATTTGTTTACCCAATTATTACCGAAGCCCATCTTCAACATTACCGCTTCCAAAAATCCCATTCCACTCGGTCGTAAGCTTTGCTCATGTTAAGCTTAACAACGAGGCCTTTGTTGGGACTATTTTTGAAACTTTGCAGGTAAAGAAGTAATTCGTGAGCTATTAGAATATTATCATGAATATCCTTCCAGGGACAAATGCGCTCTGATTAGGACTTATACAATTTGGGAGGACAACTTTTAGTCGATTGGCCAGCACTTTGGAGATAATCTTGTAGATGAACCTGCATAAGCTAATAGGGCAGTAGTTAGTAATATAATTAGGGTCAAGAATTTTAGGGATAATAATTATCATGGTTTCATTTAATGACGAAACATCTTTATTCCTATGCAAAATATCAAGACAAAACAGAATAGTATCCCTTCCAATAGTTTCCCAGTTGAACTTAAAAAAATTCTCCGATAGACCATCAACTCTAGGAGCCTTCCTATGATCCATTTGTTTGATTGCTTGGAGGATCTCGCTCTCTGTATAGTCAAGCTCAATCCACTCATTAGATTCTTTAGTAACACATTCCCTAATATAATTCAAAGCATGAAAACCATCAGCATAGTTTTTGGACCAAAACAGATTACAAAAATAGTCTCTAACAATATTGCAAATATTTCTATTATCCGTCATCTAGTTGCCATTGGAATCTTTCAGCCTTTTAATGTTGTTTTTCTTCATCCGACTAGTAGCTCTCTCATGGAAGTAACGTGTATTTTTGTCACCTTCCTTTAACCAAAGTGAGCGGGATCTTTGAGACCCGTATTTTTCTTCCTTAGCATGAACATGATTGAGCCTTCTACGGGTTTCTTTCAAATCGGCGTGCTGTTAATACCTTAAGGCGAGTCGATGATTCTATCAATCCTATGCTCCAAATGTCGAACTTCATTCTTCATCTTATTATACTTATTACGTTGCCAAGGACCTAATGTTCTACACATATTGTCCAGCTTATCCACAAAGTTACTGACATTGTATTGCCACAGACCTTTAATAATGTTCTTAGCATCCTTATTAGTAGCCCAACACTCATCATATTTAAAACTAAGCCTTGGATCTTTATTATGCAAATTAGGCTTGTGACCCCAAGTATCCAAGATTATAACATATGGTCAGAATTGGTTAGGCGCACCACATACGTAGCCATAATGGGAAAATTCTCAACAACAGGCACCGAAGTAAAGAATCTATCCATCCTTTCCTTAATCATGTTACTCTCATCCCTATTGTTAACCCAGGTAAACTAACCTTTATCCAGCTTGATATCAACGAGAGCCAACTCTTCCACAAGATCCTTAAACTCATTTATTTATGATCTAGCCTTCTTGTGCCCACCCTCTTTCTCAGCATCATTCAAGATAGCATTAAAGTCTCCATCAACAATCCAGTTTTCACCAATCGACACCCTAATCTTTCTTAACATTTCCCAAGCATTATTTCAAAAACTCGAATTCGTATCTCCATAAAAACCAGTGAATCGTACACTTTTTTATTGTTATATCGAATCAGGGCATCAATATGGAACTTAGTACCCGATTCCTGCATATTCAGTCTAATTCTTTATTCTTCCTTAATAACTTCAGATACATTTAGTCCAATATTCCCACTTACACTACTACTCGTTGTTTCAATAATTTCAATCCCATTTCTCTTGTTTCCCGCTCCTGATTAGCTATTTCTGTAGTAGCTCTTAACCAATCTCCATATTGATAACTGGTTGTGCTGGAGGTGCTTTGGTTGACTACATTTTCACAAATTTATGTTGAATGGTTTATAAGGCCACAATTAAAACAAAAATTAGGCAGTCTCTCATATTTTATGGCACAAACGGAAGTGACACCCTCCCTATTCACGAATTGAACCACCCTATGTAGAGGTTTAGAAATGTCAATTATAACCCTAAGACGGATATATTTTGTCCATCCACCATCACTATCACGCCAGTTTATGGCAGTAACTTTCCCGATAGCACCACCCACAATCATTGCTACGTTTCTATCTATATATTCAAATGGTATATTGAAAATTCTTATCCAAATGGGAGAAAAATTGAAAGCATGGGAATTTATCTCCTTATCTTTGACAAAAGACAACATAGCAAAGAGACACTTATCAAATAGCCAGGGAGATAGAATCAAGATTCTTTTCATATCCTCCATATTTCTAAACTTAACCAAGATGACTTCTTTTTCCATCGCCACAAAATTAACTTCTTCTTTCGTATACCAAATAGACTTAAAGACCTATACATAGCGTCACAATTGATCTTTGCAGTAGACCATAATTTTCCTATAGCCCAAGCCTCAAAACCCTGGGTATTATTGGATTCCAAGTTTGTACTAACAATTTTTAGTGTTTCTTTCTCCGAGAAGTTTAATCTCTCTAACAAACTGTTAAGATCCTCCTCCATCTTGGAACTCAAAGAAAAACCCAAGATAAAGATAGAAGCACAGGCCTACAACTACTGATAAACCTCCAACCAAGATTTGAAAGAAAACACAAACAAATCCAACAAACTCTTCCATCCAAAAAGACGACTCTTCAAAGAAAACCTGACAACAAAAGAGAGGAAAAATACAAGGGAAAAGTATAATAATAGAGCCAAACCCTAAACTAATGCTTATCAACTACAAGGATAAAAACCCTATCTAATCTAATACCTAATGTCAAAGAAGAAATGATTTACCAAAAGATAATAATACCAGTATTCAATTGTTGCCTTAGAAAAATCAAAAAATTAATTCATAAATGACCTCCATGTAAAAGACGACAAGAAACCATGCATTTTAACGTAAAAAGAAAACAAAAAACAAAGACACGTATTAAAAAAATAAAAAAATTATGATAGGGTAACAGAACTTATCAAGAAACTCTAATCTGTCCACAACTCAAACCTAGAAGCAGCCAAGATAGTGCATAGTTATACGCTATCGACACAAATGCGCAATCTCAATTCGCCCTCTTCCCAACCAACAAGAACTAACTCACACCACTTATAGTAATCAAATATCGCAGGAACCACATGCAACCATCCAATTATTCTACTAAGGGGATAAGGATGGACTACAAACGAAAATAAGAACCAAAAGCTTCGTAATCTTTATGTAAAGCTTTTTTACTAGAAAAGAAAAAGGTTCACCATCAACAAACCCAGTTCTGATTTTTCAACTTCCCTAAATTTCTTCATTGAAGTCAATAAGGAATCGACTTTACAATTAATACTACTTAATCACCAAAAATGCACTAAGAATGAGGCTAAAACATATTACTTTTACATTTATCAAATATCTCCACATTTAAGAATTTGCTTGCCCACAAGCATATTTCTCAATTCACATGCAAATTAACTCTCCTTCACCCATCATATTCAATGATCATGTCTTAGGATAATCTATAGATAATCATGCATTCGAATTTAAACTAAAATGACAATAAAGAGCACAAGCAATCCACGTTGAAAATGAATTCCTCACCCCCAACTTGATTCAACGTCTTCTTCACCACTTTGGTCCCACACATCTGTTTTTCTACCTAAAACTTCATGTATGGATCACTGAATTCGTTTAAATGTAGCCTCCCAAACTCGACCTAGATGTTACAACCGAATTCTAAAGGTTACATTAGCCACCAGAATGATCTAGTAAAACTATCGGAGTTTATAAAACGATCTTTTTAAAACATTTGCTTATTTTAGTAGAAAAACTTAGTGAGTTTCCAAAAAGTACAATTTCTTTCAAAAATCGGTTGATATTAATGATTACTTTGCAAGAGTTGATTATGAGTTTTGTATGTTTTCAAATCTCATTTACATAATAATGCAGCGGAAAAATGATAACTAACATAGCTTTAATTAAAACCAGATTTCATGCAAAATTAAATCAAGGTCCATGTTTTTCAACAACCTAAAATATTCGGCTAGTTGCACTCATGCGGTTTAAACTGCTTTAACGCATAGACAACTACTTTTCCTTCTTGCATCAATACACATCCAAGACTAGTGCAAGATGCATCGCTATACACCACATACTATTTTCTCGACTTAGGTTGAATCAACACGAGAGCTTGAGTCAACACTGTAAAAGATTAATCGGACCTAAAGATTAACATCAGACATTAATATTATGGAAATATGAATTTAATCATTGAAACAGAAACACTTACCTATTTTTGGCAAATGTAATGGATGCTATTTGATGATAACTCTAAAATCGTTAAGAAAATGAAGGATTGAGGATCAATTTGATACAGGAAAGAAAAATAGTTAACAACAATAGGATGAAAATATGGTGTAACGAAGAAAAAGAGAAGAAGAAGAAAAGAAATAGAAAGGGAGAGAAAAAATTCTATTAGGAATTGGAAATGAGGCAATGTGAAAACCTAATTAGGAAAAGGAAAATGTGATTCAATAGCTAGTGTTAGTAAACCCTAGGGGCGACAACGGTAAATTTACCGAAGCCTTGCCAAATTGGAAAAAAACAAATAGGAGAAATGAAGCTTAAACCTAGGACTTTTAGGATAGGGGACTAAACACTTAAACATTTAGCCTAAGTCATTTCTTATTTAATCATTTTTACTAACCCTATTTATTTCAAGGTGTGACATTAAATGCATTGCCGGTATGTTTCTTGCTTCAATTACACACACCACCAGCTTCAATTTTTTTTATAGGTTTTGTTTCAGGGATCAATCGGAAGATAATCCAAAATTGCTATTACTCCCCCAATACAATTCTTATCAACATTGTTTCCGTCATTGATACAAGCAAAGAATACCCAAGAATGAACAATGCCACCATTTTATTATATCTTTCTAATAATTGTCAATTCCCCTTCATTCATTTCTAGGAGAAGGAAAGAAACAGAAAGAGATAAATCCTCCCAAACATTAATATTCAAATCTAACTCAAAACTGTTCAATTTTTTATTTTATTATTTATGAAAAATCAGGGCTGTTAGGATCAACCCGATTAAGCAACAAGTAAAAAAATAGCGAAATAAATTGTGAAATTGAACACACAAATTTAACGTGAAAAAACCCCTCCAAAGAAGATAAAAAACCACGGGCAAAGATAATTTTACTACAATGGAAAAAGAACAAAGAGTACAAAAGATGGAGATAAAAACTAAACCCCGAAAACTCAAAAATAAAGAACCCTCAAAATGTAAACATAAAATTCTCTAAATTCATAGGTCAAATAATAATAAAATAATTTAAACTAATCAGTGTTTGATTGAAATAGATAAACAGAGTTTAACTAGAAGATTATTTCTCAAATTTGACTGAAATAGGAGTTATACTTGACAAATCTCCACCTTGACTCATATTTCTACAACGCCATCTTTGCCAAAACTCGCCATGAGCCTATCTTAAACCATGCAGGGAATTAACTGAGTCGAATTTGTGCTTAGAAACTGGAAGACTTCTAGCCTTCGACTGTACACTGCCAAATCAAAATAACCCGGGTTTGATTTTCACGAACACAATGCCCAAACTTTTCAAAATCTGCATCCAAAATAGAACCTCTCTTCAACGAAACGGTCATACATTTTTTCCTCCTATGACCAAGTTGCCTCCGTTCCAAACGAGTTGACTTCGACTCTATAACGGACGAGGAACGTTTGATTTCACCGGTCACTGTAGAACCTTCCAGAATATAAAGACTGCCAGTTCTTTTACCTTTAACAAAACGAGAGCTCCACGAGATACTTTAATGCCGCTCGACTCGATGTTGATTCTGCATCCTTTCAAATCTAAAATACTCAAGGAGATGAGATTCTTTCGTAAATCAGGTACATACCTGACATCTGAGAGTGGCCTAATCATCCCATTGTGTATCCTAATTTTAACAGTACTAATACCAATTACCTTACTTGATGAATCGTTTCCCATACACTCTACTCCATATTTAACCGAACTGTATGTGGAGAACCATTCTTTATTGGGACACATGTGAAAAGAACATCCTGTATCTAGGATCCACTCGGACGTGAGCTTAGAGTTATCGTTTGTTGACACTAATAAGAAATCATCACCGCTTTCATCGGTCAAATTAGCACTAGCTACATCTTCCTCGTTACTCTCAGTAGCTCTTTTCTTTCGCAATTTATAACAATCTGCTTTGACGTGACCTAACTTTTTACAATAACGACACCTTTTGTCTCGTTTCTTTGATGCTATCAAAAAGGAAGCTTGCCTATCTGCCTTGCTATTCAAATGAAGCTCATTGTCGAGTTTGTCTCTACTCAACAAATGACCCTTCACATATTTGAACGAGAGTTTGTCTCTGCCATAAATCAAGGTCTCCCTGAAAGACTTGTATGAAAGGGGTAAAGAGCACAATAATAGCATAGTTTGATCTTCATCATCAATATGAACATCAACATTCTTTAAATCATTTAAAAGAGTAATGAATTGGCTGAAGTGATCTCTAAGAAGCTCACCTTCGTTCATACGAAACGTAAATAGACGTTGTTTCAACACTAAACGGTTAGCTAGAGATTTAGTTGCATAAAGAGTTTCTAACCTTTTCCACAAGGCAGATGAGGTCTTTTCCATCAATACCTCCTACAATACCGTATTTGCGAGGCACAACTGGATTGCAGACAAAGCCTTTTCATCAAACTCTTCCCATTCTGTTTTATTTAGATTCTCAAGCTTTTTCCCGGTAACAACCTTTTTCAAATCAGATTGAACTAGAATTGCCATCATCCTAACTTGCCACAGATTGAAATTTTTCTCACCATCGAACTTCTCAATTTCAAACCTTGTTGCTACCATATCTGAATGAGCTGATCTATGAAAATTGAACTAGCTCTGATACCACTTGTTAGGATCGATCCGATTAAATAACAAGTAAAAAAAATAGCAAAATAAATTGAGAAATTAAACACACAAATTTAACATGGAAAAATCCCTCCAAAGAGGATAAAAAATCACGGGCAAAGATAATTTTACTATAATGGTAAAAGAATGAAGAGTACAAAAGATGAAGATAAAAACTAAACCTCGAAAACCCAAAAATAAAGAACCCTCAAAACGTAAACACAAAATTCTCTAAATTCATAGGTCAAATAATAATAAAATAATCTAAACTAATTAGTGTTTGATTGAAACAAATAAACAGAGTTTAACCAAAAGATTATTTCTCAAATTTGATTGAAATAAGAATCATACTTAACAAGGGCAATGCCCAGTAGCATCCCCTTAATTAATCTTATAATAATTAAGCATTAGGAGGTTTGAAAAATAACAAATCTAGAAAGCTACATTGGTTGATGGAGAAGAAAACAAAACACAGATTCAAAAACAATAAATAAATAGTGGACGCAGGCAAACATAATAAATTATATTGATAAATTAAAAATTGATTAAATATGGGAAATTTATATATTCTACAATTTCACAACTTCTTTCTTCTTATTCTTCCTCTTTGTCGTTGTGCTTTTCTCTTATATTTTTTTAAGCTATTGCTTCTTTTTAAATAGGAGAAAAGGATTTTAGGGCAAAATTTTGTATTCTATTTTTATAAAAAAATTAAAAATCTATTCTCATTTCAATTGGACATCCAAGTTGATATTTTAAACCCATTTAGACTGACACATAGGACTGTCGTTAGGGAGGTAACGGAGATTAACGACAGAGTGACCACTTCATAACAAAACGATAACGTAAATGACTAAAATTTAATTTGAGGTAAAAAAGTGACTATTTTTGTAGTTTACTCTATATATTAATATAGACAACATTGTAGATCAATATGATAAAAATATCGGATTAAAAATTTACATGTATAACAAATACAAATATCTTAATAAATTTTACTATTAAATTATTAAAATATTAATCATATAAAATATTACGGAAAAATGTAAAATCACTTCAAATTAACATCACTATAAATAGATCCTCCATTTTTCAAGTATGTATAATATAAAGAAAAGTGAAAAAAATGCAAAACTCATTATATTATTTATTATTAAAATTAGTTTTTTTAACTTTTATCAATAAAGTTAATGTTATTAAATTAAGTAATATATCACTTTATATATATATATATATATATTTATTTTATTTATTTTATTACTATACTCTATAAGACCCATGTCATACCTTAAAGTCGTTTATAGAGTCTAAAAATTTCACACTAATTTTTCATATTATAAATTAATTAATTATTTTAAAATATTTTTTGATGTGGGTGATGTAATATCTAATATAGGTAAAAGTTGTAAATCAATTAGACCTATTTATGGACCAGGTCATTTGGTCGACTCGAATGTTCGCTCGAAAAGTGAGAGGGTTTGAGTAAAAATATAAGCCCGAAAAATGGGCTTGGACAAAAAAACAATGTCCGTTTTAAAAACGGGCCAGGCCTTAGGTAAGACATTTTTGGCCCAAGCCCAACTCGGCCTGAATTCACTAAATGACAAAAAAACTAATTTTTTTGTTATTTTAATGATATTTTCTTGTTGTTTTCACCCTAATTTGCTACCATTTCACTATTATGTTGTTACTATTTTGGATATTGTATAATACTTATTTTATTGTTAATTTTGTTATTATTTTAGAGACATTTTCTTATTAAGTTGCATCTATCTTAGTATTATTTAAGTATACATATTTTTAAAATTTATTTTAATTTGTTCGAAATATTTAATTTAATATTTTTAGTTTTTTATGTATTATATATATTTAAAAATTATGTAAAAATATAATATAAAAATTAACATAGGCGGGTGAGACGGACCAATTTTAATATTTTTATTCAGGTCGAATTTGAGTAAAATTTTAAACCTATTTTCGGGCTAAACTAGATCTAAACTTAACAAATAGACCTAAAATTTTACTTTAACTCAGCCTGATTCGACCTATGATCACCTCTAGAATCTACCCTAATATCTTGTTTGATGGGCATTGGCAAGCCGAGACCACAACTGAAAGAAGGATGAAGGGTCCCTTTTAAAAGGATCCCTTGAGACAAGGTAAGCTATACAGCCTTGCTCTGCACTGTTCTGCTCATCCTTTGTTAGGTCGTCGAATTACCTCAACCTTTCTTTTTTTTTTTTTTTTTTTTTTTGGGGGTTTCTGCATGACTTCCATGTGTCGCCACCCACCACTCATGGTTTCTATGATATGTTTAATTTTGTGGTGTTCCATTTACCTTTACGACAATAAAACATCTATGATTCTGTTGTCTTTCTACGCCCTCTTTTTCTTTTGATTTTGTTTTCTGAGTTTTAGTTTTAAGGTTTAAAAATTAATAAAATATTAAAATATTTTTTAATTGATATTATATTCTTATGAACAAATTTTAAATTAAATTTTAAATTATTTTTCAAATAGGGCTCGAGTTGTAAAAATATATATCCAAGCTTAACTCAAGTCAAGTGAGCCTTTCAGGCTAGACAAATTACCTGACCTATGTACAGGTCTATCATCAACTCAATCGAAATTTTTTAAAAATCATTTTAAGAAAATATAAATATTAATTTTTTATGTTTGATATTTTTATATAAAATTTTTAAATAAAGAAAAATAAAGTAAAATTCTAATGATGAAACCTAAAATTAATAAATTTATTGATTAGCTATCTTCCATAATTATATTTTTATACAAAATTTTGCTCTTTTACTTTCATTACGAGTGTGACATGGTCTAGTTTTAGCTAATTAATGTGAGATAATATTCTATTATATCTATATTAATAATAAAGTGTGTGGTTAAATTTGATGTCACCGTCAAATAACCAATACAATGAAAAATAATAATAACATCAATAAATTTTGAATTAATAAATAGTAATAAAGGTCGTTGATTACATCGCTAAGGAGGTTGGGGTGAAACTGATCATTTTATCGTCTTTGTTGATCTTCTGTCATACATGAGAAGTTTGTTGGAAGAGGACATTCAACACGCATACACACAGTGACTAATGGAGCCTAATTTTTTGGAACTTTAGTCTAGTACTAAATTTTATTTCTACCAAAAAATTAGACTTTCTAATAACTTCTCACCTTTTAAATAATAATTATCCATGTCTCTTTAAAAAACGATACTTAAACATGTACCTAATTACAACACTCCACTTTTCTTTTAAATAATTATATAGTTGAACTTTTTTAATATTAAAATGGGTAATTATTTTATACATAAGTATTAGAAAATTTTAACACTACAAGTAGAGGTGAGATATTACTGCATGTCCTCTTTATTTTTATTTTTTAAATTAAATACAATTTAAGGAGTCATACTAAAATTTCAATCTATTTGTGAAATTAAAATTTTAACCTTTGTTTTATATTGTAACATAATTAGTACAAGAAACATAAATCTTTGTATTTATTTAATTTTAAAAATCAGGTATAATATTCTTTTTATTAGTTTAGGTTTTGAATTTTAAATTTATCTTGATAAAATGAGATTTATTTTAAGGAAATGATTATATGAAATAGAGACCCATGTCATACATCATCTTGTATCCCTTATCAATTATTTAATGTCATGTCATCATTTTTTTCATGTCATTGACACCTCATTTTGATAATTTTTTTAATTTGAACCTTGAATCTTGGACATTGGACCTTAAACTCTAAACTTTGAACCCTAAACCTTGGACCCTGAATTGTAGATTTATGGTCCAAGGTCTAAGATCCAAGGTCCAGGGTTAAGGGTTCATGGTCTAAGGTCTAAGGTTCAGGGTCAAAGGTTCAATGTCCAGGGTCCAGGGTTAAAAAAAGTATCAAAATGATGTGTCAATGACATGAAAAAAAATACTGAAATGGCATTAAATAATTGGTAAGAGATACTTATCCATTTGTAGATGGAGCTTCAATAGCAACTAGGTCTAGAGGGAAGTTATGAGCATTACGTTCATGCATAACTTCCATACCAAGGTTAGCACGGTTAATAATATCAGCCCAGGTATTAATTACACGACCTTGACTGTCAATTACGGATTGGTTAAAATTGAAACCGTTTAGGTTGAAAGTCATAGTGCTAATACCTAAAGTGGTGAATCAGATACCTACTATAGGCCAAGCAACTAAGAAGAAATGTAAAGAACGAGAATTGTTGAAACTAGCATATTGGAAGATCAATCGGCCAAAATAATCACGAGCAGCTATGATATTATAAGTTTCTTCCTCTTGACCGAATCTGTAACCTTCATTAGCAGATTCATTTTCTGTGGTTTCCCTGATCAAACTAGAGGTTACCAAAGAAGATGATGTGATGTCTCTGTTTCATATAATTATTTCCCTTTATTTTATGGCTTTTGATATTATATGATAAAGTTATTTTTTACATGTTTTATAAAAAAATATTTTTATAATAAATCTTGCATTTTTCAGAAAAATAAATTTTTATATAAAAAAATTAAAGTTATTTTTATTATTTTAAATATAAAAAATTGTAATTGAAGATATTCAAATTGGTTTTGGTTTCTCTATCAACCCTAAATTGAGGCATGCTTTTCATGTTATAGAAGCATGAAAGAAAGACCACCTCACATGCTGCTATCAAACTGGCAAAGAAGAGACCATGAGGGCGAGGTAACCCAAGATTTAATGGATCTGTCATTAAGAGGGAGCATTGGTTATGGGGAAAAAGACTATTATTTAAAGCCAAAAGGAAGAAAAGAAATAAAATGGAGGGATCCCCAAAGAGAAGAGGGTAGTTGTGCTCATTTAAAAGACGGTTCCTAACGTCGTTAATGCCGATAACTAGTCAACATCTGCCTACATATCTTACATTTATTGCTCTCTCTTTTGATGCCAAAGCAAATTAACTATCTCTAAAAACCAATTGAATCAAGCCTGCCTGCTATTTATTGCTGCACACTATTCTTCTTGCTCAAGTTTTCCATTTCTTTTATGTTCCATGTTCTTTTTTTTTATCTACGACCACGACCCATGTCAATTAATGCCAAAATTTTCTCTTGTCTTTATTAAAAAATGTTCCCAAAGAGAATGGAAAGAAGTTTTAGTCAAGCATCCAACCATGTATGTTTGCTTAAGAAATAAGAGAATTCGTTTATAATGCATAATGAAATGACTAAAAAACTGTACCAACAATCAACCCAGCTCGTTGTCATTTTCATGGGTAGCTCTAGGAGCAATAAGAAAGGTAGAGAATCATAAAATTAAAGAGAGAAAAATATGACTTTCTAAATGTGAATGGAAGCCATGTATTATATAAGTTAATCTTTACTAGTCAATCCGCTTATTGAAAACAGAAGGTGTATTTATTCGAAATAAGCATGCTTGACTTTTTTGTCCCAGGTTTTTTTCCATTTTTTGAAAGATTATAGGTTTAGTAATAGCTTCACCATATCACACTGTAGATTTCTAACAAAAAAACATGCCCATGCATTGCAAAACAAACGTGGAATGTCACACTATTGCAGGTGTTGCTTCCCAGTCCACTCACCATTTTGGACCAAGAAAAGGAAGACTAGAGATAATGAAACAAATTAGAAAAGGACTTGAAGCCTGAGCGTTGGATTAAAATATTCAATTATGGGTATATATATATAATGTATGAAAATAATGTGTAGATACCATAAGTTGTATTTATAATTTGATGAGTGGTCAAATTATAAATACCCAAAATTAATTTAGTAATAAATTATTTAAAACGGAGTAGTGGTCCCCAATAAATAATATATATTTCGTATTTTTTTCCATCCCCATCATAGTTATATTAAGAGAAAAATTATTTTTTTTGGAAGATTAAAATCTTATGGGCAATCTCCAACAGTAGATTCAAGTATTCTCCTACATATAATTTTATCCTTATTGATCTCATATGATAGATCCTAATTTATTAAGTTTTATTCTAACATTGTGTTATCTTCTTCTTCTTAGGAAGTAACAATTTGTAGCTTCAATCAATTAGATTGCTAGAAAGGAAGATTTAATTAGGTAGCTCCAAATCTTTGGTGGAAAGGTCTAACAAACAGATTTTGATTGATCATGTATTGACTTTGCCAAGGATACAAAAATAAAATATCATTTGATTATTGACTTTATTTAGCACTCCTATTTGTTTGTGGAATTCACGGGATGGCTTTCTATGTGTATGTGTGTAGTACGTTTGCTATTTAGTTGAAACTAATCTAGTGCCCTTCACATTGTTCCTGCGGCGCAACTCCAACAATTATTTCGAAATATAATATTCTTTTTTTAACTTACGTTAAAAAAAAAAAAAAAAATTCTTAAATCGAGATAAACAAAGGTTTTAGGTTTTGATATTTCAAACCCAATAAATTGAACAAAATTTTAATTATTAAACCCAAAACACATATTATACCCAGGCCCAAATTAAAA
The DNA here is from genome assembly GCA_025506655.1 of Gossypium rotundifolium. Lineage (NCBI taxonomy): Eukaryota > Viridiplantae > Streptophyta > Magnoliopsida > Malvales > Malvaceae > Gossypium > Gossypium rotundifolium. The sequence continues at coordinate 184,611,589 of CP106727.1, read as the reverse complement.
TAAATATTCAATACCCAATACCCATTAAAAAATTCAACTCAGCTTCAAAAAACACTATAGCTTTATGAGATTACAAAAATAGTAATGTTCACATTTCTTTTTTCTTTTACTCGTAACATTTATTTACAATTTAGGTAAATTACTATTTTAGTACCATTTTATTTCATATCTTTTGTTTGGAATTCTTTTTATAATTTTTGTACTTCAAATATAAAGTTTATTTGAGCTTATCTAGCCTAAGTTGGACATCCAGAAATAGGCAAATGCTTTAAGCTAAAAATATTATCTGTCCATAAAGGATCTTTAAAGCTTCTCCCCAAAGTAATTCAGGCAAGGTAGAATGACTAATCATACTCTTTATCATGCCTTTAAATGTTCTATTTCATCTTTCAGCAACACTCTTCATAGTGGGTGAACTCGGTATAGTGTATTGTAGGATGATACCACTTTCTTTTAAGAATTTCATAAATGATTCTAAATATTGTTCACTTGAACCATTATATTTGGTGAAATATTCAAAACCACAGTTAGATCTAACACTTTTAATTCTTTTGTCGAGTTGATTCTCAACTTCATCCTTATTAATTTTTAACATATCCAATGATTGTGATTTCCCATTAATAAGATAAAAGTAATCATATAAAAAAAATTATCTATGAACATTATGAAATATTGTTGATCATTCCAAGAGGCCACAGAGAATGGGTCCACAAATATCTCTACATATTAGATCTAAGACTTCTAGATTTTTATTGGTGCCAAATCTCTTGATATTTATTTGTTTCGCCTTAATACAATTTACACACATCAAAACCCGAAAAATCAAGGAGATTGAGGATACCATCGAACACAAGTCTCTCAATTCTCCTTTTGGAGATATGACCTTCTTGTTCCATAACCAATTTGAATTCTTGGTGGTTAATTTGCATTTCTTACCTATTATGGTAACATGCAAGGATTCATCCTAAACTGATAAAGAAACGAAACCAACCATGAAAAAAATTAATTTTCCATTTCCAAATGAACAAGAATAACCGAATTTGTCCAATACTAAAATAAAAATCAAGTTCCACGTAAAATACAATACAACAAAAGTCACATTCAAATTTAAATGAAATCCAGTTCTAAAAAAAAAAAAAAAAGTTTCTATTGCTTTAACATATATTGAATTATTGTTGTCTACGTAGATGTATCTATCACCATAATTTGATTTTCGGTAGTTCTAACAACCTTGCATAGACACGCTGATGTGAATTGTTGCATCAGAAGCTATTCACCAAGTGTATCTAGGTGTCGAAATCAAATTAACCTCATAACAAATAAAATTAAGAAGCACACATGTTGTACCACAAGAGAAACAACCATCCTTAATTAATTTCTTTTATTGTTTCTTTTGTAGTGTCGTGTTATTTTTCTTTATATGCCTCATTGAAATTAGATTTGTTAAGAATGTATTAGTTTCAACTTTTTCATTCTTAACAAATTTCTTTTCAATATCGATCACAAATTCTTTGACCGTGATAAACTTATTAGATATAATATCCTTGAATGTTTCAATGCGTGCGGTAATGTTAGCAAGTATAATAGCAATTGAATGGATTATAAAAACATATTAATTTTTTAATGGATTAAATAAAGCATCTTAAGGACAATGTTGCCTTGTGAATTATGGGACAAAGAGTTTCGTAGTATTTTCGCATTTTCATAGTTCATTCAATTTTCAGACGGTTCTTTTGTTTTTTTTTTAACAAAAGAGGAAAGTGTATTGAGTTACAATAATTTATCATCTTAATGTAAGTAATTATTCATTTTTTATCAAATAATAATTTATAAGGTAAATTATCAAAATAATTATTTTTGTTTATCTCAAGTTACATTTTAGTCATTTATATTTGAAATACTACGTTTTAGTCACTTACATTATCGCGTTATAACATTTTAGTTACTAAATCGTTAATTGTTGTTAACGGTGTCACGGTAAGTTGACGATACACATTAAATCATCATTTCAAATAAAAATTTTAGGTTAATTTATTCAATCGATCCCCATATTTTTTCGTTTTGAGCAATTTAATTTTTTTCCTTTATTTTTTTTTCACATTCCTTTATTTTCTTTATTTTTCACTCTCTTTTGCTTCTCCCTCTGTTTTCCTGCCTTTTCCATTTCTTTTAACGTAGTTTTTTTATGTTTTCTATTTGTTAAAACTAGTCCCTATATTTTTATTTTTTTGAACAATTTAATTTTTTTCAAATGAGGCGACCTTGTAGACTAGTTTTAACAAATAGAAAACATAGAAAAACTATGTTAAAAGAAATGAAGAAGGGAGAAAAACAAAGAGAGAAGCAGAAGAGAATGAAAAAAAAAAAGTTAAAAGAATATAAAAGAAAAAAATTAAATTGCTCAAAGTGAAAAAAAAATATAGGGACCAATTGTAAAATTTAACCTAAAATTTTCGTTTAAAATGATGATTTAATATGCCACGTCAGCTTACTACTACACCATTGACGACAATTAATGGCTCAATAACTAAAATATTACAATACGATAACGTAAGTGGATAAAACGTAACATTTCAAATATAAATAACTAAAATGTAACCTGAGACAAATAAAAGTGATTATTTTAATAGTTTACTCTAATTTATAATTCATATGAGTTAAAATGATAATACATTTAATCAAGAAAAAGATAATACATATGTATTGAAATTATTAATAAAATATATTTTTTTAATTTTATAAGAATAATGCATTAAATATAAAATAAATATCTTTTTTCTTTTACGATAAAATAAAAATCTTTAACCATTTCCTTCGTTGAACTTCATGACCATAAAAATTCTTCCACGAACGAGGTGGGCGTACTAATTGATTGAATTTTTTGATAAAGAAAGAGGCCAAAGCCTAATACAATAGAGAAAACAGCTTAGGCCATATAGTCCCTTGACAGCAAACATTTGAAGCCCTCCGGAGGTGTATCCTGTATATGGAGCATTAAATCATTAACGCTTCCAAAGTAGGCCAAGAAATCTGCACTGCTTGGAAGTTAACCATCCAATCCTGACAGCACATATGTTTAATACTACGGTTCTCTAATACAATTTCTGAGTTGAGCAAGTCCCCCACATTGGTTATCACTTATCCACTCCTTCAATCCATGAGAGAAGAAGCTTGATTGAGCATTTACTATAGGGAGACGATCACGTAACAGAGATGAAGGCAAGATTTAATCTCCAATTTACACAAACTGCAGAGTGGATTATCCGACAAAGATCTTTAACATCTGCTGAGACTTGTTAGGAACTTATCTTTGGCCAAAATCCAAAGGAAAAGACCAGTCCTCTAAACAACCTTGATTCGCCATATAAATTTCCACAACGGGTTCGTGGGTTCCCAACATTCTTGCATAAGGACCTTGTAAGCGTCCACCTCTGTGGCTCTGCCAGTATTTGACCATTTTAAACCAACTCTATTAGTTACAGTAGTGTCATTCGAGGGACAAGTAGCAGCAATTTTAAGAATGACAGAGCAGTCAAAAAAACTAGCTAAGTGTGCCCAATTCCGAGCAACCCTTTTGTGAAAAAGAGGTACTCACCCAAATCCTCCACCATTCTAATCTAACCCCAATAACACCGCAAACATCATCTCTAACTCCTTGGTTAGTATTGGGAGAAAAATAAATATGATAGTCTTCAAAGAATTTATGTTATTCAAAGAAAAATACGCAAACTGATTCAACATACATTTTATACTTTCAATGAAATCGATTGATTTTATCACTAATCATCTACAGTAACGAAGAAAACAAAATTTTTCATTTTTTTTATTTTTAAAAATAACTTAAAATAGACGGAACAAAAAGAATAGGAGAGAAGCGTATTTTATTAATTAATAGGAATATTTACAAAGCTTCTCCAAAATATCTATTTATAGGCATAAGAAGTATAAATGAAATAGAGATCTACTTCTAATGACTATTAGAATTTAAAGTATATCAAAACTTATCTTGATCTTAATGGCCATCAAATTAATAAGATATTCATAACACTTCCCCTTAAGTGTCCATTGATAGATAATGTGCCTCGTTCAAACCTTACTAAGATAAAAACCTTATAGAAAAAAATTCCTAAAAAGATTACACATATTTATAATACGCATAATATGTTGCTTCATTAAAAACCTTATCAGGAAAATCTAATGAGACAAAACCTCAGTTAAGGGAAAAATAGTACAATGCGTATTTACTCCCCCTCATGAAAAGATCACATACTTTTTCATATTCTACATATTCAATCTTGAATACTAGTCTTTCAAATGACTATTTGAATGTATTTGCTGAACATTTATATTATCATTCTTTTGAAAGTCACGAGTAAGAGAAAATTTGGAAAAAATATATTTTGATCTCTTGATGGATTTAACAATAAGCATAACAAATTTTAATAATGATTCTTTTATAAAACACAAATAAGAATTTTGGATCATTTTATAATCCTCCTTCAACTACTATTTACTATGTCAAATTTACCACATATGTTCAAATTATTTCAATTCATATAAATGAACAATTTCTCAAGAATTTCAATACGATTCTAACATTCTTGATACGGGCACGCCTCATCATGAACCGAGTTCAATCTGAGACCCGGTGGTGTTACCTCAAGGACCGATAACGAGGTCGCATGCGAGACAATTTAAAGAGGCGATCGAGTTCTAATCCGACAAGCTTGGGATGATGCTAAGACCACAATCGAATGATGGTTTAACTCCGTGTTGCATACTTTTACGAGCTCACGAGCAGGACATCCTCCTATGGCTATTCGACCATAACTAATTGGCCTTTTGGCCTTAGTTAATTAATTAATAGAAGATTAGTTAAATAAAAGCGGACCAATTAAATAAGTGTTTTATTTATTTTGCTACATTTAAATAAATTTAAATAAGTCTTAAGTTGTTGCATAATTAATAGTTTAAATTAATATGTCTAGTTTTAGGACATAATTAATTGTTTCTTTGCTACTTATTTTAATTGGCGAAATTGTCCATTTAATTTGTCCGAAAACTCCACCGAAATTAATGTAAGCATTGATCAACCTCTATTTAATTTGTTCACCTAAAACATGGTATAAATGATGTCTTAAGTGGCTGGAATTTAAGTTGACGAAATTATTATTTTGCAGGTGTTTTGGGGACATCATTTAAAGTGGGTGGCAGCATGTTGGCACTTCCTTTATTGCCGTGTTGGAACAAGCAAGGGGAATTAATTTGCTGCTGGTATCAACTTCCCAACGTGCCTTTTGGACTCCCCCAAGCGTCCATTGAAAGCTGGACAACAATCAGCATGCATGAAACATATTTAATACAATGTTGGTCCATGTTTTTGACGATATTAATGCCCAAGAAGATTAAAGCTGGCCATTTCAACTTCCAAGGTGCTTTTTCGTGAAAGTCAAAGAATTAAGTGGCTGATTGCTCCGTGAAAAACAAAAGACAATGCATTAAAGAGCCGAATTCAATGGCTGTTGAGGTTTGTTTGCTTCGTACAAGTAAAAAGACACATTTAATGAGATGTTTCCTCTCTTCAAGACATGATTAATGAGTTGGTTGCTTGCTGGTACATCTTTCCATGCGTGGGAAGCAATTTAAAGATGGCATGGGAGTTTGGGAGGGCCATTCACGTCCCAATGCAGCATTCAACAAGGCTTGGCTGTTCAGTTTTTCCAAGGCTAACCATGCACATTCCTAGGCCGAATTTTAAGGGACATTCAGCTCCTTTTCCCTTACATTGAATTCGGCTGCACCAAGCTCTTCTAGAAGCTGAACTTTTTGAGTTACATGGATGAATGTGGACAGCAACTAAGGGCCAAAATTCTAGACTAATCTAGGACATTAAAAAGCCAATTTTACTTAGAAATTAAGCTAAGCTTTTATGACTTTTTGGTTAGCTTCTTAGGACTATAAATATCTGAAAAATGCCATTTGTAAAGGAACTTTTGATGAATTTTATACCGTTATTCTGTCGAATTTGTGAGAGCACTACTCCAATTTCGTTTTAGGATTCGTTGGCTTATCTAGCAAGCTAGTGGCGTCAACCCTTCCTTCTCTTGTCCAAAGATCGATCTGAGGTTCCTATCGTTTCACGATAGTGGGTCGAGTCAAATTAAATCCCAAAATCGAACCTTAGAAACCTATAAATGTAAAGATTCGATACCTTTCGATATTGGTTCTTACTTGTTTCTTAAGCCAAAAGCCGAACCCTGAAATTATCTGAGCTACTATCCTAGCTATTCTTCCCTTTCAAACCACTTCTAGAACTTTTCGAACCAAATCAAAGACTGAGATCATACCTAAACATCCTTTTTTAAACTTCAACTTTGTAATTCTTGATTACGATCGGGCGATTCAACATACGTCTCGTTTCTATCTCGAGACCGAGACCGTATCATCTGGTATCAGAGCTGGTTAAATCGAGAGTTACGAAGCCTTGTCGACTAAGCCGAAGCTGTTAATCGAAGATCCAAAGTAAGTCGAAAAAAATCAAACAAAAAAATCAAACAAAAAAATCAAAAGAAATTCGAAATTAAAAAAAATTTCATAATTAAAAAAAAAAAGGTGCTTGAACAAGTTCGATATACTGTTAAGGTTTATTTTGTTCTGTAAATCTATTCTGTATTTTCCTTCTACCTCTTTCTCCTTCGACCCAACTCTATAAAATTCCGTTCTAGACCGCCTGAATCTTTCTTTCTTTCAGCCAACCTTAAAAAAAAAAATGACGTTACAACCTTTGATGCCGTTTGAGGCTGACCCCTAAGCCCTAATAAGCCTTGACGAATCTGAACAACGAAATCACGAGAAGTGTAAGAGGTAAAAGGCACGAGATTGTGAGACTATTAGAGGGGAGGTAAAAGCCAAACTAAGAGTGTCAAACACGAGTGAGAGTGTTGTTGATTTCTTCTTTCAGAGTGCACGGTGAGAATTGTTGTGAGGACTTAGTTTCTATACCGATGTCTCAAGAAGACAGGCAAAACACGGAGGAACAGCAAGGAAGACAACCTATTCGGAATGTTCCTGATTTACAAATGCAAGCCCTGTTACGAGAGATGGAGAGATTACTTGATCGAAGGCTCAATCCTCTCGAAGATCGCCTCTATCAAGTGGAAGCTCGAAGGTGCGAGAGGTGACCCCAAGTGGCGAGCAAAGACGTGGGCGACCTAATCAACGACGTGAGCAACCACGAAGTTGGCGAAGACCTTAATGAAATCAGTGACGGTGAAAGCGATCAAGAATCCAACTTTAGTGCTGGAAGGAGAGATCCCCAAAACCGTCGTCAAAGAGATCGGAGACAAGAAGACGATGATCTCAAGAATATCAAATTAACAATCCCTACTTTCCAAGGCAAGTCAGATCCCGAAGCCTACTTGGAATGGGAAAAAAAGATTGAACTTGTTTTCGACTGCCACAATTACTCTGAAAACAAGAAGGTCAAGTTAGCCGCTATAGAATTCTCTGACTACGCCATGATCTGGTGGGATCAGTTAAAGACAAACCGAAGGCACAACGGTGAACGGCCAATCACTACATGGGTCGAAATGAAAGCGGCCATGAGACGTCGATTTATCCCTTCTTATTATCATCGGGAGTTACATCAGAAACTCCAACACCTTTCACAAGGGGCGAGAAGTGTCGAAGATTACTATAAAGAAATGGAGGTCGCCATGATTCGAGCCGACATTCAAGAAGAACGAGAAGCCACCATGGCTCGATTCTTAGTTGGGCTCAACCGAGAGATAGCTAATGTCGTGGAACTACAACATTATGTTGAGATGGAGGAAATGGTCCACATGGCCATCAAAGTAGAAAAATAGTTGAAGCAAAAAGGAGCATCCCGCAGTTTTACCAGTCCAAAACCTTCAAAGTGGGGTCAAAACGCAAGCAAGGGGTTTCCCTTAAACAAACTGAAGAATCCTACTTTCACCCCAAAGACAAACAAGCCTTTGGCTGAAACAAGCAAATGCAAGGCTCCACAGATTTCAAATCCTAGATCTCGGGATATCAAATGCTTTAAGTGTCTTGGCCGAGGACACATAGCCAGCCAATGCCCAAATAGACGAACTATGGTGATGCGGGTTGATGGTGAGATCGAGACCGAGGATGAAGAAGAATGCGAGTTCGAATCCAGTTCTGAAGTTGATGAGGACATAGAACAAACTGTTGAAGGTGAGTTGCTCGTAGTCAAGCGAAGTCTTAGTCTACAAAATGCCGAAAATGAAGAGCAACGCGAAAATATTTTTCACTCGAGATGCCAAGTGCAAGGTAAAGTGTGTAGCCTTATCATTGACGGAGGAAGTTGTATGAATGTAGCAAGCACCCTTATGGTGGAAAAGCTAGGATTGACGACAACCAAGCATCTGACTCCGTATAAACTTCAATGGCTTAACGACGGCGGAGAACTCAAGGTTACCAAGCAGGTCCTAGTATCTTTCAGCATCGAGAAATATTCCGATGAAGTACTATGCGACATAGTGCCGATGCACGCGGGACACTTACTCTTGGGACGTCCATGGCAATATGACCGTCGAGTGGTGCACGATGGTTACACTAATCGATATTCTTTCAAGTATCTCGGAAGAAACGTGACACTTGCCCCCTTGACCCCTAAACAAGTCTTTGATGACCAACAAAAGCTTCGAATTTCCATTGATCAATCAAAAGAAAAAAGAAAAAGAAAAGAATGTAAAAGTGAAAAATACGAGTAAAAAAATGAGTGAGAGAAAACAAAAGAGAGAAAAAGAAGAAAGTGAGAAAGAGAGCGAAAAAATGAGTATCTTAGCAAAAGCAAGTGATATACGAAAAGCATTGAGTCTGAGGCATTCTGTGTATTTGCTACTATACAAAGAAGCATTTTTGAACACTAACGATTTACAGATGATCTTGACTTTTATTTTGTCTTTGATTCAGAATTCGAAGACATATTCCGGAGGAGGTACCCAAAGGATTACCACCCATTCGAGGCATTGAACACCAAATAGATTTGGTACACGTGCTACTTTACCGAATCGACACGTAATGCGGAGCAATCCAGGAAACAAAAGAGCTCCAAAAGCAAATCATTGAATTGCTTGAAAAAGGCTACATCAAGAGCCTTAGTCCGTCTTGTTTGTCTGCAGTATTATTAGTGCCTAAGAAAGATGGCTCATGGCGCATGTGTGTCGATTGTCGCGCCATCAACAAGATTCTTGTAAAGTATCGACACCGATACCCGACTCGACGATATGCTCGACGAGTTAAGTGGAGCAAAGTTTTCACAAAGATCGACCTCAAGAGTAGTTATCACCAAATCCGGATGCGTGAGGGCGATTTAGTGGAAAATAGCTTTTAAGACGAAGCTAGGTTTGTACGAATGGTTGGTAATGCCATTCGCCTTACGAATGCTCCAAGTACTTTTATCGTCTTATGAATCATGTTTCTGAGCTTTTATTGGAAAATCATGTGTTGTTTATTTTGATGACATATTAGTGTACAACAAAACTTTGGAGGATCACGTTCAACATCTACGAACCATTTTAGAAACATTGCGGAAAGAGGTCATCAGACGCTAACCTCAAGAAATGTTCTTTTTGCACTGACAAGGTTATTTTCTTAGGATAAATCGTGAGTGCAAATGGCTTGGAGGTTGACCAAGAGAAGATTCGAGCCATCCAAGAATGGCCCTGTCCTACGACGATTAGCTAAGTATGAAGCTTCCATGGGTTGGCTAGCTTCTATCGCCGATTCGTGCCCAACTTTAGCACGATTGCGTCTCCTTTAACGAGCGTAATCAAGAAGAATTCGACATTCCATTGGTCCGACGAGCAAGAGCGGTCTTTAATGCCATTAAAGATTGTCTTGTTAAAGCTCCATTATTATCCCTTCCGATTTTTCTAAAACTTTTGAAATTGAGTGTGGCGCGTCGGTGTAGGGATTGGAGCGTTCTCACTCGAATGGACGACCGGTGGCGTACTTTAGTGAGAAATTGAGCGGGCTGCACTTAATTATCCTGTGTATGACAAAGAAATGTACACACTCATAAGATCGCTTAAGACATGACAAGATTACTTGAGGCCAAAGGAGTTTGTAATCCATTCGGATCACGAGGCACTCAAGTACATCAAAGGTCGACATAAGCTCAACAAGCGGCATACAAAATGGATCGAGTATTTGGAATCATTTAAAATGCGTAATTAAGTATAAGAAAGGTAAGGAAAATGTAGTGGCAGATGCGTTATCTCGAAGGTACACCCTATTGACTTTTCTTGATTCAAGTTACTTGGTGTCTATCATATAAAAAAACTGTACGTTGATGATGTTGATTTTGGACCCATCTATAATGCTTGCGAGAATGGTACATTTGATAAGTTCTCTGTCTGAAGGATTTCTTTTCAAAGAAAACATATTATGCATACCAAACGGAGCTATTCGAGAGTTGCTCAGTATTAGAAGCACATAGTGGTGGCCTTATGGGTCACTTCGGACGAGATAAAACGATGTCAACTCTACAAGAGCATTTCTTTTGGCGAGAATACGAAAGGATGTCGAAAAGATTTATGGCTGTCTAGCTTGCAAACGAGCGAAGTCACGGGTACAACCACATGGTCTATACACGCCACTTCCTATTAGGACACTCCTTGGACCGATGTTTCCATGGATTTTATCCTTGGTTTGCCGAGATCAAAAAGCAGAAGGATTCAATCTTCGTTGTAGTTGATCGATTTTCTAAGATGTCCCATTTTATCCCATGTTCTAAGGCCGACGATCTTGTGAACATAGCCAATTTATTTTTCAGAAGTTGTACGTCGCATGGAGTTAGAGAATGATTGTATCGGATCGAGGCGTAAAATTCTTGAGTCATTTTTGGCGGACGTTGTGGGGAAATTAGGGACGAAACTAATGTTCTCAACCACTTGTCATCCTCAAGCGGATGGACAAATCGAAGTAGTGAATTGAGTCCTTTCGACTCTGCTTGAGCATTGGTACGGAAGAATCTCAAGACTTGGGAGGAATGCACGCCTCACGTCAATTTGCATACAATCGAAATGTTCATTCTGCGACCAAATTTTCTCTTTTGAGGCATCTACTGGCTTTAATCCTCTTACCCTCTTGATTTATTACCATTGCCTCTTGACAAATTTGTCCATTCGATGCTAGGAAAAAGGCAGACTATATCAAAGAGATACATCGAAGGTCTTGGGGAATATTGAGGTAAGAACTGAACAATACACACGACGAGCCAACAAAGGACGGAAATAAGTCATGTTCAAACCCGGAGATTGGGTATGGGTGCATATGAGGAAGGAAAGGTTCCCAGCTCGTCGAAGAAACAAATTATCACCGAGAGGAGACGCCCATTCAAGTTCTCGGCGAATTAATGAAAATTCATACAAACTCGATTTGCCGGTGACTATAACATCGGCCCGCTTTAATGTGGTGATTTAACTCCGTTTGATGCGAGTCCCGACTTGAGGACAAGTCATTTTCAAGAAGGGAGGATGATACGGCACGCCTCATCATGAACCAAGTTCAATCCGAGACCGGTGGTGTTACCTCAAGGACCGATAACGAGGTCGCGTGCGAGACAATTTAAAGAGGCGATCGGAGTTCTAATCCAGCAAGCTTGGGATGATGCTAAGACCACAATCGAATGATGGTTTAACTCAAGTGTTGCATACTTTTACGAGCTCACGAGCAGGAGATCCTCCTATGGCTATTCGGCCATAACTAATTGGCCTTTTGGCCTTAGTTAATTAATTAATAGAAGATTAGTTAAATAAAAGCGGACCAATTAAATAAGTGTTTTATTTATTTTCTACATTTAAATAAATTTAAATAAGTCTTAAGTTGTTGCATAATTAATAGTTTAAATTAATATGTCTAGTTTTAGGACATAATTAATTGTTTGTTGCTACTTATTTTAATTGGCGAAATTGTCCATTTAATTTGTCCGAAAACTCCAGCCAAATTAATGTAAGCATTGATCAACCTCTATTTAATTTGTTCAGCCTAAAACATGGTATAAATGATGTCTTAAGTGGCTGGAATTTAAGTTGACGAAATTATTATTTTGCGGTGTTTTGGGGACATCATTTAAAGTGGGCGGCATGTTGGCGATTCCTTTATTGCCGTGTTGGAACAAGCAAGGGAATTAATTTCTTGCTGGTATCAACTTCCCAACGTGCCTTTTGGACTCCCCAAGCGTCCATTGAAAGTGGACAACAATCAGCATGCATGAAACATATTTAATACAATGTTGGTTCATGTTTTGACGATATTAATGCCCAAGAAGATTAAGGTGGCGTTTCAACTTCAAGGTGCTTTTTCGTGAAAGTCAAAGAATTAAGTGGTGATTGCTTCGTGAAAACAAAAGACCATGCATTAAAGAGCGAATTCAATGGTCGTTGAGGTTTGTTTGCTTCATACAAGTAAAAGACACATTTAATGAGATGTTTCCTCTCTTCAAGACATGATTAATGAGTTGGTTGCTTGCTGGTACATCTTTCCATGCGTGGGAAGCAATTTAACGATGGCATGGGAGTTTGGAAGGGCCATTCACGTCCCCAATGTAGCATTCAACATGGCTTGGTTGTTCAGTTTTTCCAAGGCTAACCATGCACATTCCTAGGCCGAATTTTAAGGGACATTCAGCTCCTTTTCCCTTACATTGAATTCGGCTGCACCAAGCTCTTCTAGAAGCTGAACTTTTTGAGTTACATGGATGAATGTGGACAACAACTAAGGGCCAAAATTTTAGACTAATCTAGGACATTAAAGAGCGAATTTTACTTAGAAATTAAGCTAAGCTTTTATGACTTTTGGTTAGCTTCTTGGGACTATAAATATCTGAAAATGCCATTTGTAAAGGGACTTTTGATGAATTTTATCTTCGTTATTCTGTCGAATTTGTGAGAGCACTACTCAATTTCGTTTTAGGATTCGTTGGCTTATCTAGCAAGCTAGTGGCGTCAACCCTTCCTTCTACTTGTCCAAAAATCGATCTGAGGTTCCTATCGTTTCACGATAGTGGGTCGAGTCCAAATTAAATCCCAAAACTGAACCTTAGGAAACCTATAAATAACAAGTCGATACCTTACGGTATTGGTTCTTACTTGTTTCTTAAGCCAAAAGTTGAACCACGAAATTATCCGAGCTACTATCCCAGCTATTCTTCCCTTTCAAACCACTTCCAAAACTTTTCGAACCAAATCAAAGACTGAGATCATACCTAAACATCCTTCTTTAAACTTCAACTTTGTAATTCTTGATTACGATCGGGCAATTCAACATACGTCTCGTTTCCATCTCGAGACCGGGACCGTATCAATTCTAAATCCTTCAAGAATTTTAATATAAACTTTACTATATAGTGATTCAAAAAAGGTTGTAATAACAACCATTAGACTCAAGTTAAATCTTTTACGAACTGCCAGTTTAATAATATATCTAAAGGTTATTGTATCCACCACAAAAGAATATTATATCTTTTCATAATCAATACCAGGACTTAACGAAAAATTTTATATTTTTATTTCGCTTTTGCAAAACTACTTCATTTGCACCCTCACTGGCTTTATACATTTAGATATTTGGACTACTAGTCCAAAAACTCCACGAATTTAATTGTACTTGAGTTGCGTCTTTTTATTTTGATCAATTTATTCCAAACCTATATTTTTCAATAGATTTATTCAATATCCTTATTTTATTTTGAAACACCCCAAACTCAGCCTGGATGTTATGGCTGAATCTGGCGGTGTCACATGATAATGTTTTTAGAAATCGTAGCTACGTTCAAACCATTTTTAGGTACCTTAGGTTATCGTCAAAATGTGTCATGTATTTATTCATTATCCATTTTCAAAACTTTATACGTTGCGGAAGCTTTTAAAATGATTTGTAAGGTCGTACGTATTTTGATAAAACCTTTGTTTATTTTGAAAACTCGCGTTTTGTCCTACTGCTAGCAATTTATAAAACAATAGTCGCAAGTTTTAAACAAAAATCCGAATGGCCTTATTACATAAAATTTACCCCAAATATAACCAAATCATGGTTAAAAATAAACCGTAAATGAGTGTCCAGAACCGTGGTCACCGTCGAGTCATCCGCTACACCGATCCATCTACTGCTGGGGATTACCTGTACATAGATTAAACAGAAAAGGGTGAGTTTTCACAAACTCAGTGTGTAATCCCCATAGAAAACATATGCATAGCAAAATATCAGAATTCAGTCATAAATTCATAGTTCGGGTCTGAGCCCATTACAGAAACGGTGTGGACCTTAGCCCACTCGGATCTGAGAATCAAACATAATCTGAGGCCTTAGCCCATTTTAGATGTAATATCGCGAAAACATAGTCCTATCCACCAGCCTCTACACACCAACTCCGTCCAACCCTACACACCATGTGGGATAAAATCAACCCACCTAGCCCTACACACTAGGTTGTACCGAATGCGGCACATAATCAGAAATTTGCAGCTGAAATGCTAGATAATAGGCTTAAAAGCCCTTTAGATACTTCCTTCGAATATCTCAATCCCACCCCGATGCAATGCAACATACATAAAATGTCATGCTAATATGCAGATAGTAGTTCATACATTTAGATCAGCGTACATGCTTAGTACAGAAATCAAACAGACAGATCATTCATTTAAGGGTCTAAGTATTTCTTACCGATCCTATGGTAGGTTCACAATCGACTTGGGCGACCCGTGTAACCTTACAGAGTTTTCCAGAAAAATGGGCTCACACGCCCATGTGGCCTGCCCGTGTGGATCATACGGCCTGGCCTAGAATCCTATACACCCGTGTGGCCCACACGACCAAATTGGTCGAGCCCATGTGTCGCGCACGGCCTTGCCCAGCTATCGCACGGTCGTGTCGCTCGCGCACGTCCTAGCTCGTCGATCACACGTCTATGTGGTGACCAACAGTCTTGCACAAATGCCCTTGTGGCGTCGACAGAAAGGTTTTTGGCTTTCGTCGAAACCTCATTTTTTGCATTTTTAGGTACTCACCTGGTATGTTTCCAATGCAAAAGCACTCCCGAGACCACCAGAACCTATGATTAACCAATCAAATCCTGAATTAGTCTCTTAAACCGACATTAAACCTAAACATCTCGCAAATGACAACCCTTTGATAACCAAAAACCCTTACCTTAGCACGAACAACGATGTTTACGAAATGACTAAAGCGCTGATTGTAAACCTCCAACCCCTTGAATTCCCCCTAATCATAAACGAATTCCATTAATCCAAAGTTATTAACCAACATAAGAATCGCACTCACTACACTTATCGAAACATGCAACGAAATAGAAGTAACGAAACTGAGGTGTGACACCCAAAAATAGAAAACAAAAAAGAAGCGAAAAGAAAAGGAAAACGGTAGGGAAACAGGGTACCAACGTCAGTTTCTTAGGGGAAAGGTGAAATTTTGCAAAAAGAAAAATAACAGAAAAGATATCTCCTTTTCTGATAACCCCCAAATCTCCTTACGATTAGATTTCTAGTCCAGCACAAACTCTTTGGACAAGATAGACAAAAATAATGTACACGTTGATATTCGAACACAAGACCACCAACACTTTAACACTCCACTTAACCACCAAACCAACGGGCCTATTCTGTTAATTACTTGCACCCTTTAATTTATAAGCCTATCAACAAGAGTTTGGGCTTTATTCATAAAAATACCAAAATTTACCCAAGTTGGGACTTGAACTTGGGACCACTCAAACACACCCAACCACACCCAAATCACTCAACCACTAAAGCAGATAGGTATTTGTGTCTTAAAATTACAAAAGCCGAAATTAATGAAAAATCGGGGCATTACATATTTCATTATTTCAATAATAATATTGCATGCAAAATCATTGTCAACCACTTTTATTATTCGGTTTCACATTTTCTCGAATTGACATAAGAGATCTCTTATTTTCATTATTTTAAAATTTAGTTTCAAGTACCTCAATCTCTTCTGGAGGTTTACTTATTAGTTATGTGTTGGGTCTCTTCTAGAGCCCCCTCCACTATATGACCATCTAGAAGAATTTTCATCTTTGGAACCGATAAATCTATTATTTATTCTAACTAATTGTCCTATTCGGACTTTGATTCAAATTAAAATATTAACTTGGTTATTCTCATTAAGTTTGTAAATACATTTGACAGTTAACTTGTAATAAATCATCATTGTTGAGCTTTTGGTTCAAATTTCTCTCCCCTAACTCATTACAAGTTTATTTCTTTCCCTTTAATGTTGAAAAAACTATCGAATCAAAATGGTAATCACAAATCATGTCATAATTGAATCTCCAATACATTCAAAACATCTAATAATACAAAGAGACTTGTAACTAAAATATACTCTTAACTTTCTTTAAGGAATTAATCATCTTTGTGCATTGTGGTGGAGCAATTGAAACATATACGCACGTATTCAAAGGTGAGAAATATTTAGCACTTGATCAAAAACCAATTGTAATGGGGAGTATTTATAACTTATTGGCTTGATGCGTGCAACACGTAAATCAATATGATCTCATGTTGAAGTAGAAAGTTTAGTTCTCATAAGTAATGGTTTAGACATTAATCAGAGGGGTTCAATCAATAATTTCTCTAAGCCATTATGTGCATAAATAACAAACTTTTACAAAAGTTTTTCAAACTCAATCAATAAAAGACTGAGATATAAACTCATCAGAATTAGCAAGATGAATTGTCTTAATTGCATTATCTAAAATTAATTACTTAAACAAATAATCTTACAAATGACCGGTTGCAAGTTGGTAACACATACATGATTTTGTAGATGCATCTACGAAAATCATATAATATCAAAATTACCCACATGATGAATGAATGAGACTATATTCATTTCATAAATGTAAGACATTAAATCTCAACTTCAACTAGTGAGTTTCTAGTAAGCAATTTTCATTGAGAACAAGTAACAAATGAGAATTCTTTAAATGAAAGAATCTTCTAATTCTTTAATGAATGTCTATATGAATTCGCATCAAATATGATCCAGGATGGTCTAATTGGTCACGCCAAATAGTAAATGCATTTGTATCAATAAACTTCTGGATTACTTTAACATGTATTTCAATTGTACTAATAATGTCAATATAAATTGTAATAAATTGATAATTTTACTATCATTTCTTTTACTTTGTATCCACATATAAGTACTATTGTGACATTTACTATTGGAAATGTCTAAATCAATGTGAAGATTATAATGCCACTAAGTCAACAAAATAAATATAATTTTCAAATAATTTTATGCAATATTCTCTTCAAGGAATATGCCAAAATCTTTTTTCTGCGTTGAGTCTTGACGATTTTATGAAATTAAACTCCAGTAGTAGACTAACCAATGACTTTTCATACATAAGTTTTCTCTCTTGCAAGTTCTCATCAGTAATATTTTGCCACGTAATTTTAGTTTAGAATTTATTCTGAATACTGTAAAGTTATACTCATAATTAAAAAAAACTTGCAACTTCATGTGCATCCAACCATAATGAGCTTTAGATAGAATTATCATTTTCTAATGCTCATAAGTAGATCTTTCATAGTCAAATATTTCGCTTTCAACCCATTAACGGAATGATGGCAAAAGAAGATCACAAAGATAGTCACGATCAATTCAATTTATTACAAGAGTAATAAATATAAATCAATAACCCAATCTTTTTTTGATTCATATGAAATATAATCATTTCCTCATTCACAATCTCAATATGAGATCCATTATAATATCTTTTAAAACCAATGGGTTAACCATCACAAGATATTAATATATTAGCTCTTCTGGAGTTTTCGACCAATTTTGTACTACCAAATATTGAAATAATATTGGTTTGTTTTAGTACCAAATAAGATAAATATTTTCTATCTGTAATGATAGAATTCATTACTACATTCTCATATCCTTCCTCAAAGAATATTAATAGAAACAAAATATTTAGGCATATGTCACATATGTGGCCAATAATCTTTCATATCACATTGATAACATAAGTTACCTTTACCCTTTGAAGGGTTATATTGAGAACTCTCATTGTTCTCTTATTTATTATTATGCTCCCACTTTTTTAGTCCATAATTATATCTTTTATTTTCTTTATGTTTGCATTCACTTTAGGGAAAGCAAAAAATCTGGTAGGACAGACTTCTAAACACCTTCATTGATTCTTTATTTCATAATCACCATCGCAAAACATGTGTGGATTTCAAATCAAAATCTATCTATTCATATTGTCATGATTAGTCTCCAATTATAATAAATATGATATAATAAATAAATTATAGTAAAATATACTTGAGATTCGTTAACATCATGGTTATCACACTGGCTATTATCACGAGCACTATTACAAGTAGTAAAACAACTTTGTTTTCGTAATAACATTTATAATCTAATAGTAAAAAATCATTTAATAAAAAATCAAAATTTTAGTGTACGATGCTTGAAAGTTATCGATACACATTGTACCAAATTTCAATACCACATATATGTTATAAAATCTTATGATGCTCTAATCAAATATTTATAAATTCAATTTAAACGATATAATACAATAATTTCAAGCATATTTAATAATAATAATTTAATTATAAAAAAATTTAATCATCCAAATATCATACATACTATAATTTAATAAAAGAATCTTAGTTTAAAAGAAACCTTAAAGTAATAATATTTTTCATAAAATAATTTTACCAAAAATCAATCAACAAAGGAGAAAAAACATACCACATAAGGATTATATAAATTTCTTTGCATAATGATTACCCATAATGCGCAGGCCTCAATTGAAGACTGAAATAACAGTAGCTCTAGAAGGCAATCGACAATAACTTGAGTAGCAAATTTGAGTGACCGACTATTGCATTGGTTGTTACTTGAAAGGGGTAAGGCTTGGTGAAAGAGAAAAATTTTGTGACTCATGGAGAAAAACAATTAAAAGAGAATCATGTTGATAACGTGTTATAAAATAAATAGATAGAAAGTAAAGAACAAAGAGAATGGGAGAGAAAAGAGAAAGCGCATTTTATTGATCAATAGGAATATTTATTAAGATTCTCCAAAATATTTATTTATAGGCATAAGAAGTATAAATAAAGTAGAGATCTACTTGTAATGACTATTAGAATTTAAAGTATATTAAAACTAATTTTGATCTTGATGGACATCCAATTAATAAGATATTTGTAACACATAGTATTTTTAAGGTTAATTTAAATGTTTTCAAATGAAAATATGGTAATACTATTTTTTTAAAAGTCATATAAAGTGTGAGATCAAATAAATATATATGAGTATATCTTTTATTTTTATATATTGGTTTGTATATTTATTAATTAAATTATTTTTAGATTTTACAATAGTTATAGATTTATATAATGATGATAATTTTAAACATGAATATAAACATGTATATATTAGTATTAATTTATATGGAAATACATTAAAATCTTAAAAAATATATACTTAAATATTTATTTTTGTTTAAAAATATCATATATGATCTTTACAATTATTATAATATTATAAATGAAGACTAAAAAAATCAAGTATTATATTTATATCATTTTTATTTCTAATCAATTTATTTTTAAACATTACATATTTTAAAATTATTTTAAATTAATAAATATAATTTTATATATACATATAATAAACTTATGCATGGCATTGGATAACAAACTAGTCATTGGATATGAAAAATTTTGGTTTTCAATTACTTGGGTAAGTTCTTTGAATCAAACAATCTATAAAAGATTAGGTAAATATTCAAACTATGAGTAGAAGACAATAGTGGATCTTAGAATTAAGTTTTTTGGTGCCTAGTAAATTTTTTTAAAATTTTAGAAGTTCAATAAAATTTTTTTTCAAAAAGTAGAGTCTAATAAAAATTTTTAAATTTTTTACGAGAATAATGAGTATTTTCAAAAAAATTAAAAGATATATTGAAATTTTCCAAAAATTTTGGGGAGGTCAAGTGTTACTGACTGTGGATCAAAGCCCATGACGAATGCACACGAAACGTTCCATGGAGGTCAACTGGTCAAATGCAACTCATTTTAACCCACTTGAACTGGCATGATTCATGGAACATATGGAGAAACACATCTACTTGAAGCCTTGGTGACCCAGTGAAATACTTTAGTAGAACTAGAGTTACCGAGGTTGTAACAGCCTGATTTAGGGGCTAGTCGAACAGAGTGGTTCGGAACAACTAATTCGAGGTTAGAGAAAATTATTTTTATGTTATTCTATGAGTTAGATCATGATTATATAGGTACATGAAAATTTTGGTGCTTTAATTTTAGCGATTTCATGCTCAATTTTGAGAAAGGACTAAATCGCATAAAGTGCAAAAGTTCAAAATTTCAAGCTAAGGGTGCCAAATAGCTATGGAATATTAATTGGAGGCCTTTAAAGGACAATTAGCCCCTTAAATGAAGGTTGGCCGGCCATAGGGGACAAGAAAGTCAAAATTAGTCAAAGTTGGTAAGGATTTGGTGACTAAATTGATTGTTATATATTAAAATAAAGAAAAGATGATATCCTTCTCTTTACTCATCTTCTTCCACCGAAAAAAACAAGCAAAATAGGAGTTTTAAAGCTCAAAAATTTCAGCAAACTCTTCTCCCTACTAGAAAGTGATTTTAATGGTTTTTCTTGATGATAATTGTACTTTTAGAACCTCTAAAGCTTAAACTTTCTAAAGAGGGGACTATCTTGCAATATGGTGAAATGTTTAGAGTTTTGCCATTTGAGCTTTTAAGTTATTTTCTGCATTTTTATGGAAGAAAATGAGTCATATATGTTTAATAAACAACTTTTGTGAAAGGTGTTACCATGAAAACACCTAAAAGGATCATTTTTGTAAAGGTTCCAAAATATGTAGTAAATGTGTGAAATATTGAGTTTTGATGGTAGCCATAAGAGAAATAAATGTTCAAATAAGCTCGTTAAAGAGAGAAATTTGATTAGAATTGATTTTCGAGCCTAGGGGTAAAATGGTTATTTTGTAAAACTCTAAGGGCAAAATAGTAATTTTTCCAAAGCATGGTTATTGAAATGCATTTATCAATGTGATAATTAAATGAGCTAATTTACTATAATAGATCAAGAAGAACCAAGAATTAACCTCGATAGGGGAAAGAACAAAGTATCGAACTAGATCGACAATCTAGCCTATTTTGAAATCGAAGTAAGTTTGTATGTGATAAATTCAACATTTATGCTAGTATGTTTGAGAATGTTTGATATTATAATGATACATGATATTCTATGAAATTGAGTATTGGTGTTGAATGAGAAAGATGATAAAAGTTGAGATGTTGAAGTCCCGATTGGACTATAATGAATGTGAGAATACTATCATTGAGACATGAGATGGATAAGATCCCGTGTAAGACCATGTCGGGGACATAACCTCGACACCAAATTGAGATTCCGTATAAGACCATATCTAGGATATGGCTTCGGTATTGAATATGAGAATCGTATAAGACTATATCCAGGATATGGCATTGATACTTAATATGAGATTCCGTATAAGACCATATCCGGATATGGCATCGGCACTCAGAGATGACCCCATGTAAGGCCACATCTGGGATGTGGCATTGGCTTTGTGTTTATGTTAATGGCGATGAATATGCGTCTTTGAGTATACCTAGTGTTTTAGTAGGATAAATGGATAAGCTTGGAAATAGAAATGAGATTAGTACTAAAGCCATGTAATTGAGTGAACACAGGTACCCATGAGTAATTTACGAGGAATAATTACGATATGTGGCATGGAATGTGCTAGATAAAAACAAGTACAAGTAAGTTATAGTAAAGTGCTTAAGATTTCGAGTGGTTATCTAATGCCATGGATTGATGTCATTATGAGCTTATTGTTTTCATGAAAACTTATTAAGCTTTATGCTTACCCCTCTCATTTCCCTTTTTTATAGTATTGCCAAGATAACTCCAGGATCGTGGGACGTCGGAGTTCAGAAATCACACTATCGACATCTCTTTAGTATAACAAAGTTAAATTTATTTTGAGTATGGCATGTATAGGACTTGTGTATTTTGTTATGTCATATTTATTAGCCAAAGTGTTGGCTACTTATGTTATCAAATTCATTTTGTAAATGGTCATTGGAATTGGGCCAATACTTGTTAAGTTTACATAAATTCAATGATGATGAAATTATGAAGTTTATGCTGGTGTGAATGCTTTGATTTGAGTTCTTGGATGTGCCTTAGGGTCATAACTTATGTTGAAGTGAGTTGGTATAAGTATGTTTGCTATGTAGGGTGGCATTTGGCTTGGAATATAGCCTTTTTAATGTCCACACGGTCAGCCCCATGGGCATGTTGATCGGCTGTGTGTCCCATTGCATACTAGATTTACAAGTCAGTATGCTCAGTAGTAAACACACGGCGGACACACGCCATGTATCTCAGCCGTGTGAGAGGCAAGACCATGGACATGGGTGTGTGCCCAAGTCGTGTGAAGTCTGCACACGGTCTAAGGAAACGGGTGTGTGCCTTGGCCGTGTGACCATAGTGAGGTGATGACATCATAAACAGAATGCCATGGTTTTGGCACACGGGCCATGACACAGGCATGTCGAGGTTGTGTGAGGGACACGGGTGTGTCCGGCCGTGTAAAAACCCCTGTAGGTTTGAATTAGAAAATAAATTCCACACGGGTTAGGGACATGGGCGTGTGTGACCACATGGCCTACCCACATGGGCGTGTGACCCTTGTTTAGGCAAAATTTTCTAAGTGCGTAAAAGTTTTCGATTTAATTCCAAAACCTTCTGAGTGTATCTTTAAGGCTTCATAGGCCCATGATAAGGATGTTATGCATATGAATGAGAAGTTTTAAGTTGGGAATGAATTTTGAAAGCCCAAAGTTGTATGTACAAGCAAGTTTAGTCCAGTAATGCCTCATCCCGGTTTGAGAGGGAATACGGGTAAGGGGTGTTACATTTAGTGGTATCAGAGCTACAGTTTAGTCTATTCTCAGACTAACGTAGCGTAAGTATGAGTCTAGCTATACATGCCATACGTAAGAGTAATTGTGTAATGATAGTGTGACGACCCCTGACGATTTGAATTGTGTTTTTATATAGTAAATAGATCTTGATCCCGACCGAGCTGCAGCTGATGATGTTGTAAGTAATGCGCCAACTCCCGTACAAGGGACCGCGCCAGTAGAGAGTATACCCAAGATTATGGGTCAAGGAGAAGAGGCTAGAGAAGCCTTTTTCCAAATGATGAGCAACTGGTATACTGAGTACATTCGAGCAAATCCTAATGCTCAACCCTTCCACCCCCACCTATTCTTTAGCCCGCTCTTGTAGCTCCTCAAGTGGTTGACGTAATAAGAAGAGAAAGGCCTTCGATCAATAAGATTCAGAAATAAGGAGCAGAGGAATTTCGGGCTAGTAAAGACGATGAACTAGAAAGGGCAAAATTATGGCTTGAGAATACCATTAGGGTATTCGATGAGTTGTCATGCACGCCTGAGGAGTGCATGAAGTGTGTGGTATCTCTTTTGAGAGATTTGGCCTATCAGTGGTGGAACACCCTTGTGTTAGTGGTACCAAGGAAGAGAATTAATTGGGAATTCTTCCAAGAGGAATTTTGGAAGAAGTATATTAGTCAAAGATTCATTGACTAGAAAAAAAGAGTTTTGGAGTTAAAATAGGGCTGAATGAGGTGACCGAATGCGAACATGAATTTGTAAGACATAGTAAGTATGCCCGAGAGTGCGTGTCTACCGAGGCTATCATGTGCAAAAGGTTCGAGGATGGGTTAAATAAGGATATCCATTTATATGTCGAAGTTCTCAAACTAAAAGAATTTATGATCTTGTTAGATAGAGCCTGTAAGGCTAAAGAGTTGGCCAAAGAGAAAAGAAGAGTTGAGACCGAGTCCCATGACTCGAGAAAGAGGCGACTGAGTAAGTCATACCAATCCTCATCTAAGAAATCAAGGGATTTCGCTACTCGATCAGCCACTTCAGCCGGGTTTTTAAACTGAAGTAAGGGCAAACAGTTCTCGGGGTCTAAGGCTCAGACTATTTCGATTGTTAGTGTTGGCAATGCCCGACCGAGTAGACCAGAATACTCGTAATGTGATAGACATCATTCTGGTGAGTGTCGAGTAAACGAGAAGGCTTGTTTTAGGTGTGGGTCTCTAGACCATTTTATCAAAGATTGCCTCGAGGTGGGTGAGAAAGAAAAGTCTCAGAATGTAAGATCGGGAAGTATGGCTAGAGGAAGACCATAGAGAAACTCGGGAAATGAGATGAGTAGCAAGAATTTATCTAGAGACTGCAAGAGTTGAGGGCAGAGCATCGGTGAGAACGTATGCTATTCGTGCCCAGAAGAAGCGTCCTCCCTCGACGTGATCACGCGTACATTTTCTTTCTATGATATTCATATTATAGGTTTAATTGATCCAGGGTCTACCCACTCGTATATTTTCATGAAATTAGTCTCTAGCATGAGCATGCCTATAGAGTCTACCGAGTTTGTGATAAGAGTGTCGAATCCCCTAGGCAGATGTGTAATGGTTGATAGAATATGCAAAGGTTGCCCTTTGATGATTAGGGGTCATTGTTTTCCTACTAATCTCATGTTATTACCGTTTGATAAGTTCGATGTCATCCTTGGGATGGATTGGTTAGTTACTTATTATGTGATTGTGAGTTGTGGAAAGAAGTTTATTGAGTTAAAATGTGAAAGTGGAAATCTTATTCGTGTTGAATCAGATAAGCAAGACAGATCACCAGTAGTGATATCATCCTTGTTGACTCAGAAATATTTAAGAAAGAGGTACGAAGCTTACCTTGCCTTTGTGATGAATACTAAAGAGACTGAGTTGAGAATTGAATCAGTGCCTATAGTATGCAAGTTTACAGATGTTTTCCAAGAGGAATTACCAAGGCTACCTCCGGTTAGAGAAATCAAATTTGGGATTGAGTTAGCTCTTGATACTACCGCCATTTCTATTGCTCCATACGAATGGCTCCAACCGAGCTAAAAGAGTTGAAGGCACATTTGCAAGAATTAACGGATAAAGGCTTCGCAAGACCAAGTTATTCTCCGTGGGGTGGTCCCGTATTATTTGTGGAGAAGAAAGATTGTTCCATGGGGTTATGCATAGATTATCGGCAGCTCAACAAGTTAACTGTGAAGAAAAAGTACCCGTTGCTGAGAATCGATGATTTGTTTAATCAATTGAAGAGAGCCACATTGTTTTCCAAGATAGACTTAAGGTCTGGATATTATCAGTTGAGAGTCAAGGACTCGGATGTTCCGAAAACCGCATTTAGGACTAGGTATGGCTACTATGAATTTTTGGTCAGGCATTTTGATTTAACAAATGCCCCAGCCGTTTTCATGGACTTGATGAATCGCATTTTTTAGCCATATTTGGATAAATTTGTCGTGGTCTTTATTGATGATATACTGATCTACTCTCGGGATGAGAACGAGCATGCCGAGCATTTGAGAACGATTTTGCAAATTTTGAGAGATAAAAAATTATATGCCAAGTTTAGTAGAAGTGAATTTTGGCTTAAAGAAGTTGGATTTTTGGGGCATATCGTCTCGAGAGATAGAATCAGAGTTGACCCGAGTAAGATTTCAGCAATTGTAGATTGGAAACTACCAAAGAATGTAACCGAGGTTAGGAGTTTTCTGGGCTTGGCAGGCTATTATAGAATTTTTGTTAAGGGATTTTCTGTGATAGCTACTCCAATTACGAGGTTGCTATAAAAGGATGTAAAGTTTGAATGGACCGAAAAGTGCCAACAAAGTTTTGAGAAGCTAAAGGCGATGTTGATTGAGGCTCCTGTTTTGGTGCAGCCTGAGCCTAGAAGAGAATTTGTGGTCGACAGTGATGCATCCATGAATGGATTTGGTTGTGTACTTATGCAAGAGGGCAAGGTGATTGCATATGCTTTTAGACAATTAAAGCCGCACGAGAAGAATTACTCGACCCATGATTTAGAGTTGGCTGCCATTATGTTTGCATTAAAGATATGGAGACACCATTTATATGGTGAAAGGTGTTAGGTATTCACTGACCATAAAAGCCTAAAGTACTTGATGAATCAAAAGGAATTAAATTTGAGGCAACAAAGATGGTTAGAGATGATAAAAGACTATGAACTAGTGATTGACTATCATCCGGGAAAGACGAACATGGTCGCCGATGCTTTGAGTAGAAAATTTTTGTTCGCGCCGAGAGCCATGAATACACGAATGAATTTGTCTGAAGATTGTTCTATTCTAGCTGAGTTGAGGGCTAGACCATTGTTTCTTCAAGAGGTTTGTGAAGTTCAGAAAGGTACAGCGACTTACAAGCCAAAAGAATTCTATGTGAGTCAAATGTTGAGTCAGACTTTTGGGTAAGTCCTGAATGATGTTTGATGTTTCGAGATAGGGTCTGTGTACCAAGAAATGATGAACTTATTCGAAAGATTTTGCATAAAGCACATAGCAGATGTTTATTTGTGCACTCAGGCGACACGAAGATGTATAACGACTTAAGGAAGTGGTACTGGTGGCCGAATATGAAGAAAGACATTTCTGAGTTTGTGTCGAGGTGCCTAATTTGTCAACAAGTGAAGGCTAAATACCAAGTACCTTCGGGTTTACTTCAGCCTATTATGGTTCCCAAGTGGAAATGGGATCGTATTACTATAGACTTCGTGACGGGTTTACCATTAATGCTGAAAAAGAAAGACGCTGTATGGGTCGTGGTTGATAGACTCACGAAGTCAGCCCATTTCATACCTGTGCGGGTTAACTACTCACTTGATAAGTTGGCGAACTTGTACGTGACTGAAATAGTAAGACTTTATGGAGTATCATTTTCAATTATTTCGGATAGAGATCTAAGATTCACGTCACGGTTTTGAAAAAAGTTGCAAGAGGCTTTAGGCACAAAATTGAGATTCAGTACAGCTTTCCATCCGCAAACAAACGGGCAGTCGGAGAGAATAATTCAGATACTTGAAGACTTGCTTCAATGTTGTGTTTTGGAATTCCAAGGTAATTGGGAAAAATACTTACCATTGGTGGAATTCACCTACAACAATAGTTTTCAGTCAAGTTTGAAGATCATGCCTTACGAGGCATTGTATAGGCGTAAGTGTTGAACGCCATTGTATTGCACAGAACTCAGAGAGAATCAAATTCACGGGGTCGATTTGGTCAGAGAGACTAAAGAGAAGGTAAATGTGATACGTGAATGTTTGAAAGCGGCCTCAGATAGAAAAAAGTCTTATTCATATTTAAAAAGGAAAGAGATTGAGTTCTAAGTAGGAGATAAAGTGTTTCTGAAAGTATCACTATGGAGAAAAGTCCTCAGATTTGGCCGGAAGGCAAATTGAGTCCACGTTTTATCAGACCTTATGAAGTTACCGAGAAGATAAGACCGGTACCTTATCGTTTGGTATTTCCACCTGAGTTGGAAAAGATTCACGATGTCTTCCATGTGTCCATGTTACGTCGATACCATTCGGACCCTTCACATGTGATTGTACCAACAGAGGCAGAAATTCAACCGGACTTGAGTTATGGTGAAGAGCCAGTTAAGATTTTGGCACGAGAGGTCAAACAATTGAGGAACAAAAGTATAGCCTTTGTTAAAGTGATATGGCAGAGACATGGTATGGAAGAGGCTACTTGGGAGCCCGAAGAGACCATGAGAAACCAATATCCCAACTTTTTTACAGGTAAGATTTTCGAGGACGATATCCTTAAGGGGGAGAATTGTAACAGCTCAATTTAGGGGCTAGTCGAAATAGTGGTTCAAACCACTAATCCAAGGTTAGATAAAATTATTCTTATGTTATTCTATGAGTTAGAGCATGATTATATAGGTGCATGAAAATTTTGGTGCTTTAATTTTAGCGATTTCATGCTCAATGCGAAAAAGGACTAAATCGCATAAAGTGCAAAAGTTCAAAATTTCAAAATTTCAAGCTAAGAGTGCCAATTAGCTATGGAATATTAATTGGAGGCCTTTAAAGGGCAATTATCCCCTTAAATGAAGGTTGGCTGGCCATAGGGGACAAAAGAGTCAAAATTAGTCAAAGTTGGTAAGGATTTGGTGACTAAATTGATTATTTTATATTAAAATAAAGAAAAGATGATATCCTTATCTTTACTCATCTTCTTCCACTGAAAAACACAAGCAAAATAGGGGTTTTAAAGCTAAAAAATTTCAGCAAACTCTTCTCTTCACTAGTAAGTGATTTTAATGGTTTTTCTTGATGATAATTGTACTTTTGAAACCCCTAAAGCTTAAGTTTTCTAAAGAGGGGGACTATCTTCAAATATGGTGAAAAGTTTAGGGTTTTTCCATGTGAGCTTTTAAGTTTTTTGCTGCATTTTTATGGAAGAAAATGAGTCATAGATGTTTAATAAACAACTTTTATGAAAGGTGTTACCATGAAAACACCTAAAATGATCTTTTTGTAAAGGTTGCAAAATATGTAGTAAATGTGTGAAATGTTGAGTTTTGATGGTAGCCATAAGAGAAATAAATGTTCACCTAGGCTCGTTAAAGAGAGAAATTTGATTAGAATTCATTTTAAAGCCAATGGGTAAAATGGTCATTTTGCAAAAGTTTAAGGGAAAAATAGTAATTTTGCCAAAGCATGATTATTGAAATGCATTTATTAATGTGATAATTAAATGAGCTAATTTGCTATAATAGATCAAGAAGAACCACAAATTAACCTCGACCGGGAAAGAATGAAGTATCGGACTAGATCGACAATTTAGCCTATTTTGAAATCGAGGTAAGTTTGTATATGATAAATTCAACATTTATGCTAGTATGTTTGAGAATGTTTGATATTATAATGATACATGATATTCTATGAAATTGAGTGTTGGTGTTGAATGAGAAAGATGATAAAAGTTGAGATGTTGAAGTCCTGGTTGGACTATAATGAATGTGAGAATACTATCATCGAGACATGAGATGGATAAGGTCCCGTGTAAGACCATGTCGGGGACATGACCTCAGCACCGAATTGAGATTTTGTATAAGACCATATCCGGGATATGGCTTCGATAT
Source organism: Gossypium rotundifolium (assembly GCA_025506655.1). Classification (NCBI taxonomy): domain Eukaryota; kingdom Viridiplantae; phylum Streptophyta; class Magnoliopsida; order Malvales; family Malvaceae; genus Gossypium; species Gossypium rotundifolium. The sequence goes on along the minus strand of CP106727.1, from coordinate 184,582,410 downwards.
TGAATATGAGAATCGTATAAGATCATATTTGGTATATGGCATCGATATTTAATGTGAGATTCCATATAAGACCATATCCGGGATATAGCATCGACACTCAAAGATGACCCCATGTAAGACAACATTTGGGATGTGGCATTGGCTTCGTGTTTATGTTAATGATGATGAATATGCGTCTTTGAGTATCCCTAGTGATTTAGTGGGATAAATAGATAAGCTTGGAAATAGAAATGAGATTAGTACTAAAAGCCATGTAATTGAGTGAACACAAGTACCCGTAAGTAATTTACGAGGAATGATTACGATATGTGGCATGGTATGTGCTAGATAAGAACAAGTACGAGTAAGTTATAGCAAAGTGCTTAAGACTTCGAGTGGTTATATAATGCCATGGATTGATGTCATTATGAGCTTATTGTTGCTATTTATTTTCATGCAAACTTACTAAGCTTTATGCTTACTCCTCTCATTTCCCTTTTCTTGTAGTATTGCCAAGATAACTCGAGGATCATGGGACATCGGAGTTCGAAAATCACACTATCGACATCTCTTTGGTATAACAAAGTTAGATTTATTTTGAGTATGGATGTATAGGACTTGGGTATTTTGTTATGTCATATTTATTAGCCAAAGTGTTGGCTACTTATGTTATCAAATTCATTTTGTAAATGGTCATAGGAATTGGGCCAATACTTGTCGAGTTTATATATATTCAATGATAATGAAATTATGAAGTTTATGCTGGTGTGAATGCTTTGATTTGAGTTCTTAGTTGTGCCTTAGGGTCATGAGATATGTTAAAGTGAGTTGGTATAAGTATGTTTGCTATGTAGGGTGGCATTTGGCTTGGAATATAGCTTCTTTAATGTCCACACAGATAGATACGCAGGCGTGTGTCTAGGCCTTGTATGGCACACAGTGAGCCCCATTGGTATGTTGATCGGCCGTGTGTCCCCTTGCATGCTAGGTTTACAAGTTAATATGCTCAATAGTAAACACAAGGGCAGAGACACGGCCGTGTGTCTCAGCTGTGTGAGATACACGGCAATAGACATGGGCGTGTGCCCAGGCCGTGTAAAGTTTGCACCTAAAATTAGGAATTTAATTCGACACACGGTCGAAGGACACAGGCATGTGCCTTGGTCGTGTGACCATAGTGAGGTGATGACGTCATAAATAGAATGCAATTGTTTTGGCACACGGGTCATGACACGGGCGTGTCGAGGCAGGGACATGGGCGTGTGTCCGGCCGTGTGAAAACCCCTGTAGGTTCAAATTAGAAAATAAATTCCACACGGGCTAGGGACATGGGTGTGTGTGACCAAACGGCCTGCCTATACAGGCGTGTCCCATATCGACAGGCATGTGGCCCCAGTTTAGGCAAGAACTTTTTAAGTACGTAAAAGTTTTCGTTTAATTCCAAAACCTTTCGAGTGTATGTTTAAGGCCTCGTAGGCCCATGATAAAGATGTTATGCATATGAATGAGAAGTGTATCACCCCTAAACCGTATCCGTCACCGGAATGGATTACGAGGCATTACCGGAAAATATTTAACTTTCATACATTCAAATAGATCATTAATATCATATTCAAAGGCAAACATTTATTTTACATTTTAAAATATCAAAACCAAAAATAAACATGCTAATATCATTTGTCTTACAAACATCATTTATTCAAACTAAAATAATTACCACATCTCACATAGTTGTCTATTTTTTATCTCAATAGCCGATTACATTCATTTTAATATCTAATATGTCCCACACATATCATATAATAATAAAATACATAAAATCACACCTAAGCACCAACTATTCAAACAAATTATAAACACATACCACTATCGTTACCGAACTTTAATGACTATGACTATCTCACGAAAGAACATACCACAAAAACATATAAATTTACTTTAACTAAGTTTAGTCAAATATACCCATGCAATGAACAATCTATCCTATATATCACAAATAATTAAATCAATTATATATAACACATAAGATCCAAATACTACTTTATTAATCAAGACAAACACATAATTTTAAATTTTCCAAACATATCACACATATATAAACCAAAACCAAAAGTACATAAATATATACATCATCACTAGCCATTTTCGCATGGCTTATACATAACTATAGTTTATCACATCAAAACACCATTCAAATATACATGCCATAATTCGATTTGAATATTTAAATACCAAAAGCAATCGATAGTGTGGTGAACTTTCTTTGATGATCCCCAAGCACAGAATCAAGTCCAAAATCTATAAACAGAATAAACATAAAACACAGAGTAAGCTAACATAGCTTAGTAAGCCTTAAGCAAATTACAACTCAATAATATAATCAACTCTTAAAATTTAAACTGAATCAAATTACTATATCAATGCCATATTTAATCTCAGCTTAAACATTCCATAATAATATGTATTTATCAAGACTTCCACATTGGTCGAATACTCAATAAGTTAAATCTCTCAAGTTTTTACTCAAATAATAAAGTAACATATCATTAATATCATATATAACAAAAAAAAAACCACATATTATACATTACCTATAAATACATAATAATGAATATGATCACACATATGCACAATGAATATGATCACACATATGCACACAGGAAGAATCATTTCATTTGAATTCAATATATTTAATCATAGGACCAAATTCTCATATTAAACTCACATATACTTATCATTAATATTATCCATGATTTAACATAAAATTTCAAAATATTTACTTACCTTATTTTTCATAGATATCAAGATAATACATACGTGTCCATTTAGCTTGATTAACATACTCAAATACCACATCAGCATAAATCTTTAAAACATAAACTTATACATAATCACCAAAGATAAATCACGCTAGGCATATAGCAGATATCTTTCATAAGATAAAGCACGCTAGGCATTTAGCACGATATTATACACCAAGCAAAGCACGCTAGCATAAAGCCTGATTCCTTTCACCAGCACAATGCTTGCTAGGCCCAAATCCCGAATAAAAATACTATAGACTAACTTATACACATTTTATATATCGAATATTTTAGATATTTCACATAATTCATACGAACATTCAATTATTATATCTTAATCAATATAACTCAAACACAATATTTTCTTTTATGCTATTTCACATATTTGGCAAGCTCACTAACAATTCCACAATTTTAATTCAGCATATTAATAAATTACATTTCAATTTAACGATGTTTAATTGCTTAAAGACTTACCTCGGATATCGTCGAACGACAAAAATGGGTTATTCAACTATTTTCGCTTTTCCTCGATCCAAGTCCGATTTCTTTGGTTCTTGATCTAAACATATTCAAATTAAGCTCATTCAAACATATTTTCACTCAACTTAGTCCAAAAACACATAAATGGGAAAATTACCATTTTGCCCCTAACATTTCATACTTTTTACAATTTAGTCCTATTTGCTCAAAACACAAAATACACAAAATTTGACTAGGCCTAATATTCCTAGTCCTCATACAAGTCTATACATTTCATTTATTTCACATTTTAGTCCCCAAAATTTTATTTTTGCAATTTAGTCCAACATACTCAATTTCATCAAAAATTTAGAGACAAAACTTGTTAATCTAACACATATATATCATATTTCATCATCAAACAACATAAACAACAAGCTATCATCAATGGCTCAACTCAAAATATTCATCAAAATCAAAAATTAAAACATGGGCTTTGTAGTACTCAAAGCAACGATATCAAAAAAAATTATCAAAAACCGAGCTAGTTACATGCCTTGATTCAAGCTTGAGAATGACCGAACCTAAGCTTTGTCTATTTCTTTTTTTTTATGTTTGCTATTCGGTCAAGAAATAAAGATGGACAAAATGCTTTTATTTTATGTTTTATTAACATATATATTAACATAATATTTAATTACTTTAATAACCTTTATTATAAATAAATAAAACATTATAATATAAGGTCATTAAAGTCCATGACCAGCCACTATCTATTAAAAATGGCTTGTTTCATTTTAAATGCTCCCATTTAAAATGACAACCTCAATTTAGTCCTAACACATTAAACTATCAAGTTTATTATTTACGCGATTAAGCCCTTTTTATTAAATTAAGCTCACAAACAATCAAATTTTTATACGAAACTTTCACACATGCTAATTCACATATAATTAACACAAAAATAATATTTAAATATTTTTTGACTCGAATTCGTGGTCTCGAAACCACCGTTCTGATTAGGGTCTAAATCGGACTGTTACAAATCTCCCCCTATAGGGATTTTCGTCCCCGAAAATCTTACCGGTGAATAGGTTTGGATAACGTTCTTTCATTGTATCCTCTAACTCCCAAGTTGCCTCTTCAACTTCGTGCTTTTGCCACAATACTTTAACTAACAGAATTTTCTTATTTCTCAATTCTTTTTTCTCGTGAGCCAGATACAAATCGGTTCCTCTTCATATGTCATATCAGGCTGAATCTCAACCTCTGTAGAGCAAATAACATGTGAAGGGTCGGATCGGTATCTATGGAGCATCGACACATGGAATACATTATGGATCTTTTCTAGCTCAGGTGGCAACTGCAATCTATAGGCAACCGGTCCGATATGCTCTATGATCTCATATGGCCCGATGAATCTCGGACTCAACTTGCCTTGGCAATCGAATCTAAGTATTTTCTTCCACGATGAAACTTTCAAAAACACTTGATCTCTGATCCCAAACTCAATATCTTTATGCTTCAAATCCGCATATGACTTTTGATGGTCTGATGCAGCTTTCAAACTATCACGGATTACTGCCATTTTCTGTTCAGTTTCTTTAATCAAGTCAACCCCGTGTATCTTATTTTCACTGAGCTTGGTCTAATACAATGGTGTACGACATTTACGACCGTATAAAGCCTCGTAGGGTGCCATCTTAATACTAGATTGAAAGCTATTATTGTAGGCAAATTCAATCAGAGATAAGTATCTTTCCCACGTACCTTGAACTTAAGGATGCAACATCTCAACATATCCTCAAGTATCTGAATGATTCGTTCATACTGGCCATCTGTCAGCAGATGAAAAGCTGTGCTAAAGTGCAGTTTTGTACCTAAAGCATCTTGCAATTTCTTCCAAAACCACGATATGAATCTCAGGTCTCTATCTGAAACAATAGAAATAGGCACACCATGTAATCATACAATTTGTGATACATATAACTCAGCAAGCTTATCGAGCAAATAATCCGTACGAACTGGAACAAAGTGAGCTGATTTGGTCAATCTATCCACTATAACCCAGATTGCATCTTTCTTGCTCAATGTCATAGGTAAACCGGATACAAAATCCATAGTGACTCTGTCCCATTTCCATTCAGGTATCATGATCGGCTGAAGTAACCCAGAAGGTACCTGATGCTCGGCTTTTACTTGTTGACAGACTAAACATTTCGAAACAAAGTCAGATATGTCTCGTTTCATACTAGGCCACCAATAGAACTGTTTCAGATCGATATACATTTTCGTGCTACCAGGATGAACAAACAATCGACTGCTATGAGCTTCATTCAAAATCATCTGAATCAACTCTGAATTCCTCGAACGCATATTCGATCTTTGAACTTCAAGCAGTCATTCTCATCAATTCAAAACTCTGATTCAACATTAATTTCACACTGAGCTCGTTTTGCCAACAAATCTTTATCGACTTTCTAAGCATCAACAATTTGTTGAACAAATAATGGTCTTGCTTTTAATTCGGCTACTATCGAACCATCATCAGACATAACCATATGCGCGTTCATTGCACGTAGAGCAAATAATGACTTTTGACTTAAAGCGTCCGCAACAACATTAGCTTTTCCCGGATGGTATCAATCACTAACTCATAATCTTTCAACAACTCTAACCATCGGCGTTGTCTAAAATTCAAATCTTTCTGAGTCATCAAATACTTCAGACTTTTGTGATCTAAATAAACATGACATTACTCACCGAACAGATAATGACGCCAAATCTTCAACGCAAACACAATGGCTGCTAGTTCCAAATCATGTGTCGGATAGTTTCTTTCATGTGGCTTCAACTGTCTCAAGGCATAATCTATGACTTTGCCTTCCTGCATCAAAACACAACCCAGACCATTCAAAGATGCATCACTATAAATAACAAATTCTTTACCCGATTCAGGCTGGACTTGCGTTGGAGCTTCGGTCAAAAGAGTTTTCAACTAGTCGAAACTTTTCTGACACTTCTCGGACCATTCGAACTTAACATCTTTCTGTAACAGCTTTGTCAACGGTGTAGCGATCATAGAGAAACCGTTCACAAACCGTCTGTAGTAACCAGCAAGTCCCAAAAAGCTTCGAACTTCAGAAACATTCCTCGGAGGTTTCCAATCAAGTATAGCTGAAATCTTGCTCGGATCAACCCGAATACCCGAGGCTGACACAACATGTCCCAGGAAAGTGACTTCGCGTAACCAGAACTCACATTTCTTGAACTTTTCATAGAACTTTTTATCTCGCAAAGTCTATAATATTAGTCTCAAATGCTCGGCATGCTCGGTCTCATCGCTTGAATAGATCAGAATATCATCTATAAATACAACCACAAATCGATCCAAATACTATCTAAAATTTGATTCATCAGATCCATGAAAATAGCAGGTGCATTAGTAAGTCTGAAAGGCATAACCAGAAACTCGTAGTGTCCATACCTCGTCCGAAAAGTAGTCTTTGGCACATCAGAGTCTCTGACTCGCAACTGATAATAACCCGATCTCAAATCTATCTTTGAAAACACTGAAGCCCCTTTTAGATGATCAAACAAGTCGTCAATCCTTGGCAACGGGTATTTATTCTTTATAGTCACCTTATTTAGCTGGTGGTAATCAATACACATTCTCATAGTTCCACCTTTCTTTTTCACAAATAGAACTGGCGCGCCCCAATTAGAGAAACTCGGCCGTGCAAATCCCCTACTGTCAACTCTTGCAACTGTGCTTTCAATTATTTTAATTCTGTAGGTGCCATCCTGTAAGGAGCTATAGAAATCAGAGTCGTCCATGGCACTAATTCAATCCCAAACTCAACTTCTCGAATAGGTGGCAAACCCGGTAATTCTTCAGGGAACACATCTGGATACTCACATACAACATGTACTGACTCAATCTTCTTTTCTATCACTTTAGAATCAAGCACATAAGCAAAATAAGCTTCACAACCCTTTCTCACATATTTCTAAGCTGTCATAGAAGATATCAATTCTGGTAAATCATTTAGATCATTAGATTCAATTCGAATAACCTCATCACTCTAGCATCGCAAATTAATAGTCTTTCGTTTACAGTTCAAGATAGCGTCATGTAAAGTTAACCAGTCCATTCCTAGAATTATATCAAACTCATCAAATGGCAACAACATCAAATCAGCTGGGATACATGAATCTTGAATCATCAACGGGCAATTTTTACACACTTTGTCAACCAAAACACACCAGCCTAGGGGCTTTGATACTCGAATCACAAACTCAGTAGACTCAACAGGCAGAGTCTTACTGAATACTAATGTTTCACACACATAAGAATGGGTCGAACCAGGATCAATCAATGCAATAACACTAGTATCATAAAGAGTGAAAGTACTGGTAATAATATTTGGGGAAGAAGTATCCTCACGAGCACGTATAACATATGTTTTGGAAGGTACACGAGCATCAGATTGAATCGCTATATCTTTCGTCCCTCTCTAACTGCCACTCATATTACTCGCATGGCTGGGTGGTTTGCCTCGCGATGACATATTGCTTGGTCTCATATTCTGAACAGTATTTTGCTCGGCTAACATTGGACACTCTCGGATAAAATGATCCATCGATCCACATTTAAAACATGCCAGAATGCCATTTACCACAATGCTTGCACTCAACTCTATTCTGCTGAACATTACCAACATTAGCAATCGAAGTGGCTCGTGAACTCACAGGAGGTCGATCTCGATCTTGTCTAGTAAAGTCTGAAGCTTCTTTAGATCGTTAGACTCATCTCTAAACTTCTTTGGAGCCAAATGAAAAGTCTTACCCAATGATCTTTTACGGGAATCTCTAGCTTCAAAATCAACTTTTCTTTTCTCTTTCTCAAGCTCTTGACTTTGCAAGCCCACTCAACCAATACCACAAACTCTTTGATTTCAAGTATGCCAACCAACAATTTGATATTTTCATTCAACCCATCTTTGAATCTTTTGCACATTATAGCTTCAGTTGAAACACATTCATGATCATATAGACTGAGTCTTACAAATTTTCGCTCGTACTCTGTCACAGTCATACGAACCTGTTTTAATTTGAGAAATTCCTTTTGCTTTTGATCAATGAATCTCTGACTGATATATTTCTTTCGGAACTCAGTTTGAAAGAATTCCCAGGTCACCCGCTCTTTCGAAACCACTGATACTAGTGTATTCCACTAGTGATATGTAGTGTCTCGTAGCAAAGATATAACACATTTTAAGCACTCATCCGGGGTACAGAACAATTCATCAAACACGCGAATTGTATTATCAAGCCAGAATTCAACTCGCTCAGCATCATCATCATCAATAGCTCTGAATTCCTCAGCCCCATGTTTTCTGATTTTATCAACAGGAGGCTTATTAAATCTCATAGGATCAATCATCAGAGGTACCACAGGTATCGGAGATGGATAATTTGGGGGTGGAGGTTGTTGTACATTCGGATTAGTCCGGATATACTGAGTAAACCATTCGTTCATCATTTGATAGAAGGTTTGCTTAGCCTCCCCTCATGGCTACTGGAGATAGGTCGAGATTCAACTGGCGCCGTCCCATGCGCAGGAGTAGGCGCTACGCTCTTGACATCATCAGCTATAGCTCTGTGGGATCCATTTTCTAAATAAAAGCACATTTTCAAATGTCAGAAGTCATCACACTATCGCAGTAAATATTATGGCATGTATAGCTAGACGCACACACACTACATTAGTCCAGGAATCGACTAAACCCTAGCTTTGATACCAATCAAATGTAACACCCCTAACCCGTATCCATCGCGGGAATAGATTACGAGGCATTACCGGAAAATATTTAACTTTCATACATTCAAATAGATCACTAATATCATATTCAAAGGCAAACATTTATTTTACATTATAAAATATCAAAACCAAAAATAAACATGCTAATATCATTTTTCTTACAAGCATCATTTATTCAAACTAAAATAATTACCACATATCACATAATAGTCTATTTTTTTATCTCAATAGCCGATTATATTCATTTTAATATCTAATATATCCCATACATATCATATAATAATAAAATTCATAAAATCACACCTAAGCACCAACTATTCAAACAAATTATAAACACATACTACTATCGTTATCGAACTTTAATGACTATGACTGTCTCACGAAAGAACATACCATAAAAACATATAAATTTACTTTAACTAAGTTTAGTCAAATATACCCATGCAATGAACAATCTATCATATATATCACGAATAATTAAATCAATTATATATAACACATAAGATCCAAATACTACTTTATTAATCAAGACAAACACATAATTATAAATTTTTCAAACATATCACACATATATAAACCAAAACCAAAAGTACATAAATATATACATCATCACTAGCCATTTTCGCATGGCTTATACATAACTATAGTTTATCACATCAAAACACCATTCAAATTTATACATGCCATAATTCGAGTTTGAATATTTAAATACCAAAAGCGATCGATAGTGTGGTGAACTTTGTCAAGCGATCCCCGAGCACAGAATCAAGTCCAAAATCTATAAATGAATAAACATAAAACACGAGTAAGCTAACATAGCTTAGTAAGCCTTAAGCAAATTACAACTCAATAATATAATCAACTCTTAAAATTTAAACTGAATCAAATTACTATATCAATGCCATATTTAATCTCACTTAAACATTCCATAATAATATGTATTTATCAAGACTTCCACCGGGCGAATACTCATTAAGTTAAATCTCTCAAGTTTTACTCAATTAATAAAGTAACATATCATTACACATTCGACATACTTTCATTCATTTACATAAGTTCAAAAAACCAAGAAATAACTTCATATATCTACCTCTCTTATTTGGCTAAATACATAATATCATATATAACACCATATATTATACATTACCTATAAAGCCGAATGTATATGATCACACATATGCACACAAAGGAAGAATAATTTCATTTGAATTCAATATATTTAATCATAGGACCAATTCTCATATTAAACTCACATATACTTATCATTAATATTATCCATGATTTAACATAAAATTTTAAAATATTTACTTACCTTATTTTTCATAGATATCAAGATAATACTTACTGTCCATTTAGCTTGATTAACATACTCAAATACCACATCAAGATAAATCTTTAAAACACAAACTTATACATAATCACTAGCATAAAGCACGCTAGGCATATAGCAGATATCTTTCATCCAAGACAAAGCACCTTAGGCATTTAGCCTGATATTATACACCGGCACAAAGCCTACTAGGCATAAAGCCTAATTCCTTTCACCAGCACAATGGTTGCTAGGCCCAAAGCCCGAATAAAAATACTATAGACTAACTCATACATATTTTATATATCGAATATTTCAGATATTTCACATAATTCATACGAACTTTCAATTTTATATCTTAATCAATATAACTCAAACACAATATTTTCTTTTATGCTATTTCACATATTCGTCAAGCTCACTAACAATTCCACAATTTCAATTCAGCACATTAATAAACAACATTTCAATTTAGCGATGTTTAATTGCTTAAAGACTTACCTCGGATATCGTCGAACGACAAAAATGGGCTATTCAACTATTTTCGCTTTTCCCCGATCCAAGTCTGATTTCTTTGGTTCTTGATCTAAGCATATTTAAATTAAGCTCATTCAAACATATTTTCATTCAATTTATTCTAAAAACACATAAATGGGAAAATTACCATTTTTCCCCTAACATTTTACACTTTTTACAATTTAGTCCTATTTGCACAAAACACAAAATACACAAAATTTGACTATACACCTTAAGGGTCGAATATTCCTAGTCCTCATACAAGTCTATACATTTCATTTATTTCATATTTCAGTCACTCAAAAAATCATTTTTGCAATTTAGTCCAACATACTCAATTTCATCAAAAATTCAAAGACAAAACTTGTTAATCTAACACATTTATATCATATTTCATATCAAACAACATAAACAACAAGCTATCATCAATGGCTCAACTCAAAATATTCATCAAAATAAAAAATTAAAACATGGGTTTTGTAGTACTCGAAGCAACGATATCAAAAACGTAAAAATTATAAAAACAGAGCTAGTTACAAACCTTGATTCAAGCTTGAGAATGACCGAACCTAAGCTTTGTCTATTTCTTTTTTTTATATTTGCTACTCGGTCAAGAAATAAAGATGGACAAAATGCTTTTATTTTATGTTTTATTAACATAATATTTAATTTCCTTTATAACCTTTATTATAAATAAATAAAACATTATAATATAAGGTCATTAAAGTCCATGACCAGCCACTATCTATTAAAAATGGGCTTGTTGCATTTTAAATGCTCCCATTTAAAAAGACAACCTCAATTTAGTCCTAACACATTAAACTATCAAGTTTATAATTTACGCGATTAAGCCCTTTTTATTAAATTAAGCTCACAAACAATCAAATTTTTATATGAAACTTTCACACATGCTAATTCACATATAATTAACACGAAAAATAATATTTAAATTTTTTTATGGCTCGGATTCGTGGTCCCAAAACCACCGTTCCATTAGGGTCTAAATCGATTTTACAAGAAGTTTTAAGTTGGGAATGAATTTTTAAAGCCCAAAGTTGTATGTACAAGCTAGTTTAGTCCGGTAATGCCTCATCCCTGGTTCTAGAGAGGAATACGGGTAAGGGGTGTTACAGAGGTAATTATTGTAAATCCTAAGGGATAAAGAGGTCTAAAGTTTAAATCAATCAGGACTCTTATCTTGTAGATAGACATTAATCTTATTCGTAAATGTAATTCGATTTGTACAGTTGGATCTGGGAGAACTCAACTATAAATAGAGGTCTTCCCCCTCATTCGTAATCCCTTAGTTGTAAACCTTTAAAGTAATAGAATACTTTTGAGAGTACTTGTAACACCCCCAAACCCGGCCCACGAGCCTTGACCGGATCTGGTATGTCACTGCGGAAAACATTTGCGAAGAATTTGTCTTAAAGATGAAAACGTGAAAATTTGTGAACTTTAATAAAACATTGTGTATTTAAAAGCCCATTAAAATTTAGTTGTTATAAATTCTCAGATTAAAACTTTTACATAAGTTATTATAATATAAATCGATTCAAAAAAATATTTTTCCTTTATTAGTTCAATTAATAAAATAAACTTCAAACCGTAAATAAAGTTTCCCAAATACCATAAGTGGCCCTTATTACATCAAATAAATTCCCAAAATACTGATAATATAAAATGTATAAAAATAAGAAAATCAACTTCTGCATGGGCCACCTTGTATCCACTCCAACCCTGGTCCAAGCTTTATGCATCACCGTAAGGTTTGAGAAATATTGGGTGAGTCAAGCAGACTCAAAGGCATACTTATTTAACATGTCTCCATACATATGGGCTTGGCCCATATCCACACAGTCCACATAATCACTCATGCAAAAATGCATCCCAACCCAACCTAAGTCCATCCGTTACACCTACCTTAGCAGACCTGCTGCTCAAGGCCGTGGCTAATCCACCGATCAACTAAGTGATCCCACATATCTTACCTCGGCGGACCTGCTTGCTCAAGGTCATGCTGAGCCACCGATCACCTAAGTGATCCCACATATCAATCACCCACGGTGATGCACACACTATCAACCGCCGAGATGGGCACCTAGCGAACACCTCCTTGATGAAGCACATAGCTACCATCAAGCGCTAATGTAACACAAGGCTAACATTAGACCACGTACATAATGTACACCCTTTCCTTCAATATTCATGTCCCAATCCCCATGTGCATATATTTATCATGACAAGGTAACATTGTAAAGAGTATGATAACATGCTTTACCACAATTCATACACATAACACGGTAGTTTAATATCATAAAATCTTGACTTGCTTAACTTAGTCACCCACCATGGTATCCACCATCTTAGCCATTATTTTGGCTACCATTCACATCATAACATATACATATATAGCAACATGCACAAATAACAGAAGAACAGTGCGATAACTACGCACCTTACTATTTAGTGAAAACCCGATCTATTCGAATCTAACACAATCTTAGATCTTGAAACTCTTTATTCCTGTCGATTTGCCCCTAAAAACCATAATTACAATCGGTCAGCACTCAACCCATAAAATGGCCTTTGGCCGAATGTTGACAACCACTTACCTGCTTATTTGAATCCCGAAGAATCCCGATCTACTGCTCTAGATCTTGCTTCCTATATTCGGCCAACATTTAATATTTAAACAAAAGCCTATTCGACTATACTACTAAATCCAGAAGGATTAACACACTTAAATCCTTACCTTGCTTGTCGAATTGACTATCGACAAATCCGAAACTTTGTGTTATTCCTTCCTTCAATGCTTAGGCACTTGTGATCTAAATCCTTAATCCTTGTATATTATTGTCGATTGGCCCTTGTGATTCGTAAATCTCGAATTGGATCCTTACTTCTTTAGTGATGGTGAAATTCCTATATACTCAAGTTAGATCTAATCTAACATTAAATCATAATAATATAGTTTATGGTAGAATGGTATTCATAGCTTACCTTAGATCTTAGAAGTCACGAAAGTTTCTTCTTTGTATCGACAAAGACCTAATTCCTAAACTTCCTTCAAGTAGTTGGCCATAGACATTAATAGAGTTAGAGTCCTAATTTCGGCCTAAGAGAAAGAAATAAGATGATGACTTATAGATCCTTACCCCTTTATACACAAGTCGACAACCTCCCTTGCTTGAAGCCCTAAAGAAATCGGCTAGGAAGACTGAATAGTTGTCACAGATTTCGGCTTTTGGACTTATTAGAGTAATCGGCTAGGGGCTATGGGTATATTCGACTTTCAAAGAAATAGAGAGAGATTTGAGGTTGAAAGGAAAAAATAAGAAGAATAGGGGAGGAAGAAAAGAATTTCGTCGATAAGAAAATAAATGGAAAAAGAATTGCCAAAAGATGAGCACACCTATTTATACTACCAAATTTCTAACAATTAATGCCCAATTAATATTTTAAAATAATCCATCCTTTATCCTATCTCAATCTCCTATATTATCCATTAATTACACATTCAAAATATATAAAAATAAATCTATAATTATCTTCTATTTATCAACTTAAAATAAATCCACCTTTATCATCTTAATAAAATAATACTAAAAATAATCCCTTAACTATTTCCTATCAAATCCTTAATCATCTTCTCATCTATCACCTTAATAAAATAATTAATTATCCATCACATTTATCTCTCGTCTTCCCATAAATAAAATAAACAAACTAAATCCACATATATCCTACTCTTAGCCGAATTTTAAAAGGATAAATATGCTTAACCCTCATCCAATTAGAAGTCCAATTGTCGTCCAACTTTTCCCCCATTCTTGACGTTAAAAGCCAAAAAAAATAAAACCCCACTCCTTGTCGCCCATATGAATCGAACATGAGACTCTTTGGTGTCACCACACACTACCAACCACTTTGTTTGCTAGCTCGCTTTCGTCATAACCCCCATAATTTCTTTTAAAACCTCCTTAGCCAAGCTCCTTATTGACGCAAAAATAAATGCTCCTTCCTGCTTCCTTTGCAGCTCGAACCAATGCGTCACATACCAGGCCCTAAGTGGCGCCTTGCAGCCACTTTACCAAGGCTATTCTTATATCCCAAACTCTACATAAATTTCCTTAAGCCTTCCTTACCAAGCTTCCCCTCTTTAGACTTAAATTCTAAAAATTTCCTAAGGCATTTTTCCATATCCTTGGGTTCTCAAAACCCTAAAACACACTCAACTACATACTAAGCCTTCTCTTACATGGATTATGCACTAACCGCATAACCCCTAAATCCAGGGTATTACAGTTCTATCCTCCTTAAAAATAATTTTGTCCTCGAAATTACTTAGCTAACTGCACTCCTACTCACCACACTATGCTTACGTTGTGCACTCTAATCTTATAAAACTATCATACTTCCAATGCACAATCTCTAAGTTCACATGCAAGGCTTCGAACACTTTCACTAGCGATACAAGAAAACTCTACAACAATCAAAGCAATTAAGGGTATTCCGGAAATAAGGAACGTACCCGTTGTCACATCTGGCACATCTTCCTTCTCGCGACAGCCAACTGCATAAACTAACCTTGGTTGCCTCACGCCCGCACCTTCAAGATCTCATTCGGTGTTCCACGACCTCTGCCGAACCATTTCCTCTATGGTTCTAACACGACCCCTGTCGCTATCGACTATTCTGCCCTACCGCACTCCTCCTTGACCTTCAGACGAGCCCTATTCGGATCCCGAGGATGTCTTTAATCAAATGAGTCTTAGACTTACATCTAAGACACTCCAGGTTCTCGATTCCAAGACTCGTCAACATGATACCTCCCACATTGAGCACATGGACGGTCCGAATTTCCAGTAGCTGTCTTAGCGCCACGAATGCAATTCTCGACCCTCGGTCTTTTTGAATGTTCTCGGGCGATTACGATGGTCCAAAACTCCTCTTATCTCTCGCTCGTCTCACGAGTCCTTAATCCCTCACTACTTTACTCTTCTCCACCAACACGGTGAACTCTTGCTCCTGCTGTGGAGCTATCAATAACCTCAGGTCGTCCCTTAATCCATCCTTGAATCGGACACACCGCTCATGCTCCGTAGCCACTACTCCTCGAGCATATCGGCTTAACATCGAATTGACCAGACTGCTTTCGGACTTGTTCCTTGAACCACCCCGAAATGCCTTCCTTTGCGCATCGATATAATGCGTGCCAACATACTTCTTCCGCACGCCTTAACATAATCCCAAGTAAGATCCTCACCGTGGCACTATCCCGAATCGTGAGCCACCATTGATACGCTTCATCACGTGGCGCCCACCATTCCTTTCACTTTCTCCTCGGGGTCGATCCAACTCATCCATAATTCGTTCCGTCAGCCTCCAACCAATACTCGGTAATCTTGGGTGCCACACCGATACTCCACGATACACTTCACTCCATTGGCTCGAGTCGCCAGTCATGACTTCCTAGCTCTCATATTTCCACTGCTCCACCACCATCTCAAGAACCCTCAAGATTCACTCGTGATATCGCATCATCCCCCATCCGGTCTTGTCGCTCAACACTAAAAGTCGGTGGTAGTGGCGGTGGTACCCATTCTCGATCCTTGACCCGACCTAACGGGTTCGACACTACCATTCTACCTCTACAGTATCCACGACGACCTCGTCTTCTAGAACTCATGTCTAACATCACGATTTAATCTGATTAAAAAGTTTTATGCATTAGAAATTTTGTTTCACTGTTTATCCACGAGCAAATTTTATGATAAGAAGTTTCTAGAAGTTGTTCTTTCGATCAATCAAAGTTTCAGTTTAAGTTCACTATTCTAATTCAGAGAATCACATTCTCATTCACATTCATCCACAACATTCACTTCACTACTTTGGGCATTTCGATCATTCCCTACCCTGTGGGTAATTTCGTCATTTTTCCTATAGGGGTATTTGGTAATAAATCGGGTCAATTTGAAAATCACAAAGTCATTTCGAAAAATTTTTCCAAACTCATGGGTATTTTGAAAGAAAGATTTTCCAAATCAAGGTATTGCGTAAATTTCGAAATCGGGTTATTTTGGTAATTTAAAAGCTGGGGTAATTTGGTAAATTTCAAATCGGGTATTTTGGTAATTTTCAAATTAGATTATTTGAAAATGTCGAAAATAGAGGTTGTTGATATTTTACAAAATTAAAATTCTTGCTGGAAAAATTTCAAGGGTAAATTGGTAATTTATACACTAGGGTTTTTTTTGTAATTTCACAAGCCAGGGTCATTTCGGTAATTTTTTGCAAAAATATGGTTCCTGGTGACTTTCAAAACAAGGTTATTTTTAAAGATTTCTAATTTGAGGGTCCTTCTAATTTCCTTATCGAGGTATTTTGGTCATTTTGAAAGTTAGGGGTAATTTCATAAATTTTTTTCGGGATGTCTTTGATATTTTGTGAAGTTTTTGGATATTTTTGCAAAACCAGAAATTGTTATTGAAATCGGGGGTAGTATGGCAATTTTGGAAACCAAGGGCATTTTAGTAATTTTACCACTAGGGGTATTTTAGTAAATTTGTAAATCAGAAATATTTCAGAAAAATTTATAAAAGTAGTCTTTATAAATCAAAAGGATAATTTTAAGAGTTTTAAAACTAGGGTTTTTATAAAAATTACGGCTAGTTCCCTTTCGGGTTTTAATTATTGGGTTTAGCCCGTGAATAAGTCCTCTTGGTTAGGGTGAACCATTATGCAAGCACTGTAGGATTCGACTAAAGAGGAGGTGAGTCACTCTGACCGCTTAGATACCAAGCTCTTCCAATCCACTCCTGACATGCGCATAATGGTTGCCATACCCTAACTTCGGCGACTTACTTCACAGCTTTGTTCGATTGTTTTTAAGTCTTATGCATGTGTTTGCGTGCACTAGCCCTAGGTTCAATAGATCCTAGTTCACTAATCTACGCTCCCACAAAAGCCCATTCGGATCACATATTCAAATCACTTCCATAGTCGAGGTACTTACCGGTGGACTTGGGTTGGAGATACAGTGCCATGCGTAATAACCTCAAAAATTTCACGAAAATCCATATTTTTGAAAGCCCATTTTAGAAAAATGTTTTGGGCCCAAATCCTCAAAGTGAAGTTTTGAACCTGCTCGATACTAAATCAGAACACCCCAAACCCGCCCACGAGCCTTGACCGGATCTCGTATGTCATCTGCGAAAAACATTTACGAAGAATTTGTCTTAAAGGTGAAAACGTGAAAATTTGTGAACTTTAATAAAACATTGTGTATTTAAAGCCCATTAAAATTTAGTTGTTATAAATTCCCATTAAAACTTTTACATAAGTTATTATAATATAAATCGATTCAAAAAAATATTTTTCCTTTATTAGTTCAATTAATAAAATAAACTTCAAACCGTAAATAAAGTTTCCCAAATACCATAAGTGGCCCTTATTACATCAAATAAATTCCCAAAATATCGATAATATAAAATGTATAAAAATAAGAAAATCAACTTCTCGCATGGGCCACCTTGTATCCACTCCAACCCGGACCAAGCTTTATGCATCACCGTAAGGTTTGAGAAATATTGGGTGAGTCAAATGACTCAAGGCATACTTATTTCACATGTCTCCATACATATGGGCTTGGCCCATATCCACATAGTCCACATAATTAGTCATGCAAAATGCATCCCAACCCAACCTAAGTCCATCCGTTACACCTACCTTAGCGCACTGCCGCTCAAGGCCGTGGCTAATCCACCGATCAACTAAGTAATCCCACATATCTTACCTCGGCAGACACCTGCTTGGTCAAGGCCGTGG
The DNA here is from genome assembly GCA_025506655.1 of Gossypium rotundifolium. Taxonomy (NCBI): domain Eukaryota; kingdom Viridiplantae; phylum Streptophyta; class Magnoliopsida; order Malvales; family Malvaceae; genus Gossypium; species Gossypium rotundifolium. Next base: position 184,563,686 of record CP106727.1, on the reverse strand, counting down.
CTGAGCCACCGATCACCTAAGTGATCCTACATATCAATCGATCTACGGTGATGCACATGACTATCAACCGCCGAGATGGGCACCTAGCGAACACCTCCTTGATGAAGCACATAGCTACCATCAAGCTAATGTAGCACAAGGCTAACATTAGACCACGTACATAATGTACACCCTTTCCTTCAATATTCATGTCCCAATCCCCATGTGCATATATTTATCATGATAAGGTAACATTGTAAAGAGTACACATCACATGCTTTGCCACAATTCATACACATAACATGTAGTTTAATATCATAAAATACCAACTGCTTAACCTTACCCACCATGGTATCCACCATCTTAGCCATTATTTTGGCTACCATTCACATCATAACATATACATATATAGCAACATGCACAAATAACGAAGAACGGTCACGATAACTACGCACCTTACTATTTAGTGAAAACCCGATCTATTCGAATCTAACACAATCTAGGATATCGAAACTCTTTATTCCCGCGATTTGCCCCTAAAACCATAATCACAATCAACAAGACTCAACCCATAAATGGCCTTTGGTCAATGTTGACAACCACTTACCGCTTATCTCGAATCCCAAAAATCCCGATCATCGCTTCTAGATCTTGCTTCCTATATTCGGCCAACATTTAATATTTAAACAAAAGCCTATTCGACTATACTACTAAATCCAGGAAGGATTAACACACTTAAATCCTTACCTTGCTTGTCGAATTGACTATCAGCAAATCCCAAAACTTTGTGTTATTCCTTCCTTCAATCGGCTAGGCACTTGTGATCTAAATCCCAGAATCCTTGTATATTATTGTGGACTGGCCCTTGTGATTCGTAAATCTCGAATTGGATCCTTACTTTTTAGTGATGGCGAAATTCCTATATACTCGTGTTAGATCTAATCTAACATTAAATCATAATAATATAGCTTATGGCCGAATGGTATTCATAGCTCACCTTAGATCTTAGAAGTCCCGAAAGTTTCTTCTTTGTAGTCGACAAAGACCTAATTCCTAAACTTCCTTCAAGTAGTCTACCATAGACATTAATAGAGTTAGAGTCCTAATTTCTACCTAAGAGAAAGAAATAAGATGATGACTTATAGATCCTTACCCTTTATACACAAGTCGACAACCTCCCTTGCTTGAAGCCCTAAAGAAATCGGCTAGGAAGACTGAATAGTTGTCACAGATTTCGGCTTTTGGACTTATTAGAGTAATCGGCTAGGGGCTATGGGTATATTCGGCTTTCAAAGAAATAGAGAGAGATTTGAGGTTGAAAGGGAAAAAAATAAGAAGAATAGGGGAGGAAGAGAAGAATTTCGGCGATAAGAAAATAAATGGAAAAAGAATTGCCAAAAGATGAGCACACCTATTTATACTACCCAATTTCGCAATTAATCCCCAATTAATATTTTAAAATAATTCATCCTTTATCCTATCTCAATCTCCTATATTATCCGTTAATCACACATTCAAAATATATAAAAATAAATCTATAATTATCTTCTATTTATCAACTTAAAATAAATCCACCTTTATCATCTTAATAAAATAATACTAAAAATAATCCCTTAACTATTTCCTATCAAATCCTTTAATCATCTTCTCATCTATCACCTTAATAAAATAATTAATTATCCATCACATTTATCTCTCATCTTCCCATAAATAAAATAAACAAACTAAATCCACATATATCCTACTCTTAGTGAATTTTAAAAGGATAAATATGCTTAACCTCATCCAATTAGAAGTCCAATTATCATCAACTTTTCCCCATTCTTGACGTTAAAAGCCAAAAAAATAAAACCCCACTCCTTGCGCCCATGTGAATCGAACATGAGACCTCATTGGTGTCACCACACACTACCACCACTTTGCTGCTAGCTCCTTTGCGTCATAAACCCCCCATAATTTCTTTTAAAACCTCCTTAGCCAAGCTCCTTATTGGCGCAAAAATAAATGCTCCTTCCTGCTTCCTTCGCAACTCAAACCAAGGCGTCACATACCAGGCCCTAAGTGGCGCCTTGCAGCCACTTTACCAAGGCTATTCTTATATCCCAAACTCCACATAAATTTCCTTAAGCCTTCCTTACCAAGCTTCCCCTCTTTAGACTTAAATTCTAAAAATTTCCTAAGGCATTTTTCCATATCCTTGGGTTCTCAAAACCCCTAAAACACACTCAACTACATACTAAGCCTTCTCTTACATGGATTATGCACTAACCGAATAACCCCTAAAGCCAGGTATTACAGTACTTACTTAAACACTTGGTATGCATTATTTTTCTTGTGGCTTTCCTGTTCGTTCATGACTTCTTTCTCTTTCGAGTTTTCTTTTACTTTATTTCGATGCATTAGAGAATTTCTACGAGAATTCTCATTTTTTGAGAGTAAGGTTGAATTAAGCAAATTTAAACCCAAGAAATCGCCAAAGGTCGCGTAGTTTGCCAGACTAAAATTCTAGCCCCGTGACATAAGGCATACGATCATTTGTAAAATAGTCTAGTTTTAATATTTATAAAAGAGTGATCGAACTCAGAGGTCGATCGCGACAACGATAGAGGCAAGCGCACCTATCGAACAAAGAGTATAGCTCGTGCAAGAATATCTTATCGAACCCAAGGAACCTAAAAGTACTACTACTCACTTTCTTCCTATTATTTAGCCTTAAATATGGAGTGATTAATTAACTTATCTAAGACTAATGAAATACTTAAACTAAATGCAAAGACAAAAGAATAAATTGGGAAAAGACTTTGGAAAAATCAGTTGATAAAAACGATCCCCTCGGGAAGAATCCACCTATGACTTCACTTATTATCTATCTTTCAATTCATATGATTTTGTTTACTTAGCTTGATCCGTGAGACTCCCTAACCTATATTAAACCTTCTCTCGAAGCGAATAATGTCTAACCTTAGGTTAATTAGTGGAACTCTCGTTCTCTTATAATAACCCCCTAAGGAAGCAGTAAATTGATAAATGGATTCCCATATTAGGTTTCACCCTAATTCGGCAAATCTCGTAACCATATCTCTAGGCGCCCGATCAACTCCGCTTAATTATGCTAGATCTACTCTTAGGCAGGGTCTATTCCTCCTCCACCTAAGCACATCAGATTAAATTGAGCAACATAATTAAGAAAAAACTAAGTATTTATCATATAAATCGATAGATCAAATAACAAAATCCATCATAGGTTTCATCCCCTTCAGGTATCTGAAGGATCTAGTTTATAATTAAACAAGAAAACATCTCAAGAGAAAAGATAAAACAAAACATAGGAAATCCTTAAAACCCCCTGAAGGAATTGAAGAGAGATCCTCCGTCTTGAGTAAAATTCGACTCTTGAGATGGATCAATTGGCTATCTTGAGACAATCCCTAAATGAGTAAAGCTCGCGTAAAATTCGCTAAAACCTCACGCCTTGAATTATTGCCGTGGATTGTTTATATAGACCTTTGGGATGCTTCCCTTGGTTCCTAAGTACTCATAATTCAGGTATAATTCATCCTAGGTGTTTGAGTAGACTTAGGATTACGTTTCTTGGGCTCCAAGCATCCTATTTCGAGTGAAATTGCTTTTTCCCGCGGTAGGGGCACGGCTAAGGCACGCCCGTGTAAGCCGTGGTCCAGCCCGTGCCTCCATTCTGTTGATTTAGGCACGGCTATGACACGCCCGTGTAATATATGGGTAGAGGCCGTGCTTTGGGTCTACCAATTGGGGCACGACCGTGTACATCGGGGTAAGGCCGTGTTGGGTTTTTTGTCGACGAGGCACAGTCGTGTATATCAGGGTGTGACCGTGTGCAATCTAAATATTGGGGCACGGCCGTGTGGCATGAAGTTCAGGCCGTGCCGACCTCTTGGGTTGGCCCAATTTGATCCGTATTAAGCCCGTTTTACGTTCTTTTTATCCTTAGGTGTTCTCCTGAGTATAAGACATGAAAAGAAAGGGTTAAGAGCATCTTTTTACATAAATTGAGGGCTAAATCATCCAAAAACATACTAAATGTGAGATTAAAATATGTTAATTTTATGGTTTATCAAATACCCCCACACTTAAGCTTTTGCTTGCCGTCAAGCAAAATTCTCAATTTACAATTAAAACGAACTTTTCAAGATTCATAATTCCCATTGACAATGCCTCATCATAATTCATAGATAATTTATACATGAATTGATTTAACTCGAAGTGCCCTAAAGATTCAATTACGATAAGTCATACCTTTATAGCCTGAAACCGTAGATGTCTCCCCTTATCTAAGTAATTACCTTTGATTTAAAACCGACAAGGACCGACATCCTCACTAAAGATTCACTCAAATCACTCAAAAGTGTTTAAGTTTCAAGAATAAACACTCTAAGTCGAACTTGAAAAGTTAATCCCATAAGCTTGTCTGAAAATCAAATCTCCACCACTGTATATGAGATGATAAACAGATCAAAAGGTCTTTATTAGGGTTGTAACGGGGCTAGGGTTAAAGGTGTGGATAAAGGTTGAATTAGAAGGTTAGAATCGAGATTGAATTTGTAACACCCCAAACCCGGTCTATGCATTAAGACTAGATTTTGTTTGTTACATGAATCGAGCTATCTTAAAATCTTCAATAAGTTGAAATCTACAATATTATTTTTAATTACAAGGTTTAATAAAAATCAAGAGTATTTTAATTTGATGCATATTAGAAAACATTAGTTGAAAAACATCATTAACATTGAATTATCAAAAACCCTTAGGTAATTTATTTAAGAGTTAAAAATATTAAAATATTTATAAAGGAATTTCATATATTTGAAAACCCAATTTATTTTGATAAAACATCATATAATCATAAGCCCATATTTAAATGTCCAAAATATAGTTTAAAACCAAACACACATAAAAATCCATGAATTATTTATAGAGGCCCTTATTACATTAACCCAAAATAGTAAAATACTTATTAAAAAGTTCAGAGTTTAATAAACCCATGTTTTGCAGTATGGCCTCCACGAAGTCATCCTCGGCCCAAGTCCACGTCAATTTCCATTACCTGAGATGGAAAATTTGAGGGAGTGAGTTACTTAGAACTCAGTGTATAACTCACTTACTTTGTCCACTGGGCCAGATTTTCAAATTATGGATTTGGGCCTTGAGCCCATAAGCAGAATTAACAACATAATTAATAACATAATTAATAGCATAATGAATAACATAATTAATAACATGCATGTAAAAATGAATTTTCCCTCCCAAACCTAATTTCATCCGCTACACACCCCTGTACCAACCATCACACCTGTGGGGATCAAGTCAACCCACCCCGCCATCACACCAATCGTAGGCATTAAGCCATTTTATATTTGTGGCAGAGCCACCGAACTAGATTGTGACAAAGTCACCGAACTAGAGGCATTGAGACAATTATTATTTTGTGGCGAGCCACCTAACTAGAGGCAAATAGCCATTTATAAATTTTGTGGCGAGAGCCATAGAACTAGAGGCAAATAGCCATTTATAAATTTTGTGGCGAGCCACCGAACTAGATTTTGGCAATGTGCCTTTCTTCTCTTCATCATTTTCCCAACCCATGCAATATGTATGCAAAGTAGTCTATGATCATATAATGATTTTATTAAAAGGCCCATTAACAAGAGTCAATATTTGATTTTTATTAAGGCCCAAACATTTGGCCCATTTTAACAATTTAATATCTTAGGCCCAAAATTACGATCTAGTAGAATTTGGCCCATTTAACGATCTAGCAGGATTTTAGCCTGCTTAACAATTTCACGTAGATTACGGCCCATTTACGATCTAGCGAGTTTTCGCCCATTTATCGATCTAGCGAGATTTTGGCCCAATTATCGATCTAACGAGATTTCTTGAAATTATCGATCTAATGTAGATTTCTACCTAATTATCGATTATCAAATTTAGCGGTCCATTTTACGAAGACATGAAAATTTATATTTTCCATCTAACTCATCGAGGGCTTTTTCGTAATTTTCACCATATTATCCATTTTCATGTAATTTCACCAAATACCAATTATTACGCTTTTATACCGATCTAGTCGTTTTACGATTTAACTCCATACCACGAATAACATCCAAACCCGAAAAGTGTGAAGTTACACACCTCGATATCGTGAGTACTAACCCTTCCCGCTCTTCAACACCTAAACATAATACGATCTTATTAGGACATTATCATGAACAAAAATATGTTATAGACATTTGATCCAAAACCTTACCCTCTTGATTTTGGATCACTTCAATTTCGGTTTCTCCTCGTTTATCGATTCGTTATTCGTTGAGAATCCACTAACGCACAAAGGCTCGGGAGTTCTTACTACTTGAATAATTGATTTCCTTCTAGATGGTCCGCAACCCTATGGAAAATCCGGACTACCAAAGCGCCCTTCGTTTATACTTAGGGGGAATAGTGGATTCGCCCCTCTTACGATAACTAAACACCGCCCTTTTCTTCCCTATTTTGAAGATCTTCAATATCAAAAGATCGTTAATCCTAATAATATATCGAAATAAAATTCTAAAGATCTTGAAGCGAGATTTCCTTACCACGATATTCTTGTTCCACAAGGAAAATCGATCCAAACGTTCTATGTCACTCACGACCACTTGATTTCGATCTTAGTTATCGCACTAAAGTATAACATAAATAAACGTTAATAGAATGAACTTTTATTTCGATCTAAGAAAGCCTTCATACCACCATCAATATTCGGCATGACTACTTCTAACTAAACGAAACTAAAAAGAATTCTTACCCTTTTGTCCACGGTTGAAAAGAAAGGATTGAAAATGATGTTTGTGAAAGATAGAGGATTCGGCTATATGACCAAAGGAAATAGAAAAATGATTCGGCTATGGGTACATCAACATTCGGCCATGAGAGAAAATAATGGAGAAATTATAAGTGCCAAGAATAAAAGATGAAAGAAGAATGATGATGATGTTGTTTAAATTTTCAAAGAGAATTAAAGAGAAAGAAGATAGAGATGAGTTTTGGGAGAGGTGTATATTCGGCAATGGGGAGAAGAAAAGAAAAAGAATGGCCTTTTTGTGTTGGTAGAATCGGCACTATGAGAAAGGCACAAAATTGAACACTAAAGTGAAAAGCAAAATGACCAATTGGTCAATATAATCAAGGCTTACCAAGGATCAAACTCATTAAAGGAAAAGAGGTTGAAAGAAAAGTTGCAAAACTTTGCACAAAAACTAAAATGACCAAAAGTAAACTCCTAACCCTTACCAAGCTACTAGCAAAATTCGCCAACCTCCCCCTAGCCATATTGTTGTCCCAAATTCATTGGTCAAATGACCATGAATTTGTTTCAAAACACTTTCTTTGATACTTGCCCTATGCCTCCATATCTTTCCATATTTCCTTGATTCCCTACCTTAAATTCACTCTTACCTTATTCCTTTGATATACTAACCAAAAATAACAAGGTCAATACTTACCATAATTAAGCTTGGCCGACACTTACCATAGAAGAGCAAAATAAAAGTTGTCTAAATGCTATTTAAGGATTCAACCTCTTCCCTCATGCACTAATTCATGCGCCAACACCACCATGCCATGTACTCATCTTGTGTCACTTATTAACACTTAAATTAACTTAAGTATTAATGACACTTGCTTCTCTTCAATAAATTCTCAAATATAAAATTTATTCTTTACCCAAATTATGCTATACTCTTCTTCGTGACTATAACAAACACAAAAATAAAAGTAAGAAAATTTTCCTTCATAATCTAAACACCAAATCATGCAATATATCAATACTCGATTTTTAGGTGTTACGTAATTAACTAATTACCTAACTAGAAACAATGAACTAATATAATTAAAAGCTAATAAGAATACTATAATACTTCAATATGAGCTCTTCTTCAATCAATTGGAATTTAGATACATGAGCTCTAAATTTTGATTGATTTTTTAGAACGAACTAAAATATTATATCATAAATGATAAATGTAACTCTTGAACTAATATAATTCGATAATTTAATCAAATCAAACCTCGATTAAAGGGTAGTCAAAAGAATGGTGATAACAAATATAAAGGGATTTTGAGTTGATATTAGTGGGTGAGCCAATAAAAAGGTTATTAGGATTCAACGGGGTTCACTAGGGGTTAATTTGTGAAGGTAGGCTTTTTAGTGGAGTGAATGGGTTAAACCTAGGTGTCTTTATCATCTCAGTGTATCAAATCATTAATGTGGTCTCGACATGTATAAACGAGGCAAGTTCTAGAATAACAGTTCAAAGTTGACACACTCATAATCAATTAAAGTGAGCACAAAAAAGGGGTATATGCTCTATAAGGCTCAAAATCTCACAAAAAATTATGGGTGTTTTGACATCAATCCTTATAAATTTTGAACTTCAAGGTGATACTCCAATTAGGTTCAACAACCTATCAAATTTTTTTAGAAAGTAGACTTATCATGCTCAATTCTCTAGTATCCTTTAAATTTAATCATCAATGCACAATTAACTATGATTTAATTAGAGACATATCAATAAAGATCATAAATCATTAGAAATTTCATCCTAATTAATAATATGAGAAAAATACTTAAGATCAAGACTAAATTCAGGATTTGAGAATAAAACAAAAAGTTGGACACTTTTACTCCCCCACACTTAAGATGTACATTGCCCTCAATGTACAAAGATAGATAATAACATAGTAATAATAAAATCATAAGATAGGGAGAGAGGTGAAACTTCCTGAATTTTGGATGAAGTAAATGAAAAGAAACCGGATAGGATTGGAGGTGAAGTGGGGAGGCGTCTCAAATCGTTTGAAATTGAATCCTCGAAGCAACCGTTCTTATTTTATTGAATCCTAAGCTAAATCTAAATATCAAAAAGAATAATAATAAAGGAAATAAAATAAAAATAAATAAAAATAAAAGTAAAAATAAAAGTAAATAATGGAAAATGAAATTGGAAACGAAAGAAAGGGAAAAATAAATGGAAGGAAGGGGTTTAAATAGAGAAACATCCCACGGCCGTGTACCGAGGGTGTGTCGTTTTACACGGCCACATCGCACGGTCGTGTGTCTAGGCAATTTGGTTCACCCACGCCCGTTTTTCAGATGCCACGCCCATGGTCGATAAGTCAGTATCCTCAAACGGCCACGGCCATGGCCGTGTTCAAGGCCATGTGGGTTTAGAAACATGTGCCTAAATATGAAAAGAAATAAAACAAAACTAATTAGTAGGGTTAGCGCTCGGGTTGCCTCCTGAAAAGCACTCGTTTAAAGTCTTGAGCTAGACTTTACCTGTTATTTGTATGGTCATGGTGGTTTTAGGAGGTGAAAATCCTTTCTCATGCGATCAACTCGATTTTTGATATAAAGTTTAAGTCGAGTAGTGTTTTCCTCAAAAGTGTTGAATTTAGGATTGCTTACCTCGACTGTGCCATATAGGAAGACATTAAGTACCTCAAAAGTGATTTCTTCATTTGCCGTGAGGCCTGAATTGGTGATTCAAGGGTCTTTCCTATTCAACAATACCTGATCCCCTATTTTTAAGTGATTTGTTCCTATCAGCTCGTCTGGAGTTTCCTTCGATTTCACTTCGTGTGGTTCTGATTCCTCTTTAAAGTGTGTCTTCCACTCTTCTAGTTTGTCGACCTTAAAGCTGCGTTCCTCATGTAATTCTTCTTTATTGGCACGAGGTCTATGATCTGGCATCTGGGAAAGAGCTTCAAGAAATGGAAAGTTAATATGAAATTTCTTTGGAAGGTTAAGAGACTTACCAAATTCTTCCTCTGTGTGGTCTTTTTTTGCCACATTGGGGTATGGCGCACGAGCTTGGTACTCTGTAATTACCGGGTTTGGTAAATCCTGGCTTACCTCAAGTTTACCTTCACTTACTACAGGTTCTTCCCTTAAGTTTGATTCACCTAACCCTTCACTATCGTAAATGGCTTGATTTTGCTCTCTTGGGTTAGTTTCAGTGTTGCTTGGTAAGAGACCTTATGGTATTTCAGACATCAGTTGTGCGAGTTGTCCAACCGACTTAGTGATTTCCCCGACTCGGTCCTTGATCTCTTTGATCGATATTTCTTGGTTATTAAGTGTTGTATCGATTTTTTGGAGACGAGTTTCTGTCACCGCGATAAACTTTGTTAGCATCTCCTCGAGGTTTGACTCCTCTTCTTGTTGGTGAGGTGGTTGTTGAAAATCTGGAGAAAGTTTCGGTCTTTGGCTATTGTGATCATCCCACGAGAAATTGGGATGGTACTTCCAACCTGCATTATAAGTGTCACTAAAAAATTTTTTTTGATATCTAGAATAGTTACCTGTATAGTGAGCTTGCTCGTTTTCCATGCCATATCTGTAGGGTGGGTACTCAGGATTCACCACGCCTCCTAGATTTGAATCATATTGTATTTCTGGGTGTACCTGCGAGGGACTATACCAATTATCAATCTTTTTATTCATCATCTCTAATTGACTAGATAACCTGGTGACCACGTCGAGGTTGAAGACACTGGTTGTTTTAGTAGGAATTGTCCACTGATAATTATTCAGTGCCATCTTCTTTATAAGCTAAAATTATCTGCCAAAAGCAAATAGAGGAAAAATTAGCAAAGTAAAAAAAAATAAAAATAAATTGAAAAAAAAAGAAAAATAAAAAAATGGCTAAAGTAATAAAAATAGAGCTTTCGTAATATTTTAGAATTCCCCGGCAATGGCGCCAAAAACTTGATCACTGCAAAACAGTCTAGTTTTAATATTTATAAAAGAGTGATCGAACACAGTAGATCGATCATGACAACGATAGAGGCAAGCGCACCTATCGAACGATGAGTATAGCTCGAGCAAGAATATCTTATCAAACCTAAGGAACCTAAAAGTACTACTACTCACTTTCTTCCTATTATTTAGCCTTAAATATGGAGTGATTAATTAACTTATCTAAGACTAATGAAATACTTAAACTAAATGCAAAGACAAAAGAATAAGCAGGAAAAGACTTTGGAAAACTCAGTTGATAAAAACGATAACCTCGGGAAGAATCCACCTATGACTTCACTTATTATCTAACTTTCAATTCATATGATTTCTTTTACTTAGCTTGATCCGTGAGACTCCCTAACCTATATTAAACCTTCTCTCAAAGCGAATAACATCTAACCTTAGGGTAATTAGTGGAACTCTCGTTCTCTTATAATAACCCCCTAAGGAAGTAGTAAATCAATCAATAGACTCCCATATTAGGTTTCACCCTAATCTGGCAAAATCTCGTAACCCTATCTCTAGGCGCCCGATCAATTTCGCTTAATTATGCTAGATCTACTCTTAGGCAGGGTCTATTCCTCCTCCACCTAAGCACATCAGATTAAATTGAGCAACATAATTAAGAACAAACTAAGTATTTATCATATAAACCGATAGATCAAATAACAAAATCCATCATAGGTTTCATCCCCTTCAGGTATCTGAAGGATCTAGTTCATAATTAAACAAGAAAACATCTCAAGAGAAAAGATAAAACAAAACATATGAAATCCTTGAAACCCCCTGAAGGATTTGAAGAAGAGATCCTCCGTCTTGAGTAAAATTTCGACTCTTCGAGATGGATCAATTGGCTATCTTCGAGACAATCCTTAAACGAGTAAAGCTCTGGTAGAAATTTCTGCTAAAACCTCACGCCCTTGAATTGCTGCCGTGGATTATTTATATAGACCTTTGGGATGCTTCCCTTGGTTCCTAAGTACTCGTAATTCAGGTATAATTCGTCCTAGGTGTTTGAGTAGACTTAGGATTACGTTTCTTAGGCTCCAAGCATCCTATTCTGAGTGAAATTGCTCTTTCCCGCGGCAGGGGCACGGCTAAGGCACGCCCGTGTAAGTCGTGGTCCGGCCCGTGTCTCCATTCTGTTGATTTAGGCATGGCTATGACACACCCGTGTAATATATGGGTAGAGGTCGTGCTTTGGGTCTGCCAATTGGGGCACGGCCGTGTACATTGGGGTCAGGCCATGTTGGGCTTTTTGTCGATGAGGCACGGTAGTGTAAATCAGGGTGTGACCGTGTGCAATCTAAATATTGGGGCACGGCCGTGTGGCATGAAGTCCAGGCCGTGCTGACTTCTTGGGTTGGTCCAATTTGGTCCGTATTAAGCCCGTTTTGCGTTCTTTTTATCCTTAGGTGTTCTCCTAAGTATAAGACATGAAAAGAAAGGATTAAGATCATCTTTTTACATAAATTGAGGGCTAAATCATCCAAAAGCATACTAAATGTGGGATTAAAATATGTTACTTTTACGGTTTATCACGCCCCTTATAATCGTCCACCCTTGGTCGAAGAATATGTTAGTTTTAAGTTTTCTTAAGAACTCTAGTTTTGTTTTATTTTAATTAAAGTAGAAGTATGGTTCGAAAAATTCATCCTAAATAAAGTTAAAACAACTAATTTGTGTGTATCCTATGTTTTCTTTGTGGACATAAAATGAAAATATTTATTAATGCTTAATGTTATTAGTAAAACTAGCAATTAAGAAAAAAAAGTATTGTTGATGTAGAAAGTAATAAATGATGTTTGATAATAGTTCACACGGTAAGTATACGAAAAGTCGTTAGATGCTAAAGAAATTAAGGGAGAGAGAGTTAAAGAAGTAAAGAGGAAAAGGTGAGGTTAAATGCCTCATGCATGAGTTTCTAAATCACTTATATACAAGTTATGGTTTCATGCTACCAACGGCCCATCAATAGGTAGGCTTGATGAGTTATGATATCCCTTAGACGTATGTCTTTGATGTCTATGGATGGTCATGCTTAGGTAAGTAAGCTTGAATAAATTGTGAAGGACTAGGAGAAGTCCACATGGCATAAGGGTGGCGAAGTAAGTCAATTACATACAGCGAAGTATGGCTCCTTAGCAAGATGAAGTTAGTACGACAAGGTCTCTACGACTGACAATGTACACTTTAGGCTAGAAGATATACTTCTAGTTACAGGTGGCAGAAGGAAATTTAACTTTTGACCTTTTACAATTTATAAATTATAATTTATATGGTAAAATTGTACTTTCCCTTCTTAAAACATGAAAAAAATTTAATTTATTCCTTTAAAAATATAAAGATATGAGCTATTAAAATGGAGAAATTACATTTTAACTCTCATAAAAGTATACAATTTAATTTAGGCCTCCCAAAATTTTTTGGCTTCACCCTAATTCTAGTTAGGTATAATAAGTATAATAATGGTTTTTTCTTAAGTTTAGTGAAAATAATTATTAAATGTAAATATATTTTTAAATAGTATATTAATAATATCAAAAGGTGTTTATAAACATATTTTTTCAATACACTTTTTAAAAATATATTATTATATATGTCCAATCAGTTCATTTGCTAGTTTGATATAACCATAAACAAATTGCATGTAAAACCAATAATATGCAATGAATGAAAGCGATGAAGCAAGAGAAATAGATCACATATATCACTATCCGTAGTGAATGTGTTTTCTCGTTAAGTACAAAAGATGACTTAGAAATTAATTTAAGTTATTTGAATGATTATTTAATTAATTATAATTAATTAATTTGTATCGCTCGGATATTTTTCATTAATTGACCCGAAATATACGAAAACTAGGACTCAATTGAAAGAGACCAAAGTTGGTGGTCTCTACTGGAAAATTAGGAAAAATTAGGAACAAAATTGGACATGGCTGAAACCAAACTTAGGTTCGGTTGGATTAGAACTGGCTGGTTCCTTAGTGGGGACAAAATGATTATTGATGAGTGGTTGATATACGGTGGAAGATTGCGCATAAATGGCTATAAATAGTTGGGAAGTGACTTCCAAGAGAGGATTCAACTCCACTTTGCATTAGTTTCCTCTCTTTTTCACCTTCTTCGTTGGTAGCTCCAGGAAGAGATGGTCACAGAAAGCCTTGCATGAAGCGATGATCGTGAGTTTTTGGTCGAAAAAATAAAAAATTTGGAGAAGACCTTTGGCATTTGTAAGTTTAAGAAGTAGGTTAAAGACCTCCACAACCATTTTAAGGGTTCTACATGTTGCTGAAAATGTTCTGAGTTTAACCCATGATCTTGGTTGTCATGGTAAGTTGCCAGGAGGATGGAAGCTCTAGCGTTTGGAAAGGCTAAGCATGGGAAGCACGAGTCATCAAGTGAGTTTCTTCACTCTACCCTAGAATGCTAAGTATGATCAAATAGTATAAGTATAGACGTATCTGCTATTCTAGCTCAGTATGTACAATTCCATGATACTTTATGAGATTGCATGCGTTGCATGAAAAGTGTTTAGATGATGTTAGGAAATGGAAAAATGATAATTTTGTTAGATACCGCCATACAATGTTGTTGTGTACAAACTATGATGGTAAAGCTTCAGGCCTTGCTAAGGGAACACTACGGTGTTCGAGCATTAATGTTAGAAACGGTTAAACAGAGGAATGGATGGATTGTAATGGGAAGAGTAAAATCACGGCTAGGTTAAGGGTCTGATCGGAGGCTATATGCTTGAATTGAGTAAGATTATAGCTAAAAGACGCTATGGTGTCTTTTGATAGTCCGTCGAGACAATAAATACGGATTATATTGTGTAAGACCATAGCTGAAAAATGCTACGGCATCATAGATATTCCATTAGTACATTAAACTAGGATAGTTTGTTGGGACAATAAACACAAGATAGTTCGTTGGGACGTGAAACATGAGGTAAAAGAGGATAAAACCCTAGTTTGGAAAATATAAACAACATAGTTCACTAGGACGTTTGAACACATGGTAGATCGCCAGGACGACAACATGGAAATGATTGAATAAGGAAAAAGGGTTAAAAAGGAAAATGTAAGTAATGATGAATGAGTTGAAGAGTCCATCGAACGTGTAACAACCCATTTTTCAGTGGTGTTAGAAATAGTGATTTTGAGACCACAATTCTGAAGTGTGAGTCCAAAAATATTAATTTTTTAATATTTACAAGATCATTAGTATTGTATTAATATTTGGTTTAGAAATTTTGACGTTTGAATAGTCAATTAAGGAAAAAGGACTAAATCGTAAAAAGTGCAAAGATAATTACTATTAGAGTTTTAGTGCCAATTAGGTAATTAAGTAAAATAGGATCAGTTAATATGGAAAACAAGCCATTTCAATAGTTATTGGACGACAGGTAATTGGAAATGGATTAAAAATATAGGAATGATTTTTTTTCTAATTAAGTTGAAATCAAACAAAAAGAAATAAAAGAAATTAGTCATCATTTTGGTTGTATTTTTAGCTGGAGAACAAAATTCCATTGTTGGGAGAAGAAGCTTTGGTTTTCTAATTTTCCCTTGCGTGTAAGTGAGTTTTTCCATGAATTTTATGTTTTTGAGATCGCTGCAACTAGGTCCAACTAACCTGTACCTTTGTTTTTGAAACTACCAAATGTTTTGGAAGATGCCATTTGTGATTTTAAGGTGTTTTTGAATTTTAATGGTGGATTTCAGTACTTAGGTGTTAGTTAAAAATACTTTGTTAAAAGATTTTATATGATTTTTAAGTTTATGGATTTAATTGCAAATAGACGAAAATATGTATGGTCTTCTTGTGAAATTTTAGCATATATGAACTGTTTTAATGTGGTTAAAATTTGGTTCTATGGGTTGAGGATTAAATTGTATAATTAAGCTTGATTTGGTTTTAGGGATTAAATTGAATAAAGTATAAAAGTTTTGCTCAAATGTGTAAAATTGTAAATAGGAAAGTATATGCATAAAATTGAATAGTATATGAAATAAAGATTAATAATTAAAATAAATTATATTATGGATCAAAAATAAGTTGAAAATCGGGGAAAAGGGAAGGTTGATGAGTAGTTCCTGAACTTTTGTCATTATTGCAGTTTAGCCTTTATAAGTTCGTTCAGTTTATTTTGATATATTTTACAATATGAATTGAATGAGAATTTAGTTGTTGATTGTTAAATTAAATATTTCGATGTTAAATTAGTATGAATGAGAATAATAAATTGTTGGACTTTCTTTAGCAATAATATAGCCTGAGCCGATGAATGTAGGATAAAGTACGATTGGCATGCCAATAGGTTATGGTGCACGCGGATGTAAAGCCAATAAGTTAGAGTACGATTGTTCCTGACCTGTGATTTTACACTTATTATACCGTAGTCCAGCATTTGTTGCTAACTATCGTGATATATTACAGTGATTCTGGCGTGTTACTGGGGGCGGATGTAAAGCCTTCAAGCTTGGCGCTTAGTGCCTAAGCGTGTTTTTAGAGGGATGATAGCCTACGAGCTAGGAATTTGGTGTAATGCCCTGATTTATTTAACTTTGTTTTTATGAATTTTGTCATAAATAAATATCTGCTTCAGTGGTTAAGTGTTTTAATTGTGTGTTTGAGGTCTTGGGTTCAAATCCCATTTTTGGAAAATTAAGGTATTTTTTATCCTAGCCTTATCTCTAGTGGTTTGGCTTATGTAATACTTCTGGTCAACTTATATCAGAATGAGCTTATTGGTTCAAGTGGTAAGGTGTTAGCTTGCCTTAGGGTCTTATGTTTGAACCCCGTGTGAGCGAAGGATGTTAATTTTTGATTCTGTGAGTGTGTGTCGGTTGTGTAGTAGAAGTTTGGTGGGATTGAAAGTCTATGGTAGTTGGATGAGGTTATTGGGTAGGATCTTGTATGAGAGTTTTAGTTTTTTTTAATTTTAATTAATTAATTTTGTTTAATTTTAATTTTTTTCCAAAAAAGCCCCCTCCTAATTTTATGTCATTTTTCTGTTCTCTCTTCTCTTCTCTGTACAATTTTCTTCTTTTTCTTCTCTTTTTGAGTTTCAAATTAAAATTGTGTTACCTTTGTGGATCGGTGACGCTATTTCAAATCATCATCTTCTTGTATGTAACTTCCAATTGCGTTCATTTCTGTAAGTTTTGTATAGGTGTCATTTTATTGTTTCTTGGCTAGTGATTAATGGGGTTTTTAGGGGAAAGGCAAGAAGCAATTGGTGCTCCACCAGTGAATTGAGCGTTGGGAGTTTCCTGTTCGTTACTGGTAAGTGTACAAATGCATTGAATGTTGTTGTGAGGTTTTTTTTGGATAATTTGTGCTTGAGTTTTGTAAATGTTTACTGAAACTAGGCCTTGAAATGATGTTTTTAGGGTTTAGTGGTCTCGAGGTTAATTTTGCATCAGAAACGAACTAGGTGTGTAATTAAAACGTGAGAAAACAACAAATGGAGAAAGCCAAAAATCTGGCATGCCTACGCCACACGGGCGTGTACCCGGATGTGTGGTAGGTCATGTGCAACACACGGCTGTGTGACGGGTGTGTGGTAGGCCGTGTGCGACACACGGCTGTGTGACGGGTTTATGTGTGGCCGTGTGGGTCACATGACCTAGGCTAAATTGGGCGTGAGGGCCATACGAGCATATGAGCTCAATTTTAGAATTTTTCCTAGGGTCGTACACATCGTTTCGATCGGTTGTGGGCTTTTCGAGGGGTCGGTGTGGGCTTAGATAAGCCTTAAAGCACGAGGTTTGATAAACTGTATGTAAGGCATCTAGCATAAGCAATACCTAAATGCATGTAATGTAATACAAAATATGTGATCTGCAATGTATATGCATGTTTATTATCTATTATAAGAAGCACGTTGATGTAATAATTCTAGTATTTGGTATCTAATAATTCTATTTTATCTGGTATTCTGTTGTATTTGACTGTGGGGCGAGATATGTGATATGTGGAGGAAGTATTCTGTAAGGCGATATCTCGCCAATATACTTGCAGTACGGCTACGATTATTTTGATAAGTGTTGTATGGACACTATGTGGTGTGTAGGGTTGGGTGGGTGTTTTATACCCCACATAGTGTGATGGGATGGTCAGAATTGGTGTGTAGAGGATGGGGGTAGGACTATACATATCTGTATTTGCATGACTCTGTTTAAAATCTAATTCTGAAAATGATTTATGTTTGTATATGTTCTATTATGCGATAAAATCTGAATTTATGTTTCCGTTGAGTTACGCACTGAGTTTTCTTAAAAATTCAATCTTTGTTTGTCTGTTCTGTTCAGGTAATCTTCAAGTTTTGGCGGGTCGGTGCGATGGAGGCTCAGTGGTGACCACACGTCCAGTAAACTTCGTTTTCATAAAAAGTTTATTTAAATTTTTTGTTTATTTTGAGAGTTTTGTAATTTTGGGACTCTCTGGACTGTTTGGTTTTAATTTTAGATTTGTTTTTTTGAAATTTTCCTACAACGTTCGAAAAATGGTTTACAAAAATAACTGTTTTATACGATCAAACATTTTTGAGAAAATAAACTCGTTTTTCAAAAATATAATGACTTTTAAACTTCTACTGCAAATTATTGTTTTGTCCGAAAGAGTAAAAAATCGGTGGTTTTATTAATGAATATAATAACATGTTTTTAAATAAGTGGACCCTTCTAATAACAAAGTATACGAGGTTTTAAAATGATAAGGTTGGATTCTTAACCCTTCTTCGTGATATTCCAGATTCGGCCATTACGTCTAGTTACATTTAGTGGTATCAGAGTCAAGTTGCAAAACTCGGGTTATGAAATTTTGAGGTCAAAATTTTGTAAAAACTGGTTTTCAAGCAAAATTTTTTTGCAATTTGAAAATTATGTATGTGGTACACCGAGTCTCCGACGTCGATCCTGTAAGTACTTCTAACTTAGAAAAATTTAGTCAGAAGACTTTGAAATGACTGAAACTATACTAAGTTAGTTTGAGACTGAAACCTTCTAAATATTCTGAAACTTCTGATAAATATTTGAAGCATAAAATACTTTCTAATAAACACTGAAACTAATATATAAACTTTTGTAATGTAAACAAAACTGTGATTACGATGAGCGCTAGTGGAACTCGGTCGTGCTAATCGTAGGTGCGACGGGCGCCGTAGGGGGACTCGAGCTGAGTTTTCCTCGATGGGTAGTATGCCTAATTTGGATACGAGCGAGACACCGGTTATACCTACTGTTGAGGTCGAGTCTCAAAGTCGCTCGGCTGAGGACGACGCATTGTCCTAAGCCATGCTGATAGTGTTAGAGAGGGTCACTGGACCCCATTTTGGTTCTAGGGGCCGTGGGTCGATAACTGAACGACTCTATTCTAATGGTGTTAAACTATTTAAAGGCATCACTGGAGTCGCTCCGACTGTGGCCGAATACTGGTTAGAGGCCACCAAGAGATTAATGAATGGCATTGACTGCACTCTTGAGCAGAAATTAAAGGGTGCAATCTTTGTTTCGCGACGAGGCGTATCAGTGGTGGTTATCGATTGAGGAGGGTACTCACCTAGATCGTATTAGTTGGGAGTATTTCAAGACTGCCTTCCAAAGGAAATATGTGGGGGCGAGTTATATTAATGCTCGCAAGCTCGAGTTCATGAACCTCACTCAGGGGGATAGGACAGTGGCCGAGTATGAGGTCAATTTCTAAGATTGACCGTTAAGCTCGAGGGATTGTGGCGTCGATTACGAAAAATTTGTTCGCTTTGAGGATGGCCTGAGAGATAGTTTGAGAGTTCTGATAGCTCCGAAAAGGGAGCAAGAGTTTGCACTTTTGGTGGACAAGGCGAAGATCGCTGAAGAGGTTAAGCGCATTGAGCGCCAGAATAGGGATCGTGAGAGAGGTAAGAATAAAAGGGATTCGGAGCCCTCTAATTCTGTTCAGAGGCCTAAGAAATAGGCCAGACCTTATGGGCCTTCTAGAGTTGGAGTTTCAATCGCTCCTACTGTGGCTGAGCTGTACAGTGACTGTGGTAGAGGCCATACTGGTAAGTATTGGACGAGGTTGCAAGCGTGTCTACGATGTGGGTCGTTGGAACATCATATTAGAGATTACCCACAGGGTTCCGATAAAATGCAAGCTCCAGTTACAGGTTTTTTTCATCCTCAGAGGGCAGTTCAGCAGCCGCCTAGAGGTTGTGGTCCGGCCAGGGGTGTTAATAGTATAAGTAGAGGATAAAGAGCATGGGCAGAGGTGCTAATTAGACTGAAGTGAGACAGCCTGCACTGGTTTATGCTGCTTGACGTTGTGAGGACAGAGACACCCCTGATATGATTTTGGGTACTTTTTTATTTATGATGTTACCTATATTGCACTGATAGGCATAGGGTCAACACACTCTTACATAGCTAGTTTTGTTTCTGATAACTTGGGGATTCTTGTTGAGAGTACTTTTGGTGAGATTTCATGTTGAGTCCGTTGGGTTAATTTGTTTCGCTAAATTGACTATATAGGAATGTACCGTTGGAATTATAAGGGGTTATTTTTTTTGGAAAATCTGATTGAGCTATCATTCGGAGAATTTGATTTGATTTTAGGTATGGACTGGATTTTGAAGCATCAAGTCAGTTTGGATTGTACAACCAAAAGGGTGGTTCTAAAATTTGAGAATAATGTGGAAGTGGTTGTGATTGGCGAGCGTCGGGATTACTTATCCAATGTAATCTCTGCTCTTATGGGTGAAAACCTGATTAGGAAAGTGTGTGAAGCGTATCGGCCTATGTGAATATTTCAGCTTCTATATACTCTTCTATTGAGAACATCAGAACAGTTAGGAGATTTTTGGATGTTTTTCTCAAGGAGTTACCAGGTTTACCTCTGAATTGAAAAGTTAAGTTCGGTATCGAGCTTCTACTAGTACAGCTCGGTGACCATCGCTCCTTGTCGTTTGGCACCGAAGGAGCTTATGGAGCTGAAGGCTTAGCTCTAGGAGCTTTTGGATCGTGGATCCATCCGTTCTAGTGTGTCTCTGTGGGGAACCGATTTTTTTTGTGAAGAAAAATGATGGTACCATGAGAATGTGCATTGACTACTCGACAGTTGAATAACTTTGACTGTGAAGAATAAGTACCCACTTCTGAGGATCGACGACCTGTTTGATCAGTTTTGTCTGGCTTCGGTAATTTCTAAGATAGATCTCCGTTCTGGGTATCATCAACTTAAGGTTAAGGAAGTTGATGTTTATAAGACGGCTTTTAAGACTCGTTATGGGCATTACGAGTTCCTAGTCATACCCTTTGGTTTTACAGATACTCTAGGTTCATTAATGTATCTGATGAATCGGGTTTTCCAGCCTTACGCTAATGATACCCAGAATGGTTCTTCAGATACTTGAGAGAAACAGCTCTACATTAAGTTGAGCAAGCATGAATTCTAGTTAAGAGAAGTAACTTTTCTGGGCATGTAGTTTTTCTGAGTTAATCTTAAAAAGATTGAGGTTGTGTTCAATTGGAAACAACCTAAGAACGTTTCTGAGATCCATAGTTTTTTGGGTCTTGCAAGCTACTACCGTAGGTTTGTCGACATGTTCTCGTTAATAGCAACTTCTCTGACTAAGCTATTACGAAAGAACGCTCCTTTTTTCTGGACTGGTGAGCAGTAATCGAGCTTTGAAAAGCTCAAATTTATTTTGACTTAGGCTCCTGTTCTGATATAGCCTGAATTGGGTAAGGTTTTCGTAGTATATAGTGATGCGTCGCATGTCAGTTTGAGATGTGTTCTGATGCAAGATGGTAAGGTTGTGGCTTATGCGTCCCGACAACTTAAGTCATACGAGGGAAACTATCTGACGCACAATCTCGAGTTAGCTGTTGTGGTTTTTGCCTTAAAGATTTGAAGGCATTATCTGTATGGTGAGAAGTGTATCATCTACACCGATCACAAAAGCCTTAAATACCTCCTTACTAAAAAGGAGTTGAACCTTATGTAGCGTAGATGGAGTGAACTGCTCAAGGATTACAACTGTACTATAAAATATCATCCCGGTAAGGCCAATGTGGTGGTCGACGCTCTTACTCGTAGAGCAATGTCTGATCTGATGGCGATTTTTACTCGCCTAAGTCTGTTTGATGATGGGAGTCTGCTAACCGAGTTGCAAGTTAAGCTGACTTGGATTGATTAGAGTCGGGATAACCAGTTAGGGGATGATTCTTTGGTTCTGCGTTTTCGTCCGATAGATTTTGGGCTGAATAGTGATGGGGTTCTGTGTTTTCGAGGACGGGTTTGTGTACCAAACAACTCTGATTTGAGATAGTCGTTTCTGAGGGAAGCACATAGTAGCCCATATGCTATACATCCTGGTAAAAATAAGATGTATCGGGATCTTCGTAAACTATATTGGTGGTCGAGTTTGAAATGAGAAGTAACAGATTTTTTTCGTTGTCTGACATGCCAGCAAGTTAAGGCTAAGCATTAGTTGCCTTCGAGTTTACTCTAACCCGTTAAGATTCCCTTATGGAAATAGGAGGGTGTGACTATGAACTTCGTTAGTGGGTTGCCTTTAACAGCTACTTAGAACGATTCTATTTGGGTCATTGTAGATCGGTTCACCAAGATTGCGTACTTTATTCCTATTCGGACAGATTATTCTCTTCAGAAGTTGGCTAAGTTGTACATTTTTGAGATTGTGAGACTTCATAGGGTTCTGGTTTCAATAATTTCGAATAGAGATCCTCTATTTTAGAAGAAACTTTATGAAGCTCTGGGTTCGATATTGGACTTCAGTACTGCGTTCTATCCTCAAATTGATGGCCAATCTAAGAAGGTGATTCAGATACTAGAGGATATGCTTCGGAGTTGTGTGATTGATTTTAGGGGTAGTTGGGAGGATTTTTTTCCATTGGTCAATTCGCCTACAATAATAGTTTCAGTCTAGTATTCAGATGGCACCTTACGAGGCTCTGTATGATTGTAGGTGTTGGATTGAGTCGGATAAACGTCGAGTTTTGGTCTTGAGTTGGTTTCCAATATTAAAGATAAAGTGAGATTGATTCAGGATCGTCTTAAGGCAGCTTCTGATAGACAGAAGTTCTATGCAGATTTGAAAAGGAAGGATATTGAGTACTCTGTGGGCGATTTCGTATTCCTTAAGGTGTCTCCGTGGAAGAAGGTTCTGCGGTTTGGACATAAGGGCAAGTTGAGCCTTAGGTTCATTAGGTTGTATCAGATTCTGAAGCTTGTAAGACCAGTTGCTTATCAGTCACCTCCAGAGTTAGACCGTGTCCATGACGTATTTCACGTCTTTATGTTGTGATGGTATCGGTCTGACCCATATCATATTGTTCATGTTGAGGAGATAAAGATTAGACTAGATTTGACATTTGAGGAAGAGCGAGTTCAAATTCTGGATCGAGATGTTAGGGTCTTAAGGTGGAAATCTATTCCATTGATTAAGGTTCTGTGACAGATTCATGGCACCGAGAAAGCCACGTGGGAACCTAAGGACTCGATTCATCAGTAATATACTCATCTGTTTGATCAGGTAAATTTTGAGGCTGAAATTTCTTTTAGGGGTAGAGTTGTAACGCCCTGATTTATTTAACTTTGTTTTATGAATCTATCATAAATAAGCATCTTCTTCAGTGGTTAAGTGTTTTGATTGTGTGTTTGAGGTCTTGGGCATTGGAATGTTGCTTTTAGGGTTCAATGGTCTCATGGTTGATTTTGCATCAGAATTGAACCAGGCGTGTAACGAAAATACAAGAAAGGGAAGATCGGTGAAATTCAAAAATCGCTGTTGATGCCACACCTGGCTTGTGTCCGTAGTGTGGTAGGCAAATCTACACACCTACAGTGTCACGGTGTGTGTGTATGTGTGTGTAGCCATGTGCGTCACACGACCTAGGCCAAATTGGGCATGTGGGCCCACATGGGCAAGTCACACGACGTGTGGGACGTGTGGGCCATACAGGCAATACCTCGTCATCAGCTACACAAGAAAAACTTTTCGACCCAGCTGTGTGCGTGAATTTTTGCTTTTGCCTACTTGTAGTTCCAACTCGCTCACGATCCTACATTGTGAAATTATTATTACGTATATAGTAAATACTATAAACCGAAAAAATTATAAGAGTTTGGAAGTACATAATACCTCTCCTTTCTTTAAATTCCAAAATCTAACTGCATCTTCCCATTGGTACCTCAACATTCTCGGTGGGACATTTCACAATTTCTCTTCGAGGCTTATATTTTTCTTAAAATATTCCTTCTTTAAAGCACTTTTATGGTCTCTCCATTTTTTCCTAATGCCTTCTTCACATAATTATCCGAGACCTCTAAAGTAAATCTCTCCTACAAATAACACAAGTTTAGAAAGTAAATATAAATGAAACTTAAACCAAAGTATTATAAATTACATTCACGTTATTACCTTAATATTATCAAGAGCTTGATTTTTGTTACTATAAGTCATATGATGCCATGGCTCGTAGTTGATAGGCAACAGATTGACATTTCGTGCTATAATGCCCAAGTATCTTGCTAAAAGTCGAGCTTTTGATCTAATAGGCTGACCAAGACTGTTTCTAGCTACTTTGACATGCTTGACAGAATTTAACTCGTATAAATCTTTTAATAGTGTACGTCCTCGAGTTTTGTGCCTCCCACCACTTTCAGCTAAAAATTTGGTATATTACAATATAAGAATTTGAAACAAAAATCAATAATAAAAGTCAACATGCATGTAAATTAAAGTTAACATTACTTTGAATTTTTGCAGGTTCGTCAGCTGTATTCAGAACATTCGAAGATCCAAAAGTAGTCTGTTGTTCATTATTTGTTTCTTCCGAATTTAGAGGATTTTGAATAATATTGAGATCTCACAATTTTCTTATAGGCGTTTTATCTGCAATACACATAAAATTTCTTAATAAATAGATATTAATAGGGGATTTATGATTTTTTTTAGGTGGATATTTTGAAAACAGTATTTTAAAAACCCAACCATCTCTATTTTAGAAGCAAATTATTATAAATTTAATAAACATATGATATATATTAATCAATTTTTCCGACAAATAATATATTTAACATTTAAGCAAAATTTGATAAAAATACTAATTTTTTTTAAAAAAAAAAGTATTTAACCTTAAACAAATTTCCTAAGAAGACTAGTACTTGTGTTCATCATTTCCCAATCCTAGAGATAGATTGGTTCAGTGCAGAATAGCATCAACAAAGACCACCAAATGTGAAGATATCCGAATTTAATCCATATAGGGTATTCATACATTTATATACATAACAAAATTTTGAAACAACAATCTACTAAACTAGGTCAACAAAACATAGAACCATAAAAACGGCACAGATGAACTAAATCTAAACTATAAAACATTAGGGAAGAACCAAAATCAAGAACTAATGAACATCCACTAGCAATAGAAATAAAACAACAGTTATTTATCTCCTATAAACAAGAACCAGAGAAGAAAAGTAAAAACAAAAACATAACATAACAGAAAAAAACCTCTAAATCCCTAAACCCCTAAATTTACAAGGCCTGGCTTCACTACTGTACTTTTACAAGTTCAAATTCTTCATGGGATAATTCTATAAAATCAAATATGGTGCATGCCAAAATCAAATCCGATGCTAAAATCAAATCCAAACAATAGATGAAAGAACGAGGACCTATTTCTAAACAAATGAAGAGTAATCTTATTCAAAAAGGTTTCCATTTTAACCAAAATAAACCATGCAGAAACCCCGACTGTTCTTTGCATTTGGAACATACATAGAAAGACTTACACGGCGATGCAATAGAGAAGTGTCGACGGCGATGCGGTAGAGAGGACAGTCGACGGTGATGCAGTAGATGGTCAAATGAAGATTTGAGGATTTTGATTTAAGGAATTAAGGATTTGGGGAAAATTTTTAGGGAAAAAATAAGGGATTTTGGGGATGATTTGGAGATAAAACTAAGCACAGCAAAACGACACTGCGTCACTTAAAATAAAATTATAATTTGCAGCATTTTTCTTCTAGTGCCACTAATGCTTGACCTTTTGTGGCATTTTTCTCAAAAACGCCGCTACTAATTTACCTATTGCGACGTTTTCTTTCCAAACACCACAAAAAACACCGCTAAAACCTTAAATTCATGTAGTGCCTACAATTAGGGTGAAAAGAATAAGAGAGTGTAAAAATGAGAGAGAAAGAAATAAGAAAGAAACATGGGAGAGAGAAAAAACGAATAAAGAATAAATGATATAGAAAAAAAAAAAAAAAGTGGTGGAGCCTACAATAAACAACTTAAAGAATTAAAAACATGGCATCCAAGTAAGCATTTAACGAGCTACATGTGATTTTCATTACACCTCTAACAGCAAATAACAATACAATGACCAAGTTGTTATAAATCGATAACGCTAGTGACCAAACAATAACAATAGAAACATCAATGCCAGAACATAAATTTAAACAAACATAATGGACTATTTTGCAATTTACCCTTAATATCTTAATTTTATATATAGTTATAGGTTATAGATATTGTTCTGGAAACAAATAACCAACTAAAAAGGATATGTTGTGTATTTAATCAAAGCAAGTTTTCACCATTTATTATTATTGTTGATATAAAAAGGGTTTGAAATCTATTGAGGGTTTACATTGTGAAGTCAAGAGTTGTAGAGAGAGGTTTCGAGTGAATATTAAGAATGGGAAAGAGAGCTTCAATAAAGTTTGGTAAAGCAATGATAAAAGAATGAATAGGTTGATGGGAGGTATTTAAATAGGTTGGTCTCGATTTTTTTGAACTTCCTAGTGTTATTTGAAAAAAAAAAGTAGGTTTTAAGTCATTATGAGCCTTTTATATAAGTCTTAGATCAACTTCAATAAAGATAAAATGGTGTTTACATGTGAAGGGACATGTATCTATAATCATGCAAAGGGGTCAAACTCCTCTAAATGGAAAATTAACTTTTAGGTCTCTTTAAAATTTATAAAATTATAAATAATATATGATAAAATTATATTTTGTGCAACACTCCATACTCAACTCGATTTTCAAATCCGATTATGTGATGTCTTATTACGTTGCCAAAGCAACTCAAGCTAATCTATTTCATAATCATAAAATTTAAAACATAATATAGCAATTAACCAATTATGATTAAGGTTCAAAATCATTGTTAAATGGTGTTAAGAAAGGTCAAATGTTGAATTAGAACTCAAATGCCAACTTTTAAATTCTTGTATTGAGATAGGTTATAAATTATTTTGGGATTTTTAGATTCGAAATTAGTATGTCTCGAGACACTACTAATTGTTTCAAGACGAACCTCCCTTCTTTTCTTATTTTTGCTTCGATGTTTGAATGTCTCGAGACAAGGGGTTCCTGTCTCGAAATAAGTCTCGAGACAAAGATCACTTGTCTCGAGTGTAACACCCGAAAATCGGCCTAGAAGTGTAGACCGAATCTCGGATGTCACATTGATCACCGAAGTTATCATAAGTAAATTTTTACAAAGCAAGTTATCACGTCAAATTAAAACACTTAACCGTATAAACTTCAGACAGTAAAATTTCAATTAAGTTTAATACTTATTTAACCGAAATAAAATCGCATAAAACATAAAACGAATTTTACCACAATTTTCATAAAACCTTAGATTTCAAAACTGATTGACAAAGTAGTAACCGAAAACCCAAACCGATAATTTATTTTCCACCAAGACTGTCCTAGACCTCCACATACCTAGTCCAGCGTCATAATTCAGAAAGGGTACCTGAAAAGAAACACTAAGAGGAGGTGAGCTACTCGAGCTCAGTGTGAGTCCGAAACAAATTTAAAACAGAGAAACAAAATTCATAACAGTAGCACAGTAGATTCTCAGTTACTCACGGAGTCAGAACGCACACTTGGGACTAATGTCCCAACAGAACTTATCAACCAGAGCACATCAAATTCACTCAAATACTCAGCTTAAATGTCGATCAGACAAACAGATCACAGACAACTAGTCTTGCAGTCAGAACACACGGACAGATGTAGATGAAATGCAGTCAGATAAATATAACCTACCCATCCAGCCAACACACCTCTCCGTCCCCCAATCACACCTCATAAAAGCTGTTATAGCTCATCCAACCGATCACACCAATTAGGACCTCGGAAGGCCCATCCAACCCTACACTCCATACATGTGGACTCAGCCACTCAGATAATAATACGTAGCAGGGCTAGCGTATATGTTGTACTGTGCAATGTGGTAGACCGTGGTACAGGTTAAATTAGATAATGGTACGCAGCATAGCTGACGTACGTACAGTACAGTGCAATGCAATGCGGTAATCCACTGTATGGTCATGTTGTAATTAAACTGTCAGATCAGATAATAGTGCGCAGCAAAGCTGATACATGTATGGTACAGTGCGATGTGGTAAATCGCTATACCATTTATTTACAATTAAACTGTCAATTCAGATAAAGGTACACAGCAGAGATGACGTACGTACAGTACAATCTTCCTTCTCTTCACAACCCAACCCAAAATATTTTATGCATGAATGCATTCAAACTCACAGAACAGAGACACAATATCGAACGGTCGATCGAGCAGCCGTAGTACACTCTCGGACTGATTCAAAATCATACATCACACACAACGATCACAGATGTCGAGTCTTGAACACCCTCACTAAACTTAGCTAAGGGTCGGAACACACACAAGCACATATTCAGATCAGAAATGTATACAAAACCAATACAAGTGACTTAAGACCACACGCCTGTGTGTTCTGGCCGTGTGATAATACATAGGCCATGTGGAAGATAAAAAACCCGTGTGAAGAGAGGTACACGGCCGTGTGACAGAGGCACGCGCCCGAGTAAAGAGGGGCACACAGTCGTGTGACTAAGGCACACGCATGTGTAGACCAGGGACATGGCCGTGGGGACAGGCCATGTAACTCTCTGTCCATCTGCACTAAATTTAAGTACAGGGCTAACACGGCTGTGCAAGGGTCTCACACGCCCGTGTGCCCACTAGACACGGCTCGTGTGTCCTAAAACACACGCTCGTGTGGAATCCTAATTCCCAAATTAGCTACACGACAGTGTGGCCAAGCCGTGTGACACCATCAGTCAAACCTTAATCCCTAAACTCACACGCCCGTGTGCCCGAGGAACACTGACCGTGTGAGAAACGATAAAATTCCCAATACGGCCACACGGCTGTATGGCACCAAAATTGGACCGAAAACCCTAATTCCCAAAGGACACGGTCGTGTGAGTCATCACACGCCCGTGTGGACGCCTGTGTGGTCACGAAACCACCTTAAAATAGCCCCAAAAATCATGCTCTCACCCTCGTAGCACTTTCCCGACTTCAATAGCTCGAGGTAATACCAACACTAACAGATTCTAAGCATATAACAACAGTTCCACATTAAAAATAATAGACTTGCGAACACTTACTCACCAATTGTCGACTCTTTAAAGAGTCAAATCAAAATTTCAAGTAAAATAGAAAGAGTACGAAACCCACACCTGTCTCATGCTCCAAGATGTTCAGACTCTGACTTGTTGACGAGGAACGAAACTCTCCCAATACCGCAAACAAAAACCATTTTCGTAAAAAAAAGGAAAAAAAGGCAAAAAGAAAAGCAAAGGGAGAGGGAGAGGGAGAGAAGAACATGTAAACCACAAAAAATAAAAATAAAATAAATAAATAAATAAAAATAATACATCATAAATAATTTAAGAAAATATTAACTTAAATAAAGCAAAATAAATTGCCTCTCCAAATTGTTCACAAAAAGACTCGAACCCAGAACCTTAAGGTTCACTAACACTCACTCAACCACCAGATTAGCAGGCCTATTATGTTGCTTAAACGCACCACTAAACTCAATAGCACCACCAACTCACTGCCCTAACCACAAAACCCAAAACTTCTAGCCCCAAAATTTGGAATGGTTCATCGAGACCTAAGATCAATTGTCTCAAGATTATATATTTATGTCTTGAGACCTCGTGCTTTTAAATGTAAAATTTAAATGAAACTTGTTCTAACGATCTTGAGACATGTTCTTTCTGTCTCGAGACTAAATGGTCAAATGGCCTAAAATGCACATTTTTTAAGCATAAAAACCTTATCTCTTTGTTCCAAAAACATACTCAAATATTGCACCAATAAAAACCCACCAATTTAGCACATGTAAACACAATCAAACATCATTAAATCATAGCATCCAAAGCATTAAGGTTTAATCTACTAACTAACACATTCAGAAATATATAAACAAACATAGATAATCATAATTCAAGTGATGAAACTTAGCCTTTAGAAATGTTATAGGTCACAGTGCCAAAAGTATCAAATATTGACTTAAAAGCATACCAATAAACTTAGGTACATGCCACAAGACTCAAAACACATATATACATTCAAAAAGGATCGAGATGTCTACTCTGAGTTGAGTTTGGAGAAATTAGATGCTTGAACTTGAGTATACAAAAGCTCTTGTTCATGACCTATGCATGGAACAAACAAATCGTATGCTGAGCAATAGGGCTCAGTGCTGCTAATGTAACACCCGAAACCTGACCTGATCGTTGGGTCCGAGCTATAAGGTGTCACATTCATTGTCAAAGAAACTAAGATTAAACTACAAACAAATGAATGATTAATTTCAATAAATACATGCATACAATACAATATACAACTATTTACGGGTCTTTACTAAGGTTTAATGCTAACTCGAGATCAAATTAGGACTAAACTGTAATGTTTACAAAATTTTAGGTTGACGTTGTGAAGTTATAGGGTTCCTCATCACGACACAACATACTAAATAGGTCTCATCTCAACAACCTATACTTGACATCGCGTCGTGGCATAATGGTCTGATCTCGTCGCGATGATCTACACTCGACGTCACGACGTGACAAATTGTAATGTTTACAAAATTCCAGGTTGACGTCGCGAAGTTATGAGGTTCCTCTTCGTGACACAACATACTAACTATGTCTCATATCAACAACCCATGCTCGACAACGAGTCGTGGCATGGTGGCCTAATCTCGTCGCGACGATTTACACTCGACATCCCAATGTGACAAATTATTTCAATCTACCAATTTGCTTAAACACAATCTAGTTTCATCTAAAATATGATATTCAAATGAACCAATTCTTAAACTATAACACTTATTCTATGATACACCAATATTACATTTTTTATAATTCAACCATTTAATACAAATCATTCCTAACTTCAAGCATAAATACCTATTCATCAATGCCATAGAGCAATGCAACATTTCGTACCATTCAACCTCATATTTTGAATTCATTTAAACATTGTATTCAATTGACCAAATTCATACATTAAACTTCTAAATCAAAAGTGTATATAGACATAGTTTTGTACCAAAATTGACTCGACCTAGGTATATACCACACTTAAAACAAAACGAGATTTATAAACATTGCTAAGTCAGGGGTTACTTCTTGATGCTGGATCAACTGCTCAAACTATTGGGAATCTACTTTACTTGTGCACTGAATTGAAAGAGCTAAAGTCACGAGTTGCAAGAGTTAACAGACAAAGGCTTTGCAAGATCAAGTTGTTCACCATAGGGTGCTCCGATTTTATTTGTGAAAAAGAAAGATGGCACCATGAGATTGTGCATAGATTACCGTCAACTTAATAAAGTGACAGTAAAGAACAAGTACCCATTGCTTAGGATCGATGATTTGTTCGATCAATTGAAAAGAGCCACTGTGTTCTCCAAAATAGACTTGAGATCAGGGTACTATCAACTTAGAGTGAAGGATTCAGATGTATCCAAGACCGCCTTTCGAATGAGGTATGAGCATTATGAATTTTTAGTCATGCCCTTTGGGTTGACCAATGCTCCCACGTTATTCATGGATTTAATGAACCACATATTTAGACCATACCTCGACAAGTTTGTAGTCATTTTTATTGATAACATACTAATTTATTCCCGAGATGAGAATGATCATACTGAACACCTACGGACAGTTCTATAGATTATTCAAGAAAATTAATTATATGCCAAATTCAGTAAAAGTGAATTTTGGCTCAAAGAAGTAGGATTTCTTGGACATATTGTCTCGAAAGATAGAGTCCGAGTAGATCCAAATAAGATCTCGGCCATAATGGATTGGAAGCCACCGAAGAACATCTCTGAGATTAGAAGTTTTCTAGGCCTAACTAGCTATTATAGACGATTTGTCAAGGTGTTTTCCATGATTGCAACCCCAATAACTAAACTGTTATAGAATAATGTGAAGTTTGAATGGTCAGAACGATGCCAACAAAGTTTTGAAAAGTTGAAAGCAATGTTGACAGAAGCTCCAGTTTTAGTACAACCTAAGTCAGGGAAAGAATTTGTGATTTACAGCGATGCATCATTAAACAGATTAGGTTGTGTACTCATGCAAGAAGGCAAGGTGATTGCCTATGCCTCAAGACAGTTGAAACCTCATGAGAAGAATTATCCAACGCATGACTTAGTCTTCGCTTTGAAGATTTGGAGACACCATTTATATGGTGAGAGATGTCAGATTTTTACTGATCATAAAAGTCTGAAGTACTTGATGACCTAGAAAGAGTTGAACTTAAGGCAACGGAGATGGTTAAAGTTGATAAAAGACTATGAGTTGGTCATTGACTACCACCCAGGAAAGGCAAATGTAGTCGCCGATGCTTTGAGCGGGAAGTCCCTTTTTGCATTAAGGGCATTGAATTCCAGGACATCTTTATCCGACGATGGTTCTATTATAGCTGGGTTGAAAGCTAGACCAATGTTTTTTCACGAGATCTTGGAAGCTCAGAAAGAAGATAGTGAATTGCAAGTCAAGAGAGCTTAGTGCGAGCCAGATGTTGAATCCAACTTTTGGATTAATTCTGATAGATACTTGATGTTTAGGGACAGAGTTTGTATACTGAGAAAAGAGGAGTTGATTTAGAGAATTTTGTATGAAGCATATAATGGATGTTTGTCTGTATATCCAGGAAGTACTAAGATGTATAATGATTTAAAGTATGATGATTGGTGGTAGAAAATGAAGAAAGATATTTGAATTTGTTTCAAGTGCATGATTTGCTAGCAAGTAAAGGTTGAACACCAAGTACCTTCGGGTTTACTTCAGCCTATTTTAATTCCCGAGTGGAAATGGGACCGCATCACCATGGATTTTGTAACGGGGTTACCGTTGTCACCAAGCAAGAAGGATGCTATATGGGTTGTAGTTGATAGACTCACAAAGTCAGCCCATTTCATACCCGTACGAGTGGATTACTCCCTTGACAAATTGGCAAACTTGTATGTTTCAGAAATAGTAAGGCTTCACAGAGTTCCCTTATTGATTATATCGGATAGAGATCCGAGATTCACATCCAGATTTTGGAAGAGGCTGCAAGAAGCCTTAGGTACAAGAATGAATTTTAGCAAAGCTTTTCATCCTCAAACTGATGGTCAATCAGAGAGGTTAATTCAAGTACTCGATGATATGTTCAGATATTGTATTTTAGAATTTCAAGGTAGTTGGGAAAAGTTTCTCCCATTAATAAAATTTACCTATAATAATAGTTTTCAGTCGAGCTTAAAGATGGCACCTTATGAGGCTCTATATGGGCGTAAATGCAAAACACCTTTGTTTTGGACTGAACTCAAGGAAAACCAAATTCACGGGGTTGATCTGGTTAAAGAAGCTGAAGAGAAAGTGAAAGTGATACGAGAATGTTTAAAAGCTGCCTCAGTCAGACAGAAATCATATTTGGATTTAAAGAGAAAAGAGATAGAGTACCAAGTCGGGGATAAAGTGTTCTTGAAAGTGTCACCATAGAAAAAAGTTCTCAGATTTGGCCGGAAAGGCAAATTGAGTCCACGTTTTATTGGACCT
Source organism: Gossypium rotundifolium (assembly GCA_025506655.1). Classification (NCBI taxonomy): domain Eukaryota; kingdom Viridiplantae; phylum Streptophyta; class Magnoliopsida; order Malvales; family Malvaceae; genus Gossypium; species Gossypium rotundifolium. The sequence goes on along the minus strand of CP106727.1, from coordinate 184,529,947 downwards.
TACGAGATTACTGATAGAGTTGGGCCGGTAGCTTACCGTTTGGCTTTGCTATCAGAATTGGAGAAGATACATGATGTGTTTCACGTGTCAATGTTGAGACGCTACAGATCAGATCCTTCACATGTAATTATCCCGTTAGAGATAGAGATTTGTCCTGACATGACTTATGGTGAAGAACCAGTCAAGGTTTTAGCTCGGGAAGTCAAACAACTGAGAAATAAAAGTATTGCCCTAGTGAAAGTATTGTGGCAAAGACATAGAATAGAATAAGCTATGTGGGAAACAGAAGAGAATATGAGAAACCAGTATCCAAACCTTTTTGCTAGTAAGATTTTCGAGGACGAAAATCCCTAAGGGGGAGAATTGTAACAGCCCGATTTAGGGCCTAGTCGGAATAGTGGTGCAAGACCACGAAACTGAGATGAAATAATGAGTTTTAAGCTTTATGTCATGTTTGCATGCTAGTATGAAGGTTTCATGAAGCAATTTCACTAAATTATGGTTGAATGGTCCAAAAGGACTAAATTGCAAAAGTTGCAAAATATGAATTTCTAGAAGCTTTTTTGTATGAAATAGCTTTAGAATAATAATTATGAATCCCTAGATAGAAATTTTCCCAAAATTTAATTTTTGGACAAAATTGGTCATGAGATAGTTTTATGGAAATTTTTAAAAAGAGGGGCATTTTGGTCATTTTCCTAATAAATGATTAAAATGGGAAAAAGATGACAAAAAAATCCATTCATCTTCTTCCCAAGCTGCCGAAAATTCCAATAGCCATTGTTAGGGCTCTTTCAATTTTCCAAGCTTGCTAATCAAGAAAAACGAAGCCCGGATCGAAACCGAGGCAAGAACAAAGTTGAGGACTAAATTGCATATCTACTTACATTTTGTATATTGAGGTAAGTTTGTATGATTTCTAAGCTTTATGATTTCTATCATTGAATTGCTTAGTATAATGTACATTGTTATCATGGAATGCTTAATGTTTGTTAAATAAAGAAATCAATGTGATTAAGTATGAACAAGTTATCATGTAAGTCCAAAGACCCTAGCTTGACATTGAACAAGTTATCATGTAAGTCCAAGGACCCAAGCTTGGCATTGAACAAGTTATCATGTAAGTCCAAAGACCCAAGTTTGGCATTGAACAAGTTATCATGTAAGTCCAAGGACCCAAGCTTCGCATTGAATAAGTTATCATATAAGTCCAAGGTAAGCTTGGCATTGATTCAAGAAGAGATATATCATGTAAGACCGTATCTAGGATATGGATTTGGCATTAAGTTACGTGGGATGAGATTTAGTATCCTCGATTATTCGCAGAAATTCATCGAGCAAACGAGTAAAGTTAATATGAGATAACAAGAAAGCTAAGTAAGCAAAGATATTACCAAGTTGAAATTGAGTATTATTTATGTTATGAATGATGAGTTAGAGATCATGATTATTAAATTAAAGTATGTTGATCAATGTGATCAAGTGATACAGACACCATGTTTACCTTACAAGTATGAGGATAGTAAGTATCATGAGACATGTGAGAACCAAGATGAGTAAGTCGACTTTAAAGTTGAAATTATGATACCATTGTTATGTCAAATGGTTTATATTAAGCAAGTTTATTAATCTGTGTTTTACATACAAACTTACTAAGCTAAATGCTTACGTCTTTAATCCTTTCTTTCTATATAGTCCCGCCAAGCTAATTTGTGGATCGTTGGAGTCGGAGCTCGTAGCACACTATCAATCCTTATTTTGGTATAGCCAAGTTATTTTGCTAAGTATGGCATGTATAGGAAGCATTCATTTGGAGAACATGTTTTAAAAAGGGCCATTGTATAGGTTATCAAACCATTATTCTTTTGTATATGGCTAAGTGGTTAGCCAAAAATTGGTTATATGTATGTTGTTGTATTCAATGAAGCATGTTGTATAGTTTTTGAAATGTATTGGTTTGATTTTGATTTCAGGGTGGTAAATGGCTTGGTAAATAGCCTCTAAGTGCTCACACGGTTGACACAGGCGTGTGTTTAGGCCGTGTGAACCTATAACTTATTATTAATCATGATAGACCATGGTACAACCCTACGACCATGTGTATGGTAGTGTAGAGCGATGGTTTGGGACCACAAATCCGACGTGGATAAATTTATTTTATTTATATTTTTATGGTCTACAATTTCACGGAGTTATATCGTGCAAATCTCATTCAAAAATTTTGGCGTTTGGGCACTCAATTTAGTCAAGAGGACTAAATTGTAAAAGTGCAAAAGTTGAGTTCTACATGTTAGGCGTATCAATTGTTATGAAATTTTAAATTGGAGGTCCTTAAATGATAATTAGTCCATTGGTTAAGTTGTTGGACAAAATTGGACATAGATGGGTATGTTTCAAAAGATTTTTTAGGGACATTTTGGTAATTTAGTGAATTAAATGAATTAAAACAAAATTTAAATGCCAAATTTGTCCATCTTCAAGCTTAGGCCGAATTTAACATGTGGGAAGCCATGGATAGGGTTTTCAAGCTTTCCAAGCTTCATGGTAAGTCCATTCTAGCCCCGTTTTTCATGTCCTTTACGTTTTTGGAGTCCCGGTAACTTGATTTAGCTTATTCTAGCAATAATTTAACCTAGGGTTTATATTTGGAAAAATACCCATAGGTGAAATGTGTTTATTTTGATGTCTTATGGCAGAATATGAACCTTAGAATTATGTTACAACAACTTTTACTAAGCGATTCTAAGTGAAAACGAGTAAAATGACATAATCGGCAAAAATACCTAATGTACATAAGTGCATGTTAGAGCAAGAATTTGATGTTGCCATAGAAGGTAAAAATGATCAGCATGTTATAAAACATAAGAATAAGGGATGAAGTTTAATTTTCGAGCCTAGGGGCAAAATCATAATTATGCAAAAGTTTAGGGGCAAAATTGTAATTTTTCCAAAGTTTGAGTTAGGGACTGTTTTGAGTAGTACATTAATTAAATAAGTGAAATGTGATGTCTTAGACCCCGAAAAACGAGATTTGGACCTAGAACGAGAGGGAAATTGAAAATCGAGAAAGTTGGTAAAATGGTTGTTTTGGTATCGAGGTAAGTTCATATGTTTAATAAGCATTTAATTATGCATATTCAATGATAAATTGATATTTTGGCCATAAATACTATAGTATTGAGTTTGAGATATAATGATTAATGTTCAATAATAATTCGATATTGGAAAGAGAACTTGTATAATTTATATGTTGACCATATTTTGTATTATGGTTTTGTATGATAACAAGAAAGTATTGACTAGCATAGTTTGATGAGAATAAGTTAAGTTGATGATGTGATGAGATTTAGAATGTAAGTATGTAAGTTTGTATGTAAATAATGTATCGTTTTTACTTACGTTTTCATATTTTGATAAATGGTATGAATTGTGGTGAATATTTGATGTAACGACAAAATATCGACAAGTGAGAAATTTCTCGGTTGAACCTTAGGAATAAAAATGGATCTGGTGACATGTTCACTTGAAACTTATGTGAAATCTAAGTGGAATAAGTGATTGGTCTTTGGTTGGTTCTACGGTTGTTGAGTTATCCGATATGTGTTACGGATACTCGGCGACTTGTGTAAGCGACATAATTACGTATTAATGACGACTTGTGAGTGAGACCCAGATTGTGATTATGTGAAGCGGTGCTGGTCTTATAAGTTCTACCGATTGGTACAGGTAATCCTGCATGTGTTGCGGATACTGGCGACTTGTGTGAAAGCACCTTGAGTAATTACGTATGACCGTAAGCGACTTGTGTGAAGCGAGACCCGCGAATATGAATAGCTCGAGAACGAGCCTATGTGTGATAACTGATATGAAGTAGCTTTGTTGTGCAATATTAGATGTATCCGTTAATATTCCAATGAGTTCAACGGAAATTGACTAAGTGAAAATACAATATGGCTATGTAATGACTAAGTGTAATTGAATATGATTATGTGATGAATAAGTGCAAGTATATGCGTGTAAAATTATGAGCAATGTGTCGATATGTGATCGAACTTTGGTAAGATTGATACTAAGTGTTCAATGAAAGTTACTATAAAGAAAACATAAAAGAGTGAAATTTAGAAATAAAACAGTTTTGGACAGCAACAGTAGAGTAACTTTGAAAAATCACCAAAAATGGTAGAAATGGAATTAGTAGTTGAGTGAGATATATAATTAAAGCTTATTGAGTCTATTTTCATATGAAATAAATAGAGAATGCAAAGAAATTCTGTATTCTGAGATATTTATATTTTGTGAGACTAGTTCAGAGTAATTTCGAGATCCCTTTGGAAAAATCATTAAAATTGTACAAAAATAATTTTGGAACATAATTTATATATTTAGATTCCTTAATGAGTCTAGTTTCAAATGAAACAAATTACAACATCATGCCAGAATCGAGTACGAGGCATTACAGACTTAACAATACATTTTGTCAAATTAATTAACACATATACAAAATGACTTAGTCAGGCCCCTATACATGCCATAGTTTAAATCATTTATAAATAAAGATACCCATAGATAGCTTGATAGTGTGAAGTCTCCGGCGACCTCCAACCCGAGCTTGTTTAGTAGGACTCTGTAACATGGGAAAGAATAAGGGTAAGCTTATAAAGCTTAGTAAGTTCACATAAAAATAATAAGCATTAGCAATGAATTTAGCTTACTACTAAGCTGTCATAACTTGCATAAATAATGCTAAGTTCTTACTTTCCCAACTTACTCATTTGTAGCCTTATCAAAGCCTCAACATGACAAATCCTCACAACAAGTTTTCAGTTTGATACAATCATTAAATCACATGCTTATACCTTATTACTCATGTTCACATTAATCTGTCTACTTGAATCACTGTCACTAAATTATTTATTTCTTGAGCTACAGAGCTCTGAATTTAAAACTGATAATTTTCCCTGAAACTAGACTCATATATCTTCATACCATAAAATTTCCAGAATTTTTGGCTAATCCAATTAGTACAGTTTATTCATCAAAATTTCCCCTGTTTCACTATTTGACTATTCTGACCCCTTTTCACTACGAATCAATTTTCTCCTTGTACAGAATTCAAATGATGTTTTAATTTATTTCATTTGAAACTAGACTCATTAAGGAATCTAAATATATAAATTATGTCCTAAAATTATTTTTTACAATTTTTAATGATTTTTCCAAGTCAGAACAGGGATCTCGAAATTACTCTGAACTAGTCTCACAAAATATAAATATCTCAGAATACAGAATTTTTTTGCATTCTCTATTTATTTCATATGAAAATAGACTCAATAAGCTTTAATTACATATCTCACTCAACTACTAATTCCATTTCTACCATTTTTGGTGATTTTTACAAAGTTACTCTACTGTTGCTGTCCAAAACTGTTTTATTTCTAAATTTCACTCTTTCATGTTTTCTTTATAGTAACTTTCATTGAAACACTTACTCGTGATCAATCTTACCAAAGTTCGATCACATATCGAGCACATTGCTCATAATTTATACAAAATTTCCCTACTTTTGCTACTTATTCATCACATAATCATATTCAATTACACTTAGTCATTACATAGCCATATTGTATTTTCACTTAGTCAATTTCCGTTGAACTCATTGGAATATTAACGGATACATCGGAATATTGCACATAGTGTCACACTTGTAGCCAAAGCTACTTCATATCAGTTATCACATAGGCTACGTTCTCAAGCTATTCATATTCTAAATGATCTTTCATGCTTTATACAAGTTTCATCGGTCATTACGTAAATACTGATCTATCGAGCACACAAATTTTACGCATATACTTGCACTATCCACAACACATGCAGGATTACCCATATTGTATTTTCCAGTCAATTTCCGTAGAACTTATAAGACCAGCACCCGTTTCACATAATCACAATCTCGGTCACACATAGGCTCGTTCACTATTCATATTCATGATGTCGTACAAGTCGGTCAATACGTAACTACTCGGTCTTTGCTCACACTGGTGCTCACAATTATAAGACCAGTATCACATAACACATATCGGATAACTCATACCACTCGGTCTTGCTGAACGTAACACATATCGGATAACTCGACCACCGGATCACTTATTCCACTTAGATTTCACATAATTTTCAAGTGAACATGTCACTTGTATCCATTTTTATTCCTAAGGTTCAGCCGGAAATTTCTCACTTGTCGATATTTTGTCAATTACATCAAATATTCACCACAATTCATACCATTTATCAAAATATGAAAACGTAAGTAAAAGCGATACATTATTTACATACAAACTTACATACTTACATTCTAAATCTCATCACATCATCAACTTAACTTATTCTCATCAAACTATGCTAGTCAATACTTTCTTGTTATCATACAAAGCCATAATACAAAATATGGTCTAACATATAAATTATACAAGTTCTCTTTCCAATATCAATTATTATCGAACATTAATCATTATATCCGAAACTCAATACTATAGTATTTATGGCCAAAATATCAATTTATCATTCGAATATGCATAATTAAATGCTTATTAAACATATGAACTTACCTCGATACCAAAAGCGGCCATTTTACCAACTTTCTCGATTTTCAATTTCCTCTCGTTCTAGGTCCAAATCTCATTTTCGGGGTCTAAGACATCACATTTCACTTATTTAATTAATGTACTACTCAAAACAGTCCCTAACTCAAACTTTGGAAAAATTACAATTTTGCCCTAAACTTTCGCATAATTATGATTTTGCCCTAGGCTCGAAAATTAAACTTCATCCCTTATTCTTATGTTTTATAACATGCTGATCATTTTACCTTCTATGGCAACATCAAATTCTTGCTCTAACATGCACTTATGTACATTAGGTATTTTTGATTATGTCATTTTACTCGTTTTCACTTAAAATCGCTTAGTAAAAGTTGTTGTAACATAATTCTAAGGTTCATATTCTGCCATAAGACATCAAAATAAACACATTTCACCTATGGGTATTTTTCCAAATATAAACCCTAGGTTAAATTATTGCTAGAATAAGCTAAATCAAATTCTGGGACTCCAAAACGTAAAGAACATGAAAAGCGGGGCTAGAATGGACTTACCATGAAGCTTGGAAATCTTGAAAACCCTATCCATGGCTTCCCATGTTAAATTCGGCCTAAGCTTGAAGATGAACAAATTTGGCATTTAAATTTTGTTTTAATTCATTTAATTCACTAAATTACCAAAATGTCCCTAAAAAATCTTTTGAAACATACCCATCTATGTCCAATTTTGTCCAACAACTTAACCAATGGACTAATTATCATTTAAGGACCTCCAATTTAAAATTTCATAACAATTGGACGTCTAACATGTAGAACTCAACTTTTGCACTTTTTTACAATTTAGTCCTTTTGACTAAATTGAGTGCCCAAACGTCAAAGTTTTCGAATGAGATTTTCACGATATCATTCTGTGAAATTGTAGACCATAAAAATATAAATAAAATAAATTTATCCACGTCGGATTTGTGGTCCCGAAACCACTGTTCCGACTAAGCCCAAAATCGGGCTGTTACAGTAGAATACACGGTTTGAACATGGGCGCGTGCCCATACCGTGTGGATCAAGTCAGTATATTAAGGTTTATTACACGGTTTAAGCCCATGGACGTGTTCAGGCCGTGTGAAAATAGTTAGTAGCTCCCCACAGTTGATAACATATGCGTGTCGAAGGTTACAGGCGTGTCCCAAGCCACATGGGCATGTGACCCTACTTTAAAGAAAGGTTTGATTAAGTTTGAAAGTTTTAGATATGTGCTTAAGGCCTCGTAGGCCCATGTAATGTATGATTAGACTAATATAGAGAAGTTTTTAAGTCGGAACGAAATTTTACAACCCAATAGTGTATGTTTTAATGAGTTCAAGCATGGTAATATCTCTTATCCAGTCCTAGGCTCGGGCTTAGGTATGGGGTTTACAAAATTTTAATTCCCTTAAAATTATGACGACTTTACCGTAAAAGAAACCATGAGAAAATATATTTAATATTTTTACATTCAACGAATTCAATATGACCAAATGATTTATTTATATTTTCGAACTTCATTTAATTCAAAACCATAAATTCATTTCCAAGTCATTTTCATTTTCATTTTGAAGAAAACCACATTCATTTCCAAATGTCTCCCATTTCTCCATTTTTACCATTTATGTTCATTTGATTCAACATGTAATTCATTTTTTGTTTCAACAAGCTAGCGGAAGGACCAATTGGGGCTCAAATTATTTATAACTAAGTTTTAGCTTTTAACTTATTAATTATAATCTCATTTAGTCATGAAGTCATTCCACTATAGCATTGTGATTAAGCTCTCCCTAACTGCATATCATTACGAAAGCAACTCAATCAGTGCTCGTCCAATGAACTTGTCATAAGTGTGTTACACTTATAGGATATCCTTAATCTCTTTGAAATAAATCTGTTCTCCCAATATGATCCTATTTTATCTCATGGTAACCATTACATCTTCCTTTATGAATAGTCAATTACTATCAAATAGTAATCAAGTCATTCATCACAAACACAAACGACTTGTGACCACGTTTACTTTTCATCAACCATGCATTGCCAATAAGAGTACATCATTTGCCCAAATCTTGGGTTATGAATTCCACTGGTGTGAATGATGCTACATACTACAGAATTTGTGTACCCAACGGACCAGCTTTTGGTTTCTTATCTATTTAAACTCAGACTTTTACATACATCAAGTACACGAGTCACGCATACATAGTTCGTTATTCACGGATTCAAGATCTATTCTTTTTGGCTCCAATCCAATGTATTGTCAGTCTAGTCAGTCACATCTATGTATCTATCTTCTGGAAGTCATCCACTCCAATGTCCAAGACAAGGCATCTCCCTAATCAGACTCGATAGATGGCATATTAGTATTTCAATCAATTTACTCATTTTCGATTAGACTAAAGACATGTTTAGGTTCGTCTACTAATATAAGTTGTATTTCCGTATTACAATCCAGCCACGTAATATCGCTTAATATTAGTTTAAACATTAGACAATCAGTAAGCCAATACTTGCTTCTATTTTGATTTTGCATGCAAAAACCACATGAGGACAATTATATAAAGTATATTAATGTAATCAATGAATTGTTTTATTAATCAATCTGTTCAAAAAAATTGCATGTGTACATAGATGAAAATACAACACTTAGGGTACCAGATCCAACATATTCATCTATTAACATAAAAAATTACATATATATATATTCAATTTCATATATGCATTTCAACTAGTTCCGAGCCTATTGGCATTTTCATACTCATTCGGCCTCTAAGGCTCATTTTCGATTCATTTCGCATATTGGCGCATATTGTATTTCAATTTCATTTGCCATTTCACTGATCGTTTAATCAATTAATATGCTTATAACCGTATTACCTAGCCACGGACTCAAAACGGATATGCGAATCCATCACCCCAAGTTGCCCGACAACGATGACACTATTCTTATACATACTACCACCCTAAGTTACCCGACAACAATGTTTTATCAATCTGATTAATATGTCACCTCGGGTTGCCCGACAATGATGACTCAATGTGTACAATCTACCACCTTGGTTTACCTAGAAACGATGGTTTTCAATCAATAATCTGACTCTATGACATGCCAATTATATTTGACTCGATTCGAACAACTAATAAGGTGACCAATTTTTGATTAATTAAATATAGTTTAGTTCATTTTTTTGCATTCTAAATGTATCATCAAATCAATAGTTTATCATATAACACTCAACTCAATTTCATATCAATTCTCATATATCAATCATGTCATACAATTTTCTATTTTATTCAATTTAGTCACTGTCTTGATAATTAATCTCAACCGAATTAATTCAATTAAAAAACCCAATAAAAACTCACCTCAATATTACATGATGCAAAATAACATAAATGTGCAGTAATTAAATTGGTCTCGAATCATAGAAATACAAACCGAATTTTTGAGCTACTCGTCGACAACTTTCAATTTTCCTTTGCCTCTCGACGGTTCCATGTCAACGTTAGCTAAATAAAATCACAAAACATATAATATTATCAAATTTCATTTTAATCGAAGTCACCCACAATATCAAACATATTTTATAATTTATTCAATTTAGTCCTTAAACTCAGGACAAACATAACTTTCAATTTAAAGCTTCAGATTGAAATCTAATTTCACATATTTTCATTCGGGACCTCCTACTTTCTATTCCTACCAAAATTTCACAATAATTTTTCATTTTATTCAATCTTCTCCCTAATGTACAAAACTAACCTTTTAAACCTTACAATTTAATCATTTTCTTAATCTAAGCTTAATTTCTCACAAATTCATACCAATTTCATCAAAGTCTCAACAATGGTAACTTTCTAAAACTTTAACAGTTTCACAAACTAGTATACGAGCTAGCTAAATCAAGCTCTCATGATTCAATTTCCATAAAAATCAAAGAAAAATGGCTAGAGACTTACCTAAATAAAAGACCAGAAGCTTGAACCCTAGCGATGGCCTTTTCTTCTTCTTCTTTTTTACATATGGTCAGTTGGAGGAGATGACTTATCATCTCTCCTTCCACTAATTTCCTTTATATATGTTTAATTAAGCTTTAGTTAATATTAATTAACTTTTAATTAATATTTTCTTATAATTTTAACTATAATTAATTAGTTTAATCACATATAATCATTACAATCCACTATCACTATTTTAAAATGGTTAATTTTTCATTTTAATCTTTTGGATATTTGATATTGAGGTCCCTAAATCATTTCCTAATTAAAAATCTGTAGTGATTGAACTTTATAATTTAGTCTCTAGGCCTTAATAAATCACAATTTCGACTAAATTAACTATCCAAATTCAATTAATCCATATAATAACTTAGTAAATATTAAATATTTACGAACTCAGCTTATGAAAATAAGATCCCGAAACCGCAATTTCCAATACCACTAGAAACTGGTTCGTTACAGCTAACATGATTTAAAGCAATAAGAAATTATAAGAAATTTAATCAAATATATTTAATATAAAATTCGACTACTATCTAAATCATGTTTGCATTTCTTGTCTCATGTATTAGATATCATGCGTTGTACTTATTACCATGTCATGGACCAATATTTAATTCACTTATCATTATATCTCAATTATATGTAAATTATGACATATCACAAGAACCATTTCACTTTCTCATTACTTTCTTGAATCTATTGATTCATTTTATAACCATATCGACCCTTAGTACTCATAATAATTGGATCGCATGGTCTTTCACATGTTATATTTCATTGCTTTAACATTAATATACAATTTCACAATTCACCTTTAACAAACAATCACCATTCAATGTCAATATGCAAATTACATGTTTTATAATTCCTAGAACACAGAATCAAGACGGATGCACGGATCATCTAACCATCACACTAATATATCTACGGATGCACGGATCATTCAACTATCACACTAATATATCTAGCACTCAGTGCCTCATCAGTATGTACAAAGTATGATATGCATTGTGCACCTCATCGATATAAACTGAAGTAAAATCCTATACACTAATCCTATTGCATGTCAACTATACCCAACTCTATTTGCGACCATTAATAAGGTAATCATTGTCTCAACATATAAATATTACATTATATCAACCATCATACAGAAAGTTCATATCAATCAAACCATTTACGTATCAATACATAACATTACTTAACACGTCACATATCTTCAATTTAATCATAACATGAATATTTACCAGATCATGAGACAAGTATCGATGTTACTTTAATTAAGCTATATTTAACGAATCACATACATATTTAATTCAAATTCATGAAAGCACATACTAGAATTGGCTACTCGTCTACGGCTTTTGCCTTTCTTTTATCTCGAGACAGTCCAACGTGGTATTTAACTACATACTATAAATTTGATAATAGAAATAATATTAGTTTCACACAAACATAAGAAACACAACAGTTTAACGTAATTTTTATTTTATTCATTTTAGGCCCTATATCTGAAATGTTCATATCTTTCAATATTTAGCATCGAATCAAAATTTGGTTTTATATGTATTCACTATGGACCTCATACTTTTAATCTATAGCATAATTTCTTAACAACTTTTAATTTATTCAATTTAGTCTCCAATGTCATAAATCAACCAAATAACTTAAATGTATTTCTAATCAATTCCAACACTTTTATACCTTTTAACTTATCCTAACATGCTCAAAACTCATACTTCAAAATCTCACCAAAATCAAACTTAATTTCATCAATATCCATTAAAGATAATCAGATTAAAACTCAAGAATTAGAAAATCTAATACATGGACATGAATTGTTAAGCTTATATAACTAAAATTCTATAAAAATTATTAAAGGAAACATTTCTCGCATTGATTAATTGATGACCAAATGAGGAAGAAAACTCAAAGCCTTTATAGTTTCTTTCTCTTTGTTTCGGTTGGGAAAGATGAGGAAAATGATATTTCCATCTTCTCTCTCCCACTAAATAGCTATATATATAATTGGTAGTTTAATTACTTATCACTAATAATGTGTTTAGTGTTAATTAATGAATATTAGCGGAGAAAACCATGGAATTTCACTACCGCCATATTAATTATGGAATTTATTTTCAAGGACTTGGTTATTAGCTTATTAAGGACTTATAAAATTAAAAACCAATTCTCTATTCCTTTCTTATCACTATGCAATTTAATCCTCATACCAATTATACTAGCTTAATTGCTTGAATTATTATCTAAGTTTGTTTCTTGATCCCAAATTAGACTCAAAATTTTTTCCATTCAACTTTCTGAATAACTCAACTTAAAATTTTCAGTCCAAAATTGACTTTTCCAACATTAAAAAAATTGGATTGTTACAATTTGTCCCTTAAAATAATAAAATTTTGATTTAATCCTTCTAAAATTAAAGATTTAAATTGATATATTAGTGAAATTAATTTTAGTTCTTATAATAAGATATAGCTTAATTTTGTCCATTTTAAAAAAAAAAAATTCTGCCTTCCCCCCTTGATGCAAGCGGTTTCTTACTCTTAATTGAGGTAGTTCAAGGGCGAAACCAGAACAATTTTTTAAGGGGCGGAATGAAATTTTAATTTTTTATAGTTTATATATTTATAATTTGTAAATGATTAAATCAATTTTTTTTATTTTTTAGAGGGCCAAAGTAAAATTTTATCTTTATTAATTTAAAATTTTTAAAGGCCTAAATAATAATTTTACATTTTAGGAGGCCGGGACCATGTCAGCCCCGACTTCGCCCCTGAGGTGTTTGTAGTGAAATGTTCCAAGCAAGACCTCTGGTCAAAGAAGTTTGACTTGATCAAATCCTACAAGCCAAATGATTTAAAATTACAATTCTGAATGTTTTTTATTCATTACCTATAGAATGGTAAATTAAAGTTTTGGGTGTAAGCAAACAAAAACCTTTAATCGGAGTTGAGACAATGTTGTGTGTTTTTGCATGTTACATCAATCAATTAAAAGCAATCAAGATGAACATTTTGACACGTTGGTGCCAACCAAAAATGAGAAGGAACCCAACAATCTCACATTCTAGAACTCTCCTTTGTTAAATCCAATTAAAAAATGTCTCCATTGTCCAGCGCTGAAAAAATAGAAAAATCATATTCAAAAAACCAATTCTTAGTTTTATAACTGAATTTACAAATTAAAATTAATGAAATGTAATTTTCCTTTAAATATTGGTAATTTTTATTTTTTAAACAAAATTATTACTTTTTTAATTTTTATACAATATTTTTGTTCACCGTAAAGCCATAAAAACTATTTAATTTTAAATTTATTTAGATATTATCAAACTAAAATTATATTCTAATTTTAATACAGGTTAAACATTTAAATTTTATCTATAAATATATTAATTTATTTTTATTTGAAATATAAAAATAAATAGATTAAACCATACTTTGTTAATAATAAACTGAATTTTATTAATAAAAATGCTAAAATTAATAAAAGTTTCAATTTATTTGATAAAGTTAATTTCGAATTTTATTATCATGTTTTTAGGAAAGTATAATTTAATCTATTTATATTTTAAATATTATCAAACTAAATCTAATAAATTAAGATTAATTGAACTAAAATTTCTACCCATGATGAGATTCAAAACTTACAAATTTAATTGCGTATGGTAAGCTTCAAATTGCATACTCAAAATCTAAGACCTCAGCCTTTTACCAATTGAAAATGTCATCTTAATTTTAGTTACATATGTGTAATTTTTATCTATGATAAAATATTGAAAAATTAAAATTATTATATTTATTTGAATTGAATTGTATATAAAATTGTTAAAAATATTTTTTAAAAAACACTTTAAAATAATATAAAAAGATGAATGCTATTTTGATAAGATAAAGTTAAAAACTAAGAAAAGTCTAAAAATCCAAAGCAATCTATTTCTATCTTTCATAACGCTGAAAAAGGAAAAAAACGAAATCCATTGAAAAAATAAAACGGCTGCGTCTGCATGGCGACACAGCTTCCCCTCTCTTCTCCCTGTAATACAAGAAAAAACTGAAAAGAAAATTTAGAAAATCCCTGGATTTTCTCTTTCTAAATCTATAACCTACATTTAAATGGAAGGTGAACTTTCTTTCTTCACACGTGTTTTCACCATTCCATTTCTTTTTATCTTTCCTTTTATATCATTTTTGGTCTATCTACAGTCTACTATATCTAAAATTAAGATTTAATTTTTACTATAATTTGATTCTTATTTTTATAATATTTACTCTAAATTGTTAATATTATTCACTAATTTCATTAAATTATTAATGTGGATTTTTTAAAATATTATTTTAATAAAAATTTATTTTAACATGATGAGTTGGAATATATTTTTAATCCAAATTAGTTACCAAAACTATTAACAGTGTCATTATAAAATAATGGTAAAATTGTAATTTTAATTTTACTACTATGCTCATACTTCACATTTAGTCTTTAATTTTAATTTAACATTATTTAATTCTTTACTTTTACAATGACATTGGTAAATCCACATCATTGTAAGTGATAATTATCTTATTATTTTACTATCACATCCTTTGTATACTAACAAGTATCTAAAAATAAAAAGGTTATTTGACGTTGAAAACTCAAAAGTGATTCTTTTTTCAATTATATATGAACATTTTGGCAAAGAGAGAGCATGAACGTGACAAAGTGCCATGGCACCGTATTTTTCTACTAATTATGGTCGGATGTCGATTTTAGTCACTATACTACGCTTAAATTTAAGTTTTAATTTTCTTACTATAATTTCTTAACATAATCGAGTACCTCAACTTTTACAATGCTATTAGTTAACTCAAATATTTTATTTTGATTAAAATGATTATGTAAATTTTAAGAGTTAATAACACCATTAAATTTATTTATTAAATTCATGTACATTGTAATATTTTTTTTTTGTAATTTTAAAATGTGACTCAATTAATTTAATAAGAAAAACCTCAGAACTGAAAATACAAATTTTGAAAAGGAGAGGATTAGAAATGAGCATAAAGAGTATAGAGGGACTAAATCCATCAAAATGCATAGTACAGGGATTTTATAGAGAATTTGACCTATGTTTTATTAAGGAAAAAAACTTTAAAAATAATAAAGCGGTAAAGCAGCCATTTACTTGATTGTTTTGCTTAGTTGGTAGTTCTTAGCTGTAGCAATTAGCAAAGCTACCCTCTTTCGAAGATCTGCAATATTTTCTCTCTCCTTTGTTTCTAAATTATATTTTTATTTTTATTTAATCCAGTTTTTATTGCTCTGTTATTTACATAATATTCTTGGAGTTGGATCGGAATTTATTGAATAAGAAGCCACCACACGTAAAGCTTGAGAAAATTCCTTTTTCTCTTTGATTCCTGGTCAGTCTTTTCTTCTCTTTTTCCTTTTCTAGAGTTCCAAACACGTCACTATTTATCTATTTGCGCTGTTTTCTGTTGTTAGGGTGGTTTGATTGTTCGGATCCATTGGTTTTGGTTAGTTGAATTCTTTTTTCTTGGTTTTTTTATATTACCAGCAAAATGCTGGTCTAGTAAGGAAAAATAAGAGATTTGTCTTTACTTATTTGATATAGGAAGAGTGTGATGGCGAGTCGACTAAAGGAAGATGAGAAAAATGAGCGAATAATTCGGGCTCTTCTCAAACAACCAGAGAATCGTAGATGTATTAACTGCAACAGTTTGGTATGGATTTCTTGTTTTCTTATAGATTGATGAAATAAAACTCTAGGAGTTGTTCATCAAGTAACTCTTTCGATTTAGTTACAGATATATACTTGCTTGTATACATAGGCTTTGAATTGATTGCTCGTTTGCAACTGTGATGTTGATGAAATCAATAATGCTTCTGGTCCGTTTGTGATTTATTGTATATTATTGATACTTCTATATTTAAATCCCTGCATTAATGTAAAATTAACCCATGAATTTTGAAGGTAAAAAAATGCAGGGTTTGCTGGGGTTGGTACTTATGTCTAGTGAGATTAGCTATATACGTTTGAATACCGTATGGATTTGTTACCATCAGAAAGCCTGATATAAGTTTTGATGATTTCTGTAATCTTCACTCTTGAACCTTTTGGGAACTTCTAAGTGTTCCATAAATATTTGTTTGAATATCCTCCCGAAATGTTGCTTTTGCAGTTCAAATATGTTTTTGTAGCATTTTCCTTATGCTAAATTGAATGTGATATTATGTGTAAATTTGGAAGTGCTTATACTTTGTCATAGTGTTGCTATTTGCTAACTTGTCAGCTGAGCAGGGGCCTCAATATGTTTGCACAAGTTTCTGGACATTTGTTTGCACCACCTGCAGTGGAATACAGTAAGTGTTCAAATTATTTTGGCACATTAAGTTCTCTCAACATATTGCCTGCTGATTAGCTTTTATCTGAGACACTAGTACCTCTGTGATGATAGTCAGACATCCTAGGTTTTCTAAAACTGTCTACTGGTTTAAATTGTTTACAGTCGGGAGTTCACACACAGAGTTAAATCAGTATCTATGGCTAAATTTACTTCTCAAGAAGTTAGTGCTCTTCAAGAAGGGGGAAATCAGGTAAAGATTAACCTTCTCTCTCCCTCTCTCTTGATAAAGAGTAAAAGGAAGAGATTTTTCATGTATGTCATTCTCTTTTCATTCTATTAATCCATTTTCTCATTCTTGTTCTTTTTTTTTTCCCTTATTTGCAGCGTGCAAAAGAAATCTATTTTAAAGAATGGGATCCACAGCGTAATTCTGTCCCTGACTGCAGGTTATCACTTAAAAATCCAATCTTTTGGTTGTGTCTTCATTAGTTACAATGTTTCTAAGCCAAAGTTTTGTTATCAGCAACGTTGAGAGGCTCCGTGACTTCATTAAGCATGTCTATGTGGATAGAAGATATAGTGGTGGGAGAAACTATGACAAGCCTCCTAGAGGAAAGATGGTAAGGTGCCCTTCCCTGTTCCTATTTTAAATTGAATGTGAATCAGTAATGAAGTCTGGGATATGATATGATAGTCGTTGAATTTAAATGTTAGGTTCCTGCTTCTGGAGGAGGGAATTTTTATACTGTTGAATCTTCAATTAGTGTTATGGTTTTTTGAATTTTGCACTGTGCAGGGTGACAAGGAAGACTTTTATGAGAATAGGAGGACAGATGGATATCAAGGAGGGTCCAGAAGTCCACCATATGAAGATACATATGAACGCCGTTTCAGTGAAAGGTCCAGTCCAGGAGGAAGAAATGACGACAGAAATTCTAGATATGGTTATGATGAAAGGAGAAGCCCTGGATATGATCAAGAAAGTCGACAATATAGTGACTACAGAAGTCCTGCTCGCCATGAAGTTGTCAATGACTGGCGCCGAGAAGATAGATTTGCTAATGGGAGGAAACCTGAAGATCATAGAGTATCTGATGGAGATCCAAAGTTGGAAGGTAAGTCACCTGAGCGGCCAAAAGATCTAGAGTCATCCAGTCCCCCAGTGGCTCGTCCTGTTAGAGAAATTTTGGGTGAAAATGTAGTCCCCCTTCGTATAAGTGAGCCTCCAAAAGCAAATGGCAGCAGAACTATTGATGGCCCTCAAACACAGGTAGTTTCTGCTGGTGCTTGTAATATTAGTTTAATTTTATAGTCAAGGTTTTGTTTTGATTTAGTTTGCAATGTTCACAAACTTTTCTTTGTTTTTTTGTGCTGTTCCGATCCTGCAAAAAGATAAGTTTTTCATTCTTCATCCTGTTAAAGCAATTTTATTTGTCTTAGCCTGATGCATTTTTTTTTTCCAAAAGTATGTAGTTTCTGTTTGATGCCATTTACCACAATTAACCACTTGGCACAGTTTCTATTCCTTTGAAATTTACTTTTTCTCCTCACTTTCTGCAAGTGTATTTAGAGTATTTTTCCTACTTTTAGTTTGACTTAGTAGCTCTTTTCCTGTTGGAATTCCATGTATGCTGTCTGATTTTCATTAATTTCCAAGTTATTCAGAATTATTGTCAATTTGATTATGATACCATGGTTCTTTGCTGCATCATCACTTTTATGATGTTTGTCATGATAATATCTACCTCAAAGTTAAATTTTGTTTGCAGTCGAAAAATCAGTAATTGAATTTTTATCGCTGTTCAAAAATTATTATTGTGAATTTTTTGCATTCATTTTTTAAGATTTTTTTCCTCCTAGTATTGCATGAAGGGCAAAAATGTTGGCTGTTTTTCTTTACTTCTGCTCAACTTTTGTGATGGTACAGAGAAAGGAAATGGACTTAGAGGTGTAATCAAGCTAAGTTGAGCCGAACACAAATAGTGCCAAGCTCGAGCTCGACTTGAAATTCGGGGTTCAATACTTGACTTGACCCCAGCTCAAGACATAATTGAGCTGCTAGAGCTCAAGCTCGATTAAGCTTGCTTATTAGTTTTTGTACTCATAAAAATGTAATTTCATAAATAAACATATATTAAAATGAAAAGCTCAATTAGGCTTAGGAGCCATTCGAATCGAGTATTACGCTGCTCGAATTCGACTTGAGCGGGTCAATAATTACCAAAATGAATTCAAGTGTTTTTTTAATCGAACTCGAATAACTTGCGAGCAGCAGGATCTCATTTACACCCGTATAACTTACTATTATATTACTTTTGCAGAGAACTGCATCTTCTAGCAGCTTAGGGTCTACCGGTGGGAATCCAGCAGAAGTTAAGCTGGAGATGACTGGGAGCTTAATTGATTTTGATGCTGATCCAGAACTTCCTGTTGCTTCCACAGTTACTCGGGCACCACAAACAACTGAGACTCAATCTGTTGTACAGACAATAAGTTCTAGCAATGAACAAAACTGGGCCTCTTTTGATTTTGCTTCTCAGAAAAATGTTTCTCAGGCTCGTTCAAATGTGAACACCCTGGACTCTGTTCTTTCTCAATTGTCAGTTCCAGCATCTGTACCCTGTGATCAATCAGGAGTTTATAGCAGTGCCAGTGGACAAATACCTGCCCCTATGGCCAATGTGAATGGAACACCTCTTGGCATCAACTCCAATATTGCATTCACAGGGCAGATCGAAATGTCACCCTTTGGTACTGCTGCTCCTGCTGCTGCACCAGTTAGCAATTTCTCAACACTGCCTTCTACTGGTGCTTTGGCAGCTGCCTCTGGATTAATGCCTGTCAACGGTGGTAGTCCCCAGGTTGGTGGTTATAATGCTGGACAACAGCCTAATATGCAGCAGCAACAGACTTCTTTTTTCTCTGCAGCTGGTGGTCAGTCTACCACCCAACAATTTATTCCACCTGTTGATGGAGCTTCAACCAATCAGGTGGGAAGTATTTTCTAGTATTGTGGTATTTTATAGATAATCAACTCTTTGTTCATCTAACTTCACTTTGCACTTTTTATGGCAGCCATGGAATTTTGCTCCTTCACAGCGTATGCTGGGGCCTTTGAGTGCACCAGTTGCACAAATACCTCAAGCTGTCTCAAAACCTACCCAAGATGCCACTTCTACAATTGCATCAAAGCCTCCTACAGAAACAAAAGAAAGTGGAAGAAAGGAACTACCTGTGGTAATATCTCTTTAGGCCAAGGACATCCAAGTTCTTGGTTTTGAGGATTATTTATTGTGTTGGCCTCGTGGTTTTTGCAGGATCTATTTGCTTCAAACTATCCTTCCTATACTGCTGCTGCACCAGGGTGGCAAACTGGCCCACCGCATGGGATGGGTTTGACGATGCAATATAATACTGCAGTGGTACTCCTACATCAGAAGAGCAATTTCGTTCATGAGTTCATTCTTTCATACTCAACTGAATGTCCAATTACTTGATGCATTACTTATATTTCTACATGCTTTTTGTTGTTACAGCCAATGTCTTCATTGCCACAGTCATCAAGGTCAATGAACCCATTTAATCTTGGCAGTGAGGCACCTCCAGTTCAAACTCAAACAGTATGTTATTCACATCTTTTGAACTATTCCACTGCTTCTGGCCATGACTGACTTTATTTTGTTGGTTTAAGGATGCTGTAATAACTTTATGACATACTTGTAATGCCGGCATGCTTCTCTTCTGCATTTTTTTTAGAATTTAAATCTCATTGTTTCAGAGAGAGAGAGAGAAAGCAAGGTTATTTCTTTTATGCATGAGTGCGATTTTGATTGTTAAATCTTTTATGCATGACGATTCATCCAATAATCACTTCCCAACCTACTTTTAGTTTTTGAAATTTGAACACAAAGCTAGCTATCTCTCCTTGAACTTACCCAGGACTGCTCATGTATGGTGTTTGACAATCTTCTTTATGTAAATGTTGCTTCTGGTGCAGTTTCCATCAATGGCTTCCTTACAAGGTGCACTACCAAATATGCCACCTCCTTCCAGCCCAGTGCGTACTTCTAGCCTTGGTACTCCATCACCAGCATGGATGTCACCTCAGTCTTTACCTTATGCATCAGGGATGTCATTGCGGTTACCTTATGCATCATCAGTGGCACAACGTACAGCTTTTTACCCCTGCCCCCGTTCTTCTTTTTGTTTATTTTATTTTGATCTTTTGACAAGCTGAATTTTTCAAAACTTATAGGGCCCTACCCAGGAGCACAGTTACCTAATAGCTTGCCACCTTACAGGTAATTCATTCCTTATCTCTTCATTGCACGTGTTTCTACATGTACGCTGTCCAATGTTTCCTGACATTACTGTGCTAGCCCACGCAATGGCCATTTTATGTTTAAACTATTGTTCTGTTTTATGTTGTGGCTTCAATCTGGGTTACTGGCTGTGCCTCAAGTTGTTGAGCATCGCCTGTTAAAAGTTAATTATAGGTTTATGTTCCTAATCTATGAAATATTCTATGCTTTGCAGCCATCAAATTGGTGGTATCGGCAGTGAAGTCTCTTTTGGTTTCGTAAATACTGATCAAGAGGTGGCTGGTAGATTGGCAGCACCAGCTGCCCCACAGGGTAACCCGTTTGGCTAAGCATCCTCTCGCTGCCTGTAAAATCGACGGAAAGTTTTGGTTTTAGTTGGAATCATCCAAGCCCTGCTATAAGTTTTTCACTATTGTTCATTTCGGGGTTCAAGGAATTGATGTCCGTATTGGCAATTTATAGTTAGTTTGAAGTTCATAACGGAAAAGCGAGGTGCAAAGCTCAAATGTGGCGATGGTACTGCAGTTAAGTTTGTGGGGATCTATTTTACTTTTTTTAAATTCTTTTGTGCAGATATGATGTTTTATTCTAATTGCGATCAAAGTGATCTGTGTGTTTGCTTACAAATTTTATGGTCCCCTCCTCGGTGTTGTATGATTTTGCAGTTGCTATTTGTAACTTTGTAATGTAATAATAAAATTTTTAAGAACTTGCAGTCGGCATTTTTGTCTTCTACTTCTACCGTACCATTAGACTCATCAACGAAGTTATTTTATTTGAACTTTAAAAGGTTATAAATATTTGGCATAATGATTTATTTGCCTCCAATTGTAAAAAATTTTTATTTCAATCTTGTATTTAATTTTTGTTTCTTTTAATCGTTAGACTTAAATTTATGTTTGTTAAAATATTCTCAAAATATATTAGAAAAGTTAGTGTTTGTTAATTTTGTTGATGTGATATATTATTATGTTGATGTCATGTCAGTAATTAATTAATTTTTGAAGTTTAAAAATTTACAAAAATTATAAAAGTATTTTTTTAATTTTAAAAGATTAATTAATTGCAAATATAGCATACACGTCAAGAAAGTTAATAAAATACATTTCATTGTATTCAAACTTACGTCTTTTTGTATTGAAAACAATATCTATATTAATCGACCTAAGATTCAATCAATCATATTGATGGTTTTAATAAAATTTGTAATAGAAAAGTTTTGCAATATAGTAAAATAAATTTTACATAAGCTTTAAATGATAAGAAAATTTTTCTAAAACTAATAATATTTTTGAGTTTCCATATACAATTATAAGTATAAATTATAAATAATGTAAATTCAATAATCAAAACACATCAGATAAAAAATTAAAATATATCTAAACTTTATTACAAATACAATAATTTTGAATTTAAAATCTTTGTTATATTAATTCAAAACCTTATCGCATTGTGATCCATGGTGTAAAGGTATTGTAAATCTATAGTTCCGAAATCCAAACTTAGTTATGACCTAATTTTGCTGTTATCATTAATTTAAGAAATTTTTTAATATATTATGAGTGATGTTTTGGATTTCACAAATAAAATTAGAGGATTGATAAATACTCAATAAAAATATAATAAAATATTAAAAGATAAATATTTAATAAAAACATATATTAAAATTTTAAAGGATAAACTATTAAAATAATCACTTTTGTTTACCTCAAGTTACATTTTAGTCACGTTATCGCGTTATAACATTTTAGTCACTAAGTCGTTAATTGTCATTAGCGATTGTAATCGTAGTGGACGTGGTAATGCGTTAAGTTATCATTTCAAACAAAAATTTTAAGTTAATTTAGAGAATAGATCCCTATATTTTTTCATTTTGAGTATTTTTTCTTTTATTTTTTAACTTTATTTTTTCTTTATTTTCCATTCTCTTTGCTTCTTCCTATGTTTTCCTCCTTCTCCATTTCATTTAACGTAGTTTTTCTATGTTTTCATTTGTTAAAACTAGTCTCTATACTTTTATTTTTGAGCAATTTAATTTTTTTGAGTGAGGCGAGTTTGTGCACTAGTTTTTGCAAATGAAAAATATAAAAAAACTACGTTAAAATAAATGAAAAAGGTAGGAAAACAAAGGGAGAAGCAAAAGAGAATGAAAAAAAATTAAAAGAACATAAAGAAAATTTTTAATTACTCAAAATGAAAAATATAGGGACTAATTGTAGAATTTAACCTTAAATTTTCTTTTGAAATGACAGTTTATCATTACACCATTGACAGCAATTAAAGGCTCAATGACTAAAATGTTACAACACAATAATATAAGTGACTAAAAGCGTAACATTTCAAACATATATAACTGATTAAAATGTAATGACAAATAAAATGACTATTTTGATAGTTTATCCATTTTAAAATCACTTATAAAATAAAAATACATTATAAATATACCAAATAAAACCCATAATTTAATTACAACTAAACCTTTGTTGTTGTGTGGAAATATTATTAAAAGTGAAGGCAAAATAAGGACATTAGTAACTAACTAAAATTATTTTTGAAGCAAATGTGGTCGGAAATTGAAATAATAAAAGTGTGAATTGGATTGAGCAAGTAATTAATTCATGTTTTCTTCTCTTCAACACGGTTGCCCTGGCTGCCTACATTTCCTGCTCGGCCGCCGCCGCCGCCGCCTCCAAATCCTCCTCCACCGAAACCAGCACCGCTCCCAAAACCTCCTCCTATCCCGCCTCCACCACCACCTCCTCCCCCACCATAGTAGTGTCCTTTATCATTTTCCTTATAATGCTTTCCAAAGGCACCAATTCCACCACCACCACCACCATTCTGAACATAACCAGGACGTCCAAAACCAAAGGTGAAGCCTACACCCTTGCCGAAGCTAAAGGAATGTCCAAAACCCAGTCATCAAGGTCAATGAACCCATTTAATCTTGGCAGTGAGGCACCTCCAGTTCAAACTCAAACAGTATGTTATTCACATCTTTTGAACTATTCCACTGCTTCTGGCCATGACTGACTTTATTTTGTTGGTTTAAGGATGCTGTAATAACTTTATGACATACTTGTAATGCCGGCATGCTTCTCTTCTGCATTTTTTTTAGAATTTAAATCTCATTGTTTCAGAGAGAGAGAGAGAAAGCAAGGTTATTTCTATTATGCATGAGTGCGATTTTGATTGTTAAATCTTTTATGCATGACGATTCATCCAATAATCACTTCCCAACCTACTTTTAGTTTTTGAAATTTGAACACAAAGCTAGCTATCTCTCCTTGAACTTACCCAGGACTGCTCATGTATAGTGTTTGACAATCTTCTTTATGTAAATGTTGCTTCTGGTGCAGTTTCCATCAATGGCTTCCTTACAAGGTGCACTACCAAATATGCCACCTCCTTCCAGCCCAGTGCGTACTTCTAGCCTTGGTACTCCATCATCAGCATGGATGTCACCTCAGTCTTTACCTTATGCATCAGGGATGTCATTGCGGTTACCTTATGCATCATCAGTGGCACAACGTACAGCTTTTTACCCCTGCCCCCCGTTCTTCTTTTTGCTTATTTTTATTTTGATCTTTTTGACAAGCTGAATTTTTCAAAAACTTATAGGGCCCTACCCAGGAGCACAGTTACCTAATAGCTTGCCACCTTACAGGTAATTCATTCCTTATCTCTTCATTGCACGTGTTTCTGCATGTACGCTGTCCAATGTTTCCTGACATTACTGTGCTAGCCCACGCAATGGCCATTTTATGTTTAAACTATTGTTCTGTTTTATGTTGTGGCTTCAATCTGGGTTACTGGCTGTGCCTCAAGTTGTTGAGCATCGCCTGTTAAAAGTTAATTATAGGTTTATGTTCCTAATCTATGAAATATTCTATGCTTTGCAGCCATCAAATTGGTGGTATCGGCAGTGAAGTCTCTTTTGGTTTCGTAAATACCGATCAAGAGGTGGCTGGTAGATTGGCAGCACCAGCTGCCCCACAGGGTAACCCGTTTGGCTAAGCATCCTCTCGCTGCCTGTAAAATTGATGGAAAGTTTTGGTTTTAGTTGGAATCATCCAAGCCCTGCTATAAGTTTTTCACTATTGTTCATTTCGGGGTTCAAGGAATTGATGTCCGTATTGGCAATTTATAGTTAGTTTGAAGTTCATAACGGAAAAGCGAGGTGCAAAGCTCAAATGTAGCGATGGTACTGCAGTTAAGTTTGTGGGGATCTATTTTACTTTTTTTAAATTCTTTTGTGCAGATATGATGTTTTATTCTAATTGCGATCAAAGTGATCTGTGTGTTTGCCTACAATTTTATGGTCCCCTCCCCGGTGTTGTATGATTTTGCAGTTGCTATTTGTAACTTTGTAATGTAATAATAATATTTTTAAGAACTTGCAGTCGGCATTTTTGTCTTCTACATCTACCGTACCATTAGACTCATCAACGAAGTAATTTTATTTGAACTTTAAAAAGGTTATAAATATTTGGCATGATGATTTATTTGCCCTCAATTGTAAAAAATTTTTATTTCAATCATGTATTTAATTTTGTTTCTTTTAATCTTTATACTTAAATTTATGTTTGTCAAAATATTCTCAAAATATATTAGAAAAGTTAGTGTTTGTTAATTTTGTTTATGTAATATATTGTTATGTTGATGTTATGTCAGTAATTAATTAATTTTTGAAGTTTAAAAATTCACAAAAATTATAAAAGTATTTTTTAATTTTAAAAGATTAATTAATTGCAAATATAGCATACACGTCAATAAAGTTAATAAAATGCATTTCATTGTATTTAAATTTACGTCCTTTTGTATTGAAAACAATATCTATATTAATCGACCTAAGACTCAATCAATTATATTGATGATTTTAATAAAATTTGTAATAGAAAAGTTTTGCAATATAGTAAAATAAATTTTACATAAGCTTTAAATGATAGGAAAATTTTTCTAAAACTAATAATATTTTTTGAGTTTCCATATACAATTATAAGTATAAATTATAAATAATGTAAATTCAATAATCAAAACACATCAGATAAAAATTAAAATATATCTAAACTTTATTACAAATACAATAATTTTGAATTTAAAATTTTGTTATATTAATTCAAAACCTTATCGCATTGTGATCCATGGTGTAAAGGTATTGTTATGACCTAATTTTGCTGTTATCATTAATTTAAGAAATTTTTTTATATATTATGAGTGATGTTTTGGATTTCACAAATAAAATTAGAGGATTGATAAATACTCAATAAAATATAATAAAATATTAAAAGATAAATATTTAATAAAAACATATATTAAAATTTTAAAGGATAAACTATTAAAATAGTCACTTTTGTTTACCTCAATTTACATTTTAGTCACGTTATCGCGTTATAACATTTTAGTCACTAAGTCATTAATTGTTGTTAACGGTGTAATCGTAAGCTGACGTGGTACGTTAAGTTATCATTTCAAACAAAAATTTTAGGTTAATTTAGACAATAGATCCCTATATTTTTTCGTTTTGAGTATTTTTTCTTTTATTTTTTTAACTTTTCTTTTTTCTTTATTTTCCATTCTCTTTTGCTTCTTCCTATGTTTTCCTCCCTTCTCCATTTCATTTAACGTAGTTTTTCTATGTTTTTCATTTGTTAAAACTAGTCTCTATATTTTATTTTTGAACAATTTAATTTTTTTGAGTGAGGCGAGTTTGTGGACTAGTTTTTGTAAATGAAAATATAAAAAACTATGTTAAAATAAATGAAAAAAGTAGGAAAACAGAGGGAGAAGCAAAAGAGAATGAAAAAAAAAATTAAAAGAACATAAAGGAAAATTTTTAATTGCTCAAAATGAAAAATATAGGGACTAATTGTAGAATTTAACCTTAAATTTTCTTTTGAAATGATGATTTAACGTCTTACGTCGATTTATCATTACACCATTGAGAGCAATTAAAGGCTCAATGACTAAAATATTACAACACAATAACGTAAGTGACTAAACGTGACATTTCAAACATTTATAATCGATTAAAATGTAATGACAAATAAAATGACTATTTTGATAGTTTATCCATTTTAAAATCACTTATAAAATAAAAAATACATTATAAATATACCAAATAAAACCCATAATTTAATTACAACTAAACCTTTGTTGTTGTGTGGAAATATTATTAAAAGTGAAGGCAAAATAAGGACATTAGTAACTAACTAAAAATTATTTTTTGAAGCAAATGTGGTCGGAAATTGAAATAATAAAAGGGTGAATTGGATTGAACAAGTAATTAATTCATGTTTTCTTCTCTTCAACACGGTTGCCCTGGCTGCCTACATTTCCTGCTCGGCCGCCGCCGCCGCCGCCGCCGCCGCCAAATCCTCCTCCACCGAAACCAGCACCGCTCCCAAAACCTCCTCCTATCCCGCCTCCACCACCACCTCCTCCCCCACCATAGTAGTGTCCTTTATCATTTTCCTTATAATGCTTTCCAAAGGCACCAATTCCACCACCACCACCACCATTCTGAACATAACCAGGACGTCCAAAACCAAAGGTGAAGCCTACACCCTTGCCGAAGCTAAAGGAATGTCCAAAACCAAAGCTGTTCCCCCCTCTAAAACCACCTCCGCCAATTCCCCAACTGGGGTTACCATCAAAAAACCATTCTGGCTTCTTCTTCTCCGCCTCTACCTTCCTACCCTCAACACTCTCATATCCCACCACTACCACCAAACAAACCCACAACCCAACCCAACTTAACTTATTCCAACCCATATTTCAATGCAATGCAACGCTCTCCTCTTTCACGGCCATACCAGCTGAGCTCACCATATGTTTATAAAACTATTTCTTCTCTCTACAAAATTTTTTAAAAAAAAATGATAACCATAGTTTGGAATTAGTTGAGATGGATTAATTGCTTCACCGCTGGCTAGCTTTAAAACAATGTTCCACTTTTACGTGATTTGATATTGGTATTTGCATTCAAAGCCACCATTTGTCGAGAATCACGTTCTACCCATTACCCAACCTCCAAAAGTTGGCATACCATGCATGCATGATTTTAAATTAAATGGGAAACCCCATAAATGAAGATGCAATGCAATTATTCATCTTCATTTTGACTGCTCACATTACAAAATAAGCAGCTTTAGCAACGTAGAAAGAATCGGTCCTTGATTAGCTTTTGTTCCTAAACTTAATTGAAAGCCTCCAACGATCGTCCGATTAAGGTTCATCTCCTCCTCCGCCCGAAAAATCCAAACCCTATAGGGTTTATTCTCCCCTTGGAATTCCCCTTTGTATGGCCTAATATGTATTTGTGATGTTTATTCTCCTATTTACCGCAATCTCTTATATCCATTTCGGTTCTATTCACCTTTATTTCATAAATGTAAATATATGATATTAACAAAACCAGTTATGAGTTAATCGAGTACTAACTCGATTATTATTTTGGAGACCTTTTGTCTTTTCATATTTTTAATATTTTAAAATAAAAGAATTAAAATTAACATAGCTAGAGGAGTGAACTTGTGTTTAATAAATTTATAAATACTTTTTTACCACTACCAATAATAATTTTTAAGTAAACTTTAAAGAAAATAACTTTTAACACAAAATGTTCTCTCTCATCAAATTTGTGTATATAGATAATTTTACTTGATTGAGTTGATATCATAAGTCACCTCTCACCTAGACACTAACGCATAATTAATGACAATACTATAAAGTTAAATAGGTAAATACATGTAATTAAGAATATTAAACATACTCCAATTGTTTTCTAGCTTGTACTATTAAAATAAAGTTTTAGTTGAAGTGGTAAAGTTAAGTTATTGTAAATGTTGTTGGCATAGGTTCAAATCTTGCCATATCTAATATTTTTATCGCTTTTATTTAATATAAAGACGAAAATACCATTGTAATAATATATCTTATTTTAAATATGAATGGGTACATTATAATAACCTAATCGAGTTGGTATTTAATTGACTTGTAACACCAACTTACTTAGGGGGTTAAAATCTTAGTATAGATACAAACGAAGTGGGTGAAAAGGTTTGTTTAATAATATTAAAATGTACACTATTATTAAAATAAAGCTTTAGTTGTTGTGGTAAATTTAAGGTTTTGCAAATGTTGGTGGTATGAATTCAAATATCACGATATGTAAATTTGTTTTTGGTTTTATTTGAAATATAAAAAGATAAAAATATCATTATAATAATATAACTCATTTTATATGTAGGACCCATAATTTTCCAGCCCAATTGCAAAACCCATTTCACAAACCAAATACAAGACCAAATAAAACCAATAAACCCGGAAGCCCAAACCCAAATTAGCAAAAAACAAAGGATAACCAAACCCTAGGTGCGCCGCATCTAGGGTCTTCTGACTCCACTTGCTCTAACCTCTAAGCACTGCTCCACCGGCCACCGCCCATGCGCAGCACCGCCACTTACCTTCAAGAACAATAAAAATGAAAATACAGCATAGAATAGTCCAAAAAAATCGTGTAAAAATGGCTATAAAGCCAAGCAAAAATCATGTAAACAGGGACCCTTTTTTGAAAAATCAATACAAAAAGAAACTTCCGGATACGAACACAAGCAGAGATTAAACACGAAAATAGTATAGCCTAAGCACTAAAAACATTAAAATCAAAACAGTGGCAGAAGAGATGATTTCTTTTTTTCTTTTTTCTTATTTTCGGAGCTTTTTCTTTCTTTTTTTTCTACTTTTCGACACATCTATGTGTGTATTATTATTATTATTAAAATTTTAAAAAAAAAAAAGAAAAATACAAAATTTTACCTTTTTCGGCACCATGCGTGGTGGCCGGTGATGACGGAGGCATGACGGCGGACTGCCGAAAATCCCACCGGAAACCTAGCCCCTACCGAGAAAAAGAGAAGAGTTAGAATTTTTTTTTTGAATCCAAGTGAAGAATGAAAATTTTAAAAATTTTTGCATTAAATAGCCTCTCAAAACGATGTCGTTTTGGGGCTGGCCTTAAACGCCCAAAACGGCGTCGTTTTGGCTTAACCCGCGCACGGACCGGACCCGCTTTTAGGATCCGCGTGTTTTTCATTAGAGGGACTAATTGCACTTTTAGCCCCTCCACCTTTTTATTGATTTGCAATCAAGCTCTTTTCATTTTTTAATTTTGGCCCCGAACTTTTATTTTGATTTCATTTAGGTCCTTTCAAAGCTGCGCGTTTTGAAGAGAGGGGTTATTACCCACTTTAGTCCCTCCATTTCTTTAGCTCGTTATAATAAGGACCTTCCCCTTTTTATTTATTTCAAATTTGCCCCAATATTCTGTTTTTAATTCAATTTTCGTCCTTTCTTGGCTATTTTCACTTATTTATTATTTTTTAATATTATTATCAAATTTTATTTAGTATTATATTTTATACTATATTATTATTATTATTATTATTATTATTATTATTACTATTATCATTATTTTATTATTAATACCATTATTATGTTATTTTTATTTATTTTACTATAATATAATATTATTACTATTTATTATTAGTATTATTAATCAACATTATTTTTGTCACTATTATTTCTTTACCACTACTATTGATATTAGTATTATTATTATTACTATATTTGTATCTACATTTATTTTCCTAGTTTAATACTATTATTATTTATTTAATTTTCATTCATCTATTTATACTTATATTATTTCACATATATTTCTATTTTCAAATATATTATTATCATATTTTATATATTTCTACTTATATTTATATATCAATATTATTTTCATTATAACTTATATTATCATTATTATTATTATTATTTTTCTTTTCTTTTCTTCTCGTAAAACTTTCATCTTGCCATTTATCCTTTTGTTTCCTATTTATTATCATTTAGCTTATTGGTTTTATTTATTTTATTCTATTTTCGTTTCATCATTGTCATTTGTATTTAATGCGTTCATTCTATATACTTGCTAGCATCATAATTCACTTTTTGCATTTTGTTACAAATTCTTGCTGCATTTTATCTGATACATCAAGTTTTAAAATAATTGATATTTCGTATTAGAGATTCGAGAAAATCGTGCCATAACTTACTGGATTTTGGTTTTTCTCATTTAATCTGAATAACGGAATATCATTTTTAAATCGTAATACAAGTTTTGAATAAAATACTTGTTCTCGGAGATTTGAAGTGTTGTGCCCTAACTTACTGGCCATAACATCTTGTTACCCCGAGATAAGTTTTTTGTAAATAAAGGCAATATTCTGTATTTGAAATTTCGAGAAATCGAGCCCTAACTTACTGAGTTCTGATTTCTCATTTGACAAATAACAGAATATCCTCCTCAAAATCTGAGTTTTAAAGTCAAAAGACAAGCTCAGTTTCGAGAACCCAAAATGTCGTACCCTAACTTACTGGGTATGACATTTTATTTCTTCGAAATAAGAGGTATTATCATCCATTTTGATTTGTTCAATTTTTTAAAAATAAAAGAGGATCGTATTTTCAAATCTTTTCTAATTTTCGATATTAAGACATTAGATAACCAATTAGGTACCAATTTTGAGCGTATCGAGGGTGCTAACCCTCACTACACCGAAACAGACTTTTAGCAGAGTTTTTTTTTTTTATTTTGCTTTTAGCGGCGTTTAATAGTGTCAGCGCTTTCAAAAGCGCCGCAAAAAATGCCGCTAAAGAAAGCGCCGCAAAAGTTAGTGGCGTTTATTGTGAAAAAAATGCCGCTAAAGGTGGGGACTTTTAGCGGCGCTTTTCTAGTAAACGCCGTTAAAGGTGGGGACTTTTAGCGGCATTTTTCCAGTAAACTCCGCTAAAGGTGGGGACTTTTAGCGGCGCTTTTCCAAGAAACGCCGCTAAAGGTGGGGACTTTTAGCGACGCTTCTCTAAAAATGCCTTTAATTTGCACAGATTTGCAATGCTCTTTTTTTCCAATATCCTGCCCTCCCTGCATTAAAACCAACCAAAAATAGCAGCAATTGCATATAATTTCAACCTAAGACAGCAAATAAAACATTTAAATCTCACCGAAAGCATTAAATCTAAACGATACTTCAAATTTAATAAAAGATATATGATATACATTAATAAATGAAGTATAATTCAAACAATTCTTACAATAATGTTAATTGTAACAATGTTGAAAATTATCTTACAACAAGAAAAAATGTCTAAGATGGTGGCCTCTGCATTTTTGGAACAACTTCATCATAGTCCAAGTCAGTAGCTGGAGTTCTTCATACTTTTTGTTACGCTCTGCCTCCCTCATTCTTGCCTCCGCTCTAAGTTGAGCAATGTGCTCCGCCTCCTCATTCTTGCCTTCGCTCTAAGCTGAGAAATTTGTTCAGCTGTGCTCGCTTCCATCTGAGATATCTGGCCTTTTAGTCTCTGAACTTCAGCACGAGATTGACTCCCGGAAGGCATGTATTGCTAGGAGCGGATCCAAATATTGGGTCGGGGTAACACAGATCCTTGACATCGAACCCGACCATACCTTTTAAGACCCAAAACATTAGTGATAATTCTGTTATAAATATACTCAAGATTAATAGAACTATCAATCGAAGCATCGTACCTTTCAGGACCCAAAACATCAATAATAATTCTGTTATCAATCTCCTCGACATTAACAGAACTATCAGACGAAGCAAACGCTTCATACTTCGCCTTCTTCTCCTTTAGTTTATCCTAATAAATCAATTAAAGAGTTAGAAATGAAATATATAATAAAAAGGAATCCAACATAACTTAAAATTATAAATTTAAAACTACAAACGATGAATTAAACTATTGTAATTAAACATTATAAATATTTATAAAAATCAAATTTTATTAAGTAAATATACTAAAATTTACGCGACTTGGATGTCATCGGAGATCCATCCTTCTTCCTATGCGTAATGTCAAAAAGCTGAAGGCGTCCAACTTTTGACCAGACAAAGCTTCCTACATTATAGCAGAAAAAATATAATTTAATAGTATAAAGTCATTAATATTTGAAAGAAATAATAAATTATAATACCTCGACTTCAGCTACACAAGCAAAACTTCTGGAACACATCGGTAATGCGTGAATTTTTGTTTTTGTCTGCTGCTTGTTCCAACTCGCTCACGGTCCTACATAATGGAATTTGAATTATGTATATAATAAATATTATAAACCGAAAATTTTATAAGACTTTAAAAGTATGTAACACCCCTCCTTTCTTTGAATTCCAGAATCTAACTTGATCTTCCCATTGGTACCTCAACATTCCGGCGGAACATTTCTTAATTTTTCGTCGAGGCTTATTTCTTTCTTAAAATATTATTTTTTCAGCATGATTTTATTGTCTCTCCATTTTTTACCCAATGTCTTCTTAACATAGTCATCGGAGACCTCTAAAGCAAATCTCTCCTGAACAAAAATAGTTTAAAAAGTTAATATAAACGAAAGTTAAATCAAAGTATTATAAATTACATTCACGTTTTGTTACCTTAATATTATCCAGAGCCTGATTTTTGTTGGCAGTAGGCATGTGATGCCATGATTCGTAATTAATGGGCAACATATTGGCATTTCGTGCTAAAATACCCAAATAGCCTGCTAACAGTCGAGCTTCAGATCCAACAGGCTGGCCAAGATTGTTTCTCCTTACTTTAACACGCTCGGCAGGCTCTAAGTCGTATAAAACTTTAAGCAATGTATGTCCCCGACCTCTGCGCGTCCCACCACCTTCAGCTGAAAAATGGTATATTATTATATTAAAATTAAAAAATGAATCAATAATAAAATTCAACATGCATGTAAAATAAACTTAACATTACTTTGAAATTCTGTAGGCTCGTCATCTATGTCCTGCAGACTAGAAGATCCAACAACTGTTTGCTGTTCACTATTTGCTTCTTCTGAATTCGGAGTATTGTGGACAATGCTTAAATCTCGTAATCGTTTTCTAGGCATTTTTCCTGCAATACACATGAAATAGTTCAAAATTTTTGTAACAAATAACAATAATAATAGTACATTTAAAATAGTTAAATTATATAACATGCCCAACATATTTATTATAATATTACATATAAATAATAAATCGTAAAATCTTACTAAATCATATTTCGTAAATATCTTCGTCCACATCCTGACGAACCCATTGAAATTGTTGACTAGTACTAGGGATATTTTCATTTAAGTTTTGTTCTGGAAAAGGCAATGTTTCTGATCTTTCGACTATGTCATCTCTACTTCCACTGCCAATGTCAAACAAGTCTCTAGGGGTGTTTCAAAGTACAACGTACCAACCCTCATCAGTTGGATCTTCCGAGTAAAAAACTTGTTTAACTTGAGAAGAAAACACATACGGCTCGTCTATCAGTTGTTCTCTAGTGTGAATCAATCGAGAGAAATTCACCATTGTAAAGCCATATTGATCGTTTTTAATTCCGCGAGCCGTATTCACATCAGCCCAATCACCTCGAAATAAGACAACTTTGCATTTTCCATAATAATCCAACTCAATGATGTCAGTAATAAGTCCGTAATACTCTAGATTCCCCTCGACAGGATTATTGTCCCTAGCACTAGCATAACTTGTAATTGAAGAATTAACAATGATTCCACAATTTTGGGTTCTCCTCAATCTCTCGCGATACCTAGTATGAAATCGGCATCCGTTGATGAGGAAGGCACTATATCTTTTCACTATTCTATTTGGACCTTGTGAAAGCCATTTAACTTCGTCATTAACTTCACTCCGACTCCAAACCTATTTAATCGAAAGTAAATCGAGTAAATATAAATGTTATGAGAAAACATTATTACTTGTCAATGAAAACTTAAATTGCATACCATTTGGCTTAACCATTCATGGAATGATTCTGTGAACAACTTATTAATTTCTTGCCTATTTTATCTTCGGGATCGTGAACGAGCTCTCAATATTTGTTTGTACTCACTACGTTTAAAAAAGGTTTACTTTGTTAGAAGACAAACAAATTATAATTGATGAGTATTTATCAAATTCTAGAACTTACTTCCGAAATGGTTCCATTGAATCGTGATGAAAAAGAACGTATCGATGTGCTTGAACCCACGATCTATCGTCTAATTCTGTAATTTTAACTTTGCCGGTCAGTTCTTCGAAACTTTGAAATAAATAAGTTTCGGCCAAGTTATGATCTGTGAGCCCAACATTTCTACTTGGTCTGTTCATTCTTCTTTCAACATCTTCCAAATACCTCGAACAGAAAGTCATATATTCCTCTGCCAAGTAGCCCTCGACAATTGATCCTTCCGGATAATGCTTATTGCAGCAGTAAGACTTCAATTTGGATAGGAACCTAAACACGATATACAACATTATCAAAAATTGCAACTAAAGGCATTGAGGTGAATGAAGGAATAATTTGCAAATAAAGTAAGACATTTTAATGGGATACATCCATCGATAGAAAATGGGTCCACCAAGTATTGCTTCATGCGAGAGATGAATTAACAAGTGCACCATAATAGTGAAGAAGGAAGGCGGGAAGATCTTCTCCAGATTGCATAAAGTCAATGCGGCTTGATCTTGTAGTGTCGCAAGTTCTTGAACATTCAAAACTTTACCACAAATGCCTTTCGTTATATTTGATAGTTCAATTACACAAGACGTCACCTTTTTCGACATACAACACCGCATAGCAACTGGCAGTAAGTCTTGCATCAAGATGTGATAGTAATGCGATTTTAAGCCATATAGTCTTCGATCCTTAAGACTCACACATCGAGATATTTTTGATTCATATGCATCCGGGATCTTTATATCCTTCAACACCATACAGAAAACTTCTTTCTCCATCTTCGACATTGAAAAATTAGCAGGCAGCAACCGATATTTCATATTTAGAAGTACTTGGGGATGAAGCTCACGCTGAATTCCCATGTGGACTAAATCAAGTCGACTATGAAGATTGTCTTTCGATTTTCCATCGACATTCAAAATAGTCCCAATGATGTTCTTGCAGACATTTTTCTCAATGTGCATGACATCAAGATTATGGCGTAAAATTTGATGCTCCTAGTAAGGCAACTCAAAAAAATACTTCTTTTTTTCCACAAGTCCGCCTCATTAGGATCGTCCTCTTCATTAGATTCATCCCTAGATCTTCTATTTCTTTGCGGGTTGGCCGATTGATTCATCTTCCCATAAATGAAATTTATATCTTTCAACATTAACAATATTTCGGATCCACCGGTCTGAAAGAGCTTCTACGAACTCTTGATCTTGTCAAACCGAGCACTATGAAATCTAAATCTATAATTTTTCGGTAACCACTAACGATGCCCCATGTAAGAGAACTTCTTCCCATTATATAACCATTGCGAACATGTACTTGGCTGTACGAACAAGCATAACGTCCCTCGGTACTCCAACCGGATAAATTAGCATAAGCAGAAGTCATTAATAGTCCACATCAAAGCCGCACGTAAATTAAAGTTCTCTTTTCTCATTGCATCGTATGTACGAACACCACCCATAGTTGTTTTAACTCTTCAACAAGTGGCTGTAAGTAGACGTCAATATCATTCCCAAGTCCTTTCTCTCCAGGTATAATCATAGACAAGATAAAAGATGATTGTTTCATGCAAACCCATGAAGGCAAATTGTAGGGAACAAGCACCACGAATGAAAATCATCATCGTTGTGCTCATGAGTTTGTAAGGTTAAATCCATCGGATGCTAGCCCAAGCCTCATACTCCGAGGATCGCTTGCAAAGCTTGGAAATTTAGAGTCAAAAGATTTCCAAGCTAAAAAATTTACAGGATGCCTTAATAATCCATCATCGGTTCGTCCATCACGGTGCCACGTCATTGACTCGGCTGTCTTCGACGACATGAAAAGCCGTTAAAGCCTTGGTATTAGCGAAAAATATCACAAAATCTTAACTGGCTGCTTCCTTGATTGTGTATCGTGATCTTCCCCGTTACCATCCTCTGTATTTCTATTAATCCAACGGGATTGACCACATACATGACAGCACTGTTGGTTTATCCAGTTGCCCTAATACAACATGCAATCATTTGGGCAACTATGAATTTTGTTGTAGCCAAGGCCCAAATCCTTTATCAGTTTCTTCATGTCTTTGAAAGATTGAGGATTTTCATAAGCGGAATATTTCTTGTAGAAACTCTAACACATTGTCAACGAGTTTCGGTCCATCCTCCCAAACATTTCAAGTGAAAAAGACGAATCTGAAAAGTCGGTTTGGAAAATTTTGATCCTCATACGTTCTTCATTCATTTCACCAAGTAACGTGTAGAACCTCGCCGCTTCTTCATTTGGTCGTTCATCGTACACTTCTTCCCCTTCGGTGAAAGTATTTTCACCAAAATTATATTCATCGGTTGCACCCAAGTCGTGGAAATGACCTAAACCATCATCACAGCATATTAAAAGTATCCCGCAACATGCCTTCCATGTTATCATCTCTAACATTCGATTATAAGCATTATGAGGATAACCTGATTCATCGATGAAGATTCTCCACTAGATGTACACTCTCCATGAAAATCCATTTTTGTACCTCGACAAAGCCATCAACGACTAGATGTTCAGAGACAACTTCATGATAATGCCAATTGATATTGCAACACTTCTTACACGGGTAAAGAATCATATTCTCTTGGCTTGCATTTTGAAATGCAAAATTCAGAAAAGTTTCTACTCCATTTCGATAGCCGTTGCTTACCCTTGACAATTTCATCCAAGTCCTATCCATTTCGTAGTTGTTGAAGTCTAAAGTTGACAATAAATTACACAGCTAAATTGTTAATTTATAATTTATGTAAGTAATGATATGATCATATATATAACTGAGTACTATGTAAGTTATGTAAATTATGTAAGTTATGAAGTTTGATCTTAAAATTATGTAAGTTATGAAAAAAGTTATGTAAATTATGTAAGTTATGAAGTTTGATCTTAAAATTAAGTAAGCTATGTATTCTTTAAGATTCATCATACGTGGCATTGTTACACCTTGAGAGGATCCGTTATATCTTACAGTGAGATATAAGGCAACCCGTTAGGTTTCTAGTCTATATACTTTGAATCTTTTTTTTTGGACAACAATAGAACAAAATAGCATATATACCAACCAAGCAGGATAATAAACTGCAATTTGGACAGCAAATTGGACAAATTCAACATGATATAACTGTTACTGATCTAAATTTTGAACTAAAACGTACCTTAATAATTTCAAGAAGATGGTCTACTCCACTCTCAACAAGAAACAGAAATGCAATCGAAATACAAAAGATTAATAATCTTGACTAACAATTGGATATCTAATGTTTTTCTATCAAATGAATATAAATCAACAAAATGAATATAAATAAGAATAATAATGATTTTATACATTAAATTGTTACCACCAAATCCAATCCAACAGATTCTTGAGAGCGGTGGGAGGCGATGGCGAAATCGAGACAACATATGAATTAACAAATGCTATTGATTAATTACAAAATGGTATTTACTAAAACTAATACTCACATTCTTTGACCGAAAGAAAATAGTCAATTCAAGAGTCGGTCTAAGTCCTCTTCAATTCTACTCACTTTCAAAGGA
Organism: Gossypium rotundifolium; assembly: GCA_025506655.1. Taxonomy (NCBI): domain Eukaryota; kingdom Viridiplantae; phylum Streptophyta; class Magnoliopsida; order Malvales; family Malvaceae; genus Gossypium; species Gossypium rotundifolium. The sequence continues at coordinate 184,491,020 of CP106727.1, read as the reverse complement.
CGGATACTTTTCTCAATACAAATCAGAACAAATACATATGAAATTTATTAAAACAAAAGTCTATTCACATACATTATTAAACACTAATATGAAATTTATTAAAATAAAAGTCTATTCACATACATTATTAAACACTAATATGAAATTTTATACAAATATATGTATATGTATTACACATATATTCAAATTAGTATTCTTATTTTATGTCATCTATTTTTTTAAAATACCTATTACTTTTATTATACATACACATATGTAGATTGTGTTCATGTCAATTGAATTAATTTGAAATTCAAGATAAAAATTTAAAGTACTTAAGTGATAAAAATGATATAGTTAGAGGCTAATTTTGTAGTTAAAGAATTATAATAGAAACAATTATCATAAGCACCAAATATAATAACCAATTTTAATTTTTCTGCCGAAGGGAAAGGAGTATCTTAAGTCCCTTTTTTTCATGCAAAAAGACATTCGTTTTTGATGATAGTGTTTCTTCGGGCCTTTGGCTATAAATTTTTACATAATATCGCCTTTGTCTCTGTTAATAATTCAAATAATTTGCAGCAATTTAAACACCTCAATTAACAACATTTTTAGACCTCAATTACAGCAACAAAACAGCTAAATTTCTAGCAAATAAACAATTCAAATTACATTACCTGAACAGGGCTTCAACAGCTTAAAAAAGGAGCAGTAACAACATCCAAATGTACTTTGCTTGAGCAACAGAAAATTCTTTAAGGCATTGGACAGCAACTAAATATGAAATAATTTAGAAGTGGATAAATCAATGAAAAATGAAAATATAAAAAGCATTACCCATGAAATCAACTATACTCACTCTTTCCAACCAATTATACTTGTTGCTCGACGAAGTTCAGAAACTAAGGCAAGTAAGAAAAGATGTGCACAATATCTGAAGCAGAAACCAATTTGCAATCAGAATGATTCTGAAACATGCATAGCTAAAGTTGCATCTCAAGAGAATCCAAAATCTAGAGTTGATGCAAATGCAACATACCAAATATCAATGACTTGTAATATTACAAGGGATAATTAATTATAAAGCACAAAATACAAAAATATAAAATATATAACATATAACAAATTTCATCAGCAAAGAGAAAATATATGCAATTTAAAAAAGTTTATATGCAATTTAATTTAATTATGTAATTAAATAGATGCTTTTATATAGGAAGTTAATAACTGAATATTATACTCTCTGTTTGTTTAGTTTTTGTTTTTCCTTTTTCTTTTGGTATATTTAATGTATCCTTAAGATATAAATTAAAGCCCCAATCATCCATTTTAAATTAGTCCTCAAATTTTAATACATTTTTCTACTATCGATTTTTCTATTACTAAAATCTTTAATTTAACTTTTAAATGGGACATTAAATCTTATGTAACATAATTCAAAATAAAATCTTAAGAAAATTAATATTGTAAAAATCTTGATTTTGATGTTTTCTAAACTTGTACAAAAACTATCATTCGCTCTCTCTTTTTCGTTTTTATTTTATTTTTAATTTTAAAGGTTAAATGGCAACATTTTAACTTTCTTAAAAAATTATTTTAAATTATGTCACAAAATTTTGTATTGTTTAATGGTTAAATTAATAATTTCAATAAATGCCAAAGGTAGAGAACTCAAATTACATCTCAGCAACCGATGAAAAATTTTAATCCTCAGATGTTTCATTACCACATATCTATAAACTATCAAGCATGCTAGAGAATCTAAAGAATTCAAAGTTACCATAAACGTTTCATAACTACATATGTACTGACTACGAATCAAACTAGAGTATCTGAAGAATTTGAAGTTATCATAAATGCAAAACAACAAAGATAATCAGTTCTTAAACAAATACTCATATTAGAAACTCACCCACCAAAGTAACATAGGCATTGACCGTGGTGAAAGTTAAACAACTAGTTTTGCCAATTTTACTCAGGTTAACAAGCATTGTAAAACAAGGTAGGTACTTTTTATGTGATCTTTGAAGATAATAAATGTGTGTATACATATCACCGTTGTCACAGCAAGTGGTCCCAATAACCAATCTTATCAAACTCCAATTAACAGCTAATAATTAACTCTTGGTTAATCTAAAGCGATCCTTACTCTACAATCAATGGAAACAAAGCTCAAAACATAAAACTAAAACTCAAAAATCTAAAACTCAAAACATGTCATAGCAAGATAACACCATGGCAAAATACACGTAAATATGCTAAAACAAATTATTTTAAGAACCTAGACTAATTGCAATGAACACCCAATATACATTATATCTCCATAATCTACCACCCTATATTGAATCAAAAGTAGAATTATTTACAAAATTCAATGTATTACATCCCCAACAACCGCAGGACAAAGATTTGTCTTGAAGTCCATTTAGGGAAAAAAAAGATTGTAAATTTATAAGATATCGGTAGACACCGACATTAAATTTCAGGCTATGAGAAAAAATCAAATAAAAACGCATTGATTACATGATCTGAATTTTATCTGCTCTTCCATATCCAATACTGGAATGACCAAGGAAATTAAATCCCAGTAAAAGAAACTTTAAAAGACTGTCATAAATATTTCAACCTTTTCCAACAAGAAAAAATAAAACTTCATGTATAACAACATTGCTAGATTAACAAAAGAAACAAGAATCTTTATCTTTAACAAAGAAAACAAAAACTCGGTGTTGGTTTCAAGTTTCAAACTTCTAAGAACATAAACATACGTTGAACGTAAAAAAAAAAAATACCTGTGGCAGTAAGGGAGAGATGAATGAGCTGATTGATGCTTTGAGGTATTTTGAGCTTTGGGGATTGTCCTAAGATGATGGCAAGAGTTAAAGGAATGAGTGAGGAATAATTGACAGTTTTAGAACAAGACCATCTTTTTCCCAACAATTAAGCAAGTTTTCAAGTCCCATTACATCAACCATAAACATAAAACAGTAAAAGCAAGAAACAAAATATCATTTTCTTATCCTGATAAATCACAAACAAAAGTTACCAGAAATGTACATTCAAAGTCCTAAGAAGCAAAAGGAAAATAATGCAGACCATAGCATACCAAAACTAATTGATTATAAACCCTAAACCCAAATTGCTGTTAACTAAACGAGTAAGTAGGTGTGTAGATTTCAAGAGAAACTTACCGATTTCTTCCCCAAATTGTTGTTACGAGCACAAACCTGATAAGAAGAAAACCAAAATATACGAGCACAAACTTGGCGATTTTTGTTACGAAGTTTGGAGTTTAGGCCTTTTTGGGGAAGATGGAGAGAAGAAAATAAAAATTTGTGGGGAAAACAGTAGCACACAAAAAAAGGATAAGAATTTCAATTAGGAAATTGGGGAAGAAGAACGTGGGGGGAAATGGGAAATTAGGGGGAATTTCGACAATTGGGAAATTGGGAAATTAGAAATCTGAATTGGAGATTTTCGGGGCTACAAAATTTGTAAGTTAAAATTTGTGGTGCTTTATAGAAAACGCCAGTAAATATAAAGTATAAAAAGACGTCGTTTTTTAAACAAAATTAATACACTCACGGGGTTTTAGGCAAAACGCCACTAATATCAAGGATACAAAACAACGTCGTTTTGCATTCTCTTAATATAATTTTGTGGCTTTTTAAGTAAAAAAGCCGGTAATTCATACCTTTTGCAGCGATTTTGTTGAAAACGCCACTAATTATGCATCATAAAATAGCGTCGTTTTTGTGTTCCTTTTATTTTTTAAAAAAATTAACACAGTCGCGGCGTTTTAGGCAAACTGCCACTAATATCAAGGATACAAAACGACATCGTTTTGCATTCTCTTAATATAATTTTGTGGCGTTTTAAGTAAAAATACCGGTAATTCATACCTATTGCGGCGTTTTATATAAAGCTCCACTAATCACAAATCAAAAACGGTGCCATTTAAACATTTAATAATTTCTTTTACGGCGTTTTTGTTGAAAGCGCCACTAAATATGCATCATAAAACAGCGCCATTTTTGTGTTCCTTTTATTTTTTTAAAAAAACTAACACAGTCGCGGCGTTTTAGGTAAACGCCACTAATATCAAGGATATAAACGACGGCGTTTTATATTCTCTTAATATAATTTTATGGCGTTTTAAGTAAAAACACGGGTAATTCATACATTTTGCGGCGTTTTTTATAAAGCGTCACTAAGCACAAATAAAAAACGGTGTCGTTTAAACATTTAATAATTTCTTTTGCGGCGTTTTTATTGAAAACGCCACTAAATATCTATCATAAAACAACGCCGTTTTTGTGTGCCTTTGATTATTTTTATTTTTTTGTGAAAATATATTATATGATTATTATTGAAACTATCAACCAATAAAAACAAAGTATAATGTAGTGAATAAACTATGATTATTTTATTACTTATTTTATTTTAGTATCTTTTTAAAGGTAATGTATTTGTATCTTTTTGTTCATTTTAATACTTATTTTATTTTAGTTAAAGTTCACCTCAAGTTTTTAAATAACTTAAATTAAATTATTAATTTAAAAAACAAAGTTGAACTCATTTTTAAAGGGAAATAATGACTAAAACTTTTAAGTTTTAAACATAACAACTTATATGACAATTTACATGTATTTTATTTTATTTATAAAACTTTTATTTTTTATCTTTACTTTTCTTTTTTTTTAGAATATTTTAAAAATTTCATCATTTAACAAATCCCAAGTAAACCTTAAATCCTAAACCCTTTTATTTATATTCTAATTGTGGTTTAAATGTATAGTTGAAACTTTAACTTTGATTTAATCATACACGTTATTTTAAAATATAAATACATCCATATATTTTATATTGAATAAATATAAATTTTATGTATGAAATATATAAATTAAAAATTATATTAATTATATCAACAATTGTGTTAATATTTTACAAGATCTGGATCAAATTAAAGTTCATGTATACAATTGCACACTAAACCATTGTTCATGTATGCTTTTGAGATTTAGCCCATTTTGATATATATTTTTTAAAAATAATAATTTATATTTATCTTATTTTGATTTATATTCTAAAAAATCCAAGATTAGTCCTTAAACCCTATACCCAAAACCCAAAACCTTAAATCCTAAACCCTAAACCCTAAAACTCTAAATCGTGGACACCAAACCTTAAACCCTAAATTTTAAACCCTAAACCATAAACCATAAACCCAAACCTCAACAACCCCAACCCATAAATCCTAAACCATAAATCCCGTACCCTAATCTCTAAACTGCAAACCTTGAACCATAATCCGAGACCAAATTTTTGGAATTCATGTGGCCAATGTTTGTGTACTACAAAACATATATTTTAATAGCTAACACATTAACCATAAATCCCTCATGAGGGATTTTAGTTTTGGGATTTTGGGTCATATAGCTAACACCCTAAACCTTAAACCTTAAAATCCTAAACTTAAACCATAAACCCTGAACTTAAAAACCTAACACATTAACCATTTTTACTCAAACCCCTAACCCTAAATCATAAACACAAAACCCTAAACACAAAACCCTAACCCACCCTTAAACCCCTAACCCTAAACCTTAACCCCTAACCACTAACACTTAAACCTCAATAACGGTATACACTAAGATATTAAACACTATACAATAAACCCAAACAACAAACTTTAAAACACTAAACCTATACACCAAAATAACAAACCCTAAAGCATGAAATTAAAATACTAAACATTAAACCCTAAATCAATTTTAATAGCTTAATTTATAACTTAAATGAAAACTTCTAAATTGTTTAGTTAGCAATTTGTAACTTTTCATAATTAAGTAACTAAAATGAAACTTTTCATTGCTTATAAGTGAATTTATCAAAATAAAATATAATTCAAAGCAAGAATAAGAAAAAATATGAAAAAAATTTTAGCGGCGTTCTTTCAAAAGCGCCGCTAGTGCTCAGACCTTTAGTGGCGTTTTTTCAAAAGCGCCGCTAGTGCTCAGACTTTTAGTGGCATTTTTTCAAAAGCGCTGCTAATGCTCAGACCTTTAGCGGCATTTATTCAAAAGCGCCGCGAATTCTCAGACCTTTAGCGGCGTTTATTCAAAAGCGTCACTAAGGCTCAGACCTTTAGTGGCGTTTTTTTTAAAAGCGCCTCTAATACTCATACCTTTAGCGGCGCTTTCCGAAAAACGCCGCTAATGCTCTGATTTATAGCAGAGTTTTAGGAAAAAACGCCGCTATTTATCCTTTTTAGCGGCGTTTAGAATATAAACGCCGCTATTACTCATTTTTTTGCGACGTTTTCCTTAAAACTCCGCTAATGTGTAATATTTGCGGCGTTTTTCTTTAAAACGCCACTAAAAATACCGCTAAAAGTCTGTTTTGGTGTAGTGCCTTCCTCGTGAGTAACCGACTCCCGAACCTTTTTTTAAATTTCGTAGACTAAAATCGTTGTTTTGATAAATCAAATTGTTTATTAAAAACAACCATTTTACGAGGTGACCCGATCACACCTCATCAAAAAGGATTGGTGGCGACTCCCATTTTTTGTTTTCCAAAATCCAAGTCGACCTTTTTTTTTTCAAAAATGGTTTCGACAGCTTGGCTACTCTACTGGGGACCATTGAGAGTCAGGCCATAGATTGATTAATTTTTGTCCTTTTGATTAAAATTTTGGAAAATTGTCTTGAAAATTCATGTTTCTTTTAATGCATTTTTGATGCTATAATTGTAATAATGTCGAGTCTCATAAAATACTTTAGAATGGCATTGTATGACCGTTGTGGTCGCACCTTTAAGTGGGAGCGAGAAGCTATGCCTTCATGAGGTTTCACCTCCGCATGAACTAGTGGATTGCTTTCGAGATACATCTGTACCTATGTCTTCGTGAAGTTTTCACTTCCTCATGGCCATAAGAAAATGTATTCCCCTGAACCGAACTCGGTCCGTATGAGCCTATAATGGGTGAGGATCGAGGAATCTGCTGGTTCGGGTACCTGAACTTTAGAACTAAACCACACGTAAAAACATAAGAACCCACCCTAAGTCGAACTATGTCGAACCTTAGTAGTTACCCAGATAGGTGTTTGTTTATTTTACTTGCTTTATATTTCATTCTACGGTACTAACTTGTTATGTTTTATTTTTGTGCATGTCATTTCATATTTTAAGAGGTATCGATTCACGATCAGTTTCTAAGTTAGAAAGCTGGTTATGCAAAATGAATTCCTTGATAAAGTGGAAGACAGTGCAGCCGTCCGCATATGGTCAAAGCAAAGGCAATTAGAGAAAGGGACAGCTTAGCTGAGGGATATGTATCGAAACTACGGGATTTCGCTAGTATCAGTGTCATGCAAAATAAACTCCAAGAGTTGAAGGAAATATGGACCAAGTGGGATGATGAGGCAAAGTAGTTGTTCTATCGTACTTATGGTGATCTACCTTACTTGCTTGACATTAAGATAGATAAGCATCTGTTCTGAGCAATGACTCAATTTTAGAATTTTGCTTATAGCTTTTTCTCTTTCGGAAAGTAGTTTTAGTGCCCACGGTGAAGGAATATACGACCTTGCTTCACTGCTCAAGGATCCAAGTTGACAAAGCTTATTCTAGGGCGGCTAATGTCCCAACTTTTGTGAAGAGATTAATGAATATCACGGGGATGAGTGAGCAGTGGGTCTCAGCTAGAATTTAAAAGAAAGGCGGGGGTAAATGCATACCTTGGGTGAGTTTGAGGGACCTGATCCTAACACATCCCGATGTAAAGAAGAAAATTGACATCTTTGCTTTGTGTATTTACGGTTTGGTAATCTTCCCTAAATTCTAATACATGTAGATGAAGTAATTACTGATCTATTCGGCCGATTAGACAAAGGGTCAAGCCTGTGCCTGCGATCTTAGCCGAGACGTTCAGATCTTTGAATGCATGTCGGAGAACAAGTGAAGGCAGGTTCATTGGATGTGCGCAGTTGTTGTTGTCTTGGTTCCATAGTCATTTCTGAAAGGTGGAGAAAGTGTTTTATCGAGTTTTATTTGAGAATTACTCTCCGTTGAAAGAGTTAGTAGCTGCACCAAGAAGAGAAGACGTGTCCGAAAAAAACAGGATGGCACTCCTTCAAAATCTTTTAGAAGAAGACATCAAATAGAAGGCTCCTTGGATGGTTCCCGACAAAATCCTTTATCGATGTGGGAGTTTCGACTAGGTTCCTTTACTTGGAATTTGGAAGCCATTGGGTATGTCCCTTTACTTGTACTGAGGCAATAGTTCAAGATAGTTTGTACCAACGACGTATGGGCTGGTTCAATGTGAGTTCTCATACAGAGGAGAAAGCTATAAGAAGAGGGTTAAGGAGATTTCTAATGCCTGAAATCAGATTCGTAAAATAAAGAGATTATCGGCAGGCCCAATGACGACCTTGAAATACAGTGGATGGAGGATTAGAAGGATTAATGATAACATCCCCGAGCCAAACCTAAAAGGCGCCCGATCAAGAAAAGAATGCTTGCAAGTGGTCCCATCAAAGTTAGAGATTGTGAAACAAGATTTCAAAAGATGAGTTCAGAGCTTGGAAAGAGGATTGAAAAGTTGGAAGAAGAGAAAATGTATCTGAGGCTAGACATGGATGTTCAGAAACTAGAGGCCGATAAGTTAAGAAAAGGGTCGAGGAAGACCTAGACAGCTTAAAGACAGAGTATAAGAAGTTGCGTCTATCAATGAAAAATGCCGATTGGGGAAGACTTCTGGACAGTGGCAACATGAGGTTCAAGAGGAAAAGGTCAAAGCTGACCATTGGGAGAAGAAGTTCCTAGAGATGCAGATACAAAACGAGGCCCTGGAAAAAAGGTTAGCAGAAAACCAAAAGGAAAAGAGTGGATTAAAAGCTAGAGTAGATGAATTGGGACGGTCTCTTCACCACCATCAAAGTCGTAATTCTACAAATGAGCTGAAGTCGAGTCTGAACAAGATTGAGAAAATGAAGGACAAGATTGAAATATTAGAACCGACACTGCAGAATTGTGAACTCCGGATCAAGCATCTTGAAGCAAGAAAAGGGTATTGGAAGGAAGAGCTCCACCATTCCCATGATCAAGTTAAAAGTCAAGATTACCTCATGGGTGAAGCAATAGTTTAGATTCGAGAGGTAGCTGATCACCTACAGATTTTGGCAACACAGGCTGATATATTGAGCATGAAGTATAAGCTACAGTCAGATCATGGTCAAGAGCTAACCTCTTTGCTTAGAAAAATCAAAACTTTAGGCCTTAGGGCGAAAGCATATTTGTAGTCTGCTTTATGTAAAGGACTTTGTTTTCTAATAAAGCTTTCTAAAATGAAGTTGAATCTGAATCGATGCCTCTTTGCATTCATGCATTTGCATTACGTCTCATCATGTGCATTAAAATTTGTAGGATCCAAGCCCTTGTAAGTTTGGTAGTATTTTAAACAATAGGATTGTGGAAGAGATTCATGTATTTTTAAAGTTTACTCAGAGTAATGATCGAACACGCTTATTACTTTAAGCCTAAAGGCAATAAAGTCCTTTTGTGAAATAGGCTTGCGTCCAGAATCTTTATTTTAATAAAATGCATCTTTTTAAGCAAATGTTTTCCCATTATTTCTATTTATAGATTCTTTTGTACCTTGGATTTCTATTCAAATATTCTTTCATTATTTATTCATGACCATACCATACAAATAATCATTCTTGGAATCATTTATTCTCTGGAATTTACCTTCATACCCACAATGGGTCCCTAGATCTCAATGACATGAGTGACGTTGTTACTGACTCCCTTTTTAGTGAGATATGTGGCTAGAGGGATCTAAGGACTTTGAAGATGACAGAGATTACAACTTATTTCCTAATTTGTTAAAAATGGTAGATCCTACCTTACAAAGTGTCAGCGGACACTACAAGCTAGCAGAGGAGATGAAGATGAAAGCTTAGCTTACCGCAGGAATAAGGCAAGGCATCATTGAATTATCTCCAAGAATTCAAAAATGCTTTCGCATGATCACATTAAGACACGCTTGGACTACTGAGGCACGAGTATGCTGTCAAAGCTAATGAAATCCTAGAAGAAGTCCATAAGGGTATTTAAAGATCACATGCTAATGGTTCTACAATGGCTAGACTAATCAAGAGGCTCGAGCTACTGGTTTACCGAAAAAGGGGAATTGCATCAGTTATGCCGTAAATGCCAGATGGATGAATATAGGACTTATGCACCTCCTCTATTCCTTCACAAATTCCCTAAATATGGGGCATGGACGTTATCAAGCCAATCTCCTCAAAAGCTTTTAACCAACATCCATTCATATTCATGGTCGTTGGTTACTTCACTAAGAGGGTAAAGGTCACTTCTTATGCCAATCTTACAAAGTCGACAGTTATAAATCCCACCCTTAGAAAAAAAGGGGGCTAAAAATCAGATGCCAACAAAAAATGCCAGAAAGGATCATGTTTAACAATGCATAATTGCACAATGTCAAAGATTTACATTCTGTTTAAAGATCAGACACCATATCAATGCAGCAAGGGCAGCCAAAAACCATTCAAATTCTTTGAAAAATAACTGAGATTTGTAAATATTGGTATAGAGAAGTTACCATTTACCCTCTACGCTTTTTGAATGTTGGCTAGGACCCTCATCGAGGCAACACATTTTGATTGATTTATGGAATAGAGACAATTTTGCCCATAGAGGTCAGTATTCTTTCTATCTGAGTTTTATCAGAGTGGAGGTCGGATGAAGTAGGATGGATCAAATCCCAATATGATTAACTGAACTTGATCGAAGAAGAGAGGCTAAAGGCCATCCTCATGGTCAAATGTACCAAAAGCAAATGATATGGGCATATAACAAGAAGGTTCGCCCTAGAGAATTCCATGAGGGAGGCCTAATTTTGGCAAATATCTTTCCCATACAAAATGACTTCAAAAAAAAGTGGATGCCAAACTGGGAAGGACCTTATACAGCAGAGAAGGCCTGTTCTGGGAAAGCATGGATATTGACCGAGATGGATAGCAAGGACTTTCCCAATCTGGTGAATTCAGATTAAATAAAAAGTTTTCTAAAAAAAGAAGGAAAAGAAAGAAAAAAGAAGAAAAAGGAGAGGCCAATGCGAAAACTTGCAAAGGGCGCTTTGAGACAAAAAGGGGATTTGAGTTGAAAACCCGAAAAGGGTGGCTCAATTTTGATCAAAAGTGGAGCATACAGTAGTCTTGCTACTCTTGAATTAACAATGAGGAAGAATTTTACGTCTTGGGGAATCAATAAAGTACTCTGGATCCCATAAACACATATTGAGCTTAAAATGGTCCTCAAGAAGTTTGAACAGAAAAGCTCAGGCTGCGATATCTGGGGCACCTAGTTTTCTATCTTACCCCTTTTGAATTTGCTATCTTTGATTACCTTATTATTTTCAAGATACGCCTCCAATAAATTTCCTGCTTAATTGCATTTGCTATCCTTGATTAACTTATTTGTTTTGAGCTATGCTCTCAATTAGTTTCCTTCTTGTCCATTGTTGTGATATTTTTCAAGCATTTTGCATTAAAATAACGATTGGTGGACTAATAATACTTTCATAAAAAAAGTTTCGCATATTACTCTGGAAACTTCTGAATAACACAAGAACTCGAAACAGGACTATTGTTTAAAACCCACCAAGTTTAAGGGATGGAAATATTGGGAGAAGAAGAGTCTAAACTGAGACTATTGCTCTGGATTTTTGTCAAAAATGGTGATTGAATAAGATGACAAGATATTGCATCAAGGATACAATCTTGATGAAAAATGGGCAATGTTAACCCTAGTGAAAAAGGGGAATTATTCTCGAGAAAAATGGTATTTGGCATCCATGCAAATATCATGCATACACATTTGGTTAAGGTCACCCGGGGAGTGATCAGTTGATAGAACAAGTTACAGATTCTATATTTTTTATTTGCAGTCGGTTGGATTGAAGATGAAATAAATTCTATACCCTTGAGTTACAGTAGGATGGATTGGAGAAGACTCAGATCCTATACCTCTAAGTCACAATGAGATGAATCCTGAAGTTACAGTAGGAGCAAATCTGTTAACAAAATATAATTGTTTTCTTGGGTTTTCTATTGAGAATACCAACCGAACAAGATGACATCACAATACGTCAGTGATAAAGCCCTGATAAAAAACGAGTGATGACACCTGAAATAGGAATCATTCTCATAACATTTTCATATTTATATATCATATCATGTCTAAATAGGAGCATTTGACTCATTTCAATCATGGCATCCTAATTATTAGGCATAAACATGTACCCATTCTACAGGTTATGTCCTCAAGAGGACAGTATAGTAAGGTAGATTGAAGATAGCAGATCTGGCATTCTTGAGGTTGCAGGAGCAGATCGAAGACATCAGATCTTATCTCCTTGAGTTTGCAGTGGAGCAAATTGAAGATAGAAGATCTTGCCTTCCTTAGTGAAGCAGATCGAAGATACAAGTCTCATCACCCTGAAGTTGTAGTGGAACAGACTGAGGATCAATCCTTATTTCTTTGAAGTTTCAGTAGAGAAGATGGAAACTACGAATCTCTTCTCCCTGAATTCTCATTTCCTCGATGTTCCAGTGGAGTAGGTTGAGATTACAAATCTCTTCTTCCTGAGTTTACATGGAGGATCGGTCATTATTTCTTTGAAGTTTTAGTAGAGAAGATGGAAAGTACGAATCTCTTCTTCATGAATTCTCATTTCTTGAAGTTTTAGTGGAGTAGGTTGAGATTACAAATCCTTCTCCCTGAGTTTACATGGAGGATCATTCCTTATTTCTTTAAATTTTCAATAGAGAAGATGGAAACTACGAATCTCTTCTCCCTAAATTCTTATTTCCTCGAAATTCCAATGGAGTAGGTTGAGCTTACAAATCCCGCTTCCCTGAGTTTTTAATGAGGATAAACCTTTATTTCTTTGAAGTTTCAGTAGAGAAGATAGAAACTACGAATCTCTTCTCCTTGAATTCTTATTCTCTCGAAGTTTCAGTGGAGTGGGTTGAGATTACAAATCCCGCCTCCTTGAGTTTACAATGAGGATAAATCTTTTTTTCTTTGAAGTTCCAACAGAGAATATTGAGGTTACGAATCTCTTCTCCTTGAATTCTTATCCTGAAGACACTAGTCCTATATCCCTGACCAGCAGTGGAATAGGTTAAAGATTGTAGATCCTATTGCCCCAAACAGTAGTGGGGCAAGATCGAAGGCAAATCTTGTCTCTCTAAACAGTAGAAAAATAGGATTTAAGCCACCATCCTATTGCCCTGACCAGCAGTGGAATAGGTTAAAGATTGTAGATCTTGTCACTTAAACAATAGTGGGGCAAGATCGAAGGCAAATCTTGTCTCTTTAAACAGTAGGGAAACAGGATTTAAGCCACCGTCCTATTGCCCTGACCAGCAGTGGAATAGGTTGAAGATTGTAGATCCTGTTGCCCTAAACAGTAGTGGGGCAAGATCGAAGGTAAATCTTGTTTCTCTAAACAGTAGGGAAACATGATTTAAGCCACCGTCCTATTACCCTGACTAGTAGTGGAATAGGTTGAAGATTGTAGATCTTGTCACCCTAAATAGTAGTGGGATGAGATCGAAGGCGAATCTTGGCTTCCTAAACAGTAGGGAACATGATTTAAGCCACCGTCCTATATCCCTGACCAGCAGTGGAATAGGTTGAAGATTGTAGATCTTGTTGCCCTAAACAGTAATGAGACGAGATCGAAGGCAAATCTTGGCATCCTAAATAGTAGGGAACATGATTTAAGCCACCACCCTATCTCCCTGACCAGCAGTGGAATAGGTTGAAGATTGTAGATATTGTCGCCCTAAACAGTAGCGGGACAAGATCGAAGGCAAATCTTAGCTCCCTAAACAGTAGGGAACATGATTTAAGCCACCACTCTATCTCCCTGACCAGTAGTGGAATAGGTTGAAGATTGTAGATCTTGTCACCCTAAACAATAGTGGGACAAGATCGAAGGCGAATCTTATATCCCTGAAGTCACAAGTGGAGCAAGTTAAAAATAAACAAATCACATCCTCTCGAAGTTGCAGCAGGAGCAAATTGAAGCTACAGGTCCTATCTTGTTGAAGTAGCGGTGGAGTGGATCAAAGCAACAAGATGCGGTGGACTAGAACGAGGCTACCTGAAGAATAGGAGTGCCGAAGAATCAAGGCTCAGTGAAACCGGGAAAATTTAGACCTTTTAAAGTCTTTGCTCTATTTCCATTTCACAAACCAAATACAAGACCCAATAAAACCAGTAAACCTAGAAGCCCAAACCCAAATCAACAAAAAAACAAAGGATAACCAAACCCTAGGTGCGCCGCACCTAAGGTCTTCTGACTCCACTTGCTCTAACCTCTGAGCACTACTCCACCGGCCACCGCCCATGCGCAGCACCGCCACTTACTTGCAAGAACAATAAAAATGAAAAGACAGCATAGAATAGTCCAAAAAATCATGTAAAAATGGCTATAAAGCCAAGCAAAAATCATGTAAAGAGGGACCTTTTTTTGAAAAATCAATACAAAAGAAACTTCTAGATACGAACACAAGCAGAGATTAAACACGAAAAGATTATAGCCTAAGCACTAAAAGCATTAAAATCAAAACAGTGGCAAAAGAGGTGATTTCTTTTTTTCTTTTTTCTTATTTTCGGAGCTTTTTCTTTCTTTTTTTCTACTTTTCGACACATCTATGTGTGTATTATTATTATTAAAATTTAAAAAAATAAAAGAAAAAATACAAAATTTTACCTTTTTCAACCACCATGCGCGGTTGCCGGCGGTGGCGCCGGCGACGGAGGTACGATGGCGGGCTACCAGAAATCCCACCGAAAACCTAGCCCCTACAGAGAAAAAGATAAGAGTTAGAAAAAAAAATTTCAATCAAGGTGAAGAATGAAAATTTTAAAAAATTTTGGCCTTAAATAGCCTCAAAACGACGTCGTTTTGGGGCTAGCATTAAACGCCCAAAACGGCATCGTTTTGGCTTAACCCGCGCACGGACCCAACCCGATCCTAGGATCCGTGTGTTTTTCATTGGAGGGGCTAATTGTACTTTTAGCCCCTCCGCCTTTTTATTGATTTGCAATCAAGCTCTTTTCATTTTTTAATTTTGGCCCCAAACTTTTATTCTGATTTCATTTAGGTCCTTTCAAAGCTGCGCGTTTTGAAGAGAGGGGTTATTACCCACTTTAGTCCCTCCGCTTCTTTAGCGCGTTATAATAAGGACCTTCCCCTTTTTATTTATTTCAAATTTGCCCCAATATTCTATTTTTAATTCAATTTTCATCCTTTCTTGGCTATTTTCACTTATTTATTATTTTTTTAATATTATTATCACATTATATTTAGTATTATATTTTATACTATATTATTATTATTATTATTATTATTATTATTATTATTATTATTATTATTATTATTATTATTATTATTTACCATTATCATTATTTTATTATTAATACCATTATTATGTTATTTTATTTATTTTACTATTATCTATTATTATTACTATTTATTATTAGTATTATTAATCAACATTATTTTTGTCACTATTATTTCTTTACCACTACTATTACTATATTTGTATCTATATTTATTTTCCTAGTTTAATACTATTATTATTTATTTAATTTTCATTCATCTATTTATACTTATATTATTTCACATATATTTCTATTTTCACTCATATTATTATCATATTTTATATATTTCTACTTACATTTATATATCAATATTATTTTCATTATCACTTTATTATTATCATTATTATTATTATTATTTTCTTTTCTTTTCTTCTCGTAAAACTTTCATCTTGCCATTTATCCTTTTGTTTCCTATTTATTATCATTTAGCTTATTAGTTTTATTCATTTTATTCTATTTTCGTTTCATTATTGTCATTTGTATTTAATGCGTTCGTTCTATATACTTGCTAGTATCGTAATTCACTTTTTGCATTTTGTTACAAATTCTTGCTGCATTTTATCCGATACATCAAGTTTTAAAATAATCGATATTTCGTATTAGAGATTCGAGAAAATCGTGCCCTAACTTACTGGAATCCGATTTTTCTCATTTAATTTGAATAACGGAATATCATTTTTAAATCGTAATACAAGTTTTGAATAAAATACTTGTTCTCGAAGATTCGAAGTGTTGTGCCCTAACTTACTGGCCATGACATCTTGTTACCCCGAGATAATTTTTTTGTAAATAAAGGCAATATTTTGTACTTGGAATTTTGAGAAATCAAACTCTAATTTACTGTTCCGGTTTCTCATTTGACAAATAACAGAATATCCTCCTCAAAATCGGAGTTTTAAAGTCAAAAGACAAGCTCAGTTTCGGGAACCCAAAATGTCGTACCCTAACTTACTGGGTATGACATTTTATTTCTTCGAAATAAGAGGATCTTATCATCCATTTTGATTAATTTGTTCAATTTTTTAAAAATAAAAGAGGATCATATTTTCAAATCTTTTCTAATTTTCGATATTAAGACATTAGATAATCAATTAGGTACCAATTTTGGGCGTATCGAGGGTGCTAACCCTTCCTCGTGCGTAACCGACTTTCGAACCCTTTTTCTAAATTTCGTAGACCAAAATCGTTGTTTTGATAAATCAAATTGTTTATTAAAAACAACCGTTTTACGAGGTGACCCAATCACACCTCATTAAAAAGGATTGGTGGCGACTCTCGTTTTTTTGTTTTCAAAATCCAAGTCGACCTCCGTTTTTTTCAAAAAATGGTTTCGACATTATATATGAAAGTGCATTTTAGTAATTTCTTCAATCAAGTTAGTGTCCGGTTAACTTGTGACACCAAATCGATTAAAGATTTAAATAATAGTAAGTATATATATACAAACAATGAGAGTAAAACAGTTTGTATAATAATATTAAAAATGTATAAATAATATTAAAATAAAGTTTTTATTGAAATGGAAATTATCTTTTAAAAATGTTGGTGGCATAAATTTAAATCTCATCATATGTAAATTATTTATTAATTTTATTAAAAATATAAAATGAGAAATGGACCATTGCAATAATATAATTTATGGAAAAATATTTTCTCACTGTCGGTAACTTTTCTTCACACTTACGTACAAATTTAAGCCACAAAATATTGGGCAGAAACTTGTTTACCTTTTTACTCGGTTAAACATTTATACGTGTGTATGGGTGGAAATTATGGATTTAGAATATATATTTGTGTTTAAGAATAACATACAATAAATAATGAAACATAATAATTTGTTTCATTTTAATATGGTACATTAGTTTCAAACCGTATCGTTTATTTTTTATTTGTTGTTATTTGTTAACACATTTGTATTTTAAATACATGGTGTCCATATATTTACGTATGTGATAAATTATTAGTACTTATATATACTTCTATATTATTATTTAAAACATTGTTTGAGTTGGTATTACCCATCAATTGGATTATCAAAAATCATTCCTACTATAAAGTAACAAATATTTTTGATTTTATATTTTATATAAAATATAAAAAATTGTACATGATGAAATTTAACCTAATTAAAACACCGTAATCTTAAATATTTAAACTTTATCATTTTAACCAAAACCTAATTTATTCGTTACATTAATTTTTTTATAACTAATTTAATTATGTGTATGTATTTTTATAGATATACCAAAATATAAAAAAATATAAATATAATCAAAATAATATTTATTGCTTTGTAAAAAATGATAAACCTCAATAGTATATATTCAAACATTGTTATGTGTCCTATCTTTTAACGATTATTAACTTATACATAGATAATTGAGTTAAAAAAAAAACTCCACAAGTGGGTCTAAGATGATACCATTTATTTTTAGAATGTGATTAGGTAAGGATAACTATTTGACACACATGTGGTGGAAATATTAAGATTTTTAATGTGTTATAGATTCGACAAAAGGTCTTAGTCATAACATAAATAACATAAAAATGGATTGTGCAAAATCCATAGTTTTTTATTTATTTATTCTAGTTATTCTAGTAAAATATAAAATAAATGAAAATAAAAGATATAGGAAGAAAGAAAAAGAATAGAAATAATATTTGGATTCTATATCATAGGAACGGAAATAGGACTTCTGCTTTTGATTATTGATTCAATGCAATAACAAGATTTTTTTGTTACAAGTCAGATCGCAAAATCATAGAAAAATGAATTATTTAAGTTGAAAATAAAAAAATGAGCTCGGTCGGGTACTGACCAAGCTGGTCTGTGGAAATTGGAAATAAAAAAGTCTCATTTTGCACGAAATCAAAGCGATATTCTTTCCTTTTTTTTATTTGAGATATTTCTTTAGCGCCTTTGTTTTATTTAAAAATATAAATGATATAGAATATTGTTAGGAATTAGTATGATTAACTATTAATCATACGAAAAACTAAAACCCATGCCCAAGATCCATTATTTGAACATGTAATGAACATAACAATAATTAGTTAGAAATTATACCTTTGTCGCGTGATTCTTAATCCCAAAAGTAGTATAATACACAAGACGAGGACCGCAAGCGAAGTCCCTCTATCGAAAGTCCACCCATAACGTACTACGAATATCCCGTATACTAGTACGAGTTGTAAGAACGATTCCTAAAACTATCTTGTGTGTTTGTTCTAAGTATTAGTGCTTTGTTATATGTGGAAAAGCCCTTAATATTCACTAGAGAAAAAGTAAGACCAAAAAATGAAGAAATCACTTTCCTTCTTTTATTTTTTACATTGATGTTACAACGCATTAAAACATTGATATAATGGGTATTATGGTGCATAATTAAAGGGTTATACTAACTCTTAAGTGCCCCTCCTAAAACACCTAAGTGAGCTGAAAAAAGACCAAGTACAATGTATCATGTGTGCTGAATTTTCAGTCAATAATACCCATCTTTAAGCCTCTTAAATGGGTGTTTAATAGGATGTTACATAACACTTATGCCACCTCTTAAAACACCAATTTCAAGACATCAAAGACTACAGACATTTTAGGTAGACCATGCACTAATACTTAATCTAACTAAACTCTTTTAATTAGATGAACAAAAATTTATTTAGTCCAACTAAATAATGTACACCCCAAATTAGTCTTAACGATTTGTACACACAAATGACATTCACGTCGCATTAGGTGTGACCCAATAGGATTAATCAATATTGAGCTCGGACCGTTATCAAATAACGTTCCAAAGGACATATAGAGGTTTCTAGTAAAACATTACCCAAATCGATTAACTTAACGTCTCATAGTACACCTACAAGTAACATATTATGACCTAGTAAAATATCCACTTGATTAAACACCTACAAATAATCGTAAAAGACACCTTGCATGAGCCACAAACACTTTCGCCGCTAGGGTTGTAGAAGTAATACCTTTAGTCTCCTTTGGGTATCCCACAAAGAAGACCTTATTGATCCGGTTCAAGCTTGTTCGGTTGTAAACGCTTTACATCACCTTGACAACCCCAAACCCTAAGAAAAGACAACTTAGGAACCTTTCCGTCCATAACTCATATGGAGTCTTCTCGACAGCTTTAGATGGAGTACGATTAAGAACATGAGCAGCGGTAAGAAGTGCAAAACCCCAGAAGGAAACTGGAAGATCGACTAAACTCATATAGACCGAACCATATCTAATAAAGTTCTGTTCCTCCTTTCCGACACGTTATTCAAATTGAGGCGTTCTGGAGGAGACCATTGTGAAACTATTCCACAACTCTTAAGATGATCAATAAATTCTTGACTCAAATATTCGCCACCTCGATCGATCTTAGTGCCTTAATCGTCTTGCCAAGTTGATTACAGACTTCATATTGAAACTCTTGAACTTTTCAAAAGCTTCAGACTTATGTTTCATTAAGTAGACATAACCATATCTACTTAAATCATCAAGAAAAGTAATGAAGTATGCATACCTCCCGAGCTAAGATATTCATTGGGCCACATACATCGAATGTATGAGTCCCAACAAATCTTTAGCCCTTTCACCAGCTCCAAGAATGGTGACTTAGTCATTTTGCCACTTAAACAAGATTCGAAGTCTCATATGACTCAAAGTCAAATGAGTCTAATAATCCATCTGGTGGAGTTTTAGAATGCATTTCTCGCTTATGTGTCCCAAACGACAATGCCAAAGGTATGTTTTATTTGAATCTTTTGATTTTAGTCGTTTCGCATTGTCTACATGATAATTTGTCTTGTCCAAGTTAAGTAAGTAAAGACCATTCATGCAATGGGCAACTTCATAACAAATGTCACTTTTGTAAATAGAAAAAGAACCATTCTTTATTACAAAAGTAAAACCTTCAGAATCAAGACAAGAAATGGAAATTAAATTTCTATTAATTGAAGGAACATGATAACAATTATTGAGTTCCAAATACAATCCGAAGGTAAAGACAAAACATAATTTCCTACTACTAGTGCAATTACTTTAGCTCCATTTCCAACGCGTGGGTCTACTTACCATCGCAAGGTCCCTCTTATTCAGTAGTCCCCAGACATTTGAACAAATGTGAGAACCACATCCGGTATCCAATACCCATGAATTAGAGGAAGCAAAGTTAATTTCTATCACATAGATACTTGAGGTAGTTGCGACATTTCCCTTCTTCTTGTCCTTTAAGTACTTAGGACAATTCCTTTTCCAATATCCCTTTTTCTTGCAATAGAAGCATTCTTGGTCCGGAGTGGCTCCAGGCTTAGTATTGGCCTTGGCAACAACCTTGCCCTTGCCTTGACTAGTAGAAGGCTTCTTTGCCTTGGCCTTCTTCTTGAAGGCACCCTTCGCCTTCCTCACCGTAAGAACATCCTTCTTAGGCTCAGGAGGATGAGTCCGTTCAGCAGTCTGGAGTAATCCATGAAGTTCACCCATGCTCTTATTAAGAGAGTTCATATGGTAATTTTGAATAAAATTACCAAAACCATCATGGAGTGATTGAAGAATCAAGTCAACGGCTAACTCTTCACCAATCTCAACCCCAAGGTGTTGCAAATTCTCAATATGACTCTTCATTTTGAGAACGTGCGGTCTAACTGGATCGCCTTTCTTGAGTTGGTGGCCAGAGTGGCTTTGAGTTCTTCAAAGCGCTCAACTCTAGCATGTTTCCCAAACATGGCTTGGAGTTGAGCCATAATGTCAAAAGCATCATTATCCTTGAATTGTTTTTGCAAATCGAGGACCATGGATGCCAATATCAAACATGTGACATCATTAGATTTCTCTAGTGCAGATTCATAATCCACTTTTGCTTGATCAGGATCGGTAAGGGCGGGCTTTTCGGGAACAGGAATATCAAGCACCTGTAACTTGTGCTCATGCCTAAGAACTATCTCATGCCTAAGAACTATTCTTAGGTTTCGTGACCAGTCGATAAAGTTCAATCCATTCAATTTGTCCTTTTCTAGTATAGACCTAATGCCGAAATTAGAAACATTGTTTGAAAAGTTGTTTGCCATCTACAAAACAAGTAATAAAAGCATATGAGATTATTAATATATGATTATCATGAATAAATCCAATTTATTCCACTAATTTAATATAAAATATCCCTCATTAATCTAGTGACACCAAGACCCACTCCTACTAATTTTAAGCAAGCTTTGGCTTGACACCTAAAACTAGTGATTGTAAGTAAAGAACTCTTTCTTAATAATCTAATTATCTTTGGTTTGACTAACTAGATAACCCTTTATCTAAAAGTCACTTGCCTCTAAGTACCAACCCTTGACCTATTTAGTTGAGTTTAACCATTTTTTTCACCTACTACTTATTTTAGGATAAAAAGTGGGCACCTCGCTTTGGCGAAACCTACCCAACTAATGATCTTAAGCTTCGTAGTGTTATTAAGTGGAAAGGAAAAATATTCAATATTATTTAGGGACCTAGGTTGTTTTTTATAAACTCTAACCATTATGTGAACTATGTGAGTTTGAGTCATAAACTAACAACCTAAACATGCAATCATTCAAATAAACATCCATCCAATGCAAAAATTTAAATGAAAGCAAATTAAAGAGTTTGGTTCCTAGCATGGCCCTTACACCTAATAGATCATATCTATTACATAAAATCTTGAGTCAATACATTTCTTGGCTTGACTTGAATCTCCATTCTTGGCCACCATCTCCATGTTTGACCATCACAATTGATACTTGATCACCATCTCCATGGATTACAATATTTTACATTTTGAAATAAAATAAACTAAATAACTAAATTTATTTAATTAATACATTCAAAATGACGGTATGCAAACCGTAAACCATGGGCCATACTAGTTACCTCAAAAAAAAAATTGCATAACAGTTTTACATCCACCCACTTGATATCTTCAAGTGGCCCATACAATTTAAACAATTTAAAATATAAAATTTACATAAACAATATATAAATTAATTACCATGAATAATAATTTAATTATTATAGTTTTAATTTGTATTTGAGAATCAATTGAATCAAAATTTAATTGAAATCAAGAGAAAACCACCTTTTCTTTGAAATATAGCCTAAAATGACAAGAGAAAACTTGCTCTTTTCACACTCAAAACCAGTCGGCCAGAATTAGCAAATGGAACCAAAAACTCTTTTCTTATCTTGCTAATTCATGCTGAACTAATAAACAAGATTAACACAAAATTCTATTGCCTCTCTCTTGTTTCACGCAAAGTGCAAGTGGAAAATGCAAAGTTGAAAAACCTTTTTCTTCAACTATTGATTATAAAACCATGCATTATTACTGCTAAAGCAATATTGTAACAAAGAGCATACAATAATTTTCTTTTGAAATTAAGAATCTTAAAATGTAGTCAACTATTAACCGAAAATCTAAGAAAACTAATTAATCAATTTAGAAATTTAGAGAGAATCACTAAATTGATTCTAAATAACAAAGTTCAAAACTTTGTGATTAAAATCAATTTTAATATCCCTTCCCAAAGTTCTTAACTTTTTGCAAATTAAAATACATGGATTTATACTTTTACATATTGTTATGTAAAACAAACTAAATTATGCCAAAACATGCCAAATAATTTAGGACCGATGCCATTGTTAGGAATTAGTATGATTAACTATTAATCATGCGGAAAACTAAAACGCATGACCAAGATCCATTATTTGAACATGTAATGAACATAACAATAATTAGTTAGAAAGTATACCTTTGTCGCGTGATTCTTAATCCCAAAAGTGGTATAATACACAAGACGAGGACCGCAAGCGAAGTCCCTCCATCGAAAGTCCACCCCGCAACATACTACGAATATCCCGTATACTAGTACGAAGTTGTAAGAACGATGTGGAAAAGCCCTTAATATTCACTAGAGAAAAAGTAAGACCAAAAAATAAAGAAATCACTTTCCTTCTTTTATTTTTTGCATTGATGTTACAACGCATTAAAAACATTGATATAATGGGTATTATGGTGCATAATTAAGGGGGTTATACTAATTCTTAAGTGCCCCTCCTAAAACACCTAAGTGAGCTGAAAAAAGACCAAGTACAATGTATCATGTGTGCTGAATTTTCAGTCAATAATACCCATCTTTAAGCCTCTTAAATGGGTGTTTAATAGGATGTTACATAACACTTATGCCACCTCTTAAAACACCAATTTTAGTACATCAAAGACTACAGCATTTTAGTTAGACCATGCACTAATACTTAATCTAACTAAACTCTTTTAATTAGATGAACAAAAAATATTATTTAGTCCAACTAAATAATGTACACCCCAAATTAGTCTTAACTAATTTGTACACACAAAATGACATTCACGTCGCATTAGGTGTGACCCAATAGGATTAATCAATATTGAGCTCGGACCGTTATCAAATAACGTTCCAGTGACATATAGAGGTTTCTAGTAAAACATTACCCAAATCGATTAACTTAACATCTCATAGTACACCTACAAGTAACATATTATGACTTAATAAAATATCCACTTGATTAAACACCTACAAATAACTGTAAAAAGACACCTTCGCGAGCCACAAACACTTTCTGCTCGCTAGGGTTGTAGAAGTAATACCCTTTAGTCTCCTTTGGGTAACCCACAAAGAAGACCTTATTGGATCTGGGTTCAAGCTTGTTCGGTTGTAAACGTTTTACATAAGCTTGACAACCCCAAACCCTAAGAAAAGACAACTTAGGAACCTTTCCTATCTATAACTTATATGGAGTCTTCTTGACAGCTTTAGATGGAGTACGGTTAAGAACATGAGCAGCGGTAAGAAGTGCAAAACCCCAGAAGGAAACTGGAAGATCGACTAAACTCATCATAGACCGAACCATATCTAATAAAGTTCTGTTCCTCCTTTCTGACACGTCATTCAGCTGAGGCGTTCCTGGAGGAGACCATTGTGAAACTATTCCACAACTCTTAAGATGATCAATAAATTCTTGACTCAAATATTCGCCACCTCGATCAAATCTTAGTGCCTTAATCGTCTTGCCAAGCTGATTCTGTACTTCATATTGAAACTCTTTGAACTTTTCAAAAGCTTCAGACTTATGTTTCATTAAGTAGACATAACCATATCTACTTAAATCATCAGTAAAAGTAATGAAGTATGCATACCCTCCCCGAGCCAAGATATTCATTGGGCCACATACATCAGAATGTATGAGTCCCAACAAATCTTTAGCCCTTTCACCAGTTCCAGTAAATGGTGACTTAGTCATTTTGCCACTTAAACAAGATTCGCAAGTCTCATATGACTCAAAGTCAAATGAGTCTAATAATCCATCTTGGTGGAGTTTTAGAATGCATTTCTCGTTTATGTGTCCTAAACGACAATGCCAAAGGTATGTTTTATTTGAATCTTTTGATTTTAGTCATTTCGCATTGTCTACATGATAGTTTGTCTTGTCCAGGTTAAGTAAGTAAAGACCATTCATGCAATGGGCAACTTCATAACAAATGTCACTTTTGTAAATAGAAAAAGAACCATTCTTTATTACAAAAGTAAAACCTTCAGAATCAAGACAAGAAATGGAAATTAAATTTCTATTAATTGAAGGAACATGATAACAATTATTGAGTTCCAAATACAATCCGAGAAGGTAAAGACAAAACATAATTTCCTACTAGCTAGTGCAACTACTTTAGCTCCATTTCCAACGCGTAGGTCTCCACTTCGCCTTCCAAGAAGGTCCTCTTATTCTCAGTAGTCCCCTGTACATTTGAACAAATGTGAGAACCACATCCAGATCCAATACCCATGAATTAGAGGAAGCAAAGTTAATTTCTATCACATAGATACTTGAGGTAGTTGTGACATTTCCCTCCTTCTTGTCCTTTAAGTACTTAGGACAATTCCTTTTCCAATATCTCTTTTTCTTGCAATAGAAGCATTCTTGGTCCGGAGTGGCTCCAGGCTTAGTCTTGGCCTTGGCAACAACCTTGCCGTTGCCTTGACTAGTAGAAGGCTTCTTTGCCTTAGCCTTCTTCTTGAAGGCACCCTTCGCCTTCCTCACCGTAAGAACATCCTTCTTAGGCTCAGGAGGATGAGTCCGTTCAGCAGTCTGGAGTAATCCATGAAGTTCACCCATGCTCTTATTAAGAGAGTTCATATGGTAATTTTGAATAAAATTACCAAAACCATCATGGAGTGATTGAAGAATCAAGTCAATGGCTAACTCTTCACCAATCTCAACCCCAAGGCGTTGCAAATTCTCAATATGACTCTTCATTTTGAGAACGTGCGGTCCAACTGGATCACCTTTCTTGAGTTGGCTGGCCAGAGTGGCTTTGAGTTCTTCAAAGCGCTCAACTCTAGCATGTTTCCCAAACATGGCTTGGAGTTGAGCCATAATGTCAAAAGCATCCTTGTCCTTGAATCGTTTTTGCAAATCGAGGACCATGGATGCCAACATCAAACATGTGACATCATTAGATTTCTCTAGTGCGGATTCATGATCCACTTTTGCTTGATCAGACTCGGTAAGGGCGGGCTTTTCGGGAACAGGAATATCAAGCACCTGTAACTTGTGCTCATGCCTAAGAACTATCTCATGCCTAAGAACTATTCTTAGGTTTCATGACCAGTTGATAAAGTTCAATCCATTCAATTTGTCCTTTTCTAGTATAGACCTAATGCCGAAATTAGAAACATTGTTTGAAAAGTTGTTTGCCATCTACAAAACAAGTAATAAAAGCATATGAGATTATTAATATATGATTATCATGAATAAATCCAATTTATTCCACTAAATTAATATAAAATATCCCTCATTAATCTAGTGACACCAAGACCCACTCCTACTAATTTTAAGCAAGCTTTGGCTTGACACCTAAAACTTGTGATTGTAAGTAAAGAACTCTTTCTTAATAATCTAATTATCTTTGGTTTGACTAACTAGATAACCCTTTATCTAAAAGTCACTTGCCTCTAAGTGCCAACCCTTGACCTACTTAGTTGAGTTTAACCATTTTTTCACCTACTACTTATTTTAGGATAAAAAGTGGGCACCTCGCTTTGGCGAAACCTACCCAACTAATGATCTTAAGCTTCGTAGTGTTATTAAGTGGAAAGGCAAAATACTCAATATTATTTAGGGACCTAGGTTGTTTTTTATAAACTCTAACCATTATGTGAACTATGTGAGTTTGAGTCATAAACTAACAACCTAAACATGCAATCATTCAAGTAAACATCCATCCAATGCAAAAATTTAAATGAAAGCAAATTAAAGAGTTTGGTTCCTAGCATGGCCCTTACACCTAATAGATCATATCTATTACATAAAATCTTGAGTCATTACATTTCTTGGCTTGACTTGAATCTCCATTCTTGGCCACCATCTCCATGTTTGACCATCACAATTGATACTTGATCACCATCTCCATGGATTACAATATTTTACATTTTGAAATAAAATAAACTAAATAACTAAATTTATTTAATTAATGCATTCAAAATGACGGTATGCAAACCATAAACCATGGGCCATATTAGTTACCTCAAAAAAATTGCATAACAGTTTACATCCACCCACTTGATATCTTCAAGTGGCCCATACAATTTAAACAATTTAAAATATAAAATTTACATAAACAATATATAAATTAATTACCATGAATAATAATCTAATTATTATAGTTTTAATTTGTATTTGAGAATCAATTGAATCAAAATTTAATTGAAATCAAGAGAAAACCACCTTTTCTTTGAAATATAGCCTAAGATGACAAGAGAAAACTTGCTCTTTTCACACTCAAAACCAGTCGGCCAGAATTAGCAAATGGAACCAAAAACTCTTTTCTTATCTTGCTAATTCATGCTGAACTAACAAACAAGATTAACACAAAATTCTATTGCCTCTCTCTTGTTTCACGCAAAGTGCAAGTGGAAAATGCAAAGTTGAAAAACCTTTTTTCTTCAACTATTGATTATAAAACCATGCATTATTACGGCTAAAGCAATATTGTAACAGTAGCATACAATAATTTTCTTTTGAAATTAAGAATCTTAAAATGTAGTCAACTATTAACCGAAAATCTAAGAAAACTAATTAATCAATTTAGAAATTTAGAGAGAATCACTAAATTGATTCTAAATAACAAAGTTCAAAACTTTGTGATTAAAATCAATTTTAATATCCCTTCCCCAAAGTTCTTAACTTTGTTTGCAAATTAAAATACATGGATTTATACTTTTACATATTGTTATGTAAAACAAACTAAATTATGCCAAAACATGCCAAATAATTTAGGACCGATGCCACTGTTAGGAATTAGTATGATTAACTATTAATCATGCGGAAAACTAAAACGCATGCCCAAGATCCATTATTTGAACATGTAATGAACATAACAATAATAAGTTAGAAAGTATACCTTTGTCACGTGATTCCTAATCCCAAAAGTGGTATAATACACAAGACGAGGACCGCAAGCGAAGTCCCTCTATCGAAAGTCTACCCCGCAACATACTACGAATATCCCGTATACTAGTACAAAGTTGTAAGAACGATTCCTAAAACTATCTTGTGTGTTTGTTCTAAGTATTAGTGCTTTGCTATATGTGGAAAAGCCCTTAATATTCACTAGAGAAAAAGTAAGACCAAAAAATGAAGAAATCACTTTCCTTCTTTTATTTTTTACATTGATGTTACAACGCATTAAAAACATTGATATAATGGGTATTATGGTGCATAAATAAGGGGGTTATACTAACTCTTAAGTGCCCCTCCTAAAACACCTAAGTGAGCTGAAAAAAGACCAAGTACAATGTATCATGTGTGCTGAATTTTCAGTCAATAATACCCATCTTTAAGCCTCTTAAATGGGTGTTTAATAGGATGTTACATAACACTTATGCCACCTCTTAAAACACCAATTTTAGTACATCAAAGACTACAGCATTTTAGGTAGACCATGCACTAATACTTAATCTAACTAAACTCTTTTAATTAGATGAACAAAAAATATTATTTAGTCCAACTAAATAATGTACACCCCAAATTAGTCTTAACTAATTTGTACACACAAAATGACATTCACGTCGCATTAGGTGTGACCCAATAAGATTAATCAATATTGAGCTCGGACCGTTATCAAATAACGCTCCAAAGACATTTAGAGGTTTCTAGTAAAACATAAACATTACCCAAATCGATTAACTTAACGTCTCATAGTACACCTACAAGTAACATATTATGACTTACTAAAATATCCACTTGATTATTGAACATTTTTAACAAATATAATATAAATGAAATGAAATTACCGATAAAAGTTCTATATCTCTATAAAAAGTTGGATGCATCTATATAATCAATCTATATCTATATAATAATAAAATTTAGAATCTATATATCTATGGATTAGTAATACTCGACCAATTGTCCAAAAAAAGATCATTTCCAAAAAAAAATAAGAAAATGGGCCCTTTTTTTCAAAAATAACGAGAATGGTTCAATTTTTCTAAAATGTGCTAAGTTGGCATCGTTTTCAGGAGAAAGTCAGAAAAATGCATACATCTCAACACTTTTTTCCCCTTTGACCTGTAAAACGCGTCTAGGTCAATGCGTTTCATATGTGCATGTACAAGTTTTATATTTGCAATTTGTTTTTCTTTTTCTTTTTTTATTATGGTCGTTTTGTATATGCTAACAATTCTAAAATGCAACAAGATTAAAGATCTCAAAAGGTAAATTTATAATATGAGAAAAAGTTAACAAAAAATAAAAAAATAGAAATTGTTTTGTAAAAAATATTAAATATAATGTAACATTTAATCTTATGTTGTTAGTTAAAAGAATAAGGAATCTCACATTGTCTAGTAACAAGCTGCAAACCTATTCATGAATCTATATATACACATACCTCACATCTCACATTGCTTAAGAAAACAAAGGAAATGAGACATTGGATCTATATAAAGTTTTGCTTTGTAAGTTTTATGTCCACATTAATTGGTGGAACCAAAAACTTAAAAGAAAAATAGTGTTGCCACTTTGGGTCTATATAAAGGCTCATTCTTGTAAAATTTTAAAATTTTAGCCTATTTTCATAACTTTTTTAAAAAATGGCTTTTTTGGAAATTTAGTCATTGGAACACGAGTAAAAGAGCGTTGACTTAGAAGCGCTTTAACAAAACGCGCTGACCTGACAGGTCAGAGGGACAAAAAGTACTGAGCTGGACATGCTTTTTTAATTTTTCCCTAAAAACGACACCAACTCAACGTGTTTTAGTAAAATTAGACCATTCCCATTATTTTTTAAAAAAGCATTGGTCATAATACTCTATAAATAAATAATAATCTATAAGGACCTTTTTCAAGCCTTTCTTTTTGGGTGCTGTAACATACTAATTATCTTTTCTCAATTAGGAGAGAGAGTTGAGTGGACTAAAGAAGTTGTATTTTAAAAATGAATAATAAATAAAGAGTACATATGACAAAACCTTAATTTTGTTTGCGTTAATATACTAAATAAAAAAGAGGACATTTATATTTTTCTGAAAATGTTTATATATTTTTATATTTCTTTAAATTTTTAAAATTAGGATCAAGTTAAGAATATTTGTAAATTTTGAGAGTTAATTTTTAAAATTATGACTAAATCAATATAATATGTAAAAGTTAAGAGTTAAATTTGTTATACCAATTTTTTAACGCCACGTTAGTTGAATTATGTACCGTGGATGCTTAAATTGTAAATTTTTATTTTGAGTCACTAAAATGAAAAAAATTTCGTTGGATGACTATATAGTTTACTAAAAAATAAAGGATAAATCTCAAAACTATACATAAACTTTGGTTTAATGTGCAATTTTATACATGGACTTTGATTTTGTGCAATTATATACTTGAAAATTTCATTTGATACAATTCTCACAAATTATTAACACAATTATTAATTTAGAATCATTTTATGTTTATATATTGAATACATATAAAAATAAATTGATGTATTTATTTCTTTAAAATGTGTATGATTGAATCAAAATTAAATTTTCATGTATACATTTGAATCACAATCAAAGTTTCATGTATCATTTCACCAAATTAAAGTTTGTGTCTCAAATTGTAGAATAAATCAAAGTTAATGTATAATTTTGATATTTATTTCAAAAACAAAACAAAATTAGAACACGGTGGGCAGCGACTCGAATCCGAAACACGTTGAAGTTTTACCCTACTCATTGAAAATTTAAAACTTCTCAACAGAAAACACTAAAGATGGAAAGCATAGAGGATAGAAGTCGAAAGCAACCTTTGCAGTGTTCATTGAGAAGGCTGAACTTCATTTAAAATTGAAGCTACGCAACGACCAAATGCCCCTTAAATATATATTTATATTCGATTTTGTTCTGTCAAGATTTACATGCGTAATATAATACAACATTCATGACTGTTTCAAGAACAAGAACCGAAGAATACATTGATATCAATACAGGGATTTCCCACATACAGATTCCCCTGCATATTCTCAACTCAAATACACACTCAACTACCCTCAACCCTATGTTGCTCAACAATGCCATCATTAAGCCTGTTTGTCGTCTTCCTTCCATAAGCTTTTTAGCTTTCCATAGTGAACCAAGTCCGTCACATTCACTCTCCAATACTGCTATCACGTTCGCCATGTTCCCCACCACCATTACATGTGCGAACATCACGCAAAAAGGTATCCCTAGCAACCCCACAACACCCCAAAACCCCATTCCAACTGAGCTGATTCCATATGTGTAAAGCATCTTTGGTGCCACTGCTAAACCAACCACCATTGCTCCAAACAGGCCTAGTATAACGAGGAGCTCCCAAGACCTTGTGTGGAGAAGCTTAATCCAAGCCAAACCGCTTCTCATGAATAGCCTTCTTCCATCAAGGTGTATGCCATTGTAACTATCTGAAACTGCTTGGATGGTGGCTGCTCTTCCAAGAAGAGAGAACGTAATGGAAGAAGGGGTGCATACGATGATGTGAACTAGTGTTTTGGACGGAAAATTCGGCAGCCCGTCTGCGAATAAATGATCTGTGATTGTTATAGCTGAGGAAGGTATTTGGGGGAAATGGTGAAGGAGAAAATGCGATAGGAAAAGAGAAACCGGGAGCGGTGAGAAGAGGAAAACAGAGATGGAATGGAAATGAGTAGGGTGAAGAAGGATCACCCTGATGGATTCTCTAAAAATCTCAACAGTGTTCATCAGATTGATGGAGTCAAGAACTTGTGTTGTTCTTCTTGCCATATTCTATGTAATAACATTAGAAGCAAGAAAGAAACATGGACAGCTGAGTGAACGTGAGAATTTGTATAGGGGTTAACCAGTGACAAGGAAAGTATAATAAGATCAGATTGCTGATTGCTTGCTTGCAAATTTATCATGATTGAATAGGTTTGTAGGTCGGTCGTGTAAAAGTTGGTTGTTTTTTTTAAATGCTTTTAATCATATGAATGAGAGGTAACGTGTTGGAATCTTGATATTTTCTCAATATATAGATGGTTGAATCTATAGCTGTTGTTTTGGAGCCTTAAAGGGGAGTTTGTTATGGCTGGTAGTTGCCTAGTAAATCATTGGTTTGGCCTTGTGTATGCTCGTTCGAGAGCAAGAAAGAAGATAATTGTGGGGTCAAAGAGAAAGGTTAAGGTGATAATTTTGCCTTGTTGTAATGAGGTTGTGTAATGATTGTGGGAGGAGCTGATGCCTGAAATATAGCAAAAGGGAGAGAAAATTTTAATACCAACTTGGGGGGATTAACTTGAAAGCAAAGGCAAATTAGACATGTGAGAGCGTGGGGGCCAATTGAGGACCCAATGCCAAAGCTAAACGATTAATGTCAAAAAGTTGGAAAATGTTAAAAATGAAAAGTTACTAGCTACTGAAGAGCTACCCCAATTTGTATTAGATATGCAAATCTGATCATATGTCAATCATGCATGTGTTAGCTCTTTTCATGCATACAGCTTGGGGATTTTAACCAGATTCCTTTTGCTTTTGATAAGTTTTCCCCTATATGTTGGTGAGGTAAAAGAAAATGCGGAACTAAAACAGAGCCTGGACTAAGGGCAACTTCTACACATGGACTAGTAGTAGGGATGGTGAAGAGGTGATCTGGGGATTTGCCTCGATAGATGGTTCATGGCTCCAAAGAAAACTACCGACAGGCAGCAGTTGCAAACCTTCCAATCGTACATTATGATTACAGAATTGTAAAACAAGAGGAAGAGACCTTACCGTTTAGAGGCTACGTGTTTATCCCACCCCCAAATGTAAAGTCAATAAAATTATGTTGGATCAAAGATCAAGGAGATATGGCAAACTTTTAGGGCGTATTAAAACACTCGAGCCTATTCTTGGTGATCCGATCAGCCCGTTTACCAACACTTGTATTGGAGGCAGACAAAATAGTGACCAAGGCAAGGTGATCTGGCTATCCCATTACCGTTTTATCCCGTGTCAAAATATACTGTCTGCTCTCCTTGAAGGAATTAAAATAGAGCAGAAATGTACGGCTATAAAATCATCTGCAAATTGCAGATGATAGTTTCTTCTTCAAAGTAACCGAATACATATCAAGGATAGCTGACATGATGAATATTAAAACTAAAAACCAACAAAATATATAGACAAGAGTTTAGTACGACTCTTAGCAAAGAAAAGAAACTGTACAATGGAGTTTTAGTGGCTGCGGCTGAATATGTACCTAGGACCCTTAGAAAACATGGTTTCTGCAATGCAATCTGACAACCAAATGCTATTATTGTATTTAGTTGCTGGTCCCATATGAATTTTTTAGCTCATGCCACAAGCAAAATAATGTGTCGTAATCGCCATCATCAAAGTTACAATTTTCAACCTGTGAGACACTTACTAGGCTCCTTAACCACTCTTCATGGAGACTTGAGAACTCTGATCTCTGTTCACTTGACTTAAAACTTTCCCCAACACTTATTTTCATTACTTGTCCAGCCTTTGAGGCAGCTTCAACTACCTTTTCTGGGATCCCAGCCATGATTGCAACTTGCAAACCATAACTCTCCGGGCATGCTCCATTAGTAAGCCGATATAGGAAACTTGGCTCTTGCTCACCTTTAGAACAACCTTCAGACTTCACCTTAAAACAGCAAGCCATGTGTTGCAGTATAACATGTGGATGAGATGCAAATTCCTTTGTGAGTGGATGGTAATGTGTTGCAAATAACAGCCGACAATGAACCTTTTCAACAAGATGGCGGAACACCTACACAAACATCAAAGTAGGTTGTTTGAAAGGGGCGTGAGTATTCAAATTCTAGAATACGTAATAATTAAGAAGTGCAGAACAGAACAGAAGAAATCCAGATCATTCTCAGTTAGATTTGGCTAAGATGTTTCTCTGAAGCTATCAAGTAATATTCCTCTATACTATGAGCATAAGCAAACTTCATTTCTCAAAGATTTGCAACATCATAAATACAGTAGTGAAACCATTTGTGCCTGCCTTTCACAAACATGATTCATGGTGGCACTAGATTTTTTCAGTCTAAAAAAAATGCAATATTTATTCTCATCATCAATTGGAGCACATAAAACATAAATATTTCCTTATTATGCCATATGTTTTTGTCTTGTAAAGAGACTAAGGGTCAATATCTAGCAATGTAGCATATCGGTTCTCCTACTTTAGGGGGAATACGTAAAGTTGTAATAGATTATTGAAGTTTGAAATCTCACAGCATATGCAATAGCATATCCATCAAAAGTGCTTGTTCCTCGACCCAGCTCATCGAGAAGAACAAGAGAATCTTGGGTGGCATTTTGAAGAACTGATGCCGTTTCAGTGCACTCCACAAGGAAGGTACCTACAAAAGTAGGTTGCACAATCAGACTTTGCAACAGAAAACGTGAATGTAGTCATGCAGCACATACCCTTACGAAAGGCTATAGACAGATTAACAAAACATGTTTTCAACTGTTTGAGAAACCCCGAAAAACATGTCGACTTAATTGAGGTACTCAACAATAGAACTATTTATTAAGCACAATCTGGAAAGGCAATTTTGAAAATTCCAACAGTTAACTGTATGTATAAGGATCAGAATAGTACACAGGTGATGCAACTCCCACTTCAATTTGGATATATTTGACAATACATTCAGAAAAGCAAAGCGTATTCATTTGGAACAGATAGTGTTGGACCACGAGAAAAGTACATTAGGAAACTGTTGTACTTACTCTCGCCAGTCATGATCCGGTCAGTAGCACCAAGCCTTGTAAAGATTGTATCCACAAGTGAGATAACACATGTCTCACAGGGCACAAAACTTCCCAACTGCATGTAAAAAGATTAATGTATGAAACACTGCAGCAACAGGTGAGAATAATAACAAAATATGCTGATCACCAGAAGCCTGTGGAAGCAGGTGTTTAATTAATGGCAGCTCTTAGGGACCAAGAGAAACAAACCTGGGCCAGTATAACAGCCAGACAAGTGGCACGCAAGAGAGTTGACTTTCCACCCATGTTCGGTCCAGTCAATAGCAAAGCACGAGTATAGTCATTTACACCTTCACCAAGGAAAATGTCATTTGGCACAGGCAGTACACCATTCTCCCCAAGGGCAAATGGATGCCAAAGCCCTGTAATTTTAAGTATTGGTCCTCCTTGATTAGAGGTCATGGTTTTTGACTGGGGCAATACAACAGGTCTTGCCATAGTCCCAGATGAAAAACTTGCAGTTACTGCAAAAGATCTTAGTACATCGATGCAGTTTAGGGCATGAATAACTTGAGACCATTGAGAAGCTTTTTCAATAAATAACTCGATCAGTATGGAAAGTGTTTCAGCATCCGAATCTGTTAAATCATGGTTCTGGCAGATATCGTGTCAGTTTGGTACCCAGAAAGCAAAAAAACTAACTTAAGTCACTGCTGAAACCAAATCTGTTACTAGAAAGCAATCAGTTTCTAGATAATCAACATGCATACCACATTGAAATTGGTCAGCTAGCACTGCCTAAATGACAAGCTAAAAATGGGCCTTTTCCACTATTATCAACCCTATTATATCTTAGATCTAATTTGAATTTAGAATATAAAATGCATAATTTCTACGAGAAAATATCAAAATATAAATCCATAGCTACATACTCAACCTAAGGATTGCCTGCTTAGAGGCAATATCCAGGAAAAATCAGAACTAATAGGATATTTGTGAAAGCTTAATACAAAAAATACTCCCATTGATACATAATAAGAAAGCAGACCTGGTAATTTGGGAAGTCGCTCTCTATGGCTGCTTCAAATTGAGTGAGGAATTCATCAAGCCCATTAGCACCACTTAGAATTGGAAACTTAAAAACTTTTGATAATAGAGATACCATATCTGCATCCTTTTGTAATAGCCTTAACAAATCCATTCCACTCCAGAGACCTTTGACAAGTGTACCAAAAGCCTTTACCTGCCCCACAATAGGAAACGTTATATATCAAGATTTTTAGAAAGGAAGTGTCCCTGGCCAAAAGACCACAAAAGCAACATGTTTAACTTATGAGTCCAATATCTTCCTTTTTTACATGGAACCTATCAGTGAAACAAAATAAAAGAACATGGACTGTTGCCAAAAAATTTGAGGATTAAATATTTTTAGGTCAACCATGCAGTTGTAAAAATATTAACAGCAAACGAGATGCTTTCCAAACACTAGTTTCCAAAACATGCAAGCAATGATTCATTTAGCATTTACTTTCCAAGTTATTTTACCCAGACAAAGCTAGAGGAGTACCAAATGGAGAGGGGGTGAAGATACAGATGTAGGAGACCTACCAGTTGTTTGAGTACTTTTTTGCCTATCATGGGAAGAGCGAGAGAAGCTGATGATTGTATGCTAGCCTTAACACGTCCAAGTAACCTTTCTAAGTCTGGAAGTTTGCGAAGATATTGACCAATAATTAACATAATTTCTGAATGTGACATAAGTTCTTCAACCACATCTAGCCTTTTATTAATGCTGTCAACATCTTTCAGCGGATGACAAATCCAGTTCCTCAAGAGGCGCTTACCAGATGATGTCACACAGTTATCAAGATACTTATACAATGTACCTGAAAATAAGATAATTTTAAGGACTAAAAAGCTAAAAAAAAAAAAAAAACAGCCAGCAAAAAATATTGCTAAGCTAACAACATTCACCACTTGCCTGAAGAACCACCATCAGCACTATTACTGAAAATCTCAAGATTTACTAATGTCTGCCCATCAATTCTGAGGCAACCTTGATAAACATGGTAGGGTAAGACATCTCCACTCTGTAAAATGTCCTTCAGCTGTATGAAATAGAACTAATTAGATATCTAATGTGGATACTGACATGCTTATATAAATGCTAGTCCGCAGGCTTACCATCAATCGTGACATATGACTGACTAATCCACCAAGAGCACACACTGCAAAATCATGGTGCACCACACCATCAAAAGCATTAAAATATGAATTAGGTGACCCCTTAAAGTAACCTTTTGACTGAATCATATTTCTAACTTCAGAAGCATCCAGAAAATCAGTAGAGAATCCGGGACTCAGTTGAACTGCTGCAGCTCCTGCAAGATAAACGAAAATCAATACGCAGTTTGACTAACCATGATTAACATAGTTTCTCAGCATTTAAAGCTACATGAATATTCAAGATAAAGAATCTAATTAAAAATGCAAAAAAGGAAGGGCTGATTTATGACAATTTTCAATTATACAGGTGCAGATTGTCCAGAGAGTAGAAGGCTTTTTAAACATTAAATGCACATGGACAAATTCATCTTTACCATATTGAATTACTGTTTTCGTAATTTAAACAAGACTTACATAACATAATTAAGAACCCAATAGGAAAGCAGAAGATGTAACTGTTTTCAAATACAAGAATCTCAGTTCAGCTTTACAATATACTTTCTCTTAGGGATAGAAAGTACTCAAATAAAGCCAGACATACAGATTCATACACACAGAGAGAGGTATTGTTCAACCTGCAGATAAAAGAGTTGATAAAATGCTCACCGCTAAATGAGTACTTCTTTAGTGCTTTATGAGCTTCTCTGGACAGCCCTGAAATACTTGAACATATACTTCAAATTAAGAGGCAAAACTTTTATAAAACTAGAACTCAAAAGAAGAAAAATTGAAGAAAAGTTCACCTCTATGTTCATATATGACTTCCTTAGGAGACACCTACATCAGATTCCAACCAATACATTAGAGCTTATTTTCCAAACATAAAAATCCATCATAGGTAAATACAAGATCCTACCTGCATCAATAAAGCTCCCAGAGCAGAACAAGTAGCATCATCACTAATAGAACCAACCCAAAATTTTAGAGCAGCACAATCAACAAAAGCAAACCCATATGTAGTTGAACCATTCTCAACTCCATAGTTGCCCTAAGTAAAAAAGCAGTGTGTAATCATAATATGTATATTCCAATAAATATTCAAATTACAAATAGAAAAAGAAATGCACTTTAAAATGGAAAAACAAACTGCAATAACTTATGCCTAAGAACTCTGAAGATCCAAAATAAATGGTGCAACACTAGGAAAACAACTATCAAATCAGCTCATGCGGAAAAGGAAGCATGCATGATTACATAAATATTTCAACAATATGCATATACTTGACAACCTGACCCAAACCCTGACAATCCCACCTACCTAACCCGTTAAAGATAAGGAAAATAAAAGAAAAGAGGAACAGAGAAAAGGAGAAAGATAATATCACTTCAAGAATTCAAAAAAATGAGAACAAAGTAATATATAAACTTCAAGAAAACAGCAAAAAATTCGACCACGAAAATGTGGTATGATAGATAAGCAATATGTCCATTCAATAGATAATACCTTCCAAACCCAAATCTAAGTAAATAAATAAATATATTTTAAAGAGAGGGGGGTTACTGCAAGCCTCAAAGAGTCAACAACATAGTAAAATACATCCAAATTCAGTATGATAAGCTTCAGGAAAGCATCCGAAAATTTGAGCCAAAGAAATTCATTTTACAGTTGAACTAGAAATATTCATTCAGCGGACACTGAAGAACTAATTATTGGAATGTATAAATATATAAGCATAACCAACCTCCTTTATAGCAAGTAGATGAACAGCATCAGGTCCAATGTTACCATCAACTGTTGTTGATGGGGTGATCACTTGAACTAACTTTCTTTGAATGACCTGATAATAATCCAATGTAGTTAGTCAAACTATTTAGACAAGCTACTGAGCACAGCCATGGTGTAAAATTAAAGACATGAAACCACCAAAGAAAGTCAACGTAAGTAGCAGAATATTTATTCAAGAAGCATGTACAGGGAGCTTTGTTGGAGAATCCAATTTGGTGAAACCAGAAAGTATTGTAGTTTTAGACACATCAAGCATTTTTGAAGTAGGAAATTTTTAAAACGGTTCTCTTCAAAACATGACTCTTGCTTGTTAGCCTTAAAGAAATACAATATCAAGGCACAATAATATAACAATAATATTTTTAAAAAATTAGATTCAAAATTGCATCTCCAAACATGCAAAATTAAAAACTTACAGAATTTGCACCCCTAGCTTTTGCTTGCTGAGATGTCTCTAACTGCTCCATACGTCCCACTTTGTATCTTCAGAAAAAAACAGAAAATGTGAATAAGAATATGCTAAATTAAAGAAAGATGCCCCATCTAGAATTCAACATTGCACTCTCAAAAAGATGACCAAGGACATGGATCATCATTCCCTCTTTTGCACTTTCGACCATCAAACCTAGTCTTTCTCCCCATTCCAGAATGATTAAAAAAACAACATTCATGTTGACAGCTTATTGTAAAGGATTCTAAGACATAGTATACACAGATGAGGATGAAGACAATCACAAATCCCTTCATCATTCTTACCCGTGAGCAACTAGTTTTTGAACAGCATCATCAATTCCACTTTCTGGTATACCAACCTGAACATAAAGAAAGATACCATGGGTATTGCATCTACACCACCACTGTAAAGGCCATATATAGATATAATATCCCAATAGACCAATACAAGAATGAAAACTAGACAATTCACCTGGCGGCATTTGCCTACTCCGCTTACTGTCATCTTCCAATCAAGCTCCGTGTGGCCAATTTCAGCATCTATCTCATAAAGCTCATAGAATTTTCCCTTTTATAGAAAATCATATGGTTGAATTAGGTAACCACGACTAAGGAAAATAAATACAAAGCTCATAACATGCATCATTCAATTAAAATCCAACTTGTAGATGAAGGGAGGTCTCACAGAATATAAGAGACCATTAGGTTGAAGAATAAAAAATCTAAATAATGATATTTATCCACATCACAAAATTAAATACTCTTTTCCACTCCCCCGTATAAGTTATCCAGTTAAAGGTTCATCTCATATGACTAACATATAATCCAATGTTGGCAATAGCTAGTGACAAAATGAAACTAGAATGTGGCGCAACAATAACTAACCACTTTAAAGAAGAGAACAATATCCATATATTGACATTTGACACCCCAATATTGTTTTTGAGATGCTGACATATTCTTGAGAACATCGGGAGGTATAAAAAGAGTCTTCTTGTCGTAAAGGGGGTCACTAGGCCTTCTTCCATTAGCATCCTTTATGCGAGAGGGATCAAGCCACTCAAATTTGCTAGCAACATCACTATCATTCTTGTGATAATTGTTCCCAACAATAGATTCCTGGAAAAGCTTTATTCTTTTACTGGAGTCTAATAAAGATTTGTCCTTATCCCCAAAAGCAGGGAAATAATCTTGAATTCGCTTGAAACGGGAAACACCAGGTCGTGTAGCAGGTGTTTCAGGTCTGAGATCGTCATCATTCTCGACGTTTAGAACATTAGCCTTTTCAGATGGTTTAGCAGTTAGCTCAACTCTAGGCAATTCCTCCACATCAGAAGATTTGTCAGCTGCCTGGTTCCTGCAAATTAAACACAAATTATTGACGAAGGTTATACTCCGATGCTTGATAGTTAGAAATTTGAATTTAATTCTGAAGAAATTTATTTCAATGGACTACCATTTTCTTTTGTCCTTACTAGTTAAAGATTATGTAAAGTTTTCTAAAAGAAAGTAGAGGAATAAAAGCGATAAATACCATCCTGTGTCTGATTGTTAAACCCTAACAAACTTTAAACCGTAAAGGTACGTCCAAATCGTTTTTAGAAATACAACGAATTGATTTGTACGCCTAAAATTAACCCAAAAAATACCTCTGACTTCCATTTTCTCTGTCGTCAGCCTTCACAAACTTGTGCATGATACTAGAAAACAGAGAAGAGGAACCCCTAGCCTCGGCATTCGATGCGAAGTTTACCGGTAAAACCTTACGAGGCACCTTCTCCGGTGGAGTATCAGTGCCTGTGACTTCTAAAGAGGGGCCACAAACGTCGCCATTCAGGTTCTGTTTGGAAGGAAACAGAGAAGCTCCTTGACCTTTTACCTCTCCGACAGCGCCGTTTTGGCTCGCCGGCGAAGGTTTTTGCAATAACGAGAGTATCGATTTTTGGCGCTGCATTTTCAGAACGTGGGAGGGAGAGAGAGAAGACGTTGCGATAGCGGTAAAAAGCACCTTAAGAAGAAAATTTTGGCGCCAACTTTTGCCCCCCTCCTTTTACAGTGTTTTAGCAAAAATATAGCGCGTCAGATTTCCGAAATATGATCTAAAGCGAGACCTTAATACCTTTGCTATGACCATTTTGATGTGTTTTAGCTATTAACGATTTGTATTGTACCCATACCCGATTAGCAGGTGACGAAGCCAATATTTCACTATTGGGCCAAAATACCATTACCAACCACGCAACCATCCCATAAATTGATATAATACCTATAATTGAATTTTGTTGAAATGATAATTTTATTTTAACTCATAAATAAAGAGATATAATGTGTTTTAATGTACTCGAATTTACATTCTTTGCATTAGTAATAATATTTATGTCAATTAAGTTAAAACTCAATCAACTATTAAAATGGTAATATTAAATGTTAAAATTTTACAATGTTTTAAGTTTGACTTTCACCATGTGTAAATGTTTTTTTTAGATTTAATAAAATTAATCTTAAAATAGTATCTATTGTTTATTAAAAATAAGGGTTTTAGTAATTTTACAACTGAATTTGAGACTTCGTCATGAGTGACATCAACACAATAAGTCACTTAAATATAACATTAATATACCTATCACACGTGTATATGTGTAGAAATTATATTTTAAAACAAACATGTTCATATGAAAATCAAAATATATATAAATAATAAAATAGATGATTTAAAACTAATAATAACATAACACATGCATTGCACAAATTTTAAATAAAATCAATTAATTTAAATTATGAATTGAATGGCAAATAGTATTGAATGCATTCTAATTGTTTTTCAACTTGCTTAGTCATGTTTCTATAAAATTCAAAATGTTATAATGTTTTTTTTTTTGTTGTCGTTATAAAATGTGTATAAATAAATTTATAAAATAACTTTAAACAAAATTACATGAATTAAAAATAGTATGATACTCTCTAGCATGGGTTTTCATCTATCCTCATTGACAGGTTTGTTTCTTTAGTTTCTTGCAGTTCTAGTTCTATTTTGAGCGGTTTTCTTTTGTATGAAGGATGAGATAGTGAATCTGCGTCTCACTAATGAAGAGGAAGATGCTTTCCAGGAAGATCTTTAGGCGTCCGATTATGATATTCAATTCTGCCTCGTTGGAACTTGCCTAACGAATAGTGTTGTCCACTTTCCGTCTCCTCGAAACACAATAGTCGATCTATGGCACCCGATTGGAGGAATCGCTATTACAAATTTGGGTGAGAAAAGGTTTCTGTTTAAATTCTTTTATGCGGTTGATAGAAAAAGAGAGTTAGATGGAATGTCGTGGTTTTTTAATAAACATCTTCTTTTGCTCCACGAACTACAACTGACTGATCAATCTCAACCATGCTGTGTTTTGGATCCAAAAACATGATTTACCTCCCGGTCTGATGTTAAAAACAATGGCAAGGCGTTTTGGGTCTTTCTTGGGCGAGTTTTTAGAGTATGATACCATGATTCCATCTTTAAGGTTACAGCAGTTTATTCGAATAAGGGTACGATTGGATGTGAGATTAGCCCTCAAATGGAAAAAAAAAAACGATTCAATTGGGAGATAAAACGTACTATGCCAGTTTTAAGTATGAAAAACTTAGTCTATTCTTTTTCATTTGTCGAAAACTTGGCCACAAGGAAAGCTTTTGTTCGCTACGAGTTTGTGTAGACCTGGAGAAGATTATTTTCGGCTAGAATATCATGTTTCAAGCATCAACAAGAGAAGGGCCGGTGAAGATTAGCAAATGGTTGTGTCAGTCGAATGGAACGAGTTGCTGGATTCCGGAAAAGGAAAAAGGTCTAAACATGCGTAATTCAAGGGATTGCTTGCATAGTTTAGGCCATCATTCTATTCAGTAGGGGTGAGTACTCGAACGAGTCAAGTCGAATCGAGTCAAAAAATTTCGAGTTAGTCGAGTTGACAAATCCTATTT
The DNA here is from genome assembly GCA_025506655.1 of Gossypium rotundifolium. Classification (NCBI taxonomy): domain Eukaryota; kingdom Viridiplantae; phylum Streptophyta; class Magnoliopsida; order Malvales; family Malvaceae; genus Gossypium; species Gossypium rotundifolium. Next base: position 184,447,921 of record CP106727.1, on the reverse strand, counting down.
TAGCAATTGAACTCAATTTGAATTTTTTCGAATCGAGTCAAAAAATTTCGAGTCAAATCGAGTCGAGTTAAGGAATCATATTATTTATACTTAATGTTGCGTTTAGATGGACCAATTATTTAACTAGTAGACGAAGTACAATATTATTTAACTACATAAACAATATAATGATTTTGCCTTTTAACTTAATGGGTAAACATTTATCAAAACGGCATAGTTTTGCCTTTTAACTTAATTATTTTAAATTTTAACTTTTAAAATAGTAAACATTTATCAAAACGATGTAGTTTTGTCTTTTCTTATTCAGGTTTTTGGATAATTCGAATTGTGTAATTCTTATTCGAGTTAAACCAAAAAACTTAATTTTTTTATTCGAGTTGATCCGAATAACTTGATTAACTCAAATAACTTGAACTATTTAATTCAAAATTTGAATTTTTTATCGAGTTTTTCAAATCGGATCAAATCGGATTTTGCTCACCCTTGCTAGTCAAGGATTTGATGCCATCAATGGGGGGATATCGTTCATAATTAATATTGGTACTAAAGATGGAACTAGACCAAGCGGTATTGGAGATAATGTTTCGGTCTCATGGATTTGGGGTCCGATAAGGAAAGTAGCCCAATTCACACTGATGAAAGGAAAAACGTCAAAGGACTTTGGTAAGTATGACGACGGTCATAGGAGCTTCAACTATGTCACGTGAACAGAATGATTTGTTAGCCGGCTCTGCTAGGCAAGGCAACCGGACATTAAGAAAATCTTTAGTTGGAACGTCCATGGATTGGGGAATCCATGGGTAGTTCATCATTTCAGGAACCACCTGAGAGAAGTTTGTCCCTATATTTTGTTTCTAATGGAAACAAAAATAAGTGCGAGGTAAATGGAGGGTGTTTAAGAAAATATAGTTTTCATAATGGTATAGAGGTAGGTGCTGAGGGTTCAAAAGGTGGATTATGTCTAGGGTGGATGCAACAGGATGTGTTTACTCTTCGAAACTTCTCGCACTACCACATCGATGTTGAAATTCAGGATGAATAGGATAGTTTGTGCTGGCAATTTACTAGTTTTATGGAAATCTAGACAAATGACTAAGAGGATTATCTTGGGATTTGCTCCATCGATTGGGTAATGATCAATATCTCCCTTGGTTGTTGGCGATTTTAATAAAATAACCTTTTCTTTTGAAAAAAGGAGGCCGTATTCGGGTAGAGAAAAATAGGTCGGTATTTCGATCAGCATTATCCGATTGTAATCTTATAGACTTGGGGTTTTTTGGAAGGTTGTATACTTGGGAGTGAGGCAGATTTGTTAACATAAATATACAAGAGAGACTTGATTGATGGGTTACTAATCAGGTATGGTGGGAAATGTTCTCTATTTTATGTCATTCAATTTCTAATCATTACCCTCTGTTAGTAAATACAAGAGGATGGAATCCTTCACCTCATAAGACTAGTAGAAGGTAGTTTTGATTTAATGTGGATTGGTGCTTAGAATGTAACTATGAGGAAGTAGTTAGGAATTATTGGGAGTCTATTTGGACAACCTCCTTACAAAACTTGAAGGTTTGGGTAAGAAGCTTCTTGCTTGGAATTCTTCAATAAAAAGAAACCAGAAAGCGCATAAGAAAAAGTTAGTTGATAGGATGAAGGAATTGCATGATGTAAAACCAATTAATGACACTCTTCCAAAATTAATTGAAATCCAGTTAGGCTTGAATTTTGAGAAGGACAATGAGGAAATGTTTTGGGAACACAAGGGCCCGAACAAAATGGCTAACCTATGGAGACTGCAATACTACTTTTTACCATAATATGGCTACGAGGACGAGGAAACGAAATTATTTTAAAGGGCTTGAAGATGAAAATGGAATATGGGTCTCTGATCCATATGGTGTTCTGAAAATAGCATCCGGGTATTTCAACAAACTGTTCATGGCTTCTGAAGAGGGGGAGGCTTCACGCATCTTTGAAAATGTACAACGCAGGATATCAGACGAAATGAATGTATAATTATTACAGCCGTCTTCTATCGATGAGGTTTGGAATGCAGCCAAGGTTCTAAGGCCACTAAAGGCTCTCAATATTGATGGATTTCCAACTTTATTTTTCAGAGATATTGGCACATACTAGGACTGGAGGTTACTTTTTATTGCCTTGAGGTGCTTCAAGTGATGTTGCGGTCGATGATATTAATGCCACACATTTTGTTTTGATTCCCAAGGTTAGCAAACCCCGTACTATTATGCAATTTAAACCTATTATCCTTTGTAATGTCATATATAAAATCATTGTTAAGGTAATTGTTAATAGAATGAGTGGGTTTCTAGATTATTGTATTTATGAGATACAATGGGCATTCATACCATGTAGATAAATTTTTGATAATGTCTTGGTCGCTTATGAGATTCTTCACACTTTGAAAAATAATAAATGGGGTAAGAAATGTAACTTTGCTCTCAAACTCGATATGAACAAGGCCTGTGATAGGGTAGAGTGAGACTTCTTAGTCGGGATGATGTTAAGGTTAAGTTTTCATGAAAACTGGGTGACGTTGATAATGAGATGCATAGCTTCGATCACATACACAATAGGAATCAATAGAGTATGTAGAGACAGCTTTGTGCTGTCAAGGGGTTTGAGGCAAGGAGATCCCCCTAGTCCTTATCTATTTTTATTATGTGCTGAAGGGCTATCAACAATCCTAGTTGATGTTCAAAAGAGAAATCTGATAAGGATGTTTGTTTAGGAAGAGAGTGTATATCCATTAATCATTTATTTTTTTGCGGATGATAGTATTCTCTTTGGGGAGGCTACGAAGGAATGAGCAGAGAACGTCCATCAGGTTTTATCGAATAAGAGAAAGCTTTTGGTCAATTGGTTAATTATGATAAATCTTTGATATGTTTAGGGGAAAATATGGATGAAAATGATAGAAACACGGTAATGTAACACCCTTAACCTATCTCCGTCACTAGATTAGGGTTATAGAGCATTACCAATCAATCGAAAAACATTTAACATCATATCATTAAATAGATTAATCTCATCCAAAATCATATCAATCATATGCATTTTGTCCCTAAATCAAGCCTTCGACGCCTTAAAAATAGCTTAAAAGGAATTCGGGACTAAATTGAAACAAAATAGAAGTTTTAAAAAAGTTACAAAAATTGGAAACTGGGGTCACACGGCCGTGTGATATAGTCCAGGCCATGTAACATTTGAACAAGGGATACATGGTCGTGCCCCAGCCCGTGTCCTCACCTGTGTAACTCACTAAGTAGGGTCACACAGCTATGTGCCGTGTAAGTAACTCTCCGAGTTACCACACACTGTTGTGTGTCATGTAACGACCCGATTTTGGGGCTAGTCGAATAGTGGTTTCAGAACCACTAAACTAAGGTCGGATAAAATTATTTTAATATTATTTTATGTGTTATAACATGATAATATGAGTGCATGAAAATTTTGGTGTATAAATTTTAGGGGTTGCATGCTTAATTTTGAAAAAGGACTAAATCGCATAAAGTGCAAAAGTTTTATTCTACAAGCTAAAGGTGTATAATAGCTATGTAATATTAAATTAGAGGTCCTTAATGTGCAACTAGACCCTTAGGGATGTGTTGGTCAGCCATAGAGATAAGAAAATAAGATTTTCAAAGAGTAGGTGAAATTTTTGTGACAATTTGACTAGTAATAATAAAATAAAGATAAAATGATATCATCTTTTCCTATCTTCAAAACTTCGATTCAAAAATCAAAAAAATTCGAATTTTGAATTATTCGAATCGAGTTAATCAAGTTAATCGAGTTAATCGAATCAACTCGAATTTTGAGTTTCAAATTTCGAGTTCGAATCGAGTTGCATTTTCGAATTCGAATAACTCAAATAATTCGAATAAACTGAATATAATATATTTTTTTAAATTTTAAGTTTTTACTTAATTATTTTAACCCAATTCCCCTCAAGCCCAAATAATTTATTTTTATCCAATTTCTCAAAGCCCATTAGTGATCATCCCAAAAATTTATTTTCCATAAGACCATAACCCAATTTTCCCCTAAATCAAACCTCCAACCCCAAGCACCAGCAGCCAGCAGCAGCAGCCATTCCATTGTCTCCTCCACCACTCCAACTCCAAACCCCAAATTAATTTTCTTCTTCTTTGTTCCGACTCTGAGGCTCTCAGCTGCACCTTTCCCTAGTAAGTCACTAAGTTGTCTTGTCTAATCTCTTTTTCTACTCTTCAATTCCATATTTCTTGTTCTTGAGTTTCTCTTCTTGAGTTCTTCCCCTTTACTTTGGTGTGATTCATGCAAGCTAAAATAGTTTTATTGTTGTCCATAGATGATAGATTTATTACTTGTAATCTTTGGTCATTAGATAGAAACCCTTATCTTAAAAATTACGATCGGGACTCTAATTTGAAATATTGGTATTCTTTTGGGTATTCTTTTGAAATATTGGTATTGTATTAGAACTAATGGGTATTCTAATTTAGAAGTTTGGTACCGTCAGGAAGGGAAGGCATAGGGCGGGTGGTCCACTGCTCCTGTGTTTGATAACCAAAAAAGAGAAAAGTTAGTTTGGACTAAATGATGCTATCCTAATCATGACTCATGAGCATGGAATGCACGGGAATATCATCACATTTCATAAACTTAAAGCAACTAATGATAGCATATTATTTACTTACTTTAAGTATTGTTGAGAAAGTGTTAAGATCCCAACACTAGAACTTAAATATTCTACAGCAGTTAAGTATTGTTGAGAAAGTGGTAAGAGTGAAGATTTAACAACAGTTTGCTGGTGATTCTATAATTTATAGACTTTAAATATTCTACAAATGATTCGGGTAGCTTTGTTATATTACCACTTAGAGCCTAAATGGTTTTCTTCTATTTTCCACTCTTTGTTTACGGTAGAGGATGAAGTCAATGTGTTCGAATGTGAATCGCAAGATATATCAAGAATTCCATTGTTGAATGCCTTGCATACACACAAAGGGGTTGCCTTGCTAGATCTTTCTCATAACTTGTTAGGTGATAATATCTCATTCTACTCCATCTTCCAAATAGTGTGGATGATTTGATCGACGATATTGTTTGCTCATCCTTTATTTTGATATGCTTATAGGCGGAGTTTGATTATTTCAAGTTGTAACTTTTCTTGAAAGTGAATAATCCTGCATTCCTTTTATTAAACTAGTGGTCCATTTGGTGATTGTTTTCGTGAAATGGAACAATGGAGAAAGCTGCAACAATTTTTTTCATCATCAGACCAAAAATATGGTGATTTGACTTTGGACTTGCATTGGAAATTGCAATAGATTTGGTCCAACTGCTCTATTCCAGGTAAGTGGCTTATGCTATAACCATATTTTCTCAGCAATTGAGAGCTTCATATTTTCTTATTTGTTCCACTCTTTTTTGAAAAGAAACAGCATCCATTTTTTTTAACTTATAGCCTTTTCTCTTTATATTGGAGTTCAATATATATTGATAATGTCATAAATACCCTAGAGGTTTTAATACGGTTTACTAGAGACGATGATATGAGTGTGCATATGACAAATTAGATGATGACATGTGGTATTGATTTTTAAAATATAATTAAAAATTTATAAATATTAATATCTGAAAAAAAAAGAAGAGAAATATTTTAAAAATTACAAAAAATTCTTTTAAAATTACAATTTGTTAGTATGGAATTGTATCCTCTTATCCATTGAAATCAAACGGTTTCTTTGACCTTCCTTTTTGTCCAAAGAACGATTTCTTTTACTTTACTTCTAATTTATGAAACTAAATATTTACTTTATTAAATACTACAGATGAAAAATTATCATTCAACTAATTCACAAGAAATGAAAACCAAGTCAACTCCAACCATTAAAAATAAACAAATATTTTTTTAAATACTACTGATTAAATTTTGTAGAATAAATTAAACGCTTTTCATTTGTTTATTTTTAATGGTTGGAATTGACTTGGTTTTCATTTCTTGTGAATTAGTTGAATGATAACTTTGGTTCAGAAAATGAATGAAATCAATTATTGGTCATCATTAGTCTTTTTTTAAAACTTAACTCGAACAAATATATTCGATTCGAATTTTGTCTCACTCGACTCGATTCGAAAAAATTTCAAATTAGGTTAGGATGATAAAATACTATTCGAAAACTCGATTAACTCGAAAATTTTCGATTCGATTCGATTCGATTCGATCGAATGCTCACCCCTACCTACAACCACCAAAAATTTCAGCAAAGGGGGGCTTTGGAAAGCTTGAAAATTTTCAACAACTTAAACCTTTGCAAGTAAGTGTTTTTTATGGTCATTTTTGATAATTTTTGTACTTTTGGAACCATTGTAGCTTAAGCTAGCTAATGAGGGGACTATTTTGCAAAATGGTTGAGAGCCTAGGGTTTTTCCATGTGAGTATTCATGTGTTTGTTGAAATTTTATGGGAGAAAATGAATCTTAGTTGTTTAATGAACAACTTTTGTGAAAGGAGTTTCCATGAAAATACCTAAAATGGACCTTTTTGTAAAGGTTGTAGAATGGGTAGTAAATGTGTGAAACAATTGAAATTGTGAGTTTGTATAAGAGTAATAAAGGTTCGCTAGGCTTGCTAAATGAGGAAATTTGATTAAAAGTGATTTACAAGCCTAGGGGCAAAATCATAATTATGTAAAAGTCTCGGGACAAAATGGTAATTTGCCAAAGTAGAAAATTTGAAATGTCTTGATTAAATGAGTGAATTTTTATCATTATAGATCAAGAAAAACAGGATCCGGACTTGGACAGGGGAAAAATCAAAATAGTGGACTAAACCGAACTAGTTGCTTATATTTTGTATACCGAGGTAAGTTGTGTGTAAATAATACAATTTTATTACTATTATGCATTAAATAATTGATATTGCATAAAATGTTTAGTTATTGATATGAATATACATGACTAAATTCGATGTGGTATACATCCGGTTGAACCTCAGGAATAGATTGGATATCTAAGCCATGACATTTGGTTGATATGCATGTCAGTGTAAGACCATGTTTGGGACATGGCATCGGCCTCAATACGTAAGCCAGTGTAAGACCATGTCTGGGACATGGCATCGGCGATGACATATGTGCTAATGTAAGACCATGTCTGGACATGTCATCGGCGTTGATATGTGAGAGCTAGTGTAAGACCATGTTTGGGACGTGGAATCGGCATCGAGACGAGAGCTAGTGTAAGACCATGTCTAGGACATAGAATCGGCCTCGATATGTAAGCCAGTGTAAGACCATGTCTGGGACATGGCATCGACATTTTACCCTATTGTGTGGGGCTTATCAGATATCCTTTGGTATTTCAATGGGTTCAACGAGTAAATTAAAGCTTGTGTCAAAATTGAGAAAAGTCATGATTATGTTGTAAGTGGTAGAGGTACCTACATGAGATTCTTGAGAAATGAGTTCGAATTATGTTGTATGATTAGTAAGGGTGAAATGAGTAAGTTATACCTTTATTTACTTGAGATTCATGTGTAAGTTTAAACTATGTTATGAGTTTGTTGATGCTTGGTAATTGTTGTTAATTATTTACCTATGACTTACTAAGTTTTGTGCTTACTCCCTCTCCTTTCCATTTTCTTATAGAGCCGCCAAGTTAGCTCGGGAATTCAAAGGACGTCAGAGGCTCAATCACACTATCAAACTGAACATTTGGTATAGTTAGCTTCATCTTTTTTAGTATGGCATGTATAGGGCTTAGTATTTGTCAAGTGACATATTGTTTTAGCCAAATGTGTTGGCTTGATTTGAAGATGAATTCTTTTTGTATAAGGCCATAGTTGATGGCTAATATTTATTGTTGATTTATAAAAATAATGGTGTTTATCATGAGTGTTCAAATTGTATGGTTGAGAAATTGGTATGTTTATGCATGAATGAGTAGGTTGTTTGAGGTGGCTTATGTTGGTGCAAGTAGGGGTGGCAAAAAGGGCTTGGTAAATAGCCTGGTTTTTGTCCACATGGGTAGACACGCGGGCGTGTGTCTAGGTCGTGTGTGGCACACGGTCTGCCCCATGGACTTGTGGTTTGGTCGTGTGTCTCCCTGCATTTTGAGTTGGCAAAACAGAATGCCCAGTATTAACCACACGGGCAGAGGCACGGCCGTGTGTAGGGGTGTTCAGTCGATTAACCGACTCGAAATAACATTAACCGAATTAACAGACCTTTCAAAATTTTTAACCGTTAACCAAACCAAATTTTTTTCTATTAATTCGATCGGTTAACTGAAAATTATATGTTTTTTTTTTTTGGTTAAAAATTAATCGAATTACCCGAATTAACTGAATTAACCGAAATAAATCACTACATAATTAAAAACATTACATAATTTTAGTTTTAGTTTTAGAATTTTATTTTTATTTATTAAATTATTTGTAATTTTTAAGATTGGGTTGGATTAGGTAATTGGGTTGGGTTGGATATTTGGGTTTGGATTGGGTTTAGGGATTAGGTTTAGGTGAATAGTGGGCCTATTTATATATTATAATTTTATTTATTAATTTTTTCGATTTTACCCGAATTTTGCACACACCTAGCCGTGTGTCTCAACCTTGTGGAAAACACAACCATAGGACATGGGCATGTGCCCAGGCCGTGCGAAGTCTGCACTTGAATTTAGGAATTTAATTAGCCACACGGTCTAAGGACACGGGCGTGTGCCTTGGCCGTGTCACCTTATTGGGTTGATGATGTCAGAAATAGAATGCTAAGGTTTTTGTACACGGGCCAAGACACGGGTGTGTCACGGCCATGTGAGGGACACGGGCCATGGACACTGGCATGTGTCAGGCCGTGTGAAAACTCTTGTAGGTTCGAATTGAGAAATAAATTCACACGGGCATGGGACACGGGTGTGTCCCTATATGCTTAGGCCTTGTGAGATATATTGCCCTTCAGCAAGGCCGTATTGTCAAGTCACACAGGCGTGTGCCCCTGTTTTTAGTGACATTTTCCAAATTTTTTCCAAAGAACTCGATTTGATCCCGAAACTTTTCTAAGATGTATTTTGGACATTGTAGGCCCATATTAAGGATGTTTAGAGGAAGTTTGAACAATTTTAAATTTGAATGGACTTTTATGATTTGGAATTGCGTGTATGCATGTGTTTAAGATAGGTAACGCCTCACACCCTGTCCCAGCGTCGGATACGGGTAAGGGGTGTTACATGTTAGGTCGTGTGCTAGGCCGTGTAACTCACTGACTTAAAGTAATAGAATTTTACAAATGACACACAGCTGTGTAGTCAGGCCATGTGTGTCACACGACCTTGTGACAGCTTGTGTCCCATGCCTTGTGAACCCAAAAATTTACCTAAAATCAATCCATTTCAAGTCCAATTCATACCTAATCATCCATACCATTTGGGCATAAATTCAACGGTCTAAATATTACTCAAACACACCTAAACATGCAATTTCACATCCTAATTCATCTAACCAATATGCCACAACTGTATCAAACATTCTTATAAAATCACACATTCACAACCTATTTCCATCAATAAACCTGTAACACCCATAACCCATATCCATCCACGAAACAAGGTTACAGAACATTACCAGAATTTACAGACTCAAATACAAACATTTCATAACATTTTACATTCATATCAGAAAACAATCATAAGCACTCATATTGTCCCTTATATGAGCCCTCGAGGTCCAAAATACATATTAGAATTTAATAGGGACCAAATCAGAAACTCAAAAAATTTTTTCAAAAATTTCAAACATTTTCCAAGGTGCAGGGCACACGCCCGTGGGATGGACCATGTGTCATACACGGCTAAGACACACGCTCATGTCTCTACCCGTGTAGATGAAATTAGGCCAATTCCAATACCACTTTTCTCACCCAATTTGTCTTCCACCTATATTAACACTTTAACACATTCACAAGCCAATACAAAACATTCAAATGAAGCCAAAACTAGGTCATATGCATGACATATCAATACATATGTTTAACTATCCAGTTTACTAAAATAACCATACATACATATTGGCATATTTTACCATTTATACCATTACAAACCAATCGCTAACATGTCTATATGATTTTCTACATTCATCCATTTCAAATACACATCAAACATATTAAGGCCATTTTTACATATCAAAACATACCATTTACAAGCCATACCAATGGCTAGTTTTCAACCAACCACATACATATATACATGCCATCATTGGCGAAATTTAGCCATTATAACCAAAAGCAATTTAATATTTATACCGAAATGAGCCGAATGATAGTGTGATGATGTTCCGACCAGCTTCCAACCAATTCGAGCCTCTGAATTACTATAAAACAGGAAAAATAAAACAGAGTAAGCTTTTAAGCTTAGTAAGTTCAGATACCATTATTTTACATCTAATATAAAGCATACAAAATACATCCAAAGCAATTTGGCTAATAGCCTAAACATATACTTCATCAAGCATGTTAGTCATTTATTTCACATGAATATCAAGAAACATGTATGAGCTCATCAAATATCAAATTTCCATTTATTTCGTGTATATGCGGATAATGATTCATTTCAAATTCATATATTTTCTCATGTCAGGATTTTGCCCTTTAAACCATTTAAAATTTCAATGGATACACGGGTAGTACACACAAGGTGTACAAAACTATAATTCATCAATTCATATATATGAATGCTCATGCAAACATGTAAATGGGAAGCTCTTTCAAGCCATATAACGGGAAGCTTATGTGATCCATGTAACGGGAAGCTCATCCGAGCCATAATCGAGAAGTTCAAGTGAGCCAATATTGGGAAGCTCTGGAGAGCCAATTAATCGGGAAACTCATGAAAGAACCTTTAACCGAACGCTCATAAGAGTTGCGGTATGTCCACAACATTTGCAGGATCACAACCAATCAGGATCCTTCAAAGAGCTATTAATGGGAAGCTCGCAAGAACCATTTAATGGGAAGCTCATGAGAGCTAATAACGGGATGCTCTTTCGAGCTATGGTGTGTCCGCAACACATGCAGGACAACCAATACCAAAACCCTGTATCCATCGAATTTTATTTATTCAAACAGGACGTAATGCTTGTCGTCATCATTGGATATGTGATTACTTTTATATACAGAGCAATAATAAAATCACATATATACAATTCAATTTAACATTTAAACATACAATTTAATTATACGAACTTACTTCGACAAGTGTTTGTGTACTCAAAATCTACTAATCTGACACTTTTTCTTTTCTTCGATCTAACTCCATATTTGGTCTATTCGGATCTATATGAATGAATTTAACATCAATTTAATACAATTCATATTCAATTCAATCCAATACACATCTTTGGCAAAATTACCATTTTGCCCATATACTTTTAAGTAATTACGATTTCATCGCTGGGCTCAGAAAATTAAAATCATGCAATTTAATCTTTATTCCAACCCTAGAAAATTTATATATATCAATAGCAGCCCATGAATTCCATAAAATTCATAATTTTCCATGAATTCAACATATTTTCAATTTAATTCCTAAATCATGATTTCATCAAAATTCTTTTACAAAATACTTTTAAATACCCAAAAACATCTCAATTTCATCATCTAATAACTAAAATCATATAAATCATAAACGGTAACTTCCTAAACTTTCAATAAAATCAAAAACTAAGGTAAATGTTACTTGGACCTAATTGTAACAATCTCAAAAACATAAAAATTTCAAGAAACGGGTAAGGATTTGGCTCACATGAAGCAAAAATTGAAGAACCAGCTTAAACCCTCTCTCTCATGGCTATTCTTGGCCGAATTTTATGAGGAAATGTCTAGAAAATCTTTAATTCCAATTTTGTTTCATTTTAATTTGGTAGAATTTACAATTTAATTAGTTTTATTTTATTAATGCCCAATGTTATGCCGCCTCAGCCATTTATTTTAGGCATATTTATGCCTTAAGTCCTCCCTTATTTATTGGTTAAGCTATTTCATCACTTAACTATTATAATTAACAAGTTTTGCACCTTTTTAAATTTAGTCCTTTTTAACAAATTAAACATGTAATCGGTAGAATTTCTTAACGAGATTTTCATATGAAATTCCTATCATACCATAGACCATAAAATAATATTAAACTAAATTTTATTTTGACCTTATATTTGTGGTCCCGAAACCACTGTTCTGGTTTCACTAAAAACGGGCTGTTACAAAACCAATGTATCCTCATTAGTACCGCATGTAAATAATCAAACAACCTAAACACCAACACAATCAAATTCCAACTATTTCAGATATTATATATGTATCACTTATCATATTTACAAGTATAAACACCAAAATATCAAGCCTATCTTACAAACATCAAATGACCATTTATAACATTTAGTTCCACCACAAAATATCACAGTACCACAAGACTCTTCTTAATACATGCCACTGTTGACCAAATTCAAAACAAGCACAAAATGACTACCAAGGTATAGATGATAGTGTGTGAGCTTCCAAGTTGATCCAATCGATGCTACGATTCTAAGAGTCCTACAAAATCAAATTGAATGAGTAAGCATAAGAAAGCTTAGTAAGTTCAATAAGTCAACTCATTTACTATCAATTACCAAATTTCCAAGGAATGTTAGCATTTACTACATCGGCTTAAAGCCTGCTAGGCACTAAGCCTGAATAACACCGGCATTAAGCTTACTAGGCACTAAGCCTGAATAACATCGGCATTAAGCCTGAATAACACTGTATTTGAATATATAGTACGATTTAAATTTTAAATAAAGATACATAATAGAACTAAAAGATTAAATCATGAACAAGAAATTGAATATAACCATGCATATACATAAAATGAACTTACAGGATTGGTTTGCAGTAATCGCAAAAGTAGAAGAACTACTCTGCAATCTTTTATTTTCCACGATCGTAACGTGCTCGTGATCTAAAACAATAGTATCATTCAATTAAAAAAATAAACAACCAAAATCAATCATTCTATACAATTTAGTCTTTTATTAACATTTTACAAAATTGCCTTAACTTTTCACCTTTATTCAGTTTAATCCCTAAGCCTCAAAAATGAAATTTACCCATTTTATTTTACACAAAACCTAGCCAATTCTTCCATGGCCTCATACTAGCCCCTACTTGCATTTTTTTCCTTTCAAGTACAAACAATTTCATCATTTTAGCAATCTAGTCCTTAAAAATTAAAATCATCAAAAACTATTTTACAAAATAGTTCAATCTAACAACAAAGCTTAGAAATCTTTCAAAAGCTTCAAGAAAACAACTCAACTTAATAATGTCACAATCCACATTGTTTGACAGTTTTACAAATTAATCCTCGGGCTTGCTAAATTAAGCTAATACGAGTCCAAAAACATAAAAATTACTAAAAACGAGCATAAAAAAAGTACCAATTGAAGCTTTTAAAAAATAATAACATGAACCCTAATTTTAATTTCTTTCTCTCATTGTGCCATGGAGAAGATTAAGAAACAAGCCAAAATTTCTCTTTTTCTTTTCTTTTCTTTAATATATTTACTTAGGCATTTTTGTAAATATCTCAAAGTTCATAATTAAACATTAATTAACCATAATTGACCTTAATTAATCTTATCCATGTAAATAAATAGCCATGTTGATTCACCTATTAAATCTTTATTGGCTAATTTATTCATTTAGCCCTCTCAATTAATAAATTCTACTTTTATAACTTTTACGATTCTATCCTTTTTACCTAATTAACTATCTAAATGCTATAATCTCTTAACCAAATTTAAATACCACACTAATGACCTCGTAAATATTTTAAAGTATTAAATTTTTACGAACCAAAAAGTTAGATTTATGGTCTCGAAACCACTATTTTTGTTACCATTAAAAAATAGGGTGTTACAGGTGAGCATATTGAGGGTTTAGGTATCGTTGAATCTTGAAAAATATCTCGGATTGCCTATGATAGTGGGAAGGAATAAAAAAAGGCTTTTGCGCACTACGTGAGCAGAATCCGTAGTAGGCTAGAGAGTTGGAATTTTTGGTTCTTGTCTATAGGTGGGAAAGAAACTCTAATTAAGGCAATCTTGCAAGCTCTTCTAGTATACGCGATGCAATGTTTCCTTTTCCCAAAACTTTATGTTTAAAAATTGAAAATATGCTTAATAATTTCTGGTTGAGAAACTCGAAATCCTTAAAGGGCATTCTTTGGAGTTCTTGAAGGTTTTATGCCTGCCTAAGTCCGTTGGGGGCTTAGGTTTTCGTGAGTTAGCCATGTTTAATGTTTCTTTATTAGCTAAACAATGCTGACATATTTGGTCTCAACTAGGCTATTTTTTAGCTACATCTTTGAAAGCACGCTATTTTTCGCATATAGGCTTCTTATCTATGGGATTAAGTTCTTACCCTTCTCTTACCTGGAGAGGCATTATGAGTGCTCGCGATTTGTTGGAGAAGGGCATGGGTTGGCGCATTGGTGATAGGGAGACTGTGAATATTTGGAATGATAATTGGATTCCGAGACCTCGAGATGGTCGACTATGATGTTAGAAAATTGATTTAAGATATAAAATGGTGTCATAATTACATGAAAATAGTACTAGAATAACGCAACCATTCGTGAGATTGCTAATGAGGATCAAGTGCAAGTCATACTGTCTATACCTTTGGCCAGGACAAAACTACCCCATTCTAGGATATGAAGGCTGGATGGATCGAATATGTATATTATGAAGAGTGGTGAGAAGCTGCTTGCTCGTGGAAATTCAAAAATACAAACAGATTCATCTACTCCTATGTCTACCTCTGTACAAAATTTTTTCTCGGTCTTTTGGGCATTACAACTTCAAGAGAAGATCAATATCATAATGTGGAAATTATACAATGATTTTATGCCTACATATGCAAATTTAAACAAACGACATATTCATACTTTTGCTCTTTGCCCGTTATGTCATACAAATGTGGAATTTGTTGACCATTTGTTGCGTTTTCGCCCAATAACGAGGCAAGTTTTGGTTTCTTTGCATCTTAATGTGCCCCCAATTTAAACATCTAGATTATAAATCATGGTTAGTAGAAGCCTTTCAAACAACAGGTGACAAAAATAGAAAACTGGTGACTTTGTCTATTTGGTCCATTTAGCTTGCACGAAACAAATTAATCCATTAGGGTACAAGGCAAACAGTGAACGATTTGGTGGTGTTCGTTTTAGGCTACTTGATTGAAATTGAAGCTCTAAAATCAGTGAAATACTCCTAAAATCTCTCACTTGACTGAAATTAAAGCCCAATGTATGAGCCGCGTTATTCGCTTCTCTCTTAACATGATGAAAAGTAATTTGCTCAAAGCAACCCAACTTACTTTTCCAAATCTCTCACTTTTCCAAATATATTCATAAAAAAAAATCAAAATCACTTCCTCACAAAGTACTTAAAACCCTAAACCTAAGTTGCTTTTATAAACCCTAAATCAATCCCAAAATAATTCCATTTTACTTTTACAATACTAAAAATGTTAGTTTTTTTAATATTTTATTTTTTAATTATAATTTATTTTATAATTAATTATTTTGTTTTTAGGAAGTCTAAATACAATTGTACTACACCTGCACCGACATGACAAGCCATTAGAAATCAAATTAATATGTCAGTCTTTCATTTTTGATTTCCGAGATGTCCTGTCCATTTTTGACACACCTAATACATCGATTTCAACCCCAAATCATCAATTGCTTTCCTGACTTCATGTTTCATGCATCTCTCATATTATTTTGATAAAAAATAAGCATATTATTTCGATAAATAATTTATTTTTTGTATTATTCCGTAAAGAGGGTAAAACACCCAATAATACCAAAAAAATAATTTAATTACGGAAAAGGGCCGGTTTGAAAAATATTTACGGGAAAGGTCATTTCCCCCCAAAACGCTTCCACGTTAGCGCTTTTGAGGGAAAAACAAAAAAGCGCTACTGGGTGCACTTTGTTGCTTTGATTGCTAGAAAAACGCTAACGTGGACACGCGTTTTGCCTCCCGGTCCAATTACAATATGATATTCTAAGGTTTCTGGGCTAGGGTAAATATATATTTAGGGTTTTGGGGCAAAATATATTAGCCCAAAAAAATTAATTGAATTTTGTGGCAATTGTATCTGGCAAAATAATTTTGAGAAGACGTTTAACAAACAAACAAAAACCAAAACATTTTCAAAAGATGGTGCTCTTTGTCAAGAGATCTCAAACAAAATTATCTTGAAAAGAGCTCCCACGTGGACGCTCTTTTGCTATAGTAGTCTCTAGTAAAATTATTTTGAGAAGATGTTTCTGAACAAACAATGGCCAAAATGCTTCCAGCAGGGTGCACTGTCAGCATGAGTACTGAAAAGTGCTCCCATGTGGACGCTTTTTTGCTATAGTAGTCTCCGGCAAAATTAGACTATAAATCAGCCAAATTTCATTCTCAGGTTGCATAAGGGAAATTGAGGCAAAAGAAAAAAAAAACTGAAAATGACTGAATGTATTAATGCTATTATTTACTACGATGGTGAGGTTTGTGACACCGAAAATAGTGTTGTTTTCTTATCGGAGAACACAGCGTGACTGAGTTTTAATCGGAACGTCGATGTGGTAGAACTTCATAAAAGAATTAGGCGTAAAATATTCGGAACAACGCCAATGAAAGTTCAGTCTATTAAGTATAGATTTTGCGCTTCAGTTGATCCGGTGAGATATGACTCATTCGACATCAAAGGTCCTCAGAGCTTTGAGGCAATGGTGGAGACTCATCTTGCCAGTGGATCACCCTATCTCGAGGTATATGTACAATTTTTATCTCCAACTAATCTTTCTGCGACCTCAACATCTACTGCTGTTCGAGGGAAATATACGACCCCAAGCCGACACTCTGTTAGTGGGAGGCAAAATACGGAAGTGTCCGTGTTCAGTGGTAGTATAGAAAACATAATCCCTACACGACACTCGGTTGGTGGATGGGATATACATATCCGTCCTTCGACGTCCGATGATAGAAATACATATTGGGGGACGTCATCAACTTCTAGTGGTTGGCAATCCACATATGATTGGGAACGTTACGAAAGATGTTTAAGGAGGGATAATGTACTCCCCACGACATCCACCGGCGAGGGGCCCTCATTTGTTGCAGGTGGTGGAAGGTCAAACGATGAATCCGATGTGGATCCACCTCGAGAGCCCAGGCCCGATGGTGCAGAAGTTGGATTATTTTCTGAACCGAAACCTGTTCCAATTGTACCTGAAGATGTTGAGGGCGGTTCAGAAGAAGAAGAAGAAAATGTGCTATTTAGGGCGTACTCGCCTCCAGCCCACATGCATAATGTTAATCTATCTCAAGATGATGCATTGGAGTTTTCTGAACTACCATACCGAACGTGTGACCGTATAACTTCGTCTTTGGATTCAGGCGAATTTGAAGTTGGTAACGAGTTTTCCAACAAGAATACTTTTCTTGCTGCATTGAAACAATACAGCATCAGAAATAGGGTTAACTACACCATGGTTAAATCCAAGCTCGATAAGTACGATGTGAAGTGTGCAGTGCAAGACGGTACATGTTCATGGAAAATCATGGCGTCGTTGAGGAAAAGGACAGGCTTGTGGGAGATCAAAAAGTAAAAAAGTCCACACACATGTCTTGTCGGTACAGTACCACTATGTGTTAAGTGTTTTTGAATAATACTAATATTATGTAATGTTGCATTATTTAACGATGCCGTTGTGGTGTTACACAAGATCATCCGAAGATGGATTCGACATGTTGGTGACTTAATAATCCGACGGTGAAGGCCGATCCCAAGACTACAATCTTTACCTTAATTGGTAATATTCGTAGCCAATTATGGTACACGCCTCTTCTGAAAAGACTTGGATAGCCAAGCGAATCGTTAGAAAAGTTGCATGGTCGATGGGATGCTTCATATAATGAAGTGTGGCAGTGGTGCCAGTCTTTGGAGAGATATATCCCAGGCAGCATAACAGAACTTGAAACGGAACCGACATACTACAACGATCGTTTGCTCCATGGATGCGCAGTGTTCAAGCATCTGTTCTGGACATTTATGCAATGTCGAGATGCCTTCATATACTGCAAGCCATTGGTACAAATTGACGGTACCTTTATGTATGGTAGATATATGCATCGGCTATTGCTAGTTGTGGCACAAGACGGCTGTGGGAGAATCCTTCCGATTGCGTTCGCAATAACACCGGGGGAGTCAACTGATGACTGGGACTTCTTCCTATATAGGTTAAGGAGGCATGTCTGCCCCTAACCTGATATATGCGTTATATAGGATCGGGGCCCTGGAATACTAGCTGCAATAGAACGCCAGGGAAGCATGTGGCATCGCACACACCATCGATATTACCTAAAGCATGTTGCATCCAACTACTATGGGCAACATTGATCTAAAAGTCAGCGACGACAAGTGACTGATATGGGTATGAAATATCTATTAATATAATTTCGTTTGTAATATTCAATTTATTCTCAATTGAAAAGTGATATGTTATATTCGCTATCAACCTTTATTGGTAGGGTACGAAATCAATAAGGACCGTTTTCAAGAGATGTTGGCGAGTTTGCGCTCAGATAACGACGAAGGTGCAAACTACCTGTGCAATATTCCTTTTGAACAGTGGACACAAACATACGATGGCGGCCTACGATATGGTCATATGACCACAAACCTGGCCGAATGCATAAATTCTGTTCTAAAAGGAACCCGTCATTTGCCGATTACATCGGTTGTGCGAGAGACATATTTTTATTTAGCGGCACTATTTTCGAAGCGAGCAACGAGTTATAGAGGGCAGATGCAAGGAGGCCATGTATGGAGCCCGAAGGTCTTGCAAGAAATAAACAGGGGGAAGGCACGGGCCAACACCATGCACACAGTGTGTCACGATCGCGACAGCCTATGGTTTTGTGTCACGGAGTTTGACAGACCGAACCAAGGTGTTATTGGCGGGCAGTATCGTGTACACTTGACAAATAGGACCCGTGACTGTGGGATATTTGATGCACTTCGTTACCCATGCACTCATGTACTTGCGGCTTGTCAGGATCTCCGCCTTGATCCCATGAGCTATGTCGACGAAGTGTATAAATTAAAAACATGTACAACGTGTGGAGACACGTATTCCCACCATCCCGGATGAACGTAAGTGGTCGTCGGTGATCGCTTGCACCGTATAAGTCACATTTTGGATAGACAATTGAGGCGCAAACCAAAAGGTCGACCTTACTCGACTAGAATACGCAACAATATGGATATCCGAGAAACGAGCAACCAAAGTAGGCTGTGCGGATGGTGTAGGACCCCGGGGCATACATCTCGCTCGTGTCCAAATCGAAATAGTTGACCGTGTTCTTAGCTTTTTTGTCTCTTGGTGGCTATGTAATTTCTATTTTTTTGATGAAAACGGTGAACTTTTGTACAAGA
This sequence comes from Gossypium rotundifolium, assembly GCA_025506655.1. NCBI lineage: Eukaryota > Viridiplantae > Streptophyta > Magnoliopsida > Malvales > Malvaceae > Gossypium > Gossypium rotundifolium. The sequence continues at coordinate 184,428,386 of CP106727.1, read as the reverse complement.
ATCCCGTATTTTATTCAAGTTGTTAAATTTAAATTACAAAATTAAAAAATAAAAATAACTTTTTAATTTATTAAAAATAAAAATTAAATTACTATAAAAATAAGAAACATTATTTTATTAAATATATTAAAACTAAATTACAATAAAAATTAAACCATTTCTATTTTATTGAAGATATTAAAATTAAATTACATTAAAATAAATAAAAAATTTCTTTTGCTAAAAAATTAAAATTAAATTACATGTAAAATAAACATCTTCTATTTTATTGAAGATGTTAAAATTAAATTACATTAAAATAAATAAAAATAACTTTTTCTTTTGTTAAAAAATTAAAATTAAATTACATGTAAAAATAAACAACTTCTATTTTATTGAAGATGTTAAAATTAAATTACATTAAAATAAATAAAAATAACTTTTTCTTTTGTTAAAAAATTAAAATTAAATTACATGTAAAAATAAACAACTTCTATTTTATTGAAGATGTTAAAACTAAATGACATTAAAATAAATAAAAACTAACTTTTCTTTTGTTAAAAAATTAAAATTAAATTACATTAAAATAAACAACTTCAATAAAATAGAAGATATTAAAATCAAATTACAAATACAAATAAAAACAACTTTTATTTTATTAAAAAATTAAAAAATTATATTACAATTAAAAATAAAAAGCCGGTCCGAATCGTGTTGATGCTTGGAATCAATGCCACAGGGGTGGTGGCGATTCTGTGGTGGATTCCTCCATCTTTTAGCTTCCGTGGGGTCGTGGAACCTTGGGCAGGGATTCGGGTTCCTCCGGCAGTGGGTCTGGTTATGGGTGTTGCGAGGATGACCCACCTTGATAAAATAACGACCCCGGAGGTGTTTGCATAAACCACAACGGGGGTGTCTGAATCCCGTATGGCGAAGGAGGGTGGTAGAAAGAAGTGCTCCCCGACGGCGCCTTCTGTGATCCCTCACGTGATGACGGCCTCAAGATCGGTTGGCCAGCGGGAGTAGTTGGGAACGAATTCGAACCCGGCCATGTATTCCAACCTGGGGTCGAACTGGGAAAAGAAAACATATATGGGTTAGGATACATATAAGGGGTAGGGTATGCACCTGGCATAAAGGGTGAAGGTTGTGATGTCGGTGTCACGGGCCGAATCGATGGGCCCAGATGTCGTGTGGGCGCTTCTTGGGCTCGGTATGGATGTCGGTCTTGTTGATGGCCCCGTCTCATCACCCCTTCTCCTTGGATTTAAAGGGCCCCGACGTTCCCTTCGTTCACGAAGTTGTCGTCGCCTCTCTTCTTCCGACAACAGATACGGCTTACCATGGATCCTAAACCATGGCATGTATTCTGGCACGCACGCTAACTCAGGAACGATGATCGGTTATCGGATAGGTAAATAGTCATACCGGTTCTTCCACGTCTCGATATGTGCTGACCAAAATCTTGGCCAATCCGTGTGCAGCAGCTGTAAGTCCACTTTGTGCTCATCATCGAGCACCTCAGGTGTCACGGGAATCGGTTGCAAGAATCTAAATTGTCGAGAACCCGATCTGACTGGTGCATCTCCACGGTTGCATAGGTGATCAATGGGTCCTTCACGTGCCAACTATTCGGATTTTGGAAGAACTCTTCCAGAATTACTGCCTGAATTTTCAGATCCTCGTACGGTGTCCATTGAAACTATATTAACATTACCAAAATATTAGTTATATACATAATAGTAGACAGTAAATACAAAATTCAAAATTTACTTGTGATTCAGACCGTTGGTCCAATAAAAGCCGTATATCTTCAAGCGAGGTAGGTATTCCAACATGACTCGCCGAATGGTTCCACCTAATTAAATAAATTTTTAGCATTCAATTATACTATAAATCTACGAAATAATTGTAAAATATAACATTAAATTTACCTCGTTATCAGTGGGAATGAACATGGGTGGTCGAGTCGAGGACGTAAAAATGGAAATCGATACCATGCCCACGACTGTAGTAGTGATAGGTAACCTCCAATTTTTGCTTCACTCGGCCGCGTCGCCCCGCACATCTCCCGATACAACCTCGATAGCATGATGACCCCAACTCAATTCACCTACTGCTCGAAATAAACAAGTTTCAGCACCATCTCGTGTGTCTGAGGTTTCTAGAAAGGCCCGGCATCAGATAGCCTCCAATTATCTAAAGAATGTATGCCCGAGCATACCGTATTCTTTCTATTTCGGTCAAACCCTCCTACGACTTCGGAAATGTGTCTCGTAACTAGGCCATGTCGATCCGAGCTCCTTGAATTTTATACGGAATGGCACCCAGTGTAACACCCCCTACCCGTATCCATTGCTGGAATAAAGTATGAGGCATTACCGAGGAGTACGGAATACTCACAGACAATTTAAGCCATTTATCGCTCAAATACCAAAATTGACTATAAAAGTTTCTTTACACATATAGTGCACTTGAGGTGCACCATTCCATAATTATGAATGAACACATTTGTCAAACATATGTCATGTTTTTATATATATATCATAGTCTCATATTTCCATGTATCAATTACCATCATTTCCTCGTATTTCGACAAATACGTGTAACAATTCATAAACATGCAATTCACTAACCCTTCTTGCCAATCACAATTTAAAGTGACAAATCACTTATTGAGCCCAATTTCAATGTTCACTACAATCTATCATATAAATTTGGATGTGCGTATCCACCAATAAATTTCACGTCAGTATCATCATCTCATATTTCCACATACATTACTTTGCACATTATGAACTCAAATAACATATACAAGACATACCAATGTATTTCAAATATGTTTTCATAATATTTCATTTAGAATTAAGATTATTTCATATTAGAACTCTTCTCATTAACTCATTTGGAATACCAATTCATACAGATAATAGACTCAAGGATGTACAAATATATAATCACAAATGAACTCATTCGTCTACTAAGTTCTACGTTCATGTCTCATCAACTCGTATTTCCTTATATCTCATAATATATACCATTATTTCCATTCCCTTGATATTTTCCATATTTATCCCGTTGAATTTCTTGGAATTTTCGATGGATTTTCAGAGGTACACTTTAGTGTACAAATCCAGGTCCGTCAATTCATGTTCATGTGCGCACATTTCCATTTCAGAGAGCACTCTCCCTGAACCTCATCCTTACAATGGATTACGGTCAAGCTAAATCACAGTAAGAGAGCACACTCCCTTGAACCTCATCCTTACAATGAGATTACCACCCAGGCTAAATCCTCAGAATATAAACTCATAGAGTATTGTCGGGATTACCGGTCAGGCTAAATCCTCGCAACGACAATTACTCTAATGAGCTTGGATCTGAATTACCACCCGAGCTAAATTCAGATCCTAATTCGGATACCGTCCAAGCTAAATCCATTTTCCACATATTCTTGGAGGGCTATATCAGGATCACCCGTCGGGCTAGATCCATTTCACACATATTCTTCGAGAGGGCTATATCGGGATAGGATCACCCGTCCGGCTAGACCCTTTTACCGTCAATTCTTTTCGAGATCCATCGAATTTTCCTTTCATTCAACCGGATTTCTTCCCTTTTATCAAATATATCAATGTTTCATCAACTTTCATACAATGAACATTTAAATTATATTCATATCAATAACATACATTTCAAGCATTTAAGAATATAATTCAAGTTACATGAACTTACAATTGATTTTTATACCATAACGATAATCTTAGTTTCATAATAAATATTTGAAATAAAACATTATATCATTTCTACCTCAACGTTTATCAATTATAATCGAGCATGTGATCAATTTATACACAAGTCATTCATTTATTATTTTTCCTCCTCCTCCTCTCCATCCACATCCTTAGTATAAACAACACACTTGTAAGTAACATTATCTATAATTTTCACTATTTACTTATGTGAATATTCAAGCTGTCCATCCGTGTCATAGTCACTAAATTATTTTTATATTGAGCTACAGAACTCCAAATTAAGTTCCGTAAAATTTATTTGAAACTAGACTCACATATCTTCTTACCATAATATTTCCAGAATTTTTGGTGTGGCCAATTAGTACAGTTTATTAGTTAAGTTCTCCCCTGTTACACAGTCCTACTTCTCTGACCTCTCTTCACTAAAAATCAATTATCTCATAGTACAATTTTCATATAATGTTTCCGATTACTTCTAATGAAAATAGGCTCACTAAGGAATACATAAATATAAATTATAACTCATAATTCTTTTTTTACAATTTTTAGTGAATTTCTAAAGTAAGAACAGGGGCTCACGAAGTTATTCTAAACCAGTCTTACCAAAATTTAAATATCTCAAAATGTAGACTTCCTTTGCTTGCTCTGTTTCTTTTATATGAAAATAGACTCAACAAGCTTTAATTCTATACCTCACTCAACTTCTAATTCAATTTATACAATTTTTTATGATTTTTCAAAGTTAGACAACTGCTACTGTCCAAAACTGCTTTAGTATAACATGTTGATTTCTATTTTGTCTCAATTTCCACATTTCATACAATTCAATCCTTGCTCAATTAACCCCTCAATTTAAGCTAATTTTCTCATTTAATACTTTTCTATATCATTTTAAACTACTTCATAACCTTTGAAAATCAGAATTTTAATACTAGGCCTTGATTTCAACTCTTTCACAATTAGGTCCTAAAACTAATTTTCATCAATTTTACTTGATAAAATCATCATATAACAAAATTAAAGCTTCAATTCAATATTTATCCATCATATTATTCCAGCACTAATCCACATCAACTTTAAAAATTAGCCATAGAATCAAAAACTAATGACATAGTAAGTTGGACCCAATTGTAAAAGTCTAAAAACATAGAAATTTCAAGGAGAAAGCAAGAATTAGACTTACATGAAGCTTGAGTATGAAAACCAGCTTGAAATTATCTCCCATGGCTGTTTTTCATCTGAAGAAAATGAAGAGAAATGAAGAGAATTCTAGATATTCCAATTTGGTCCCATTTTATTTAACTAATTTTGGCAATTTTCCAATTTTGCCCTTATTTCACCCATTTCCTGATTTTCTCAGCTATTGCCGCCCAAAATATCTCCTTTGGCTTATTTTCACTTTAGGTCCTTCCTCATTTGACAATTAATCTATTTAATCCTTCTAGCAACTTTTACACCTTTTTCAATTTAGTCCTTTTATTTAATTAACCACCCAAACGTCAAAATTTTCTAACTGAAATTTTAATACTAACTTATTGAAATTCGTAAATATTCATAAAATACTTATGACTCGGTTTATAATACCGAGATCTCGATACCTCTTTTTCTCGATTTCTTGACCAAATAAATCTTTATAAAACATAATTTACTATTTTAAAAATATTTTAAAAGCTACATTTGACTTGTAAATATTAAATAATATGGTCTCTGAGTTCATTTTTCAGATTTGGTCTTCTCGAATCACTATTTCGACACCACTAAAATTTGGGCTATTACAACTCTCCCCCTCTTTAAGAATTTTCGTCCTCAAAAATTCCTTCAGTGGAGAGATTAAAATATTTTCACTACTTATACCTTTTCCGATGTCAATTCCTTACGAAAATTAGAGAAATCTAGATACCGAATCACCACGTTTCTATGATCAAACCAAAAGCATAATCATAATGTATATAGTTATCACAAGTCAAGAACACACTTTAAAGATAAGCCATGATTGATAATTTACAAAGTATGAATTATAGGAAAATCAAGATAAGGAAATTCAAGATACAATACCATACCAGAAATCCGAGAACATAACAAAAATAAATAAAGATACTAATGATTCCTCAGAGAAAGCCAGAAGAAAAACAACACTATCTGATTCGGACTTCCATCATAAAAGAGTTGATATATTTCCAAATATTTATATATATGATAGAATAATATCCAATAAAAACTGAAGAATAGTCCAACATAATTTTTTTAATTTTTTTTTACCATCAACTTTATTCCAACATAATAAAGTAGAATTCCGAAGAGATAAAGAAATACCGATCATAAACCGACCTCACCAACAGGGCTTTCGTATAACATCATAGTTAACAGCATCATAACATAAGAACTCCATTAGAGCTGAACAATCACATACATATCTCTGAGGATAAAAGAATATATATAGAATACTCGGAAAGATCATCATATTCATCTCAACTATAACTATCACACACAAACATCTTTACTACTCAATTATTATTTCTCTAACTAATTCTGTCTTCATGTACCCCGTATCATTCCATTCACTAACGAAAACCAATTCAGGAAGAATCTTAGCAAACACATACTTTAGATTTCATACTCAATTGAGGCGAATAGCCGAGACTAACTTCTTCTTTATTCGTGACATTGCATAATCTGTGTAATCATTAAAATAATATGATATTTCTTCTAAAACTGAGTTCATTTGTCACATTATACTCAACTCTTTTTGCATTACTAATTATTCACCACTGAACTCTTTAGTTTCCCCCTTATGAACTTATTCCACATAATTCTCGTAAACTTTCATCATAAAACAACACTGGTAAAGGGCTGAGGTCGTAAAGCCTCTAACTTGACTCTCATAAATACACACATATGACATAGCATTCATCATCAACATAATATCATCATAATCACATAATTCACTCTAAGCGAATTTTCATACTTAGTCATGTTACACAAACTTTTCGATTATCTTATTTAAACAAGTGTACTTAAACATACATTCCATGAAATTTGAGTAAATTTACTCATAACACTCACTTAATCAAGCATGTTAGGCACATAATATCATATGAATACCAACATACATGGATGAGTTTATCACAACATAGACTTCCGTTTCATTTCACTTTTCCACATTTCTCAACTTATGGTTATCTCATAAAGAACATTAACAGATGCATATCATGAACTTATATTCATACCTTTCTATATTTCAACATATCATAAGCATATTTCAATCATCTCAATATCATTTTTAGCATTATCGACAATAGCTCGATTGGAAGTCATTTCTATCTTAACAAAACAATTTCGTTAGAGTAGGGAGATATCACACTATCACAGTTCACATATGGCATGTATAGCTAGACTCATGCACATGCTATGTTAGTCCGAGAATCGACTAAACCATAGCTCGATACCACTAAATGTAACACCCCTACCGTATCTATTCTTTGGAATAAAGTATGAGGCATTATCGAGGAGTACTGAATACTCACGCACAATTTAAGCCATTTATCGCTCAAATACCAAATTGACTATAAAAGTTTCTTTACACATATAGTGCACTTGAGGTGCACCATTCCATAATTATGAATGAACATATTTATCAAACATATGTCATGTCTTTATATATATATATATCATAGTCTCATATTTCCATGTATCAATTACCATCATTTCCTCGTATTTCGACAAATACGTGTAACAATTCATAAACATGTAATTCACTAACCCTTCTTGCCAATCATAATTTAAAGTGACAAATCACTTATTGAGCCCAATTTCAATGTTCACTACAATCTATCATATAAATTTGGATGTACGTATCCACCAATAAATTTCATGTACAGGTATCATCATCTCATATTTCCACATACATTACTTTGCACATTATGAACTCAAATAACATATACAAGACATACCAATGTATTTCAAATACGTTTTCATAATATTTCATTTAGAATTAAGATTATTTCATATTAGAACTCTTCTCATTAACTCATTTGGAATACCAATTCATACGGATAATAGACTCAAGGATGTACAAATATATAATCACAAATGAACTCATTCACAACTAAGTTCTACGTTCATGTCTCATCAACTCGTATTTCCTTATATCTCATAATACATACCATTATTTCCATTCCGTTGATATTTTTCCATATTTATCCCGTTGAATTTCTTGGAATTTTCGATGGATTTTCAGAGGTACACTTTAGTGTACAAATCCAGTTCGTCAATTCATGTTCATGTGCACATTTCCATTTCAGAGAGCACACTCGCGAACCTCATCCTTACAATGGATTACCATCAGCTAAATCCACAGACGAGAGCACACTCCGCTGAACCTCATCCTTACAAATGAGATTACCGGTCCAGGCTAAATCCCAGTAATATAAACTCATAGAGTATTGTCGGGATTATCACCCAAAGCTAAATCCTCGCAACGACAATTACTCTAATGAGCTTGGATCCGAATTACCACCGAGCTAAATTCAGATCCTAATTCGGATTACCCGTCTGGCTAAATCCATTTTCCACATATTCTTCGGGAGGCTATATCGGGATCACCCGTCCGGCTAGATCCATTTCACACATATTCTTCGGGAGGCTATATCGGGATAGGATCACCCGTCCGGCTAGACCCTTTTACCGTCAATTCCTTTTCGAGATCCATCGAATTTTCCTTTCATTCAACCGGATTTCTTCCCTTTTATCAAATATATCAATGTTTCATCAACTTTCATACAATGAACATTTAAATTATATTCATATCAATAACATACATTTCAAGCATTTAAGAATATAATTCAAGTTACATGAACTTACAATTGATTTTTATACCATAAAAATAATCTTAGTTTCATAATAAATATTTGAAATAAAACATTATATCATTTCTACCTCAACGTTTATCAATTATAATCGAGCATGTGATCAATTTATACACAAGTCATTCATTTATTATTTTTCCTCCTCCTCCTCTCCATCCACATCCTTAGTATAAACAACACACTTGTAAGTAACATTATCTATAATTTTTACTATTTACTTATGTGAATATTCAAGCTGTTCATCCGTGTCATAGTCACTAAATTATTTTTATCTTGAGCTACAGAACTCAAAATTAAGTTCCGTAAATTTTATTTGAAACTAGACTCACTTATCTTCTTACCATAATATTTCCAGAATTTTTGGTGTGGCCAATTAGTACAGTTTATTAGTTAAGTTCTCCCCTGTTACACAGTCCTACTGCTCTGACCTCTCTTCACTAAAAATCAATTATCTCATAGTACAATTTTCATATAATGTTTCCGATTACTTCTAATGAAAATAGGATCACTAAGGAATACAAAAATATAAATTATAACTGATAATTCTTTTTGTACAAGTTTTAGTGAATTTCTAAAGTAAGAACAGGGGCTCACGAAGTTATTCTAAACCAGTCTTACCAAAATTTAAATATCTCAAAATTTAGGCTTCCTTTGCTTGCTCTGTTTCTTTTATATGAAAATAGACTCAACAAGCTTTAATTCTACACCTCACTCAACTTCTAATTCAATTTATACAATTTTTTATGATTTTTCAAAGTTAGACAACTGCTGCTGTCCAAAACTGCTTTAGTATAACATGTTGATTTCCATTTTGTCTCAATTTCCACATTTCATACAATTCAATCCTTGCTCAATTAACCCCTCAATTTAAGCTAATTTTCTCATTTAATACTTTTCTATATCATTTAAACTACTTCATAACCTTTGAAAATCAGAATTTTAACACTAGGCCTTGATTTCAACTCTTTCACAATTAGGTCCTAAAACTAATTTTCATCAAATTTACTTGATAAAATCATCATATAACAAAATTAAAGCTTCAATTAAATATTTATCCATCATATTCTTCCAGCACTAATCCACATCAACTTTAAAAATTAGCCATAGAATCAAAACTAATGACATAGTAAGTTGGACCCAATTGTAAAAGTCTAAAACATAGAAATTTCAAGGAGAAAGCAAGAATTAGACTTACATGAAGCTTGAGTATGAAAACCAGCTTGAAACTCTCTCCCATGGCTGTTTTTCAGCTGAAGAAAATGAAGAGAAATGAAGAGAATTCTAGATATTCCAATTTGGTCCCATTTTTATTTAACTAATTTTGGCAATTTTCCAATTTTGCCCTTATTTCACCCATTTCCTGATTTTTCTCAGCTATTGCCGCCCAAAATATCTCCTTTGGCTTATTTTCATTTTAGGTCCTTCCTCATTTGATAATTAATCTATTTAATCCTTCTAGCAACTTTTACACCTTTTTCAATTTAGTCTTTTTTATTTAATTAACCACCCAAACGTCAAAATTTTCTAACGAAATTTTAATACTAACTTATTGACATTCCGTAAATATTCATAAAAATACTTATGACTCGGTTTATAACATCGAGATCTCGATACCTCTTTTTCTCGATTTCTTGACCAAATAAATCTTTATAAAACATAATTTACTATTTTAAAAATATTTTAAAAGCTACATTTGACTTGTAAATATTAAATAATATGGTCTACGAGTTCATTTTTCAGATTTATAATATGGTCTACGAGTTCATTTTTCGATTTGGTGGTCTCGAATCACTATTTACGACACCACTAAAATTTGGGCTATTACACCCGAAGCTCGTAGCATACGGCTCCCAGTCACCAAAGTTGCGACCCGGTGACTACCGAATTCGCCACCAGCAATCCCAATCGCAATCGCACATCTTCTAGAGTGATGGTACACTCTCGCATGGAAGATGGAAAGTGTGCGTCTCGGTCTTCACCTCTCTATCATTTTTGTCTCTTGGTGGCTATGTAATTTCTATTTTTTGATGAAAGCGGTGAACTTTTGTACAAAAATCCGTATTTTATTCAAGTTGTTAAATTTAAATTACAAAATTAAAAAATAAAAAATAATGTTTTAATTTATTAAAAATAAAATTAAATTACTATAAAAAATAAGAAAGCTGTTATTTTATTAAATATATTAAAACTAAATTACAATAAAAATTAAACCATTTCTATTTTATTGACGATATTAAAATTAAATTACATTAAAATAAATAAAAAATTTTTCTTTTGTTAAAAAATTAAAATTAAATTACATGTAAAAATAAACATCTTCTATTTTATTGAAGATGTTAAAATTAAATACATTAAAATAATAAAATAACTTTTCTTTTGTTAAAAAATTAAAATTAAATTACATGTAAAAATAAACAACTTCTATTTTATTGAAGATGTTAAAATTAAATTACATTAAAATAAATAAAAATAACTTTTCTTTTGTTAAAAAATTAAAATTAAATTACATGTAAAATAAACAACTTCTATTTTATTGAAGATGTTAAAACTAAATGACATTAAAATAAATAAAAATAACTTTTCTTTTGTTAAAAAATTGAAATTAAATTACATTAAAATAAACAACTTCAATAAAATAGAAGATATGAAAATTAAATTACAAATACAAATAAAAAAACTTTTATTTTATTAAAAAATTAAAAAATTATATTACAATTAAAAATAAAAAGCGGTCCGAATCGGTGTTTATCTTGGGTGGAATCAATGCCACAGGGGTGGTGGCGATTCTGTGGTGATTCCTCCGTCTTCTAGCTTCCGTGAAGTCGTGGAACCTTGGCGAGGATTCGGGTTCCTCCGGCATTGGAGTGCAGTTGTGGGTGTTGCGAGGATGACCCACCTTGATAAAATAATGACCCCGGAGGTGTTTGCATAAACCACGACGGGGGTGTCTGAATCCCGTATGGTGAAGGAAGGTGGTAGAAAGAAGTGCTCCCAGCCAGTGCCTCCTGTGATCCTCGCGCGACGGCCTCAAGATCGGTTAGCCAGCTGGGAGTGATGGGAACGGACTCGAACTTGACCATGCATTCCAACCTGGGGTGAATGGGAAAAGGAAACATATCTGGGTTATGATACATATAAGGGTAGGGTATGCACGGCATAAAGGGTGAAGGTTGTGATGTCGGTGTCACCAAAGTGAGGGATGGGCCCGATGTTGTGTGGCGCTGCTTTGGGCTCGGTGGTAATGTCGACCGTTGATGGCCCCATCTCATCACCCTTCTCCTTGGATTTAAAGGGCCCTGACGTTCCGCCGTTCACGAAGTTGCCGTCGCTCTCTTCTTCCGACAACAGATATCGGACACCATGGATCCTAAACCATGGCATCTATTCCGCAGACGCACGCTTCTTCAGGAGCGATGATCGGTTCCGAATAGGTAAATAGTCATATCGGTTCTCCCACGTCTCGATATGTGCTGACCAAAATCTTGGCCAATCCGTGTATAGCGGTGTAAGTCCACTTTGTGCTCATCATCGAGCACATCGGTGTCAAGGAATCGGTTGCGGAATCCAAATTGTCGCAGAACCAATCATTGGTGCATCTCCACGGTTGCATAGATGATCAATGAGACCTTCACGTGCCAACTATTGATTTTGGAAGAACTCCTCAAAGATTCTCGCCCAATTTTCGGATCCTCGTCACGGTGTCCATTGAAACTATATTAACATTACCAAAATATTAGTTATATATATAAAGTAGGCGATAAATCTGAAATACTAAATTATAAATCTGAAATTGAAATTTATTTGCGATTCCGATAGTTGGTCCAATAAAAGTATATCTTCAAGCGAGGTAGGTATTCCAACATGACTCATGAATGGTTCCACCTAATTAAATAAATTTTAGCATTCAATTATACTATAAATCTACGAAATAATTGTAAAATATAACATTAAATTTACCTCGTTATCGGTGAACATGGGTGGTCGAGGCACATCTTCTAGAGTGATGGTACACTCTCGCATGGAAGATGGAAAGTGTGCCATGTCGATCGGTCTTCACCTCTATCAACGCCGGTGACCGATCAAAGGCGGCTCCAACTTGAACCCCGGCCTATTGTGGCCACGTGCAAAAACTCGCTTCCGCAGTAATTCTCGATCAACGGCGATGGGGATCATGCATGTTGCGAATGTAACATTCCAACACCGATCTACTGATTGTTTAAAAATTATAAAATAAAAATTAATTAAATTTACATAGACCTAAAAATATTATATAAATATTGAAAAATTAAAATTAAAACTTACCATTTTGAATTGCTCGATGGAGATGTGCTTCTTTGTCTAGACGAAGTAATTCCCGCCATTATAATACGATGGAAAATTTTAAAATTTTTCAAAAAATATATTAAAAAATTAAAAGGGCTTTTTCTAAATAGTCAAGGACTATTTTGAAATTTGAGAATAAATTTCAAGGAATTTAAGCGAGAATTGAGAGAAAATTGAGAGAAATTGAGAGAAAATTGAGAGAAGGATTAAAGTGTGAAAAAAATAAAAGGGTTAGGGGTTTTTATAGGGAAAAAAATTTGACCGTTGGCCAGCAAAGCGTGCCCCTGGGGATGCGCTTTGCTGTCTTCTCCCCCCAAAACGCACTGACGTGGACGCGTTTTGGGGGAAATGACCCTTTCCCGTAAATATTTTTCAAACCGACCATTTTCCATAATTAAATTATTTTTTTGTATTATTGGATATTTTACCCCTAAAAAACCCAAAGGTATACTTATATTTATATATTGTACATGAAAACATTTAAAATATTAAATTATGACATCACATGGGTGAAAAATAATTATGTAGTAGTTATATTTATTAAAAATTATATAAAAACTAGTTAAAATGGTAAACTTATATAATTCATCATATTTGAATTTTTATAAATTTTATGTAAAATATATTAAAAATCTTTTCTTGACAATATATTTTATTTCGCATAATTTTAATTGTTTCTAGTGCCCATGTCAATTCAATTTAAAAGCTTAAATATAAATATAATGATAAATTTAGTTCTTAATATTTATATTTTTATCAATTTGGTCTTTATTATTTTTGAACTAAATTAACTATTAATCTTTCAAAAGAGTTAAATTATTTTTTAATGAAAATCTGTAGTATCCTCATGGTAGTTTATGTTTATTTAATGTTTACATGTCACTATTTATATTTTATGTCATATCTACAAATAATTTAAAATTTATAAAATATTCAAATAAAATAAAAATATTATAAAATTAAAAAAACTTAAAATATACATGAATTATCATGTGAGTTATTATAGTTAAAAATTTAACAATTTAGTAATCAAATCTTGAAGAAAGCTGAATTTAACCATGCTTTAAATATTTTATAGATAAGTATTGTGGAAACAGTAGGCGTATATATTATACCAATGAAAAATCCATTTCTTTAGATTTTGGCTTGGGCATCACGCTAATTACGGTGTTTCCATTATCCAAGTTAGCAACATCCACGATTGCAATGTCATCATATTAAATACGTAAAACTTGCAAAGAACCTTCCAGATATTAAGAAGCCCAGGAACTTTCCCGACCCTTGAGCTTCTATATAATATCCCATGTATCTTCACCATCTCCAGTTGTTTTAGTTTGTTTGATCAAAGCTCTACTTCTCATATACATTCGTCTTCAACAATGCCGACCCGATTTGGTGGAGCCGTGACTCAGGACTGGGAGCCTGTTGTGCTTCACAAGTCTAAACCCAAGGCTCAGGACCTACGCGATCCCAAGGCCGTGAACCAAGCGCTGCGGTCGGGTGCACCGGTTCAGACCATCAAGAAATTCGATGCTGGATCGAACAAGAAAACGGCGGGACCAGTAGTGAACGCTAGGAAGCTTGACGAAGGGACGGAACCGGCAGCTTTAGACCGGGTGCCTACGGATGTTAGGCAAGCCATACAAAAGGCCCGGCTGGAGAAGAAGTTGAGTCAGGCTGAGCTAGCTAAGCTGATAAACGAGCAGCTCAAGGTGGTTCAAGAGTACGAAAACGGGAAGGCAGTGTCTAACCAAGCTGTGTTGGCCAAGATGGAGAGGGTTCTCGGCGTGAAATTGAGGGGCAAGTCAGGGAAATGATCCCGTAACGCCGTTATTGTATAACAGGGTGCTGATGTTTTTAGTGTTGTTGAACATATGTGTTTGTGGTTGTTGTTCGGATCTCATGAAAGGAGCCGAATTGTACTGATTTGATATCATGAAAACGAAAAATTCTCCTTTGATTTGTGCTTTCATGGTGTTACAAAGTTGCAGCCCTTATTAAAAGTCTCAAATTTAGTCCAATAAACAAGGATACTGTCTGTTCCAAAAATTTAAGCTTTAAATTGAGAAAACAATACATTAATATGAAATCGAATGGACATGGATTTGAAGACAACTATGCTGTTGTAATAACTAGATTTTGTCGGATAAGATCCGGTTAAAGGTAATAGATGAATATGGTTTAGTGCCACGGAGAATCATGAATGGGAGTTACGACAGACTTGATTTGAAGATACTGATTAAGGGCCTCCAGTCCAAAATCCCTTCCGAATCCACTCATCTTGTATCCACCGTAGGGGCAATCCACGTCAAATGCGGTGTAACAATTGATCCAAACCACGCCGGCACGGATTGATCTCGACACGGTGTTAGCCACGTTCAAGTTCTTTGTTATAATCCCAGATGCCAGGCCATAAGTTGTGTTGTTTGCTCTCTTGATTGCTTCTTCCGTTGTTCTGAAGAACCCCATTTCAATGACCATACTTCATCAAGAAAGAAAAAAAAAAAAGTAACTGTTCTGAAGTTTACACACTACTTACTTGAATTTCATCAACGACATCACTGGGCCAAAAATTTCTTCTTTTGTTATGATCATGTCTTCCTGTTACAACAATACAAATCACTATGGTTTAGATGTCAACCAAACCTATTAAGACATGATAGCTTTATGGTTGTCTTACATTAACATCAGTAAATATGGTAGGCTCGATGTAGTATCCCTTCTGGCCGACATGCTTGCCCCCTGTTAGCAAAGTAGCTCCTTCTCTCTTTCCATGCTCAATATAAGATAGAATTTTCTCGAATTGCTTCTTATCAGTCTAAACACCAAACATAGTCCGTTAAATTATAAAATTCCAGGCTTCAAGCAAAGGTAACTACATAAAAATTATGACTTGGCTTACTTGGGGTCCTTGATTAACTTGAGGGTCGAAAGGGTCCCCAACAACAGTTGCTTTTGCCTTCTCTACCAATTTCTTCACAAGTTTTTCATAAATACCTTCTTGAACATAAACACGAGAACTCGCCACACAAATTTCTCCCTACAAATTTACAAGATAGACAACAGTTGAGTACATGTAAGATTTGTTCAATTGTAAAAAGCAAAAATAAAAAATCACCTACTTTGTTGTAAAACATGCCTCTGAAAGCAATATCTGCAGCCTGGTCAATATCAGCATCATCAAATATTAAGAGAGGCGATTTGCCTCCCAACTCCAGTGACACTGGCTTTAGATTACTTGCTGCCGCTGCTGCCATTATCTTACGCCCAACTTCCGTAGACCCTGTGAAAGTCACTTTATCAATGTCCATATGAGCACTAATGGCAGCTCCAGCAGTCTCTCCGAATCCATTCACTACATTGAGCACTCCATCAGGGATACCAGCCAGCTTGGAAAGATGAGCATAATAAAGGGCTGACAGAGGAGTCTGCTCAGCAGGCTTGACGACCAAGGTGCAGCCAGCGGCTAATGCTGGGGCAACCTTCATGAAGAACATGGTAGTGGGGAAATTCCAAGGGATTATACTTCCCACAACGCCAATAGGTTCTCTGAGAGTGTAGCCTTGAAGTCCCTTTGACATTTTTAACACTGTTCCATGAATTTTATCGGCTGCACCCGCATAGTAACGCAGAGTCCTTGCTGCTCCTGGAATGTCGATCGCCTTGCAAAGAGTAAATAGCTTGCCCCCGTTTACGGCATCTAATGCCGCTATTTCTTCTATATTTTCTTCAATTAAGTCTGCCAACTTCATCATCATCCTTCCTCGCTCCTAACATCATATTTAAAAGGATGAATGAATACTGACATAGTACAAAATTATATTTCTTTTATATTTGTTGCACTTTGTTAATTACGATTTTGGAAACAGACCTATTCGTCTTTATTGTTAAAAGTTACTTATGGAATTAGTATTGGCTTCATATATTTACCAGTTTATATTTAATCCAGAGTTAGTCTTGAGTACAATTTTCCAAAGTTTTTAGAATTTAATGAGAATTTTTAATAAAAACTTGAAACGTTAAGGTATATGCATTTTGACTGTACAGTTGAATTTTGTAAATAAATGAAGAAGACAATTGCATCTGACTTCAATTATTCGGGGTAGTGCAATTTTGTCCACAGGTGGCGTCGATATCTGAGCCAGATAATAGCATGTGAATTCTTGAAATACCAACACCACCCTGTATGTTTGTCCACTTCCCGTATTTTGAAAACGTCAAGCTATATTCATTGAACACTAAATTTCAGTTTAAAGATTAAAAAAAAAAAATTTATTATGGCTTTTGTTAAGGGAGCTCCACTCCATGAAACAAAAAACAGTGTGGTTGGGAGCTGACAAATCTTTTAGAAACTAGATACTGTATTTTCTCTTATATTTGAAGGAGTGCTCAATTTACAACGTGAAAAGTGCTTTGTATGATATTTAAGAAAATGAATTTTAGTGACCAGGGCGCTTAAAATGGATATAATTTTAGTTAGTTTTTATAATTTATAAAATTATAAATTAGTAATGATAAAATTATACTTTTATCTTTTAAAAAATAATAAAATTTAATCATAAAAAAAATATTGGTGAAAGGATGATATTCATTCAATGAAGGACTTAAACTGAATTCTATTAGCAGATATTTTAGTAAGTAATATTGGGTTTGAGTTTATAAATAGAAAAAATAAATGATGATAATATTTAAAATAAAGTAATTATAGAATAT
Source organism: Gossypium rotundifolium (assembly GCA_025506655.1). Taxonomy (NCBI): domain Eukaryota; kingdom Viridiplantae; phylum Streptophyta; class Magnoliopsida; order Malvales; family Malvaceae; genus Gossypium; species Gossypium rotundifolium. The sequence goes on along the minus strand of CP106727.1, from coordinate 184,410,751 downwards.
GAGTAGGAAGAAAAGAGGAACATACAAAGCCGGACATGCGAGGCCAGGGGCCATAGTCGAAAGCATGACGTGCAGCCTTAACAGCCAAATCAACATCCTCCCTATCGCCTAGCGAAACTTTTGTTATCACCTCCCCTGTTCTTGGATCAATTGTATCAAACGTTTTCCCTGTTCATAATTATTCATTCATTCCTTCATTAGCAATAATCCCAGACAACATGAGACGCAAAAACAGAACACCCCCCTCCCCCAAGGCAAGCAAATTCAATCATGTTAAATGGAAAGATACCTGAAATAGAATCCACAAAGTTGCCATTGATAAAGAGCTTGGTGAATTTTATCGGTGGAATCTTGACAGAAGACTCGCAGTGACTGCCCATTTTCTAACTTATCTCTGTTTCTCTCTGTCTCTGCTACACTAGTTTATTACGTCAAAGAAGAAGAGGAGCCCCCTTTTATCGTTACAAGTTGCCCCAAGCCCAAGGTCCTTCTGGAAAAGACAAGAGTTTCACATCTCAATTAGAATAGATGGGGGGATTTATGTGACTTCAGTGTGTTAAAAAATGGGGTTAAAAATTCATATCCTATAGTTATTATCTTAATAATAAATAAATATATTTGTAAGCCGTCTGTATAGATTTTATTTTATTTTATTTTTATGTCATTGTACGATGCATTTTAAAGGTCTATGAATATTATTCAACTTTATTTGGAAGAAAAATATTATGATAGTTTCACATTTTCAGCACCTTATTATTGTAAGTCATTATAAAGTCATTTTCTCAACATCCCTTTTCAATATTCAACCCTTCAACAAAAGGAAAAACCAATGTGCCATATATACATTATTAACATAAAATTAAATACACATAATCACTTTTTAAAAAAGTCCTTTTATCATTTCGTTTAATTTTTATCTTTTAGCTCTTAAACTTATTTTTTGTTGAATCATTCCAAATTGAATAAAAAATTATCATTTTTTTACTTTGTTGGCGTTACATACACATGAATGACATGTCAATAATTAATTAATTTTTAAAAATTTAAAAGAATTATAAAATCATTTTAAAATTAAAAATATATTTTCTTAATATATTTTTAAAAATTTTAAAAATTAATTAAATATTAATGTGTCATCTATCCGCACCCACATATATGTCACGTTAAAAATATTAATTTTTTCATCTATTGTGAGTTGATTTGAACAAAATATAAATTAATAATTAAAAGAGACGAAAACTTAAATGAAAAATCAAAATAAACTCTTTTTTTTAAATTAAAGGACAAAAAAATCATTATAACGATAAATAAAAGTCAAAAGATTGCAAGGGTGCTAGTCCGGCCAAGTTGAACTCCTTTGGCGATAAATACGATTCAATTTTATAATGATTTGGACATAAGTTTTAATATTTTGATAAAAAAAAGAAATTATTTTAAATTGGGTAATAGAATAAATGAGATATTAATGATTTGTTAAAAAAATAGATTTCTGATCTGAATTCCAACTTGGCTTCTATTTCCTAACTTCAAAATCTCTTATTCCAAATTTGACCAATTTTATTTTCTCTTTAGTTTAGGGTGTCGGCTGAAATTAAACATATTTAATTAAAAAATTTCATAAAATCTCAGATAACCCTTTTAACTCTTAACATCAACTCCTAAAAAGTATCAACTAGATGTCTAGATTTATCTGTATTGGATAATTAGTTGGCAAATTTTGAAAAATAAATAAATTTTTTATATTGAAAGCATTTATATTTTAAAAGTTATTGAATGTGAAAATAAAATTGAATAATGTTAGTGGATTACCTAAAAAATATCAACTATAAAGAATAAAATAAACCGTAACTCATATTAAAATGAACTAAGCCGCCAGCACGCCACGTCATAGGCAGCTTGGATCTGGACGTGCTCATTCCAAGAAAATTTTGTGGAAAAACCTCCTTTTGAAAAACTTTTATTAACTATTTTCCCATTTTTTATTTTTAGAGAAAAAAGGGAGATTTTATTAAAATAAGTCAATGCGGGATTGGGTACTCAAAAACTTCTGATTTGCGCAAATTGATTAGTTGAATTAATACACACATGGATTGACCAATTTGTACTGAGAAATAGTGATCAATTTTTCTTTTCTCCTAAAAAATCACATTTTTAGAAAAAGTATTTAGTTGAAAACCTAAAAAGTGGTTTTCAAAATGATAATAAAAGGCCAAAATTTAAGAATGTGCTAGTTTTTTAAAAATTAGGGTTTGACTTTGAGTCCATTTTTGTGATATTTAAAGAAATTAATTTATCTTGAAACAAAAATGTATTTTATTAGACATGTTTTTAGTTGAAAATAGTTCTTGCAGAATGCCTTTTTTAAAAATATATTAACTCATTTAGTTAGATGATTTAATCATTGAATTTTAATTTTAAATCTTCTCATTTTATATTTATATTTTATATAAAGAAATACATTTAAAATAAAGATAAATATTATATATAAAGAAAAATATATCACAAAAATTAGTTGATATTTAAAATAAAATAAAATACATTTAACATAATGATAAATATAAAAAAATATTTATTATGTAATTGCTAATTCATATGTGTATAAATAAAGGTGTTTTAATTTCAAATATTTTAACATAATGATATATGTAATATATTTTTATTATATAATTACATATGTCGAAACCTTCTTTTTTTTTAATATCGACTTATATTTTGAAAACAAAGATGGAGCCGCCACCAATTTTTTTTATGAGGTGTGATCAGATCACCTCGTAATTTGATTGTTTTAATAAAATGCTTGATTTACTAAAACATTGATTTTTAGTCTACAAAATTTAAAAAATAGGTTTGGGAGTCGGTTACGCACGAGGAAGGATTAGCACTCACGTTACGCCCAAAATTGGTATCTAATTGATTACTTGATGTCTTAGTATCGAAAATTAAAAATTTGAAGAGAATTTAAAACGTGATCCCATTTTGCATAATGTTGTTTTTAATTAAAATCAATTGAATAAATCAAAACGTATGTAAAAGACCCTCTTATCTTAAGGTAACAAAATGTCATATCCCGTAAGTTAGGACACGACGCCTTAAACCCTGGAGAATAAGTTTGATCATTATTTGATTACTAATTAAATCTCATGCGTTTTTAGTTTTAAAAGAAATGTTTGGATATTTATGTTCAAAGAGAAAATCGAATTCCGTAAGTTAGGGCATGACTTTTCGAATCTCTAAATATAGAACATTGCCTTAATTTTAAAAATTTCTTCTTTATGCATTGAGTAATATATATATATATATATACTTAAAACAATGTGTATTTATCTTATTGGAATATAGTACAAAAACAGATAAATATATTTGAACACGGTTCGTAACATGACTATAGCAATAATAAAATCAAATGGAAATATAAAAATAGAATAATGATATACAAAAAAAGAGGTCGTGCTAATAAAAGACAATGCAACATCAATTTGTAGTAAAATGGCATAATAATAATAATACGCATAATAAAATATAAAAGTGCAATAATAAATCATAATACTAATATGCTTAATAATAATAATAATAATAATAATAATAGGGCAACAAAATGTGAATAAAATAAAATGAGTAATATGAATTTTAAATAAAAAGGGTAAGGAAATAATACATAAATAAATCAATCAATCAATTCATAATTACTATTTTGATTCTAATAATAAATAATCAAAGTACAATAAATAATAATAATAATAATAATAATAATAATAATAATAATAATAATAATAATAATATGCAAATAAAGGAATAAATAACAATACAAATTTTAAATACACAAAAAAGTAAAGAAATAAATAAATAAATGAATATATAAATAAATAAACAAATAAAACAAAACGTAACAATATACCTATAAAATATGTAAAAGGCTGAGACTAAGGGTCTGTTTGTTTGGGTGTAATTGATTTTCCAAAAAACATTTTCCTCTTTTCCAGTGTTTGGTAGGTTGAAAAGCTTTTCCATTTGGAAAACATTTTACAAACACGCGTAAAATGACTTCCTAATTTTTGGAAAACGTCTTACCGATTTCTAAAGGGTAAGACATTTTCCACAGCTGCTCTCTTCACTCTCTTCACCCTAACGAAGATCGTCTCTGCCTTGTCTTCTCTGCTCATCATCTACTTTCCTCATCTTCTGCGATCATTTCATTTATCGCTTCATAGGTGCGTCTGGATATGGAGTTTGCCCCTTTTTTTTTTTTTTATGGATAACAATTATTATTCTTGTTCCCTGCTGTTGTTGCATGGTTGTTATGATCAGGGTAAATTGATTGTTCCCTTTCTTGTTTGTTTTAGGCCCTCTCTATCTCAAATCGATCTGGGTTCTCCAAAGATCTGGCCCAAGAGAGGTCTGCATATTTCGAGGTAAATGTTTCTTTTCAATCGTTCTCTGATTGTTTGCTTTATAGAAGATCCTGGCTGTAACATCCTGAAATTGGGCCTAGTAGAATTGGGCCCAATAGGCCTTGAGAATGGGAACGTTTAAAATTTTTGAGATGCATGTAGCACTTAGAATGTTATGGTAAGGTATTAATGGGCTTGTGCATTGTGTGTAATTTTATGTTTAATATGCTAATTTGAGGTTCAGTTGGGCCCAAAGAATTGGGTCAAAATTTGACCAAGGTGAGCTAAGGCGGGGCAAAGACAAGGCTATAATTTAGGGATTATTTTTGTTTAATTAAGGAGGATAACAAGTCGATAAAATAAAGGGAGAGTTGGTGCAAATGTGGCATCTTATGGATGAGTGTTTTGATAGGGATAATGGATAGAAGGATAGAGGAGAAAAGATAAGAGTTATCTTCGAGTACGAGTTGGTCAAATTCCATCTCCGGAGGGTGTCGAAATTCCTATAAATAGGGGTACCTCTTCAATTCCGAATTTTGAACCCCATTCTCTTCTCATCTTCTCGTGTCAAATTCTTAGTTCTTCTTGGTAATCTCTTTTATTTTGATTTCTTCCAAAGTCAAACCCCTAAGTATTCTTTCTCTCCACTTTCTTTTCACTTTCCTTCTAAGTCAAACACTTCACTCGGTTTTTCTAAAAGCCGAAAATGTATCAGTTCATCTTTTCCGGGATTTTCATAAAAGCTGAGATCGCTAGATCTCATCTCCTGTGGTTGTCGAATCCTCTTTAATGGAGTCTGCTTGTGCTGGAATCTAAAAGAAACAACAGGTAAGTGTTGATTTCGGGATTTCAATGTTCTTTCGGCTTTTCAAAGTCCTTATCCGAATGGCTATTAGAAACTAATCTCTTATTTCACACTTCTTTTCGGCATTCCGGGATTTGAAGAAGGAGGCCAATCGCATAGATATCTAAGTTATAGAATCGTGTTACTTTGGGATTTCAAGGTAAGAGGATTTGTTTATTTATATATATAAAATCGGGTAGAATACTAACCATGGCCGAATATAAGAGAGGGCATATTTTCACAGTTTTTCGGCTTTTAAGCAAAGTTATAGATTGAGGATAACAGATCCGAATATCAAGGACATCGACTAAGAATATTGGATTTCACGATATTAGGTGTGTAATACTTCCCCACCATTTAGATCTGTCTGTTAAATACCTGTTTATAAGTATTATATGTTGTGATAAATGCCGAAATCCCGGCATAAAGATGGAAGCCCAAAGAGGGTAGAAGCTAATCACCAGGTTAGTGAATATTCTGATTATATGTTATAAGTGTATTGATTTTTGTGATTGCATGGGGTGGGTTTGATGAAAGGAGGAAGTTATACATAATATGTGTAGCAGTTTTTACCGTGATCTGTTATATGTTGTAGCGGCTTTTGCTGTGATCTGTTATAAGGGCTTCGGCCAATATATGTTGATGAGTAGCATGAATGCCATCTTGGCGTGTAGTGATGTGGGTTGATTGTAGAAATCCCTAATGGTGTGTTGGTTGGTACGGGGGCGTGTAGCGGATGGAAACCTAGGAAATTGGGTTGGGTTTTGCATATTATTTGTTTCCATGTAAATGAAATTATTATTATGTTTTATGAGGCCCAAATCTAGTGGTGCATGAGGGTTGCACACTGAGTCTCGTGACTCACCCAGTTAAACTAACCTTTCAGGTGACAATTAGTGCATCGGACCGAGCCGGAGTGGAGCGCAAGGTGGCCATGCAAAAGCACATGTGGATCCGTGAAAAGTTTTCCTTTATTAGTTTTTTTTAAGTATTCTATGTTATGGATTTGAACTACGTTGTAATAAGGCCATGGGCCACTAGTTCACCTTTTTGTTTTGTTATGGGCCTTTATTGTTTATTTTTATTTATTTTAAAACCAAGACATGTAATTCAGTTTTAGGCTTTTGATTATTAGGCATATTTTATATAAATTATATTTGGGCTTTCCGTCAACACGATTGGTTTTACTAAAATTTTCTTAGTGACATACCAGATCCGGTTGTAGTGTTTGGGCCGGGTTTGAGGTGTTACAAATTGGTATCAGAGCCTGTTCAAAACTCAGCTTTGGGTTTTGGGCTCAAAATATTTTTTAAAAATGGTTTTTTTGAAACATGTATGCTTAAAAATGGTACAGGGTTTATTTTCTCGGCATGGCACCTGCATCTCTGGCCCAAGTCCGCCAGGTAAGTATTCAGAACTCCTTGTGTGATATATATATATGAATATAGGCTTGATGGGATTTATGGGACGCAGGTTAGATTAGTTAGACTTTGATGGACTATAGGCTTAGGTTAAACAACTTCTTAAATTACATAAGACTTAAATTATCCAAACAAATCCTGTGAACTGATCACTGACTTAAGGTGTGGCAACAGGCACACGCATGTTTAGGAATGGATACGGTGAGAGCTTGGTATTTAAGCAGTCCTAGTGACTCACCTCCTCTTCATTGGAATCCTACCTAGTGCGTGGTATTGCTCACCTTAAGCCATGTTAGGTGTGGTAATGGCTATACGCATGTCTAGGAGTGGATCTGAGGAGAGCTTGGTATTTAAGCAATCCTAGTGACTCACCTCCTCTTCATTGGAATTCTACTTGATGCGTAGTATGCTCACCCTAACCATGAGGACGTGTTGATGTGCCAAAACCTATAACTAAAACCCGAAAGGACCGACCACCTTGTTTTGTACAACCCTAAAGTAAACATTGGTTTTGAAATCACTAAAGTACCCTTGATTCGTAAAAATTTCCCGATTTGAAAAATAACCAAAATACCCCTGATTTGCAAATTGACCAAATTACCCCTGACTTGTAAAATTACCGAAATACCATCGGTATGAAAAATTATCGAAATACCCTCGGTATGAAAAATTACCGAAATACCCTCAAATTGAAAATTACCAAAATACCCTTATTTCGTAAAATCACCTAGAACCATATTTTGGAAAATTACGAAAATACCCTTGTAGGTTAAAATTACAAAATACCCCTAGATAGTGAAATGACGGAAATACCCTTAGGTGATGGGTGCTATTTGTATGTTGGTGTGTATGGATGTTGAATGTGCATGGTTCCTAGAATTAAGAAGACCAAAACACAGAGATAGGTTTGAATTGAAAGAACTACTTTTAAAACTATTATTCATAAGACTGTTCGTGGTTAATCAGTGGAAGGAAACTAATAATTCATAAAATTCTTAATCAGATAAACGCGAATCGGTAGTATTAGTACAAGGGGACGAAGACGCTCCAGAAGCGAATAATGGTGCGTATCCTACCATAGTATACTAAGTGTTTATTTGGCTTTGGAATTAGAGTGCGCAGCGAAAGCATAGTGATGAGACTTGGGTAGTACGATTACTAGTTAGTCAGAAATTTCGAGGACACAATTTCTTTAAGGAGGGTAGATTTGTAACATCTTGAAATTGGGCCTAGTAGAATTGGGCCTAATAGGCCTTGAGAATAGAAACGTTTAAAATTTTTGAGATGCATGTAGCACTTAGAATGTTATAGTAAGGTATTAATGGGCTTGTGCATTGTGTGTAATGTTATGTTTAATATGTTAATTTGAGGTTCAATTGGGCCCAAAGAATTGGGTCAAAATTTCGGCGACCAAGGTGAGCTAAGGGGACGGCACAAGGCTATAATTTAAGGATTATTTTGTTTAATTAATGAGGATAACAAGTCGATAAAATAAAGGAGAGTTGGTGCAAATGTGGCCTCTTATGGATGAATGTTTTGATAGGGATAAGGGATAGAAGGATAGAGGAGAAAAGATAGGAGTTATCTTCTGAGTACAGAGTTGGCCGAAATTTTATCTCCTGGAGGGGGGTACCGGAATTCCCTATAAATACGGGGTACCTCTTTAGTTTCGGCATTTTGAACCCCATTCTCTTTTCTCATCTTCTGTGCCGAAATTCTCAGTTCTTCTTGGTAATCTCTTTTCTTTTGATTTCTTCTGAAATTCGAAACCCCTAAGTATTCTTTCTCTCCATTTCTTTTCACTTTCCTTCTAAGCCGAAACACTTCACTCAATTTTTCTAAAAGTCAAAAATGCATCAGTTCATCTTTTCCTGGATTTTCATAAAATCAAAATCGCTAGATCTCATCTCCTGTGGTTGTCGAATCCTCTTTAATGGAGTCTGCTTGTGCCGGAATCTAAAAGAAACAATAGGTAAGTGTTGATTTCGGGATTTCAATGTTCTTTCGGCTTTTTAAAGTCCTTAGCCGAATGGCCATTAGAAACTAATCTCTTATTTTACACTTCTTTTCGGCATTTCAGAATTTGAAGAAGGAGGCCAATCGTATAGATCTCTAAGTTATAGAATCGTGTTACTTTCGAGATTTCAAGGTAAGAGGATTTGTTTATTTATAAATATAAAATCGGGTAGCATACTAACCATGGCCGAATATAGGAGAGGGCATATTTTCACTGTTTTCTGGCTTTTAAGCAAAGTTATAGATTGAGGATAATAGATCCGGATATCAAGGACATCGACTAAGAATATTGGATTTCGCGATATCAGGTGTGTAATACTTCCCCACCATTTAAATCTGTCTGTTAAATACATGTTTATAAGTATTATATGTTGTGATAAATGCCAAAATCCCTGCATAAAGATGGAAGCCCAAAGAGGGTAAAAGTGAATCACCAAGTCAGTGAATATTCTGATTATATGTTATAAGTGTATTGATTTTTGTGATTGCATGGGGTGGGTTTGATGAAAGGAGGAAGTTATACGTTATATGTGTAGTGGTTTTTACCGTGATCTATTATATGTTGTAGCGGCTTTTGTCGTGATCTGTTATAAGGGCTTTGGCCAATATAAGTTGATGAGCAACATGACTGCCATCTTGGCGTGTAGCGATGTGGGTTGATTGTAGAAATCCCCAATGGTGTGTTGGTTGGTACGGAGGTGTGTAGCGGATGGAAACCTAGGTAATTAGGTTGGGTTTTGCATATTATTTGTTTCCATGTAAATGAAATTATTATTATGTTTTATGAGGCCCAAATCTAGTGGTGCATGAGGGTTGCACACTGAGTCTCGCAACTCACCTAGTTAAACTAACCTTTCAGGTGACAATTAGTTCATCGGACCAGGCCGGAGTGGAGCGCAAGGTGGCCATGCAAAAGCACATGTGGATCCGCTGAAAAGTTTTCCTTTATTAGTTTTTTTTAAAGTATTCTATGTTATGGATTTGAACTACGTTGTAATAAGGCCATGGGCCACTAGTTCACCTTTTTGTTTTGTTATGGGCCTTTATTGTTTATTTTTATTTATTTTAAAACCAAGACATGTAATTCAGTTTTAGGCTTTTGATTATTAGGCATATTTTATATAAATTATATTTGGGCTTTCCGTCAACACGATTGGTTTTACTAAAATTTTCTTAGTGACATACCAGATCTAGTTGTAGTGTTTGGGCCGGGTTTGGGGTGTTACATTGGCTATTTTACATTTCAAGTTTTGGTGTTTGAAAACTGGGAATGAGCAATCGTAGGTATGAGATTTGAAAACTGGGAATGAGCAATCATAGGTATGAGATTTGAAAACTGTTGAATAGAGAAAATAAAATCAATATTGGAAACACTAAATCCTCTTTAAACTTTTTTGAGATGAAACATAGTCAAAGGTACAAGAAAGAGAGAACATACATAAGCTTATGTTATTTACCCTCTTTGCGAATGTCGATGATAGTGTTTTTGATGGAAAAGAAAAACATTTTGAGAAACAGGAATTGAACTTCATGTCTTTGGGTCTGCCTTGAAAGTGGAAACTTAGAAATTTCCCCCTTTTCTCTCATGAATCTTTCTAACCCTGAACTGTAAGATAGATGTTTGGTTAGAGGGAAAAATTTTTCAACCAAATTGGAGGAAGGAGAGTATGGTAGCAATTAAAAGAGGAGCGCAATGAGAACATAGCATGCCTATGGATTTTGACTTTTTCGTCAAAAAAGGAAGACTTTTAAACTCACTCATTTCTCTAGGAAAATTTAAAAACAAAGCCTAGTTTTAGCATCATAATCAGATGAAAAACAAAACAAATAAGTTAATATAGAACAATTTTTACAAGACCGTAACAGTTTGTGTCTGACAATTTTAAAATTATCAGGTTTAGATTATGGCATTACATATTTTGTCTTGATAGACATCATGATCCTGCTATTTTTATTCATTGATTGATCAATTCTGTAACCCAAAACATATTTATATATATATATATATATATATATGATATTGCAAAGTCGATATAGCCTTTGGCCAAAGAAATGAGGTCAACTTAATCTAAGGCGGATGTGTGTTTAGATCTTGAATATGTTTGAGTTACGTAATTCATTGCCACCAAATATACCTTGTATAGTTCCAATTTTATCATATTTATTAGCGATAATGAGTTATGTTGTGTTATTACAATGCATGACGGTGATAGTAAATTTTTTTAAACAAACAAGATTGATCCATGTCGATCCAATACACACACATAAATAAATTTTTAAAAATTTATACTTATCATGATAACGAATGACTAAAGTATTACAGCTTCTTTTACAACTTATTATGTTACTATTATTAGTTCACCGACATATTAGTCTGTTGTGTTTTGATCTACATTTTGTATGGGTTCACATATGCACATATCGTAGTATGAGCAAACCTACATAATATGAATTCGTTTATACACCGAGAACCATGGGTTAATTTAATATCTCAACTTTTGGCATAGTTGTACTTGAAGAGAAAGCCGAGAAGGAAATAATGGGGTAGTTTGGTAAACCGAAAGCATTGATAAGGAGAAGTTGGCAAGTTGAGAAGAAACAAGTAGGCATAGTATAGAATAGAAAAATAGAAGCAAACCCACTCACCCAGTATAGAATAGAAAAATAGAAGCAAACCCACTCACCCACCTGTCTCGCTCATTAACATCATCCATCGCAACATCAACCTCTTCCCAGGTTGGAAAGCGACTAACCCAACACCTTCTCCATTTCTCCACCCATCTAACTATATACACTCTTTTGCTCCCTATCTCGCTTATATTATAATACGAGGTGAATAGTAAAATTTAACCATATATATGGAAAAGTGGGCTTTGTAATCTGGTATTATTAAAATTCAGGTAAAAACATAAGCATTGGTGAGCCTTATTGATTTTCTTTGTTTTTGTTGGTTCATTGACAATCATTTTTTAATTATTGAAATTGAAGCAAGGTGTTCCCATTTTTTCTTTTTTCTTTTTTGTCAAAATCTGGATATATTCATTATCAGTAATATTGAGTAATCTCCTTATTATAAATATTTTTGAAGAGGTTATCCATTAAAAACAACTTTTATATTAATTAAGACATTAATGAAAGCCTTTTATATTGGGAACCAGTCACAATTCAACACCCGCATTTATGTAACATGTATACGATGCATGCACAAAATTATAAATATAGTGTAACACCCCAAACCCGGTCAAAATGCTACAACCGAATCTGCCGTGCCACGGGGAAGAAAAATGTTTGAAAATCGATTTGTCAATTTGTTTAAGGAGAAAACTTTTGGATAATTTTAGAGAAAACGAAGTTGGATCTTGTGACGTTTAAAACGTGTTAAAACTTGTTTTAGAAAAAAACTTAGTTGTCTTATTGTTACTCCGTATTTATTACTTAATCAGTGAACATTTCAGAAAACAAGTACTCATCGAGGTTTTGAAAACAACCAGTTCATATTTACCAAGTATGCTTAACGAAAGTTATAGAAACAACCAAATAAAGCGTCCCAAAAATAAAAGTTAAGCGGCCTTATTACAACGCTAAAAACCCAAAGCAAATAAACAACTATGTCCAAATGAAAACTTTATAACAAAACGAATGCTGAGCATGGCCACTCGAGTCCACTCCGGCTCCATATCCATGATCTAAGGTTTATCTGCAAAATATATAAAGGAAGGGGTGAGTCACCTAGACTCAGTGTGTAAACCCCCATCCCAAAAGACGTTATGCTCTTACACAATTTCATATACAAATATGTATGTCATGCAACCCATCAACCTAGATATCCATCCACATCTCCCAAATCTACCCCTTGTGGTACCAAACCACTGGTGGTGCCAAATCACTGGTGACCGAAGTCACAAATAAACATATGTGGTACCAAACCACTGGTGGTGCCAAACCACTGAGACATAGTCACAATATTATAATATGTAGGGCCAACCCACTGTGGGATACCAAATCACTGGTGACAGTATGATAGATCATACTCCCCCTCCTCTCATCACCCATAACATATATTCATGCGAACGATATCAGTATGATCATGCTTAACATACATAATTATGTATACAGAATATCATACACTCATAGATCACAATCAACACGAGCAATCATAACAACTTACCCGGCATCCTCGCTTTCACCCACAAGGGTAATTTGGTAACCATAGCCGTCATTTCAGCTTTTATTAACACATAACAATTAACATATTAAGTAAAGAAAGTGTGTAAGAGTTACACACCTGGTTCTCGTACTAGCATTTTTACTGCTTCTACGCTACTGTCACTCGAGACTACGACTATCAGCCTACGATTTACTTTTGATGTTGGCCCGCAACCAGATGGCCAATCTCGCACTCCCGATACTAATCGTTTCTTGTACTTTAGCGTTGGGTTTACAAATCCAACCCCTCCTATCGCCTGACTGTTGTTAGTGTCCATAATAACTCCTTGGTCACTAAACCAATAAAATGATGAGGTCCAATTAATTAAATTAATTGTATACTTAAAACGAACCCTTACCTAATCTGTTAAATCCCGAAAAGCCCTTAAGAAATTGTCACCTTCCTACCTACATTCGGCCAAGCCCAAAAGATTAAACCAAATCACTGATCACAACCAATCGAGTACCATGCAACATTCGGCCAAAGAGGAAAGAACACGAAAGTGGCCATTTGGCTGAAACTACCACCAACCTACCTTCGGCTTTTCTACAAATCGGTAATACAGGGCACAGTAAGACAAGATTCGACTACCAATAGCAGAGAGTGAAACCGATAGAGCCTTAGGAAAAATATGATTCGGGTTAGATACTAATTAAAGTAGAGAGAAATCGTAGAGAAGAAAATCCCAAAAACTTACCAAACTAAAGAGGTGTATTCGGCTATGGTGCACCTTCGGGAAAAAGAGACTACCCAGAAGAGGTTCGGCTATGGGAGAAGAAGATGGGAACCAGGGTATTCAGCTTTAGAAGAATTTTGGAAAGGAGAATAAGGATAGGGAATTTCGATTTTGTCAAGAAGCAGAGAGAAAAGGAAGAAAAGAATTTCGGCTTGAGAGAAAAGATGAGAAAGAAAAGAGGAAAAATGAAAGAAAAGATGGACACTTTGGCTACTAAATTTCGGCAATACACACGCACACACAGAGTTGGAGTTTCGGCCAACTCTCTCTCTCTCCTGATAGCCCTTATCTCACCTGATAACTTAATCATTATCTTACCTTTAAAAGAAACCACTTTAAAACCAACTCTTCCCTTCCCTATTATCATCTTTTAATTATCCAAAAATAAAAGAATTCAAGCTCCTAAATTGTAGCACATGCCGTCCTCCCCCTTCCCCTAGGAGTGCCAAATTTTGACCCATCAATTTGGGCCCCAAGCGGCCACACTAGGCCCAAACTCCTCCCCCTTGTGACGCCACCTACATGCCCACTTATAGCACCTCCAAACGTTGTGCCACAAGCCCAACTTGCTACTGAACATACTTACTTAACTTAATTCATAAACTAACACTATTTATAATCAATTTAACCCAAGTTTAAGCCCAAACTTGAGCCCAATACACACCTCAAGGCCTTAACCTACTAATTTAGCCATGCAACATACCAAATGCACAGACCCCCAAAATCAGGATATTACATATAGAAAGCTAAGGTATAGTAGCCAACTATACATAATTAAAAATCTATAAATATAGAAAGCTAGACATAAAATAAATTATAAAGTGTGAGGAAAATTTAACATGCGTACTTATTTTGGTGAATAAAAACTCATAAATTGTTTACTAAAACCGGGGTATTATATTTCAATTATAATTAGCTTGATATGTATGTATGCACTTTAGTCATGGTAACTTTTCATATATGTGATATTATGAAAATCTTGCATCTTTTTTGTAGTGATCAAATATTTGTGTGGCATTATTTTGTGTAGATGGATCGTAATCAAGATCAAAATGCTATTGTCAGAGTCGTGGCTTCAGTTTTAGCTTTTGGGGTTCTTTGGATTAAAAAATTAAAAACTAGGAAGGAAATTGCTTCTCACCCTCGTGTGAATTGAGATTATGAAAGAGAAAATTATATTAATAGTATTTTATATAGTGGTGACCAATATTGTATTGATGTGATAAGGATGAGACCGATCGCCTTTTTTAATTTGTGTGATATTTTTTGTAGGAATAATTTGTTACAATCATCTAAATCTGTCAATATTAGGGAGCAAGTAGTTATATTTTTACATATAATTGGTCATAATGTAAGGTTTCGAGTGATTGGATCTAGATATTATAGATCAACTGAGACAGTTCACCGTTACTTTAGGGTTGTATTGAGAGCTATTTTGAAATTGTAAAAACTAGTGGTTAGATTACCTGATGAGTAAACTCCTAGTGAAATCAGAAACAATCCAAAGTTTTATCCTTATTTTAAAGATTGTATTGGAGCATTAGATGGAACTCATATTCATGCATCCGTTCCACTTAGCATTTAAGGAAGATTTCGTAGCCGTAAAGGAGGGACGACACAAAATTTATTGGCTGCCATTACATTTGATTTGAAATTTTCCTATGTTCTAGCTGGTTGGAAAGGTAGTGCACATGATTCTCGTATTTTAAGTGATGCATTTTCACGCCCAAGAGGATTAAGAATTCTGGAAGGTAATAATTATCATTAAATACCAAATAGTTCTAGTAAGCTTATAATTTATTAGTATTAATTATGTTTTGTAAAATTGTAGGTAAATATTATATTGCTGATGCTGGATATGGTATTCGAAATGGATATATTACCCCATATCGTGGTGTTCGATATCATTTAAAAGAGTTTAGTGCTCAAGGTCCTGAAAATGCAAAGGAACTTTTTAATCTTCGTCATTCATCATTACGAATCACTGTTGAATGTGTTTTTGGGATTTTAAAGAAATGGTTTCGTGTATTAGATGCTGAGCCATTTTGGAATTTTCAAACTTAAGTAGATATCGTTTTGGCTTGTTGTATCATTCATAATCATATAATGGGAGTTGATCCTAGTGATTTACTTAATCAAGGATTATACAAGGAGTCTGAGTCTGATTTGATAATACCAACTCTTACGGAGCGAGAAGAAAGAGAAGAAACAATAGAATGGTCTGCTAAGAGAGACGAAATTGGACAAACTATGTGGATTGATTATATGACTAGAAATATTAGGTAGGTTTAGGTCTTAAGGTTATTGTTTCTATGTTATGTATGTTTTAGTAAATTGTTTTTTTTTGTTAATGTTGGTTGGATAATGATATTGAAATTTTAGTATGTTGGATTTTGAAATTATTATGTCTAGAATTTGTTAGATATTGATTATGTTTTAAGCTTGTTAGATATTGAATTTATTATGTTTTAAGCTTGTTGAATATTGGATTTATTATGTTTTAAGCTTGTTGGATATTGAAATGATTATCAATGACAATTATTAATGTAGAATGGGCAAGGGCAACAAAGAAGGGACCTCCAAGCAATTCAGGTGGACAAAACCAATGGAACATGTTTTTCTTGAAATTCTAGCAGAGGAGGCTAAGAAAGGAAATAAGCCTTCTAATGCTTTCAAAGCAGTTTCTATTAATCAAGTTGTCGAAGCTATTTCTGAAAGATTCCAAGTCTAGTGCGATACGAAGCATGTGGAAAATCATTTGAGGACTGTAAAAAACCAGTGGCAGATTATATGTAAAATTCGAGGTGAAAGTGGTTTTGGATGGGATGATAACATGAAAATGACCACATGTGATAGAGCGACATCTGATGCGGCAGTGATGGTAATATATGTATATATATGTTAAGTATATTTCAATTGTTTTTTGCTTGTTAATCTAATTGTGTATAATATTCAACAGGCACACAAGAAGTATGAACCATTTTTGAATAAAAGCATTGATCATTATGATGAAATGGCTTTGATTGTTGGCAAAGATATGGCAACAGGGAGTTTTGCTAGAACATTTGCTGATATAGATTTGGATGATGATATCCAAGATTCAGTGCCTCTAGACTGCAACAATGAAGAGGCTGAAGAGGTAAGAACAAATGTATCTTCATCTGGCACATCCAAACGTAAAAGAAAAAATGTTCAAGAAAATATCGTTGATGAACAAATTAAATTTGTGGGTGAACAACTTGGGAAAATTGCTAATGCTTTGGAACAATCTATTGCGGATAAGACACCACAACTTTATGAACAAGTGATGTCGATGGAGGAAGAAGGATTTGATGATGACTTCTTGTGTTCTGTGTTTGATTATCTAGTGAGTCATGAATCCGAGGCCAAAGCTTTTTTAGTTAAAAGTAAGAAGCATAAAAAATTTGGCTTCAAAAATTTTCTCAAGGTTGAAGATATTGATACTTTTATGTGATGTAATATTAGTTATGCACTTGGACAATATTGTTGTTATTATGTGGTGTACTACTAATTATGCATTTGGATAATACTATTAATTTTAGTATTAATTTTGGTTTGGAAGTTTATTTATAATTATTCAATCCTTATTTTTATTTTTAACACAATTACGTAATTTAACTTTGATTGTTTTCATTTTATGACGATTAATAATGTAGCTTAATAATTGAGTATTATTATATATTTAATTTGATTTATTTATTTATAAATAAATCATTGCAATATATGTAAAACAATTTAAAATATAAAATTTATTAATATGTATATAAAATTTATTAATATATGTAAAATAGCTTTTTGGAAAATATTTTCAGAAATCGCCAAACAACGAAAATATTTTACATGATTCATCCAAACACGTAAAATATTTTCAAGAAATCATTTTCCAGAAAAGTAAATTATTTTCCAGAAATCATTTTCCGGAAAACATTTTACTGGCAAACAAACGGAGCCTAAATGAATAAAGGATTGAATCGAAATTAAAATGAAATGTAGAGCCTAAATTATAATAAAATAAATGCAAAAAAGGACTAAATTAAATTTTAAATGAAATTTAGGGGCCCAAATTGTAAAAAAAAGAATAAAAGACCAAATTGTAACGCACGAAAAAAGGCAGGGATCAAATGGAAAATTATCCTAAACCCTGGGACACATGTCAGTCCCTAGAACATCAGCAAACTGAGGACTAAATTGAATCAAGCAAAAATTTAAATGGTATAATTTTTAAAGGAAAAATAAATGGAATTAGGACCCAATTAAAAACAACTTAAAAGACGGAAAGACTGAGAGCGAAATTAGGTCATTTTTCAAAAATGCGCGGATCCTATTAAAGGATCAATTTGGATTTTGGGTTTGGCTCTAAAATGACGCCGTTTTAGGGTTAAAAGAAACAGGCTAAAACGACACCGTTTCTGAGCCCTATTTAAGTCCAAACTTCTTCAAAAAAATCATTCCTTCACTGTTAAAAAAAAAATTCTATCCCTCTTCTTTTTTTTCTCTGAAGTGTTCTTCAGATCCGGCCATAAGGGCTACCGTGCTTCGCCGTGGCCACCAGTCGTTAGTGATGGCGACTGCCGTCCTCGGTGGCCAGATTTCACTAAAAGGGCCCATTTTGGCCGTTTTACCTTCCCCAACCCAGATCGAAACCAAAATCTCCAAAGAAAACACAAAAAGAGCAAAAGGAGCAAATGAACCTTTCGGTTCTTGGTCTCCCTGATGCAACCTTTCGGCGAACCCCAGAGGATTTGGTGGTCTTTCAAAATGGAGGGAGACGTCAGCAACAACAAAGGTAAAAGTTTCCTTTTTATTATTTTATTACTTATTTTCGCAATAAAAGATAAAAAGTTACCTAAAGAATCACCTTTTTTGTGGTGTTTGTATCCAATTTTGATTTCTTTATTTAAAAAAGAAGGGCTTTACAATCTATTTCTTAGGCTTTTTTATAGCTGATTTTACATATTATATTTTTTCTATTGTTTTGTACTGCTATTGCGTGTGTTGCTTCTTCTTTGCAAGGGTGGTTGGCAGTGGCCGAGGCTAGGAGCGACGCTGACGTGGGAGGAGCAGCGCACAAGCACTAGATTAGGGTTTCTATTTTTGAAAAAAGTTTAGGCTTTTGGGCCATTTGGGCCTTTAGGTTTTTTTGTTTTGATTTGGGCCATTGGGTTTATAATTTTGGGTTAGGGTTTCTTGTTTTGGGTTGTTTGTAGTTGTAAATTTGGACCTGATGTGTAATTGGACTTTGGGACTGTTAATTTTTATTTTTGTTTTTATTTTTGGTTACTGTTTAGGGCCCGAAAAAAAATGGGCCTTTATAGTTGCCCCTCTTTGCTTGTTGTTGTGCAACGGGAATGGAGCAAAGACTTTAAGAATGACCAATTTTGTCTGGTCTTGTCAAATCTCGACTTCTTTGGTGCTTCTCTTCTTTAAGTAGTTTCATTCTAACCTACTACAACTTCAGAGGTATAGGATTTGTCACTTCAATCTACTCTACTACAACTTTAGGGAGATAAGATTTGCAACTTGTAGCTTTAATCTGTTCCACTATAACTTCAGGGAAATAAGATTCGCATATTCAATATGCTCCATTGCAACTTCAGGGAAATAAGATTTGTAACTTGTAGCTTTAATATGTTCCACTACAACTTCAGGGAATTAAGATTCACTATCTTTTATCTGCTCCACTGCAACTTTAGGGAGATAAGATTTATAACTTATAGCTTTAATCTGTTCCACTACAACTTCAGGAAAATAAAATTCGCTATCTTCAATCTACTCCACTGCAGCTTCAGGGAGATAAGATTTGTAACTTGTAGCTTTAATATGTTCCACTGTAACTTTAGGGAAATAAGATTCGCTATCTTCAATCTGCTCCACTACAACTTTAGGGAGATAAGATTTGTAACTTTTAGCTTTAATCTATGTCGTTGCAACTTCAAGGAGATAAGATTCACCGTGATGACTTCAATCTGTCCCACTGCAACTTCAGAGGTATAAGATTTATGGTTTCACTAATCTGTTACACCGTTCTCTGTGGAACCTAACCTGTAGAATCCATTTCATAGGCCTATATTTATGCCAAGTAATTAGGATGTTATGATCAGAATGAATCAAATGCTCCAACTAGATGTGTATAAATGATATTTGCATGAATGTAGAATGTCATTTTTCAAGAATGATTCCCCTTTTAATGCTTAGGTTGACATTGCTCGTTGTTTATCAAGGTTCTATTGCTGACGTATTACCTTGCCTTCTTGTTCAGTTAGTATCTTTGACAGAAAACTCAAAGAAATAATCATAATTTAAACTATTCATTTCCAAACATTTCCAACTCTTAGATTTGGTTAGTTTTGACCACTGGTTCTGTTTTAGGTCCTTGTACTTTTTAGAAACCTTTCATAACAATATGCAAAAAAATCATTTTTCTTGAATATTGTTGGTCCATTAACCGTTATTTCAATGTAAAAATGCTTGAAAAAGATTATAACAATGGACAAAATTGAAATTTATTGGGAGCAGAGCTCGAAATGAATAGATTAATCAAAGATAGCAAATGTTGTTAAAATACAAAATGAGTAAAATGAAAATAGGTACCCTAAATATTGCAGCATTAGCTTCTTTGCACAAAACTTCTTGAGGACTATTTTGAGTTTGATATGTGTCTAGGAGATCTAGAGTACTTTGTTGATGCCCCAAGATATAACATTCTTCTTTCCGAGAAGACTTGACCATCACATATTCAATCTTTAATCTAAATTTGAGCTACCTTTTTTGGGTTTTCAACTCAAAACCCCTTTGGTGTTAAGGCGCCCTTTGCGAGTTTTCGCCTTGGTCTCTCCCTGTTTTTTAGGTGAAGTATTTCTTGACTAAATTTGAATTCACAAGATTAGGCAGGTTTTTGCCATCTATCTCGGTCAAAATTAGCTCTCCTCTAGAAAATGCCTTATTTACCAGATATGGTCCTTCCCAATTTGGCATCCACTTTCCTCTGAAGCCTTTTTGTATGGGAAGGGTTTTTTCAATACTAGGTCCCCCTCATGGTATTCTTTAGGGCGAACCTTTTTATCATAAGCTTGCATCATTCGTTCTTGGTACATCTGACCATGACGGATAGCCTTCAACCTCTTCTCTTCAATCAAGCTCAGCTAATCATATTGGGATTGGATCCATTTTGCTTCATCTAACTTTAATTTTGACAAAACTCGGAGAGAAGGAATCTCGACTTCAATGGGAAAGACCGCCTCCATTCCATAAACCAATGAGAAATGCGTTGCCCCTGCGGAGGTCCTGACAGACGTTTGTTAAGCATAGAGGGCAAATGATAACTTCTCATGCCAATCTTTATAAGTCTTTGTCATTTTCCCAAGATCTTCTTAATGTTCTTATTGGCTGCCTCTACTGCACCGTTCATTTTTGGGGGATACAGTGACGAGTTGTAATGTTTGATCTTGAATTATCTACAGACATCCAATATCCTACGGTTGTTCAAATTCAATGCATTGTTAGATATAATCCTTCCTGGCATCCCATACCGACATATAATATCTTACTTCAAGAATTTACTGACTGCCGACTTCGTGACATTGGCGTAAGAAGTGACCTCTACCCACTTGGTGAAATAATCAATGATCATAAAGATGAATCCATGCCCATTGGAAGCTTTTGGTGAGATCGACCTAATGACATTCATACCCCACATAGAGAAAGGCAATGGAGAAGTCATAACATGAAAAGGTGAATGAGGCACATGGATTTTGTCTTCATAAATTTGGCACTTATGACATCTCTTGGCATAATTGATATAATCTCTTTCCATGGTGGACCAATAATATTCAATCTCATGATTTGTCTGGCCATTGTAAAACCATTAGCATGTGTGCCGCAGACACCCTAATAGACTTCTTCTAAGATTTTCTTAGCTTCAACAGCGTTTACACATTTTAGTAGCACCTGATCCTTTCTTCTTTTATACAGGATCTCCCTATCTAAGACATAGTTATTGGCCAGTCTCCTCAGTGTCCTTTTATCATTCTCGGTCACCTGATTAGAGTATTCATGATTCTTTACATATCGCTGTATATTATGGTACCAAGGGTGATCATCTTTTTCTTTTTCTTCGATGTTGTAACAATGAGCTGGAGCCTCATAAATACTTATCTGGATAGGTTTTAGACCATCTTGTTTGTTCACTTTGATCATGGAAGCTAAAGTAGCCAGGGCGTCAGCCATCTGATTTTTATTTCGCGAGAGGTAGTGAAAAGTGATATCATCAAACTCCTCAATTAACTCAAGAACCAGCCTACAATAATTGATCAATTTGGGGTCTCTCGTCTCTCATTCACCTTTGAGTTGATAAATCACTAGTGCAGAATCCCTATATACCTCTAGTACTTTGATTTGCATTCTATGGCTACACGGATACCCATGATGCATGCTCCGTATTCTACCATATTGTTCGTGCAATCAAAATCCAATTTACTAGTAAAAGGATAATGATCTCCGTTTGGGGATACCAGGACTGCCCCGATTATGTTACCCACAGCATTTGAAGCTCCGTTAAAATTTAGCTTCCAAGGATGTCTATCTTGAGCATCTTCTTCGTTGGTTACAACATGCATCAGATCTTCATTTGAGAAATCAAAGTTCAAAGTCTCGTAATCTTCTAAGGCTCTACTGGCTAGAAAACCTGCTATTACTCTCCATTTTATTTCTTTTTGTTTCAAATAAATTATATCAAATTTAGAAAGTAGAATCTGCTATCGGGCTATTCTTCCATTTAAAGTAATTGACTCCATCATGTACTTTAGAGGATCCATTTTTTAGATTAGCCAAGTTGTGTAGTACAACATGTACTGTCTTAGTCTCCGGGTTGTTCAGATCAAGGCGCAACACAACTTTTCAATTGGTGAATATCTTGTTTCACAATCAGTGAATTTCAAACTGAGGTAGTATATCGCCCTTTGTTTTCTTCTTGACTTATCGTGTTGGCTAAGCACGCATCCCATAGAATTCCCAAATACTGCCAAGTACAGTATCAGTGGCTTATCTAAGCTAGGTGGCATCAATACTTGGGCATTTGATAGGTAATGTTTGACCTTATCAAATGTTTCCTAGCATTCTTCATCCATACACCTGGATTATGTTTCTTAAGGAGACGGAATATGGGGTCGCATTTCTCAGTTAGTTTTGAAATAAACCGGGCGATATAATTTAATCTCCCTAAGAAACCCTAGACCTCCTTTTGAGTGCGCGGCGGAGGGAACACCTGTATAGCTTTAACTTTACGATCTTCTTTTCGCTGACTACGAATTCTAACAATTTTCCCGATCTATCCCCGAAGGTACATTTAGCTTGATTGAGCTTTAGATGGAATTTTTTCAACCTCAAAAATAATTTACTCAGGACTTGTATATGCTCTTCTTCTGTTGGGGATTTTGTGATCATATCATCAACATAAACCTCATTTCTTTGTGCATCATATCATGAAACAAGGTTACCATGGCTCTTTGATACGTCGCTCTTGCATTTTTCGGTCCAAATGACATTACTTTATAGCAAAATATCTCCCACATGGTTACGAATGTGGTCTTTTCCATATCTTCAGGATGCATTTTAATCTGGTTGTATCTAGAGAAATCGTCTATGAAGGAGAACAGTGGATAATCTGCCGTGTTGTCCACTAAGGTGTCAATGTAAGGCAACGAGAAATTATTCTTCGAACTGGATTTGTTTAAATTCCTATAGTCTACACACATTCGTACTTTCTCATATTTTTTAGGAACATGGACTATATTAGCTACCCATTCTGAATATTTGACCACTTGTAGGAAACCAGCATCAAATTGCTTCTTGACCTCTTCTTTTATTTTTAACAGAACTTCGGGCTTTATCTTTCAGAGTTTCGGTTGAACTGGTTTGCATTCTTCCTTTATAGGGAGCAGGTGTACCACGATATCAGTACCTAGCCCAGACATGTTTTGATACGACCATGCAAAAACATTTTTGAATTCTTAGAGTAACTCAATGAGGTCTTTGTTCTACCATCCTCAAAAAAAATAGGAGATAAGTTACAATCTCGACCATCTTCAAATCTTAAGGTTCCTCTAGACACATATCTTGCTCAATAGGAATATAGGAAGACACAAAGAACAAATGAATCAAAGAATAACTATCTGTGTGGTATGAGTGTGAATGAAATGGAAAAAATAAAAGAATATTTCCCAAAATGGGACACAAAGATGCATTTTATTGAAATAAAAATAATGGACATATGCCTTTTTCACAAAAGGATTCTTATTGCTCCCAGGCTTAGAGCAACAAGTGTGTTTTGAACATTACTCTGAATTAGTTTTAAAAATTACAGGGATCTCTTCCGCAGTCCAATTGTTTAAAACACTTCTGAAGATATAAGGACGAATGCCTGACAAATTTTCCCCAATTCTTTCTTCGGATATAGCATTGATGCTCAAGTTTCCCAACATTCTTTCTGGGCTTTCTTCTTCTGACATCCTTCGTTCAGGGTAAATGGTTTCTCCTAACACGAACATTTTAGATATATGGGGAAAGTTCATCGGTTCCTATTTAACCTCTATCCCACTCAGTCGCGCTCTTCTTCTTTCTTGTTTCTTTTCCAACTCCCTTTTCCTTTCCCTTGTATTTGGCTTGTATCCTAAGCCAAAGTGGTCTCGTTTGTCCATCAGTATTGGTGCCTTGACCCTTCCTTATAGGTATTTTTTGAGTCCCTTCCCAGGTAAGACTCTATTTCCAAATGTCAACTACAGACCCATCCTCATAATTTTGGATATTTTGAGTACCGGGATCTTACTTCCTTCAACAATGAAGGTTGTATTCACAAACTCTAGTGATCGAAATGAACATTCTATTACCTTTTCATCTGCTCTTATGTATGGTGCATCACTAGTTACGGATGGAATGATATACTCCTTAGTGTTTATTGTCACCAGTTGACCTTCCGTTACCAACTTCAGTTTTTGGTATAGTGACGACAACATTGCCCCAGCCGAGTGAATCCAAGGCCTCTGATCGTTGAAATCAGAGCTTTAAAATTTATAAATAGAATGATCAAACCTGGAAACTAACTCTGACAACTACTTAAAGGCAAGTGTACCTATCGGACAGTAGTATAGCTTAGGCAAGACCGGATTATCGAACCCAAAGGAACTAAAAGTATAATACTCACTTTCTTTTTGTTATTTAGCCTAAAATATGGAGTGATTGGTTGCTTTAACTAATTTACGACTACTAAGTGAAAGACACAAAGAAAAAAAGAACGAATTGGGAAATAACTTGAAGAAACTCAATTGATTGCCATGATACCCTTAGAAAGAATCCACCTAGACTTCACTTGTACTTATTACTGAATCATATGATTTCCTTACTTAGCTTGATCCGTAGGACTCCCTAACCTATATTAAACCCTCTCTCGAGGCGAATAACTTCTAACCCTAGGTTAATTAGTGGAAATCTCGTTCTCTTATAATAACCTCATAGAATAGCAGTAAATCGATCAATGGATTCTCATATTAGGTTTCACCCTAATCCGGCAAAATCTCGTAACCCTATCTCTAGGCGTTCTATCAACTTCACTTAATTATGTTAGATCTATTCTTAGGTAGGGTCTATTCCTCCTCCACCTAAGCACATCAGATTTGGATTAAGTAACATAATTAAGAACAAACTAAGTATTTATCATATAATTCAGAAAATAATTACAAAATTCATCTAGGTTTCATCCCCTTTAGGTATCTGAAGGATTTAGTTCATAACTTTAAAATAAAACATCTCAAGAGAAAAGATAAAACAAAACATAAGAAACCCCTAAAACCCCCTGAAGGAATTGAAGGAGAAATCTACCGTCTTGAGTAGAATTTCGGCTTCTTGAGATGAATCAACTGGCTATCTTCGAATGATTCCCACAAATGTGATCTTTTGGCTCGGCTCCTTGGCCTAGCTAACCGCCCTCTCTCAGGATGCACTTAGGGTGTTTATATAGGTTTTTAGAATCCTTTACTTGGTCCCTAAGTGTCCTAAATTAAGTCTTCTTCCTACTCGGTGTTTGAACAGGCTTCGGAAAGTGTTTCTTTGGCTCTAAGTATCCAAATTTGAGTGAAATTGCTTTCTCCCGTAACAGGGGCATGGCCATGGCACACGCCCGTGTAAATCGTAGTTGGGTCATGCCTTGATTCTATCGATTGGTGAACGGCCGTGTAAATCATGGCATGGTCGTGTTTTAGTTAATTGTCGAGGAACAGCCATGTGGCTTGAAGTGTAGGCCGTGTCACTTTCTTCTTTGGCCCAAATTGGCCTGTTTTAAGCTAGTTTCTTGTTCTTTTCATCCTCAGGTGCTTTCCTGAGTATAAATATGAAAATAAAGGATTAAAATCACCTTTTTACATAAATCAGGGCTAAATCATCCTAAAATATACTAAATATGGGGTTAAAATATGTTACTTTTACGGTTTATCAAATACCCCCACACTTAAGCTTTTGCTTGTCCTTAAGCAAAATTCTCAACTTACAATTAAAATGAACTTTCCGTAATTCACAATTCCTATCAACAATGTTTCATCACAATTCACAAACAATTTAGACATGGATAATTTAACTCAAAGAGTCTTAAAGATTTAAACAATATAAGTCATGAATTTTGTAGTACGAAAACATAAGTGTCTCCCCTTATCTAAATGATTACCTTTAATTTGAAACCGACAAGGATTGACATCCTCACTAAAGATTCACTCAAAGCACTCGAAGTGTTTAAGTTTCAAGAAAAAACACTCATAAGTCGAACCTGAAAAGTTAATCCCATAGGCTTGCCTGAAAATCAAATCTCCACCACTGTAATATGAGATGATACACAAATCAAAAGGTCTTTGACAGGGTTATAATGGGGCTTGGGTTAAAGATGTGGATAAAGGCTGAATTAGAAGGTTTTAGAATCGAGATTGACTTGACTAATTGCCTAACTAACAATAACAATCCTGAAAATAAATGATTACGTCAAATGAAACTGATAATAATACCTTTTTTTATACGAGCTTTTTCAACAATTTAGAATTTAAATACATAAGCTCCTTTAATCATATACCAATACTTGAATATACTTTGGGTTTTTTTTAAGAACAAACTAGAAACATAATAGAGAGAAATTTAATAATTAAAATAAACTAATTCAACAACCGATCAAATCAATTCTCGATAGAAGTATAATCAAAAGAATGGTGATAACAAATACAAAGGGTTTTTGGGTTAATATTAAGCGGGTAATTCAATAAAAATGGATTAGGATCAAAGGGGTTCACTAAAGGTTAATTATGTAGGTAAGCTTTTTAATGGAGTGAATGGGTTAAAACCTAGGTGCCTTTATATTCTCAGTATATCAAATCATTAATGTGGTCTCCATATGTATAATCGAGGCAAGTTCTAGAATAACAATTAGTGTTGACACACTCATAATTAATAAAGTGAGCATGAAAAAGAATATATGCTCTATAAGGCTCAAATCTCACAAAAAATTATGGGTATTTGACATCAATCCTGTAAATTTCAAGCTTCAAGGTAATATTCAAATTCAGCTCAACAACCTAGGAATTTTTTTTTTATTCTTGAAAAAATAGATTTATCATTCTTGATTCTCTAGTATTCTTCACGTATAAATCATCAATGCACAATTATCAATGACTTACTCAAAAACATGTCAATAACAATCATAAATTATTAGAAATTTCACCCTAATTAATAATATGAGAAAATTTCTTATGGATAAGACTAAAATTCAGGATTTGAGAATAATGGAAAAAGTTAGATACTTTTACCCCCCACACTTAAGTTGTACATTGCCCTCAATGTACCAAGATAGATAAACAATTATGTAATAAAAAGAAAAGGGGAGAAGTAGCACTTCTTGAATTTTGGATGATTTCGAGAGTTGGCAGTGGTCGTGGTGGCGAATAACTTGGAAGGCTTAGTTGTGTGTTTGTGTATGTGGATTGTGTAATTTATTCTGCAAAGTCATTTGGTTAATATTCTTGTAATAAATATGTGAATACGGAATCGTGAATGGTTAGATAGCCAATTTAAAAGAGTTGCAATAATAGAAGGTCAAAAATAACACCATATAAAATAAAGATAAACATAAAAATAAAAAGAAAATAAAAGAGAATGGACATAAATAGCTTAAGATGATTCAAAGGTCCTCATCATTGGTCGGGTCCGGTGGTGGTACTTGTGATGAAATATGACGATGTTGGCATATTTGTTGAAGAGTCTCCTCTAGTCTATCAAAGCGCCGAGTGTTTTCAGCGAAATACAACTCAAACTGGTCAAGTTGTGTAGAGATGTCTGATAATGATAGTGACGCTTGTTGCTGATGCTGGTTCAAATTTTGTGCCTCCTCTAATTGTGGTGGGTCCTCGTCAGGGATGTCCTTATCCTCTCCTTCGTTTGTAGGTGTCTTTAGTTGGTACTGAGAAGGGTCAGTTCCTCGATGTTGTTTGATCATCCTTATGTGTAGCATCGTCTGGATGCCTTGAGGTGCCATGTTACCTATCAGTGTGAGGGTGGTGATTTGATCGTCGATATTGAAAAGATTGTAGTATCGAGCCAGCCTCGTAATGTATGGCCCCATTGATAAGATCCCCTTCCTATGTGGTTCAATCTAATGTTGAATCGCGCATACGATAAAATATGCCAAGTCGAAAACATGTCCTTCAGACATACATGCTAGGAAGTAAACGTCTTGCTTGTTTACAATGCCTGTTTTCTCTGCGACCTGTGATGGTGTGTGTGAGAATGGCGTGAATATACCTTAGAGTTGGTGGAAGTGCCGTCGCTTTAGAGCGGCTGGGGTCGTATGTACTTGTAGTGGGGCGGAGTTTGCGCCAGCATTCACGCCGAGTGTAGTGGAGTTTACGGTTTAGTTCGGATAATGGGTTTTCTTCTATGAATTCCGGCGTATAAAGTCCGAGAGCTGCTCCGAATTGTGGTACACTTACTCGACGCACTGACCCCCCTAACAGAATTGGATAGCACCTGGGTCGCCGTACTGAGTCGTCACTATTTGTAGTGTGAAGGTGGTGCAAAATTCTAATGTAAGCTCCAAGTATGTGGGCTCATTAATTGAAAAGAAGTCTTCCCATGGTTCGGTTGAGAGAAGGGCTTGGATATCGATTGTGAGCCCAACTTGCTGTACTGCGTTTCAATTAATGCGCCTATCGGTGCCTAGTGGTCTATCCCGGATTACTTTTTACCGTTCTTCCTAAGTTGCTTGAGGAAATCTGAGGAATTGGTGTCGAATTTCGGTAGAGAGACTTGCGAAGGATGATCCGGGCCCCTTCCTTTTCTTGTTGGGGACTGATCGTTTGGTTCGGGATGTTGACATGATCCCTGCAAAATAATCAAGTATAAAGCCAGTTTCTCAACAATAATATAGCCAAAATTAAATCTATCATAATCTAAGAAGTTAGAATATTAATCTACAAGAATTATTTGACAGTAGTGAGCAAAGAAATGCATCAAACTTATTAGTTCTAAAATGCAAGAATTTATTCCTACTATTAAAATTAATCATGAAGAATCAACCAACAATTATTCATGGGGCTAAACTTTTGAGGAAATTTTCCTAAATAAAATCATGCTTCCATACTAAAACTAAACAAGATATGAAAATAAAGTAGAATGGCATAATTTTTATCAAGTTATAGGTCAAGAAAAAGGAACCAAGGGCGGTGTAAAATGTTTGAGCATGGGCGGAGCACGGCGGTGTTGCGAGTCGCAGCATGGTTGAAGTGTAGGTGTTGTAGGATGAGCACGGCAGAAGCAAGGGCGTGGGGTTTATGTCACACGACGGTGTTTCGGGCATGTGGGGGTTTTTGTTCAATTTTGGATGAAAAAAATGGTGGCTTAGGTGAGAGTGTGGCCAGAATTTTTGAAGAGGGGCTAAAAATTATTTTTAGGGTTAAATGGAGAGGGATTTCGATTAATTTGTTTAAATAGCAGCAGGGGCACGGGCAGGTGCCACGACCGTGCTATTTTTTCAATTGCCCGTGTAATTCGGGATGTTGAATTTTTAGACGCATTTGGTTTTTTAGCACGGGCGGGCATTCCCCGTGTGTGATATGTCAGTATGTCCCCACGGTCATGACGTACGGTCGTGCGTAGCCTGTGCTTTAGAAGTCAGTATTTAAGCACGGTTACTTAACACGAGCGTGTGTTACTCGTGTGCGATATTTTAGTATGTTCCCATGGTCATGACGCACGGTCGTGGGTGGCCCGTGCTTTGGAGGTTAGTATTCAAGCACGGTTACTTAACACGGGCATGTCTTGACCATGTTCGATAAAAGAATTTTCTCTATTTACGCACAACTATTGGCATGCCCGTGGCTCATCCTATGGCTCTCACACGGCCATAGGTACGCCCGTGTGTCAAGCCGTGTTACCTCAACCTACAATTTTTGTGGGTTAGTAACAAAGTAGAAAGTGTCAATAAGTTAGCGCTCGGGTTGCCTCCCGAGAAGCGCTCGTTTATAGTCTTAAGCTAGACTTTCCCTGTTTTCATTAAACGAAGGTTCACGGAGTTGAAGCTCCTCTCTCATGTCCCTAAAATGTGCACCATTATAAAGTTTTAGTTAGTGGCCATTTACCTTGAATGTGCATTTGGTGGGGTGAGTTACCTCGATTGTACCATATGGAAAAATTGTTTTGATTATAAATGGTCCTGACCATCTAAATTTCAGCTTCCCAGGGGATAATTTGAGCCTTGAGTTGTACAATAGAACCAAGTCCCCTACCTCAAATTGTGTTGACCTCTTCAGACGAGATTCGTGGCGTCGCTTTGTTACCTCTTTGTATAGTTTCGAGTTCTCGTAGGCCTTAGCTCTCCACTCTTCCAGTTCATTCATCTGCATCATTCTTTTCTTTCCTGCAGTTCTAATATCAAAATGTAAAAATTTTATGGCCCAAAAAGCTTTGTGTTCTAACTCAAATGGTAGATGGCAACTTTTTCCATATACGAGTTTGTATGGGGATGTCCCTAGAGGTGTTTTAAAAGCTGTTCTATATGCCCATAAGGCATCATCTACTTTTAATGCCCAATATTTTCTATCCAATTCAACCGTTTTTTCTAAGATGCACTTAAGTTCTCGGTTTGTGACTTCAACTTGCCTACTGGTTTAAGGATGAATGGGGTGGTTGTCCTGTGGTGTACCCCATATTTCTTTAGAACTTTTTCAAATTGAGTATTACAAAAATGTATACCCCTATCACTAATAATAGCTCTAGGTGTCCCAAATCTAGAAAACAGTTTCTTGAGAAATTTAACTACTACCCTAGCATCATTGGTTGGTAAAGCTTTCACTTCTACCCATTTCAACATGTAATCAACTGCCACTAGGATGTATTTATTTCCAAATGAATTGGGGAATGGTCCCATAAAATTAATACCCCATATATCAAATAATTCACATGATAACATATATGTTTGAGGCATTTCATCACGTTTAGAAATATTACCTGGTCGTTGGCATTTATCACACGAGATAACATACCTGTTGGCATCTTTAAATGAAGTTGGCCAATAAAAACCTGATTCGAGTATTTTGTGTGCTGTCTTAATGCCACTGTAGTTTCCTCCTGAGGGTCCTGAATGGCAATGTTCCGAAATTTTGCTTGCTTCTGCTTTTGTAACACATTTTCTAATGACCTGATCTGCACATATGCGAAAAGAAAAGGGTCTTCCCAAAAATAGTTTTTCACATCAGCAAAGAATCGTTTCTTTTGGTGATGTGTTAGTCTTTTCGGTAAGATGTTAGCTGCTAAATAATTTGCAATGTTTGCAAACCATGGTACCTCAGAATGTTTTATGGAAAAAAGTTATTCTTCAGGAAATGAATCGTTTATCTCATTTTTATCAAGCTCTCTAATATGTGGATTCTCAAGTCTGGAGAGATGATCTGCTGCAAGATTCTTAGCTCCCTTCTTATCTTGTATTTCTAAGTCAAATTCCTGTAAAAGTAAAATCCATCGTATGAGTCGAGGTTTTGCATCAGGTTTGTTTAAGAGATAGTGAAGAGCTGAATGATCAGTGTAAACGACAACTTTAGACAATATTAAATACTACCTAAATTTCTCAAAAGCAAAAACTACAGCTAGCAATTCTTTCTCTGTGGTGGTGTAATTTTCTTGTACAGATGTTAATGTTCTGTTAGCGTAGTAGATTGGCTGAAAATACTTGTCTCTTCGTTGTCCCAAAATTGCACCTACTGCAAAATCACTTGCATCGCACATTAGTTCAAAGGGTAAGTTCCAATCAGGTGCAATCATAATCGGTGCATTTATTAATTTATCCTTAAGTATATTAAAAGCATCTAAACATTCCAGATTGAGATTGAAAGGAACATCTTTTTCTAGTAATTTTCTCAAAGGCTTAGCTATTTTAGAAAAATCTTTAATAAATCTTCTATAGAACCCTGTATGTCCTAAAAAGCTTCTAATAGCCTTAATTGAACTAGGGGGAGGTAATTTTTCTATGGTTTCAACCTTTGCTTTATCTACCTCAATCCCTTTACTAGAAATCTTATGTCCTAATACAATTCCCTCTAGAACCATAAAGTGACATTTTTCCCAATTCAACACAAGGTTGGTTTCCTGAAATCTCATCAGAACTCGTTTTAAATTTTTAAGGCAAAGATTGAAAGAATTACCGAATACCAAGAAGTCATCCATGAATACCTCCATGATATCTTCCACGAGTTCGTCAAAAATTGCCAACATGCAACGTTGAAAAGTAGCAGGAGCATTACATAATCCAAAAGGCATTCTACGATAAGCAAACATACCATATGGACATGTAAATATGGTATTCTCTTGATCTTCAGGAGCTATAGGAATTTGGAAGTATCTAGAGAGTCCGTCCAAAAAACAGTAGTACATATGCCCGGATAGTCTTTCTAACATTTGATCTATGAAGGGTAGAGGGAAGTGATCTTTTCTGGTGGCATCATTGAGCTTTCTATAGTCTATACAGACTCTTCATCCTGTGACTGTTCTTATGGGGATTAATTCATTCTTCTCATTGGGCACCACCGTCATACCTCCTTTCTTTGGGACTACCTGCACAGGACTTACCCAAGTGCTGTCAGAAATAGGATAAATTATTCCTACATCTAGAAGTTTAATTACCTCGGCTTTGACTACTTCTTTCATGTTGGGATTTAGCCGTCTTTGGGGTTGCACACACTGCTTGTATTCTTCTTCCATTAAAAGTTTGTGGGTGCAGAACGAGGAGCTTAGACCCTTTATATAAGATATTTTCTAAGCTATGGTTTTTTTATGTTCTCTTAGTACCTTTATCAACTCCTCTTTTTCCTTAGGTTTTAGTTCTGAAGAGATAATTACCGGTAGCGTAGAATTGTCTCTGAGGAATGTATATTCTAAATGTTTTGGTAATTGTTTTAATTCCAAACTGGGTGGCTTATCAATGGAGGATTTCTGTTTTATTTCGTCATTGTTTTCAATGCTTTCTTTTTTCACTTGCCTGAATGATGATGTATTCAAATTCATCTCATCGCCTTCATCTTCTTCCCCCTCTTCTTGAGTCAGGCAAAGTTCTATTGTGTCGTCATGTACAATTTCCTGCAATGGATTTTGAATGATATGATCAGTAGTATCAATAAAATAACAGGAATCATCTTGCTCTTTGGAATATTGCATGGCATCATAAATTTGAAACATAATTTCTTCATCGCCTATCCTTAATGCAAGTTTACCATCACCTACATCAATAACGGCCCTAGCAGTGGCTAAAAAAGGGCGTCTTAGAATTAAATGAACATTAATATCTTCTTCAATGTCTAGCACAATAAAATTAACAGGGAAAATAAATTTATCAATTTTTACTAAAACATCTTCGATAACTCCTCTAGGATATTTAATAGATCTATCAGCCAATTGAATACTCATCCTAATGGGTTTTGGTTCCCCAAGATATAATTGTTTAAATAATTTGTAAGGCATTAGATTAATACTGGCACCTAGATCGGCTAATGCTTTCTTAATATTTAGGCTACCAATCAAGCAAGGAATAGTAAAGCTTCCTGGGTCTTTTAATTTGTTGGTAACTTGTTCTGGAGAATGGCTGAGCATTCTTCATTAAGTTCTACCGTCGATACTTCTTCAAGCTTTCTTTTATTCGTCAGGAGTTCTTTTAAGAATTTTGCATATTTCGGTATCTGTGAAATAGCTTCAACAAAAGGTAAGTTAATATGTATTTGTTTAAAAAGTTCAAAGAACTTACCGTATTGGGCATCTAGCCATTCCTTCTTTAGCCTTACTGGATATGGGATTGGTGGTTTACTTTCTTTGCGTACTGGGTTTATATTCTCTACTCCATCTCTTGTTTTGTTATCTTCATATGGGATTTGTTTCTTTGGTTCCACTAATTCCTTTCCACTTCTTAGTGTAACTGCTTTTACCTGTTCTGTATCTTTAGAAAAAATTTCTGCCCATATTTGACAGATCATCCTAGTAAACGGTCCAATCGACTTAGTGAGCTCCTCGAATGACTCAATAAATTTTTCAACTGATGCTTGTTGATCTTTAAATGTTCTCTCCCTACCTTGGAAGCGTTTTTCTGTGTCTGACGTAAATTTTGTCAACATCTCTTCGAGGGTTGGCTTCTTTTCTTGCAGA
Organism: Gossypium rotundifolium; assembly: GCA_025506655.1. Taxonomy (NCBI): domain Eukaryota; kingdom Viridiplantae; phylum Streptophyta; class Magnoliopsida; order Malvales; family Malvaceae; genus Gossypium; species Gossypium rotundifolium. Next base: position 184,376,415 of record CP106727.1, on the reverse strand, counting down.
TACGACTGATTTTGGAAATTTAAAGGAGGTTGTTTTCTTTGATTTCCTTGAATTCCTTGGCCTCCCCATGAAAAATTTAGGTGGTTCCTCCAACCTGGATTGTAAGTATTACTATAAGGATTATTATTGGATCTAAAATTATTACCTATATAGTTTGTCTGTTCGTTTTCTGCTTCTGGTTGGTAGGGTGGGTACTCAGGATTCGCCACAGTTCCACTTGTGTCACATTGCATGACTGGGTGTACTTGCGAAGAACATAAACTGCCAAGCTTTTTATTCATCATCTCTACCTGATTTGATAGCATGGTTACTGCATCAATGTTGTAGACTCCTACTGATTTTATCCGTTTTGTCCTTGTAACCTGCCACTGATAATTATTCAACAACATCTCTTCAATGAATTCGTATGCTACTTCAGGAGTTTTATTATTCAAGGTTCCACCGGCGGCTGAATCAATTAGTTGTCTCGTTGAGGGATTTACACCATTGTAGAAGGTTTGGACTTAAAGCCATAATGGTAATCTGTGGTGTGGACATCTCCTCAAGAGATCTTTGTATCTCTCCCATGCATCGTATAATGTCTCTAAATCCATCTGCACAAAAGAAGAAATATCATTCCGTAATTTAGCTATTTTAGCCGGTGGAAAATATTTTAATAAAATTTTTCGGTCATTTGTTCCCATGTAGTGATTGATCCTCGTGGTAATGAGTTCAACCACTGCTTGGCTTTATTCCTTAATGAAAAGGGAAATAACCGAAGACGAATGGCATCATGAGAAATGCCATTTATTTTGAAAGTATCGCAGAACTCTAAAATATTTGCTATATGAGTGTTCGGGTCTTCGTCCTACAAACCATCAAATTGAACAAATTGTTGAATCATTTGTATTGTATTAGGCTTTAGTTTAAAATTATTAGTAGTTATAGCTGGCTTAACAATACTAGATTCTACTCCTGTCAAATTGAGTTCAGCATAATCATACATAGTGCGCAGAGCATTCGCCACATCTCGTGGTGGGTTATTCTCGTCCATCCCTTCAGTAGGATTGGATCTGTCTTCTTGCTCTTCTTCTGAGTAATTTAGAACTTGCCTAATTTCTCTGAGATTTCTCCGAGCGGTAGCTTCAATTTCACTATCATATACTAGAGGTCCTGTCGGGTTCCTTCTAGTCATAAACTAGAGGTACCTGCTAGGAAAGAAAAACAAAATTTAGTAAAAGATAATTAAAATAAAATAAATTGTAAAATAAAATAAAATAATGGCTAAAGTAATAAAATAGAGTTTTCTTAATATTTTAGTTCCCCGGCAACGGCGCCAAAAACTTAATCGCTAAAATCAGAGCTTTAAAATTTATAAATAGAATGATCAAACCTGAAAACTAACTCTGACAATGACTTAAAGGCAAGTGTACCTATCGGACAGTAGTATAGCTTAGGCAAGACCGGATTATCGAACCCAAAGGAACTAAAAGTACTAGTACTCACTTTTTTATTATTATTTAGCCTAAAATATGGAGTGATTGGTTGCTTTAACTAATTTACGACTACTAAGCGAAAGACACAAAGACAAAAATAACGAATTGGGAAATAACTTGAAGAAACTCAATTGATTGCTACGAAACTCTTAGGAAGAATCCACCTAGACTTCACTTGTACTTATTACTGAATCATATGATTTCCTTACTTAGCTTGATCTGTAGGACTCCCTAACCTATATTAAACCCTCTCTCGAGGCGAATAATGTCTAACCATAGGTTAACTAGTGAAACTCTCATTCGCTTATAATAACCCCTAGAATAGCAATAAATCGATCAATGGATTCTCATATTAGGTTTCACCCTAATCCGACAAAATCTCGTAACCCTATCTTTAGGCGTTCGATCAACTTCGCATAATTATGTTAGATCTACTCTTAAGTAGGGTCTATTCCTCCTCCACCTAAGCACATCAGATTTGGATTAAGCAACATAATTAAGAACAAACTAAGTATTTATCATATAATTCAAAAATAATAACAAAATTCATCTAGATTTCATCCCCTTCAGGTATCTGAAGGATTTAGTTCATAACTTTAAAATAAAACATCTCAAGAGAAAAGATAAAACAAAACATAAGAAATCCCTAAAACCTCTTGAAGGAATTGAAGGAGAAATTACCGTCTTGAGTAGAATTCCGGCTTCTTGAGATGGATCAACTGGCTATCTTTAAATGATTCCCACAAATGTGATCTTTCTAGCTCGGCTCCTTGGCCTAGCTAACTGCCCTCTCTCAGGATGCACTTAGGGTGTTTATATAGGTTTTTAGAATCCTTTACTTGGTCCCTAATTGTCCTAAATTAAGTCTGCTTCCTACTCGGTGTTTGAACAGGCTTTGGAAAGTGTTTCTTTGGCTCTAAGTATCCAAATCTGAGTGAAATTGCTCTCTCCCGTAACAGGGGCACGACCATGGCACACGCTTGTGTAAATCGTGGTTAGGCCGTTCCTTGATTCTGTCGATTGGGGCACGGTCGTGTAAATCGTAGCATGGTCGTGTCTTAGTTAATTATCGAGCTATGGCCGTGTGGCTTGAAGTGCAGGCAGTGTAGCTTGAAGTGCAGGCCGTGTCGCTTTCTTCTTTGGCCCAAATTGGCCCGTTTTAAGCTCGTTTCTTGTTCTTTTCGTCCTCAAGTGCTTTCCTGAGTATAAATATGAAAAGAAATGATTAAAAGCACCTTGTTACATAAACCAGGGCTAAATCATCCTAAAGCATACTAAATATAGGGTTAAAATATACTACTTTTACGGTTTATCAACCTCTCCAACAAGCAATTATAAGAGGGCTTGATATCCATTACCAAAAAGTCTACCTCATATGTGTTTGGACCAATTAAAAGAGGTATTTCAATTCTTCCCATCACCCTCCTTTATGTACCATCGAATGCTCTCATTTTATTTTAACACGTCTTCATGTGAGAGCTATCCACTGGTAATCTATTTAGTGTAGAAGAGGCAAGACATTCAGCACAGGTCTATTGTCGATTAACACTCCTGGCAATGTATACCCTTTGCAGCGGTAGTGATATGTAGGGCATTCGTGGTTCTCATGCCCCTCGGAGGTATTTCATCATCATTGAAAAAGATGACATTATCGGCACTTATATTGTTTAACCAGGTGGTCTAGCTTGTTCACAGAGATATCATTAGTGACATAAGTTTCATTCAGCACTTTCATCAACACGCTACGATGTGTCTCTAATCTCAAGAGCAAGGCTAGTACTGATATGCTTGCTAGTTGTTTGTTTATCTGTTCTATGACACTATACTCGCTATGCTTCAAGAATTTCAAGAATTTCTTAGACTCGTTCTCAATTACTAGCTCGTTAACAAGTGATTCAAGCCTAGTCATTTTTTCTCTTTTTTGCTCAACTACCAGGGTTTTTCCTTTAACAGACTCGATTCTTACATTTGCAGGGTCATAGCGCCTTCCACTGCTCGTGTAGAAACCAACATTCTTGCTCTTTTTTGAAGTGCTAATCGTGTGCTCCTCTCCTAGGATCATCATGTTGCAGTCATAATTCCATGGAACACTTTTGTCGTCCTTGTAGGGAAATGCTGCGAGTTTCTGAATTATGACTCTTAGCGCAGCTTGTGTTCCTACTTTATTATTTCTTAGCCATGAAATAGTCACTACTGGGTGGTTGACCTTATGGACCTTCTCTGTTGATCATTCCTCTAAGGCGCAGATGTCTCCTCCTTCCGAGCCTTTGACAGCTTCAAAGATTCCATCTCCTTGTTATCCATCAGATTTTGTACCAAAACTCTAAATTTAGTGCACTCCTGAATCTCATGACCTTCTTCAATGTGGAACTTATAGTAGCTCCTCATCCTTTTAGATACCTCTTCCAAATTTTGAACGACTAATCCTACGTCTATCATCTTTTGCTAAACCCATTTTAGTAGGGTTTTTATTTTTGCCACATCTGTTTTGGTTCTCTTTCCTCTTTTCTCAACTATCGCATTTACCCCTTAATCTAAATGACTGGTAACAGATTTCCTACCACATTAGGTCTCGAGGGATCATTGAACCTTACGATCCCCATCTTAATAAACCTTTCAATCAACTTTTTAAATGTAGTGTAGTTCTCAGTTGAGTGTCCCGTTATTCCTGTGTGGTACTCGCATTGAGCATTCGCATCATACCATTTTTGGAATGGAGGTTGTATGGGTTTCAAGAAAACGGGGATACCACATGTGCATTGAACTATAACTCCTTATATGTCATCGAAATAGGTGTAAATTTGAGTTCTATGTTTGACCTTGAGTTAGATTCTTACCTTGAGGGGCCCTGATGGCTGGTTATTACGTTCTTTGGTTGGCCTATAGTGACCAGTTTCAAATAACCTTTATTATACACACTTGCGGTGTTCACTTCATTTTTCTTTTTTCTTGGGGTTGATCTTTTAACATTTTCCTCACGTATTTATTCTCACTCTTTACTGCGTTTTCAATCATCTCACTTGACATTACTATATCTGAAAAGCTCTTAGTAGTGCTTCCCAACATATAGTTAATGAATGGGGCTTTCAGAGTATTTATGAAATGCATTGTTGTCTCCTTCTCCAGAATAGGCGGTTGGACTTGCGTTGCCACCTCTCTCCATCTCTGAGCATATTGTCTGAAGCTTTCACTTTGCTTCTTTTCCATATTTTGTAGCGTAATTTTGTCAGGTGTCATGTCAGTCACATGGCTATATTGTTTCATTAAAGCATGTGCCAAGTCTGTTCATGAGTTGATTTTTGCACGGCTTAGCTGGTTGCACCACTTAGCAGTTGACCCGATCAGACTATTTTGGAAGCAGTGGATTAACAATTGGTTGTTATTGACGTATCCCATCATTCTTCGGCAGAACATTGTGATATGGGCTTCAGGACAACTAGTCCCATTATACTTTTCGAATTCTGGAGTTTTGAATTGTGGTGGGAGCACTAGGTTAGGGACTAAGCTCAACTCCTTAGCGTTAACCCTTCAAAGGTAATCGACATTCCCTATAGCTCTGAATTTCTCTTCTAACCACTTGCACCGATCTTCTAGTTGTTTTGGCAATTCTGCTCTTACTCTATCCATTTCCCTCATGTCGTCTAAATCTAGAACGACGGGGTTGGTCGGATTATCCCTGGGATCGAAACCTGAACCCGTAGGGCAATTCACTGGTGATGAAGTACAGGCTTGATATTGTTGAGGTCTTATGGTAACAAGTACCCTTCCGGGTATGTATCTGGTTAGGTTTGGACATTCACTGAGGTAAAACCTTGGGGGTACATAAGGTCTTCATTATTATCCTCAGGATTATTCACAATACTTTTCCCTTTTTTAGTCCCTCCAGCCAGTAACTGGGTCAACTAGCTTATCATGCTTCATTGAGACTCTTGTATTTGATCCTTCATGTCTTACTGTATCTTAGCTAATTGTTCTTGCAGCTGCACTTGCAACTGATCTTGCATGTCCTTCTGAATTTGTTCCAATCTTTCTAACCTTTGATCCATGACTCTGGTTTTACCTAGGGTACCGTAACAATATTCGGTTGGCAAATTCTTGTTGGTTTTTAGGGTAACTGTTATAATTTTGATTAATTAGGGTATTTTTATAAAACTTAATTTATGTGATGAAATGTAATGCTGATGAATGATAAATGAAGGCAAAAAGAGGCATTTATTCTGATTCAATTCTATTAGAATAACTTTACTAAAAAATGAATCTTTTTACATAAAACGAATACATTTTACATATACGGCCTTGGCATAATACTCAAAGCCTTGACTTTCCTAAGAAGCAAAGCTAATTCTCAGCATCGATCCGATTCTGATATGTATTTTAAGCTCAGCATGTTGGCTTGAACTGCTAGGCTTTGAAAATGGTCGGCTACTTCTTGTACTTGAGTCACAGCTTCGCCCATGATGTAAACTCTATCTCTAATCTGACCTTGCGAGCGTTGGAATTGCTCTTTCCAGTATCCATTTTTTGTTTCAAAAAGTTCAACTCGAAGTTCACAAATTTGATGTACAATCTCGAGCTCTTCTATCTTTCTCTTCAGCTCATCAATCTTATTTAGGCTTGCTTTTAACTTAATTGCGGAGTTACGACTATGACATTGAAACAATGACCTTTCTAATTCTACTACCTGGGCTCTTAATCCAACCTTTTCATTTCGGCTTTGTAACAAATCCCTTTTAGAGTAACTTTTTGAACTCGAGTATCTTGGAATTTTTTTTCCCACGGATCAGCTTTAATCTTTTCTTCTTTGATCTCTTGCCACCATTGCTCTAATATTTTACCCAACCCGACAGTCCTTATCAATAAGCGCAGCTTTTTATAATCTGTTTTTAGACTATCTATGTCTTCCCCAGCCTTGTTCTTTATTTATCTCATTTTCTCGGCTTCTAACTTTTGGACGTCGACGTCCAATTCTAGCTGCATCTTTTCCTCTTCCAACTATTCTATCTTTTTATCCAGCTCCGAACTCCTCTTTTCAAAGTCTTGCTTTATGATTTCCAATTCAGACAGGATCACTTGTAAGTGATCTTCTATCAGCTGAGTGTTTTCTTGACTTGACAAAGGGACATTATCATTGACTCTTTTACCCTACCACTAATCATACTCGGGGATCGTCATGGGATTTACGGCAAATATTTTCTTTCTGTGAGTTTGGTTCCAAGTGTTCAATATTTCACAAACATTCTTCTTGTAATTATCACCCTTTTACGCAAATTCGCACTAAGCCAACCCTTGTGTTGTCGGTATTAACTGCCTTGATCTATACTGTCTCAATATAAGTAAAGGGACATATCCAATATCTCCCCATATCCCAAGTAGAGGAACCCAGTCGAAGTCTCCACATCAATACAAAATCTCATCAGAGATCATCCAAGGGGCCCTCATTCAATGTCTTTGTCTTGGAGACTCTGGAGAATTGCCATCCATTTCTCCTCCAAAATGTCGTCTCACATTGGCATAGCCACGAATTCTTTCAACGGAGAGTAGTTCTCGGAGAATGCTCGATAAGAAACCTTTTCTACCTTCCTAAAGTGGCTGTGAAACCAAACTAACAAGAGTTGTGCACACCCGATAAATCTTCCTTCACCCGCTCTCCAGCATGTATTCAAAGATTTGTAAGTTTCAACCAAAATTGTCAGGACGGGCATGATCCTTTTGTCAAGCTGGTCGAATAGATCTGAAACTGCATCATCTATGTGCCCGAGTGCTTTTGGAAAGATGACCAACCTGTAAATACTCAAGGCGAAGACGTCGACTCTTTTCTTTATATTCGGACGTGCCAATATCAAATCTTGCAAACTTTTCTAATGGATGCATTTATTATCTCCTTTTTGTTTAATCCGAGACCCAACCCATTGTTCACGCATTCCCTTTATGCTGATTAGCCTCTTCAAGAAAGTCGGGACGTTGACGGCTCTAGAATAAGCTTTGTCGGCTTAGATCCTTGGGCAACGAGAGAGAGTTGTGTACTCTTCTACGGTTGGTACCAAGTCTACCTTTCCAAAAGTAAAACAGCTATAGGCGAGATTTCAATATTGGGCCAGAGCTTGGAATAAGTGCTTATCCACTTTAACATCGAGTAAATAAGGCAAATCACCATAGTTAAAGTAGAATAACTGCTTGGTTTCGTCATCCCATTAGTCCCATACCTCTTTCAACTCTTGAAGATTATTCTGAGTCACACTGATGCGAGTGAAATCCCACAATTCTGACATATATCCCTCTGTCAGGCTATCACCCTTCTATTGTTGTGTCTTCTCAGACCATATCTGGATGACTGCATTGTCTTTCACTTTATCAAGAAATCCCTTTTCCATGATAAGCTCTCTATTTAGCAACTGAACATGAATCAATACCCTTTTCTATGATGAAAATGCAATGCAATCACAACCAAAACAAAATGAAACAAGTTGGTATATTTCATACAAAGCTAGAATTTAAAGCAAGCCAGAAATAATACATAGATCACCTATTTGAGTAACCACTAGAGGTTCTGTATGGCTCTATCTAGGGTAGGTTATTAGGGCTCATTATATGTGGTTTGGTTCTAAAGCAAGGGTACCTGAAGCAACAAATTCCTCGATCCTCACCCATTATAGGCTCATATGGATCGGGTTCGGTTTAGGGGAATACATTTCCCTATGGCTATATGGAGATGAAGATTTCACGAAGACATAGGTACGGATGTATCCTGAAAGCGATCCACTATCCTATACGGATGTGAAGACCTCACGAAGGAATAACTTCCCACTCCCACTTAAGAATGGAAAAATCGAACAATTATGCAATTCAATATTCGGAAATATACCAAGAGACTCGAACCAATAAAGCAAACATATCATTATGTAACAAAATGATGAAGACTTGATTTACCACAAAATTAATAAAGGATTGAATCGAAATTAAAATGAAATTTAGAGCCTAAATTATAATAAAATAAATGCAAAAAAGGACTAAATTGAAGTTTAAATGAAACTTAAGGGCCCAAATTGTAAAAATAAAAATAAAGGACCAAACTGTAATGCGCAAAAGAAGGCAGCGATCAAATGGAAAATTATCCCAAACCTTGGGACACATGTCAGTCCCTAGAAAGTCAACAAACTGAAGACTAAATTGAATCAAGCAAAAAATTAAATGGTACAATTTCTAAAAGAAAAATAAATGGAATTAGGACCCAATTAAAAACAACTTAAAAGGCAGAAGGACTAAGAGCGCAATTAGGCCATTTTTCAAAAATGCGTGGATCCTATTAAAGGATCTGGTCGAATTTCGGGTTTGGCCCTAAAACGATGCCATTTTAGGGTTAATAGAAACAAGGCAATACAACACCGTTTCTAAGCCCTATTTAAGTCAAAATTTCTTTAAAAAAAATTCATTCCTCCACTATTTTTTAAAAAAAAAAACTTATTTCCCTTTTCTTTTTTTCTCTAAAGTGTTCTTCAGATTCGGCTATAAGGGCCACCATGCTTGCCACCGATCGTCAGCGACAGCGACCGCTATCTTTGGTGGTTGGATTTCACAAAAGGGCCCCTTTTGGCCGTTTTACCTTCCCCAACCCAGATTGGAAGCCAAAATCTTCAATAAAACACAAAAATACCAAAAAAAAGAGCAAAGGAACCTTTCGGTTCTTGGTCTCCCCCGATGTGACCCTTTGACGAACCCTGGAGGATTTAGTGGTCTTTCAAAACGGAGGGCGACGGCAGCGGCAACAAAGGTAAAAGTTTCATTTTTATTATTTTATTATTTATTTTCGCAATAAAAGATAAAAATAAATACCCAAAGAGTCACCTTTTTTGTGGTGTTCGTATCCGATTTTGATTTCTTTCTTTAAAAAAGAAAGGTTTTATAATCTATTTTTTAGGTTTTTTTATAGCCGATTTTACATATTATTTTTTATATTTCTACTATTTTGTACTACTATTGCGTGTGTTGCTTCTTCTTTGCAGTGGTGGTTGACGGTGGCAGAGGCTAGGAGCGGCGCTGACGTGGGAGGAGCGGCGCACAGACACTAGATTAGGGTTTCTGTTTCTGAAAATTTTTTAAGCTTTGGGCCTTTAGGTTTTTTTGTTCTGATTTGGGCCATTGGGTTTGTAATTTTGGATTAGGGTTTCTTATTTTGGGCTGTTTGTAGTTGTAAATTTGGGCCTGATGTGTAATTGGACTTTGAGACTGTTAATTTTTATTTTTGGTTACTATTTAGGGCCTAGACAAAATTGGGCCCTTACAACATATTTATTATTTGATTTTATAAATAAAAGAATTATTAATTAAAAAGATTAATTAAAAATAGAAAAAATTTTGAAACAACATTAAAAAAAATACAAATGTGCTTAAAAGAAGAATTTAAAAAAAAATAATTTGGGACTTTTTATTAAAATTAGGGCCAAAACCAGTTGAGTTGTAAAAAAACTTTAAAATAGCAGCAAACTAATCTAAACTCTAAAAAAAAAAAAAGGAACAACTAGAAGCCTACATATACTTAGCCTAAGAAAACAAGAACGTCCTAAAAGCCCAATCAGGTTCCATTTCGATATCCCCAATGCCCACCCTCCAAAAGACGAGCCCCTTCCTATTCTTCAGATAATCTATTTGTTTAATGTAGTCCCCAAGACCCATCTATTGATGATATTGTTTCTATGTGAAAACATATTTTCAAACCTTCCCCCTCTTTCAAGCAGTCTTGGCCTCGATTCGTCCCAATACAACTCATCTACCCCCATACCCTTTTTGATTTCCTTTCCAAATTAAATCCCAAAATAGGATTCACCTATTGCCCCTCTCGGGGTTGTGAAAATTTTGCTCCTCGTCATTTACTCTACCACACTGATCCTTTCCACCAATCCTGTTCCCAAAAGGATCTCTCTCATCATCTTCCCTCAACCAAACACTAGTAGTTGTAATTGCCCTTTTTCCTGGCACCCTTAAAGACAAGTCCCAACCCAATTTAATTTCTTGACCTTTAGTCGTCACCCTCAAAAGGTAAAAACTATCTCCATGCCCAAGACGACTACATAAAAAACAAAAGAGAGTCAATTTTTCATATTGAAACCTAGCATATAATTACTTACCCGTCGATGTTATCAGTTTTTTCCTCCTTTTTAATGGGACCTTCACATCCGCAAGAACTCGCACTCTCATATAGTTTTGATAACCTTATCTAATTTGCTTTGCATTATATTCAACAAAAGACCCAATAAATGCTCCAAATTGTTTAACAACTACTTCCGACATCATACCCGATGGTAAATCATAAATCTGAACCCAGAAAAAGGAATATATCAAAAGTACTTCCATTGGGTCCTCGTTTACCAATAGCCTATGAAAAACCAACATATGATTATTAAAAGTCCATGGAGCACCATTAATCACCTTATTGATATCCACCTCATGATAGAACTTGAACATGAACCTCTTCTCCCCTAGAATTGTAATTACAATTCCGCCAATAGGATGCCATAAATTGGCCAAGGTATTCGTCATGGTTGAAAAGTGCACCATACTTGCTGTCAAAACACCCCACCAAGCAAAAAGCCTAACGCGATTCCTCCTCCTTCAATCCCTCTTCCACCACCCACGCCTTCTCCTCTCCATCGTCGATTTTCAAGCCTGTTACACCGTCTTCCATAATCAAACCAAAACTTTCGGCCAACAAAAGCAATTTCTTGATCAATTTACTCTTTTTCTACCTATCAACATAATAGAATCAAGCACCAAAACCCTAAGAAAATTAGAGTCCTACTTAAAACATGCCTCACTAGTAGACAGAATTTTAAAGAGAACATGCCAGTACGACAGACTTATACAATTTTTAACTTAGCTATTAATCATCTTGTGCTTAAATTCAAATAAGTGAGTTTTTTTATCAAATCGTTTGAATATCTTAAAAGAAGAATTAAAATTGAGACTTGAGATGAAATCACTATTATTTAACCGTCTAACCAAAAGAATTAATGCGTTAAAATATTAAAAAAATAAAACAAAAACTTGAAACAACATGAAATAAAAAAATACAAATGTTAGTAGGAGAAGAATTGAACTTGATGCTCAAGGATAAAACCACTAACATTTAATCATTTAGCTAAACGAGTTTATGTGTAAAAAAACGCATTCTGTAAGCAATTTTTTCAGAAAACGCGTCCTACATGACACCTTTTAGCTGAAAACACGTTCAGTAGGACGCATTTTTCTGTTTCTCTCTCCATAATTAGCTTATTTACCTAAATATCATAGAAATAAGCCGAAAACCCTAATTTTTTTTAAAACTGATATATTCTTAAAATTTGGCCAAAATAAAACATGTGAGAATATTTAAAAATATTTTCATTAAAAATGTGTTGCAAAATTAGAAAAAAGCTGTAAACAAAGGTTTTTAACTTTTAACTTTAATCAATAAATTGACGCTAAATCAAGTTTATATAAATGTAAACATAATATTTTTCAATAATTTTTAAATATAAAATACTACAAAATTTTATCATCTATCTTAACAAAACCTTTCCAGTATCATTATTAACTCCTTAATCGTGCTTTCCCCGAGCAACCGACCTCCTGCTGATAGCAACTTGGCCTCCTTCCTCCTTGAGATCATCGCCATTCTCCTCTTTCCCTCCTCCGTTTTAATAACATTCTTAGCCATTTTTTGGGGTAATTTGATGTATCTAAGGAGCTGCTCCGACAGTGGCAGATCTAAGAACTTCAGAAACCCTACCACCCTCAAATCTGGAGTTTTGAGGAGGGAACGATAGCTCCTATGGTGGCATGGTTCATCAACATCCAGTAGGGTTAATGAGGCAGCAAGAGATGGATTGGACCATGACATCAAACTTGTTGGGAGACATTACTCTAGGACTGGAAACAATGAGATTTCGAGAGAAAGAAATTAATGAAAATTTAGATAAAAAAATTTTACAGAAGGAAAATTAATATTAGAGATGAATTTCGATGAAAAGTATTTTGGATGAGAAATGTGGCAAAAAAGATTAAATTGTAAACTCAGAAAAGTTAGAGGACTAAAGTGTAAATTTGACTAAAAAGAGAGAGATAATTTATGATTGGTTTTCCTTACATGAGAATAAAATTGTCATGTCATGTGTATTGGTGTGATGAAAACAACTTTTGGAATCATATTGAAAAATGTTTGAAAGTAGGAGACTAAATCGTAAATTTTTTATTTTTGCCAAGAAAAGAGAAAAGTAGATTTTTATTAAGAATTCGATGTGAATTAAGAGATTTGAATTTGATAAGTAGCTATTGTTAAAAAGTTTAACATACTAACAATGAATATTGGTTTGATAAATGTTTAGAGTAGTGTAGGTTTGAACATCCTGAAAATGAGAAGAGATTCAAAGACCATGTGACGTTTGGTATACAATGGCTGGATAAAGCTATTTGCATGTGCATTGGCTCAAATCTCCAACTTCATTATTATTTAGGTCATGTAAACCTTTATTTTTTTTGCCCTCATTCTTTATTAATACGTTGCCTGGTAATGATTTTATTAACGTTATATATGAGTTTACAATTTTCAAAGTTTGAACTTCATGGGTTATTTCAATTTTAGTTGTGAAATGATTTTTTTATTACAATATTTATTATAAATTTCTTTGGTTTTGTTAGATTTTATTTTAATTTAATTACAACTAAATAATATTGTTTTTAAATAAATAAATAAATATATCTTTAATATTTTTGTTGCCTCTGGAATATATTTTATTGCAAAATAAAATTAAACAATCATAATGATATCGTTGTTATGTATAATCTTTTGAAATCAAATATTATGATTGTTTAAATTAACTTTACATAATGACTAAATGATGTTGTGTAACATAAAACGTATCCATTTATTTTGATGTTTCAAATTAATATTTGAAGCTATATAAATGTGGTTACATAAAAGTATTAACAACCATATTATTATAATATTAAGTATTTCACAACTACATTCTATGGTTGTTAAAATAAATTTTGACAATGACATTTAGTCATTGCGTAATGGAATACACAATCAATTAAAATAGCGTTGCGAAATAATATTTGTTAGCTAATAGTATTATTGTTACGTTAACAATATGACAACTATATATCATAGTTGTTAAAATAATTTTTAGAAAATGACATTTAGTCGTTGAGTAATGTAATACATGTTGTTACAACCATCATGTTATAATCATGTAAAAGATTTAACATCTGTTAGAAATTCTATTTTGCTAATAGATTGTTGTTGCGTAATAATTTAAAATAATTTTATTGCAACTATAATATTTTTACACAAATAAATAAAAGCATTGCTTAAAAATATTATATTTGAAAATGGAAAAATTCATTGTAATACATATAATTATCGAAAGTATACGCAACCACCCTGAAATAACTTTTGGTGTTTACAATAATTTTAACAACAATAATACAATCTTTAGTAACTACTTTCAACATTGAAAATAACCATTTTCATTGTAGTGAGCACATTTGAAGGTAAACATGCTAAAGAAAGATAATAGTAATACCAGTCCATTAAAACCAAATACCCAATAATCTCCAAATGATTCAGCATTCTAACTAATGCCATCTTATATGAAACTTAGTATGAGTGTGAAAAGAGACAAATATTTACTCACATGAAAACATGGTCAACTAATAGCAGAATGCTTAATGCTGGCATTCCACCCAAAAGTTTCACATTATATATTTATTTTTACGAGTATTTACAACCCAAGTGATTTACCATTTCTCACTATATTTATATTGAATATCAAATATTACAAACCTACTGCTTAATGCTGATTCGTAAATTTTAACAACAAAAGTTTGTCATAGTTAACTAACTACATACCTAGTCAATCAAAATGAGACAACCTTGGATGAGGAAGATGGATCTGGCCACGGGTTTGCCATCTTGAAGGGAGTTAGGGCCTCTTCTTCATTCCATCACAGATGAACTTTTGGGTCTAAAAGTCCTTTTCACTAAAAAGAAATAAATAACAAGGGCCAGTGGGAGAATTATTTCAACTTTAGAGAAGCACTTTTTCAAATATGGAGAAGCTAAAAATTTTAGCCTTTTCTCTCTGTAAAAGGACTTTTGTTGGTGTCTTACATTTTTATCCTTATTATTTCTTCTCCAAATAGACGATGCACTTCTCTTTTTTTCCCCCCTTTTTTCTTTTTGCCTGATTTTTTTTCCCCAAATGAAATGGTTTCATTTCTCATAGCCTCTACTGTAATTTTCCCATGTCTACCATCAATTGTACTTTTGTGCTTTTATGCATATTGTTGTTTATATGTTTAGTCGTAGTTCTATCTTTTATAGATATGTAATGAACATTGTATTAGTAACACCAGACGCTAGTGGCCTTGTCTAGTTACTGAACTGCAAAGGCATCTTGAATATGTGGCTCGAAACTTGTTATGCTACATGGTCGTTGTAATTGAAAATGATAGTCTATATGCATCATCGACATTTTGAGTGATTTCTTCAAGCCTACCAGAAATAATTTCATAAACTTTGGTGTATTTTTGTATCTTTTTTTCTAATTGATTTGGCATCACTTTTCCCTTTTATATGAGGGTTGACTTGTACTTTACCTACTTTCAGGATGTCTCAAATTTTCAAAAGCAACAATATGTTCGCTTTGTAGTATTGTAGATTGGTTATAATGTTTCCCTTGTATTTCCTTTCTTACAAGCGCCTTAGACTGCAAGTAAAGTTATTCTTTTACATGGATTTTATGACCGGAAGTTCATGATTACTTCAAGACTTTGTGTCTGATTTGCATATTACTCGAGGTGAATACGATGAAGATTCCGTTATCCGAGAACAAAACACTACAATTGGTCAATTCAAGTGGGGATATGCCATGGGCATCGTGTTTTCTACCATCTTGTTTGTTTACTTTCAAATACCCTCAAGGTTTTTGTTTTGCATTACGAAACATGTGATGAATTTAGTTCCCTATTTTCTGTATGTGTAGTGGCCATAGATAATATATTTGGGTCCCAAGCTTTTTACATTTACAAACATCTTGCATTGCTAAGTTTTACTTCTTTCGTGGACCTCAATATTATACACACAATCAGTTTTGGTCAATGGATTGGCAATGGGACGAAACTGTGAAGAGCTTTTCATTGTTCCTTTGTTGATACCATTTCATGTTGGATGCAAGAATAATGTTTGGGATTGAGGGGACTTGTGGTGTGAAGCTATTTTACTATGTCATTGACATGTCTCGACTTTGTTTTATAATGTGTAGTTTACATGCTTAACCAACCGACTTCAAAGTCCTGTCTTAGCAAAGAGAAAATGTGGAATCCCGGTGCTTCATGGTCACTCAAATGCGGAGCTTCTCTAACTAGTTTTAAATACACTTCTCGGTGCTAGATGGTAGATTTCAGAGAGATACAAGCTTTAAGCTAATGCATTCTTGAAGTATTTCAAATTGTTTCAGAGAATCGATGATCGTTGTAAATGCTATTGTAAATGAATTCACTTTAAATTGTAAATGCTATTGTAAAATTTTTTATATTTATATTTGGTATATAAATATTATCTCTTTTGAAACTTTAATCCAAATATATGTAATATTTTAATTTATTACGTTTATGTTTTCTATGTTATGTTAATATCTAATATGAGTTTTACAAATGTGTTAAAAGCATTAAAAATAAAAAAATAAATTTTAAAATAATACAATTGTGTCAATATCTAATTACAAATTTTTAAGTATTATATTTAAATATTTAAATATAGTTTATATATTCTAATTAAATTTAATAAATAATTAATATTAATTACTTAGAAATATTTAAAATTAATATTATTTATTAAAATATTAACAATAAATTATAATAAATTATTTTTATATTTTTACTAAAATATCATAATATTAATTAATTTGAACATTATTTAAATACATATTTATTATTTTATAATATCATATCTAAAATAGACATTTTAATTCTCAAAAGTACTTTTTGATAGTAATATCAAACACTTAAATTTTTTAAAAACACTTCTCAAAAACACTTCTCAAAAGCATTACTAAACTGGCCCTTAGTGACCATCGTGTTGCAACTCGAGGGGGTTGATTTAAACGTGATCATGACTCATGAGACCTTTGAGTTATAGATATTTACCACTGACGGGCCTTGTGAAATCCATGATTTTGGCCCATCACCCGTAAACGGACCTGAAAATGTATTTTTTTTCCTCATACTTTTTGTTACTTCAATAGATATTTCTACCCACATTTTAACAATTTTCTTTTTTGTTCATAATAATAATCTTCAACTGATCTGGAAAAAAAAAAAGTAGAAAAGATTTGTTCTATGGAATGGGTGAGATGTGAGCTGAATTTATTTGTAGGATAAGATTTACAAAACATAGATGGAAAGAAAAAAATATACAAAAGGGGTGCAATTTCAGTGGCGGAATCCAAGGAGAAAAAAGAATAATTAAATGTGAAAGAAGAAGAATAAAAATCAATGGATGAGGTAGGTAATAGCCAGGGCAAGTAGAAGGAGCATGTAAGCAATTCCTTGATCAATGGCAGTACCATCGCTGGAAGGGGCAGGTGCAGGCGAAGAACCCATGGTTTGGCCGTAACTGAGTTGCACAAGTGCAAATAACAGGAACCCGATGGCCGCTGGAACAACATGAAACTTCATTGAACCCATCTTTAAAATAAAGGTTTTTTTTTTTTAAACTGAAAGATACAAAAACAAGGGGAGAGTTTTGTGGGTGTGTTGGTGAAATTTTGAGGAATTTGATGGTATTTATAGTGGGTGGGACGGCAATTTCCTGGAAAGCGAGAGGTATAAAAAGTTGAAACTGATTGTGACCTTTCTGCGAACGCGTGGTGCACATCGGAAATTTTTGACTCAGGTTGGCTTGGTCTTGGTTGCTGCTACGTTAAAGAACAAAAGATTGACTAACCTTCCAAGGGTGGCTTGCCTTTGATGTTTCTAAAATGTGTCATCGGGCTAAGCCTAGCCCCATCACCCTGCCCTTTTACATTTCTTTCATTGTTTTTCTAAACCAATTCTTACTGCAATTCATATTCTAATGCAGACTCAGTGTTACAATAACGACCATATTAATTGAATTAAAATTCAATTGATATTGTTTTATAATTATTTTTTATTTATGTCATATAAACTCTACTGTTATTTGACTAATAAAATTATTAAAAAGTTTAATTTTAATAAAGTATAATATATATATATATATATATATATAATATTTTTCCTTTTACTAGTGTATATGAAATGTTTAATTAAAACAACTAAAATAAATAAATATATAAGGATTGAACTCAAATTTAATGAGAGTTTATTTATATATATTTTACTATGTTATCTATAATTCAATTGTTAAATAAATTTTATAAATATATTTTGAATATTAATATTTTCATTAACTTAATAAGTGTGGCAAAATCTAATTTTAAGAAAATCAAAATATTTTTGAGTGTGATGAATTTTACAATAATTGTGAATCCCAGATCAAGCCACGACAAATGATACAATAGAGAGATAATTGCATTTTGCATTCTTTACTTAAAAATAAATAAATTAATTATTATACGTTACATTAAAAAGTAAATTGGTCTTTTGATAAAAATTTTATCCATATCTACTGTTTAAAATTAGTCCATATATAACACTGTAACATATTATCATTTAGTTATTTCATTAGCTTTTTAACATTACAAATAAATAAAAATTTTAACATAAAACCTAACATGTAAAATTAATTATTTATTTTTAATTAAAAATATAATCTAATTCTTAATACATAACTTTTACCCAACGTGTGAGTGGGCCTTAGACACTCGTAAATGACAAGCCAATAATGCTATCAAATCTCACTGGTACCTTTTTTTCAAAAAGAAAAAGAACTTATGGAGTATTATCGTGTATTTATTTTTAAAATTGTATTTCGTGTTAATATGTAAAATTCACCTAATTTATTCTCATTTAAATTCAAATTAATTATGTTTTGGATTAATCTGGCATGACAAAAAAAAAACTGAAAACAGTAATTAATAACCTAAAGAGGCGCAATATTGATGGTAGCAGATGTTTGTGGTGTGCATATGTACTTGTTGACGAGAGGCTTTCATTTTACATTTCCACCCTCATCTCCCAACCCATGCCAATGTTCACGCAGCGTCTAATATAAGCTATATACTTACTCATCACTTCAAACTTGCTTTTCATCTAAAACCCTAAACACGTTGTTTTTTTACAATTAAAATAGTCCCAGCATACCAAAACACACTTTTCATAATTTAACTCCTTTATTTGTTCACACGTCTTTACAATCTTATTATTTTAAGCCTATAGTTGTTCACATTTCAAAAAATATTAAATATTTAATTTTTTTTTTAAAGTTGTGAACAAATATTAAAATTATACGTCCAATTAAAATGTGACATTTCTTTACACACCACTAACAAAGTTGCTAAATTGACACCATTTTAGAGTTATTTGTCAACAATTATATTTATCCGAGAATAACTAACTTTATTTTCTAAATATGTATACCTAATCATAATCAAAATTTATAAATTTATCTACACTAGCCTTCCTGTTGGGAACAGAATGACAGAGATGTTGATAGGCTTTAACATAAAAGGACGTCGCAGCACCTGATTATGAAGTGGAATCATGGTAGGGAAAGTATCGTTTAATTAGGTTAAGTGGGCGTATGATATGAGTCAGCTGATGCTTTTGGACCACTTTCAACGTAAAAGCAAAAGCTTTCTGGAATCTATCAAAACACTGCTTTATGCCCCAACCTTTACTTCCCCACCTCTCCTTATTCCTTCCTTTGCTTAATCGTTTCCCTCATATAAAAAATTCTCACACCCACACCCATGCTTTGCTTTACAGCCTCTGTTCACACACCAACACCAACATCATCATAATAATACCCAGAGTGAAAGGCTCAATGGAGAGAAAGGAAACAAAAATGTGCCATGCAAACATTCCTTGTGGTGGCAAGCCGGCCTTGCTGGTGCAACGCAGCTGGTTCCTTTTGCAGGCATCTATGGTGGCTGCCGACCATCATTCACCCAGGGTGGCTAGAGACACTGGTGGATCCACTGGTTCCATGAAGTGGTGTATGTGTTCACCTACAAAACACCCGGGGTCTTTTCGATGTAGGCACCACCATGCAGATTATATGTGGGGTGGTCAATTCATCACCAAGAAATGACTGCACCACTACTAGAACTTGTGTGGGAGAGGGTCTGGTAGTATATAATGTAACAAATGGTTTCAACAATTTCATCACATATACGGCTTCTCCTTCCTAGATATTGCCTTTTGTTTTTTTTTTCCTTGTGAAATCTGTTTCTTGCCCCACTATTGCTATTTCCCATGATACCTACGCTTCAACTCCCAACCCTTTTCTTGATATAAGAATTCAATGAAACGAAGAAAACTGTAGAAATCTTTGTAATCTAATACCTTTCTGATTTGATCTAACAATTATCACCCTTATCTTTGAACATCGTAGTAATTTCTTCTGGCTGTAGGTCTATCCAATTCAACAAAAATATTAAACAATTGATACCCTCCAAGACTCTTCACATGATAATTTATATTTAAAGAACTACAACTGCAAGACATCTATAATGTTCTTATTAAGCATGGAGGAAACCAACTACAGAATAGTATTAGCCTATCCGTGCAAGCTCAAAACCAAATTCTAAATTCAATTGCATCTCAATATTTATATAATCATAAGGTAAGCTGCAGAAAACTTAGCTAAATATACCATTTTCATCCAATCATGCTTTTACAACTGCTAGTTATATGTACTTACTAGTGGAATGCACATAAGTGTACTTTGGGGCCTGAACTAAACTATGTTCATTTACATTACATGTACAGTATCATCAAAGAGGAACCAAATCACAGCAGAATCCGAATCTGTTTCCCACTTCTAGTACATCTATTGGAGCACTGTCCACCACATTACTGCAAACCACAAACCATTATAGGATTATCAATGTATCTTTCATAGAAAAGTAGGCATTCAGGTATTGAAGGGAAGACTTTTCATATAGATCACAAGCAAACTAAAACTAGTCTTAGCAAGGTACATATGAAAAAGAAGGGTAAGAGGCCTTGTTATTCCATATTATACAATTTTATTTCATACAAAAACTAAAAACCAAGGATCAACGCTGTTCCCTACCTCTTTTTCCCCTCTATGCAAACAGAAAAAAGAAAATGATTTGAAACTCTTTCTGCACCATGCTAATCGCTGAGCCAATGGTACAACAGCAAAACTTAATCCGGCTAATCAAGACAATATTGATTAGGACAACAGATGATAGTTTATGTTGGCCTTTAATGTCAAAGAGCAGGGAACTTCAAAATCAGAACGATGACATGTCTCACGGTACATTATTGCAAGTTTAGTGCATACAAGTTTGCAAGCAGTACCATATATCCTTCAAGTTAGTATCTCCTAGCACTCTGGTTTACACCTCTAGGAGATTAATGCGACGTTTGGTGGGAGTATTATTTTTTCACCATATTTTAATGTATGAGTTAGCAATAAACTAACTTCAATTGGCAATTTTTAGTCACTCACATGACTTGTTTTTGGAAAAGAGGAAGAAATGTTTTTGCTTATTTTGAATGTCTTATTTTTTTTACAAAAGTTTTTATTCATCCTTCTAATTTCAAGCTTAAAATTGTACAGACTATTCTTTATTTTATGTCTAATTATTGTATAATATTTGTATAAAATAAGCTTATTCCTCATGTTATTACACTAGTAAACAAACGAGACATAATCGTAGTGCACAAGGAATAACAAAAAGTTGACTCCTCACCTCAGCATAGCAGTCTTGACGAACAATTGACTGGTTATTTCTATCCATGTACACCTCACATGACACTTTTGCCTGAAACATCATAGATTCAAAACCAAACATGGTTGAAGCACTGAGCATCCGCATTCATTGTGCAAAGTCAAGACTGAATAATTCGTGAAAATAAGCAAACATTAAATATTGCATGCAAAACTGCCAAACCGCAATCCTCAGAACAGCAAAAGGAAAAAATGAAGGGGGGTTATGGACCATCTCCATTCACTACTAATAGTCATTTTTGGATGCTTACAAACTTTGTATTTGCAACTAAATACTCAAGGCATACTAAAGTTATATGTATAACACTCATGAAAAGATTTCCGATAAGAGTACCGGTCAGGATTGTGATATTATAAACATCAATTTATCTATAGACTGATGCTAGTGGGTCATAGAATAGACATCAATAATAAAGAAGAATCGGAAGCATGGAAGCGCTAATCCTTAGTGTTACTTCTGGACAATTTATCAACCAACTTGTTCACCATATCCTAGCAATGTGGGCCAAAATAGGCTTGCTTAGTGATTCTATCGCACCCAAAATTTTAACTACTTATAGTCATTAAATTATTGAACTTAGTTCCCCATCTCAATCAGTTTCAATACCATCATGCATCAGCTAAGCATAGCTGTCTACAACAAGCCAGCTCAATAACCCACCTACAGAGCCACTGCCTCCTACTAAAAGGAAGGAAAAAGCTTTTACTTCACAGAATTTCTGATTGTTCTGTTGTTAAACAAAACATAAGTGCCTTTATATATTTATGCTTGAACTCAATCAAGTATGGGAATTGCAGAGGTCTCTTCACTCTTTTTTACCACAAAAAAGCATCAATCTATATAACCTAGATTTTATACACTCCATAATCATGCTTATACCTCTAGTGGCATAGCTCTAACAACTACAATAACCATCCAATTCTTTTAATCTTTACTGACCAACTAAATTCATTAGGAAGATAATTTCTCTCTTGATGGTTACAGTGTACCTACTTATTTTACCACCCACCTATGCAATCCTGGCTTCAGCTTCTTGTAAAAAGTAATTACTGCTCTTTTCTAGAGATATTAGTTCCAGTGAAACAACTTTATTAAGCTCAAGACAGCATATATCCATTCAAATCAAAGAAACAGCATCAAAACCAAGTCATTAGAAATGAAACAACAAAGTTGAAAACTCAACCCCATCCAAAGTGTAGTGCAGTAACACGCATTATATTTTTCTCTAAACATCCATTAGTAAGATGTGACGGAAGTCAGAACGTGCCTGTAACTAAGAAACAATATGCCCCATGATGCTGGTGGATCCACAAATAAGGTTATTAAACAACAATCATGTTCAATCTAATCATGAAACGTTAGTTTTTTTTTTTTCAGGGATTTGCCCAGGGTTTCTTTCAAACAGCAATGCATCATTACCTAATAAACTCATTGACTAATTGATGAAGAAGAATAAAACCCAAACACTAGAAATGGGAAGAAAAGTTGAAATTACAAAATCTACGCTCCAAACAAAATAAACCATCGAATTAATATCAGAATCAAATTCAAGGGAGAAAAAGAGAGAGAAAGGGATGACCTTGAGGGGAATTTTGAAGAGAAAAAGACCAAGATCTCCATCAACCTTAGTATTAGTATCAAAGGGAATAACGCCTTTAGCCCAATCCGAAAGTAAATAAATCACATCATGAACAACCTCAAACCCATCCAAATCGAGTGTGGCGTTCACATACGAGCTCCCTCTGGCTCGGACGCGCCCACCTTCCGAACTCACCAGTCCCAGTTCCCTCCCTCTATACCCAACCGAAACTACAAGCTTATCATAGTCCAAAGAAAAGAAGTCCCTGTTACGGACCCTGATGGTCAAAGAAAATGAGAGATCGAGTGTGAGTTTGGGCGACGTGTTGACTTCTACGTGGTTGAGTTGGAGTCGGGCGAGTTCGAGAGTTGGATCGGAAGGGTAAAGCAAGAATAGGGCTGCGGAGAGGAGGAGGATGACAGAGGTGAAGGCGAGGCAGTGGCGGAGGCAACGGTAGTTATCGTTATGGCGTGGGTAAAAGACGGGTAAAACGACGACGTTTTGATGGTTAGGGTTTGGAGAGAGACGGGAGTAGGGTACGGAAGAGTGTCGTAAATCCTGTTTCGACATTTTTGTTGTCCTCGTCGTCGGGGGTGGTTTTGGCGGAGGTTGTCAATTAGAAGTGGGCAAAAGTAAGGAGTTGACCCCTTTTTGGTTTACCATATTGCCGTATGGTGTAAATTGTAATCACTTCCTCATACTTTACCAAAATAAAGATATCATGAGTAATGATATTGCAGTTGTACAAATTAAGATTGTAAAAATATAATTTTAGGATTACGAAATATATATAACTTAAACAACAAGATTTGGTGGAATACGAAGGGTTACTAGTTTAAATAAATATTTTTATTATTTTATATTTTATAAAAATATTAAAAGGTAAATTTTAAGATTTTGAGTGTTAAACTTTTAATAGATTTTTGGTTAAGATAAATAGAGATTGTAATAACATAAGAAAAGACATATTCTATCACATTATCTATTCATCCTAACCAAATCGATGAATATTATTACACCTTATTTCATTCCATCTAACTAAATTACTCTTGTAACTATTACAATCCTATTTAATTTTAGTGAACCCAAAATATTGCAATAGTTAACATCATTAACTCTAATATATTAATTAGGTGATAATTAAGATGTTTAGAATTTTATCAACTAATAAAATTGACCTTCCTTTTATCTACCTAATAATTGTAATTTAAGTTATAATTCTCACTATTTTTTCTCTATATTTTATACTTAGAGTTCTATTCAAGTAATAATTCTATTTTAAAAGTAGCACATTTTAAACTAATAATTATAAATTAAATTGTAATATTTTTAAATGTGTAATAATTATCATATATTCTATTAAATGTATAATTATCTCAATTTTTTATTTTAATAAAATATATTCTTGTCAGTTAAAAAATTCAAACTCATATATATTATAAATAGGTAGATTATAGATAAGAACAAAAAGCATTAAATTATTAGAATAGATAATAAAAAGTTAATTTTGAAAATATTTCAATAAAAATAGACAAATATATTATAATTATAACTATAAAATATTCGAACATATAAATTGTCAATAAAGTGACATTCTTTAGTTTTTCTAATATAAAATAGAAGAGTAATATATAAGGCATGTAACCTCCAATCAAGCTCACATTGTTGAAAGTACTCATCCACTGTCTTTATCAAAGGCCCACTGCTTTTTTGGCATCAATCTTATTTTTCATTATTGTTAGGGTGAAAAACTATACATAGGAATTCAATTATTATTTCGTTATTTAGGTATTTTTTAGTTATTAGTTAAGATAACTTTTAAAATTGACATGATAGTTGCTTTAATCTTCAATATTTATGTATTGTGTTAATTTAATTTTGATGTTAAAAATTTAACCTCAACATTTACATATCGTACTTTAATTTTTTTGCGCTTTGCTTTTATAGTACTAAATTTAGTTTTGATTAGTTATAAACGTAAAAAAGAAGAAGAAATAATCAAATTACACAATGTATAAATGTTGAGAGTTAATTTTTAGAATTAAGACTATTGATATAATTTATAAAATTTGAAAGTTAAAAATGCTATTATGCCAATTTTAAAAGTTGTCATGTTACTCATGGTGACAAAAAATGATAAAATTGAAAAGTTGAGTGATCATTTTTAAGCGATAATTTTATTTTTTCCTAATAATTGAGTGACTACCAATGTAATTTACTCTTATTATTATTAAATGGTGTTAAAAATAGACGTTATTTAAGATTTTATTTAAAATAGTCATGTCATATTTTTTAAAGAGTTTATATTGATATGTTAATCATATTTGTTGAAACCATTTTTTAAACGTGTTTTTGAAAAACGAGAATCGACTTTAAAAATATGGAGTAGTCACCAATCCTTTTTGTTTAGGTGTGATCGGGTCACCTATAAAATCAATTTTGGTCTATGAATTCCAAGAAGAAAACAGGTTCGGGAGTCGGTTACGTGCGAGGAAGGATTAGCACCCTCGCAACGCCCAAAATTAGTACCAAATTGATTAATTGATGTCCTAATGTTGAAAAGTTTGAAATGATTTTGAAATTCTATTCTTTTTTCTATAATTTTAAATAGCCTGATTGAATATTGAGATTTACTTGTTCCGAAGGAATAGAGTATCACATCAAGCATGATTGGACATGACAATCTGAATCCTTGAATCCAAGATCATCCCCAAAATTCTCTAGGCGCATGTATTGAAATTTTGAAAGGGTATTTGGTTATTTGGACAAACAAAAACCACACCCAACACGATTTCTTTGAATTTCCAAACGCACAAATATGACCTTATTTTGAAAATATGAACAAGATTTGAAAGGATATTCGTTGATTTGGTCAAACAAAAAATCACACTTAGCACGATTAGGGACGATTTCTCCGAATTTCCAAATGTACAAATATTGTCTTGTTTTAAAACTTTTAAATAAGTGATTTCAAAAACGACTTAAAATACTTTTATTGAATCATGAGAAAAAAAATACAATATCAAACATGAAAGAATAATATGCGAATACAACATTTATACAAATGGAGAATAATAATATGAACATACAATTCAATACATATCACTCTTTTTTGAAATACCAACATTATTAAGAAATAACGAAAGCTAAAAATATAACTAATTGAAAACAAATTATACTAAAATATAACATATTTAAAAATAATAATCAAATAATATGTATTAACTTTAGTAATATATACAAATAAATAAAATAAATTTAATATAAAATAATGTATATATAAAATAATAATATATAAACATGTATAGAATAAGTAAATATAATTTAAAAGAAATAAATTATACATATGACAAATAATATAAAATCCATAATATATATACATAAGAATAATCTAACATAAATAATATGTATATAATATATATATATATATATAGAATTAATAGAAATATCATACAATAAAAATAAATAATAGCTAAAAATTTAAAATATTTAGTATTAAATATTAATTAAAGGAATAATTAAAGAATTTGATAAATAAATAATTAACTAAATAATTTTAAGGATTATATTGAAAATCAAAGCTAAATTAAAAGGTTAAAAGGCAATAAACCAAAATGAAATCTAAAAGGATTAGAATACAATGCGCCTAAATTAATAAGGACCAAATCAGTAAATATTCCAGTTAGCCAAAACGCAGCGTTCCAATTGGACTGAATTGCAAAAGAATCAGAAAACATAGGGTCGATTGCTTAAATAATCCTTTTAAAGTGGAGAGGCGCGGATCCGGGTCACAAAGCGAGTCGACGCGCGGATCCTACACCCCCTAAACAGCACCGTTTTGCATTATTCCCTTACCTAATAAGCTTTAAACTAAACAGATTTTTTATTTCTAAATCAACCCTAATCCCCTTTCATGTTTCTTTCTTAGCCGCATCAAAAAGAAACCAAAAATCAGAATGCCATCTGACGACCAAACACCATAATAAACGGTGATGGCGCCGAGTGAAGACCAAAGGTCATGCCGTCTGACCATCATTTTCATTGTAATCGGCGCATGTGGCGAATGGAGACCCAAAGAGAGCCCTCTTTTGCCTTGATATTTAGCCCTCGATCTACGCCTAGTATCCGCACCCCGATTGCGATGGAGGAGACACGGACGGACCCCCAAAGGTAACCCCTCTTGTTTATTAATGAATTGAAAAGTAAAAGAAAATGGTACGTAAAAATAGATTCAAAAAAATGAACAATAGAAGAAAAGTGTAATCGGAAGAAAGGAAAAACCTTTTCTTTCTGATATATTCTGTGTGTGTTTCTTTGTTCGTAAAATTGTGTGTTAGTACAAAAAATGGATCCGGGATTCCCTCCTTTTACAATCCTTCGAATCGGCCTTATATAGTCGAAAATAAATGAAAAAAATAAAATAAAAATTTTTTGATTTCTGTTTTGCCGTCATTTGCTGCGTTGTTTGCTCTGCTGTATTTGTTTTGCAAGTGTGGGTGTTGTGCACTTGTTTGTGGGAGAGGCCATTGTTGAGGCGATGATGAGGCTACGCGTGAAATTGGAGGTTCTTTGGAGCATTCTGGAAAGCTCTAGAGGCGCGCATGGGTGTATCGTGAGAAGCTTAAGAGGCGCGCGTGGGGAGTAGCTGCGGCGTCCGAACAATCTGAAAACCCCTAGAGTTTCTTCTGATTTTGATTCGTTTTGGGTAAATTGGTCTTTGGGCCTCAATTGGGTCTAGGGTTTGGAATTGGGCTCGTTTGGGGTTAATATTTATAAAAGGACTGTAGACTTTATTCATGGTCTTTTAATTTATATTTTTTGGTTTATTTTTTATTCTATTTTTTGGCTTTTTGGTATTAGGCCCGGGCAAAAATGGGTTTTTACAGCTGCCCCTCTTTGCTCATTGTCATGTAACTAGAATAAAGCAAAGACTTCAAAAAGGATCATTTTTTCCCGGTCTTCAAATCTTGGACTGCTTTCAGTGCTTTTCGTCTTCGAGTAGCTTCATTCCATCCCACTGCATCTTTAGGGGCCCGGGAACTAACGCTTCAATCAACTTAAGGAAATTAGACTTGTAGCTTCAGTTTGCTCCATTGCAAACTCAGTGAGACAATATCTGATGTTTTCATCTGCTCCTGCAACTTCAGGAATGCCAGATCTGATGGTTCCACTGCAAACTTAGGTATGCCAGACTAATATCTTCAATCTGCTCCTACAACTTCAGGATTGTCAAATTTTATTTTTGATCCGCTTCGCTCAAGAAGGCAAGATCTGATGTCTTTGATCTACTCCTGCAACTTCAAGATTGCTAGATCTGATATCTTCAATCTGTCCCACTACAAACTCAGGGATGCCTGACTAATATCCTCAATCTGCTCCTGCAATTTCAAGATTGCCAGATTTTCTATCTTCAATCTGTTCCACTGTAAACTCAAGGAGACGATATCTGATGTCTTCGATCTGCTCCTGCAACTTCAGGAATGCCAAATCTGTTATCTTCTATCTGCTCCACTGCAAACTCAAGGAGACAGGATCTACTGTCTTCGATCTGCTCCAATGTAATTTCAGGGAGAAGAGATTTGTAGCTTTGATCTACTCTATTAGAACTTCGAGGTGATAAGAATCCAGAGAGAAGATATTTTAGTTTCAATCTTCTCTGCTGAAACTTCAAATAAATACGGATTGATCCTCATTGTAAACTCAGGAAGGAGGGATTTGTAGCCTCAACCTACTCCACTAGAACTTCGAGGAGATAGAAATTCAGAGAGTAGTTTTAATCTTCTCTGCTAAAATTTCAAAGAAATACGGACTGACCCTCATTGTAAACTCAGGGAGGAGGGATTTGTAATTTCAACCTACTCCACTGGAATTTCGAGGAGATAGAAATTCAGAGAGAAGAGATTTGTAGTTTCAATCTTCTCTGCTAAAACTTCAAAGAAATACGGACTGATCCTCATTGTAAACTTCAGGGAGGAGGGATTTGTAATTTCAACTTACTCCACTAAAATTTCGAGGAGATAGAAATTCAGAGAGAAGAGATTCATAGTTTCAATCTTCTCTGTTGAAACTTTAAAGAAATACGGACTGATCCTCATTATAAACTCAAGGAGGAGAGATTTGTAATTTCAACCTACTCCATTGGAACTTCGAGGAGATAGACATTTAGAGAAAAAATTCATAATTTCAATCTTCTCTGCTAAAATTTCAAAGAAATAAGACTTGTATGGCTTTGATCTGCTCCTACAATCTTCAGGACTGCTAGATCTGCTATCTTCAATCTACTTCACTCAGGAAGGCAAGATATTCGAATTCAATGATGATGCGACAACGTCTTCTAGGGACCTATTCTGTAAAATCAGTTTTGTATTTATGCCTATGCAAAATGGTTAGGATGTAATGATCAGAATGAACCTAATGTTCCTAACTAAATGTATTATGGAAGACATTTGTATGAATGCAGAATGTCATGAGAATGGTCGTTTTACAAATATTAGGATGCAATGATTGGAATGAATCAAATGCCCCTAAATAGATGTGTCTTATGGATGACGTTTGTATGAATGAAGAATGTCATGAGAATGATTTCTTACAAAGATTAGGATGCAGTGATCGGAATGAATCAAATGCCCCCTAAATAGATGTGTCCTATGGATGACATTTGTATGAATGCAGAATGTCATGAGAATAATTTCTTATAATGATTAAGATGCAATGATCGGAATAAATCAAATGCTCCTAACTAAATGTGCTTTGCATGAATGTAGAATTTCATGAAAATGATCCCTGCTTAAGGTTGTCAACGCTCATCGTTTATCAGGGCTCTATCACTGAAGTATTATGCTGCCATCTTGTTCGACTGGTATTCTCGATAGAAAACTTCAGGAAACAATTATAACTGTTCAACAGATTTGCCCCGCTGTAACTTCAGGGTTCATCTTATTACTACTTAAGGGTATAGGATCTGAATCTTTTCCCAACCATCCTACTGTGATTTCAGAATGTGTGATTTGTTTCTTCTTCAATCCATCCTATTACTATTCAAAGGTATAGGATCTGTATCAGCTTCCATCTATTCAACTGTAACTCAGAGGTATAGGGTCTGTGGCTTGTTCTATCAACTGATCACTCATTGGGTGACCCAACCAAATGTGTATGCATGATATTTGCATGGATGCATAATATCATTTTTCTCGCGAATGATTCCCCTTTTACACTTGGGTTAACATTGCCCATTTTCCGTTAAGGTTGTATCACCAACCATTTTTGACAGAAAATCCAAGGAGAGATAGTCTCAGTTTAAACTCCTCTTCCACTAATATTTTCATCCCCCACACTTGGTGAGTTTTAAACAATAGTCCTATTTCAGTTTCTTGTATTATTCAGAAGCTTCTAGAGTAATATGTGAAACTCCTTTTATGAAAGTATTATTAGTCCACTAATAGTTATTTCAATGCAAAATCCTTGAAAAATATTATAACAATGGACAAGAAGGAAATTAATTAGGAGCATAGCTCGAGACAAATAAACTAAGCAAAGATAGCAATCGCAATCAAGAATGAATATATTTTGAAAAGAATAATATAATTACAAATAACAAATTTAAAATGGGTAAAGTGGAAACTAGGTGCCCAGATATTGCAGCCTGAGCTTCTCTTGTTCAAACTTCTTGAGGACCATTTTAAGCTCAATATGTGTTTAGGGGATCCAGAGTACTTTGTTGATGCCCCAAGACATCACATACTTCCTCATTGCTAATTCAAATATAGTGAGACCACCGTATGCCCCACTTTTGATCAAAATTTGAGGTGCCCTTTCCGAGTTTTCAACTCAAATCCCCCTTGGTCTCAAAGCGCCCTTTGCGGGTTTTCACCTTGGCCTCTCCTTTTTCTTTCTTTTTTGATTGAAATTTTTTATTTGATTTTAGATTTTTTTTTAAGAAAAAGGTCTCAAGACGCCCTTTGTGGGTTTTCACCTTGGCCTTTCCTCTTAGATGAAATCTGAATTTACTGGTTTAAGCATGTCCTCCTTGCCATCCATTAATGATCCTCGATAACAAGCCTTTGAAATTTACTTCCCTCTGAGGTCCTTTTGTATGAGATGGATCTTTTTTAATGCCAGGTCCCTATCATGAAATCCTCCTGGGCGAACCTCTTTATCATAAGCCCGCATCATCTGTTTTGAATACTTTCAATCAAGCTCACTGAAGACATTCTGCTTTCTCCAACTCAATCGAAGCTTGAAGAAAAGGAGTCTTAACCTCCCACAATTGCTTCTCTTTCATAAACTAATGAGAAAGATGTTGTCCCGGTGAAGGTTCTGGCCAACGTTCAAGAGGCAAAGAGAGTAAATGGTAACTTCTCTATGCCAACATTTACAAGTCTCAGTCATTTTTTAGATATTTTTGAATGGTTTTTTGGCTGCCTTTGTTGCACTGATATGGTGTCTGATATTGTAAAATTTTGACATTAAACATGTTTCTTTCTGGCATTCTTTACCCTTTTTTTTGGATTTGAATTTGAATTCGGATTTAGCTTTGAATTTGAATTCGGGTTTGGATTTGACTCTGGATTTGAATTTGGCTTTGAATTTGAACTTGGATTTGGATTTGAATTTGATGACTACTGACTTTGTAACTTTGGTATATGAAGAAACTTCACCCTCTTAGTGAATTAATTGATAACCACGAAATTGAATTGGTACCGGCTAGATGCTTTTGACGAGATCTGTCCCATAACATCTATGCCCCACCTACAGAAAGAATGGAAAAGGCACATAAGTCTTGTCTCCCCCAATTTGGCATTTATGGTACAACTGATGCAATTTCCTTTTCTTGGTAAACTAGTAACCTGATCCTCTTGATTAACCTGACCATCGTAGCACCATTAACAGCATATCCATATTTCAAGCCTGGCGTGCTTCGACATGATTATGCAAAAACATATTGGAGTTCTTGAAAATGATGTCTCATCTTATTTCTGTGGTGAGTTAGGCTTTTCCTAAGCTCATAATGTCTCATCGACCCTTCGCAAAGTAGAGTCTATTTTCACTTGTTCAACCATCCTTAACAATTCAAAAGATAGGTTACAATCTCTGTCGTCTTCAAAGTTCTTAGATCCCCTAAACCCATATCTCATTCAAAAAGGGAGTCTGTAACAACGTCACTCCTGTCATTGATAGCTGGGTACCTAGATTCAAAGGCAAACCAAAGAATAAATGATTCTAAGGATTATTATTTTTTATGGTATGGTCATGAATAAAGTATGAAAGAATATTCCAAAACACAAAGGAGTGTGCAGTATGAAATAAAAAATGAAAGAATATTTACTTAAAAAGATGCATTTTATTGAAATAAAAATTCTGGACACAAGTCCATTTCACAAAAGATTCTTATTGCTTCTGGGCTTAAAGTAACAAGCATGTTCTGAGTATTACTCTAGATTAACTCAAAAAATACAAGGATCCCTTCCACAATCCCATTGTTTAAAATCTTTCGAAGTACGTAAAGGTAGAAGCTTGAAAAAATCTATTCTCTGGTTCTCTCTTCGAATATGTCATTAGTGTCAAGGTTTCCCAATGTTCCTATCGGGTCCCTGATCTCTTCAACCTTTATTCCATGTCTTTTAGGTTAACTAAAAATATTTCACCTAATCAAGGTCATTTTGTAAAACTCGTGCAAATGATACAATGTAATGAAAATGGCGTAATGCAAATGATGTAATGCACATGCATGAAATTCAATGCAAATGCATGGAATAAATGCAATGCAATGCAATCAAAACAAAAGAAAACACATTAGTGCAAGAGAAATAAACAACATAAAACACCTGACCGGCTGACCACTAGGGTTTGGCGTGGTTTTACCTAGGGTAGGTTCCTAGGGTTCACTAAATGTGATTTGGTTTTAAAGAGAGGGTACCTAAACTAGCAGATTCCTCAATCCTCACCCATTATAGGCTCATATGGATCGAGTTCTGTTCAGGGGAATACATTTCCCTATGGCCATGCGGAGATGAAAATCTCACGAAACACATAGGTACAGATGTATCCCGGAAGCAAACCACTAGCCCATGCGGAGGTGAAAACCTCACGAAGGCATAGTTTCTCACTCCCACTTAGAGGTGTAACCACAATGGTTATGCAATGTAATGTAAGAGGATTCTATGAGACTCAACATTATTGCAGTTATAGCACAAACAAATGCTTTAAAAGAAACATGATTTTCCAAAACAATTTTTCAAGTTTTCAATCAAAAGACAAGAATTAACCAATCTATGGCCTGACTCTCAACCGGTCCCTAGTGGAGTCGCCAAGCTGTCGAAACCATTTTTTAAACGTGTTTTTGAAAAACGGGAATCGACTTTAAAAATATGGAGTCGCCACCAATCCTTTTTGTTTAGGTGTGATCGGGTCACCTATAAAATCAATTTTGGTCTACGAATTCCAAGAAGAAAACAGGTTCGGGAGTCGATTACGTGCGAGGAAGGATTAGCACCCTCGCAAAGCCCAAAATTGGTACCAAATTGATTAATTGATGTCCTAATGTCGAAAATTTTGAAATGATTTTGAAATTCTATTCTTTTTTCTATAATTTTAAATAGCCTGATTGAATATTGAGATTTCTTTATTCCGAAGGAATAGAGTATCACATCCAGCACGATTGGACACGACAATCTGAATCCTTAAATCCAAGATCATCCCCAAAATTCTCTAAGCACATGTATTGAAATTTTGAAAGGGTATTTGGTTATTTGGACAAACAAAAAACCACACCCAGCACGATTGGGCACGATTTCTTCGAATTTCCAAACGCACAAATATGACATTATTTTGAAAATATGAACAAGATTTGAAAGGATATTAGTTGATTTGGTCAAACAAAAAATCACACCTAGCACGATTGGGCACGATTTCTTCGAATTTCTAAATGTACAAATATTGCCTTGTTTTAAAACTTTTAAATAAGTGATTTCAAAAACGACTTAAAATACTTTTATTGAATCATGAGAAAAAGAAATACAATATCAAACATGAAAGAATAATATGCGAATACAACATTTATACAAATGGAGAATAATAATATGAACATACAATTCAATATATACCACTCTTTTTTTGAAATACCAACATTATTAAGAAATAACGAAAGCTAAAAATATAACTAATTGAAAACAAATTATACTAAAATATAGGGCAAAATACCCAATAATACCAAAAAATTTATTTAATAATGGAAAAGGGCCAGTTTCAAAAATATTTACGGAGGAAATCGTTTCCCCAAAACACGTCCCACGTCGGTAGCGTTTTGGGGATATGCCAACAAAGCGCCCACAGACGCGCTTTTGCCACATCAGCACAAAGTGCACTGACGAGGACGCGCTTTGCTGATGTGGCAAAAATACGTCCCCAATGACGCGTTTTAGCCCGTGTTTTTTAAAAAAAAACTATTCTCAAATTTTTTAAAAATTTACGAGAATAAACCTTTATAAAGGCTCAAAGTGACAACACTATTTTTTTAAGGTGTCATCAATTAATAAGGAAATATAACTTACAAAGGAAATCCTTATATAGACCCAAAGTCTCATTTCTCTTATTTTCTTGAGTAAAGTGGAATATGAGATATGTGTATATATAGACTCATGAATAGTTTTGCAGCTTGTTCCTAAACAATGTGGGATTCCTTCCTCTTTTAACTAACAACATAAGATGACATGCTACACTATATTTGATTTTTTTTTACAAAACAATTTCTCTTTTTTTATATTTTGTTAACATTTTCTTATATTATAAAAAACAAGAAACAAAACAACTCAAATATATTTTTTACAAATCTAATCATCACTAACATATATTAATAATCCATAAAAATTTACAAGAAAAACCCACTTACCGTCCCAATTAAGTTCATGGGTTATATATTTTGAATGAGAAACATGTTATATAAGTTTGAGCTGAATCGGTTATTGTTATATATTTTCACGATTAAGAAATATTTCAAGAGAATTATGGGTTTGGGTTTATCTAGTATTTTATTTTCTTAAATTTTTGTTATATTAATTTGAAAGTTTTATAATGTGATTTATGAATTATTCTATTATATATATCCTTTATATTTGGATGTTGTAAAATAGTTTAATAAATCAAGTTAAAATCATTTGAGCACCACTAAGCATAAAAACACTTAGCGCCTTGATTTTTTTTTCCATGTGTAGGTAGTAGATAGCAGTGATGAAGATAATATTCTTGTATTTGCAAGTCGAGTCACATATATCGATGCAATTGGATATTCAAGTCACTCTTATTTTATCTTGTATATATATTTTGGGAGTTTTGGCATATATATAAATTTTAGTTAGTTAAATGAATGTATAACGTTATTATTAGTTGATAAAATCATGAATGTATAACAAATTTTAATTATATGACTAACTTAGCTTATTGTTCTTCCATTGCCATGAACTTAATTGGGACAAGAAGTGGGTTTTTCTTGTAAATTTTGATGGATTATTAATATATGTTAGTGATGATTAGATTTGTAAAAATATATTTGAGTTGTTTTGTTTCTTGTTTTTATAATATAAGAAAATGTTAACAAAATACAAAAAAGAGAAATTGTTTTGTAAAAAAATCAAATATAGTGTAGCATGTCATCTCATGTTGTTAGTTAAAGAGGAAGGAATCCCACATTGTTTAGGAACAAGTCGCAAAACTATTCATGAGTCTATATATACACATATCTCATATCCCACTTTGCTCAAGAAAACAAGAAAAATGAAACTTTGGGTCTATATAAAGATTTTCTTTGTAAGTTATATTTCGTTATTAATTGATGACACCTTAAAAAAAATAGTGTTGTCACTTTGAGCCTTTATAAAGGTTTATTCTCGTAAATTTTTAAAAAATTCGAGAATAGTTTTTTTTTTAAAAACACGGGCTAAAACGCGTCATTGGGGACTCGTTTTTGCCACATCAGCAAAGCTCGTTCTCGTCAGCGCGCTTTGTGTTGATGTGGCAAAAGCGTCCCAAGGACGACTTTGCTGGCATATCCTCCAAAACGCGCTGACGTGGACGCGTTTTGGGGGGAAACGGCCCTTTCCCATAAATATTTTTGAAACTGGCCCTTTTCTGTTATTAAATAAATTTTTTGGTATTATTGGGTATTTTGCCCAAAATATAGCATATTTAAAAATAATAATCAAATAATATGTATTAAATTTAGTAATATATACAAATAAATAAAAGAAATTTAATATTAAAATAATGGATATATAAAAAAAATAATATATAAACATGTATAGAATAAGTAAATATAATTTAAAAGAAATAAATTATACATATGACAAATAATATAAAATCCATAATTTATATACATAAGAGTAATCTAATATAAATAATATGTATATAATATATATATATAGAGAGATAATTAATAGAAATATCATACAATAAAAATAAATAATAGCTAAAACAATTTAAAATATTTAGTATTAAATATTAATTAAAGGAATAATTAAAGAATTTGATAGATAAATAATTAACTAAATAATTTTAAGGATTATATTGAAAATCAGAACGAAATTAAAAGGTTAAAAGGCAATAAACCAAAATAAAATCTAAAAGGATTAGAATACAATGCACCTAAATTAATAAGGACCAAATCAGTAAATATTCCAGTTAGCCAAAACGCCGCGTTCCAATTAGATTGAATTATAAAAGAATCAGAAAACATAGGGATCGATTGCGTAAATAATCCTTTTAAAGTGGAGAGGCGCGGATCCGGGTCACAAAGCGGGTCGACGCGAGGATCCTACACCCCTAAACGGCGTCGTTTTGCATTATTCGCTTACCTAATAAGCTTTAAACTAAACAGATTTTTTATTTCTAAATCAACCCTAATCCCCTTTCATGTTTCTTTCTCAGCCGCATCAAAAAGAAACCAAAAATTGGAATGCCATCCGACGACCAAACAACATAGTAAACGGTGATGGCACCGAGTGAAGACCAAAGGTCTCGCCGTCCGACCATCATTTTCATTGTAATCGGCACATGTGGCGAACGGAGACCCAAAGAGAGCCCTCTCACACCTGCCTTGATACTTCGCCCCTCGATCTACGCCCGTATCCACACCCCGATTACGACGGAGGAGACACGGACGGACCCCCAAAGGTAACCCCTCTTGTTTATTAATGAATTGAAAAGTAAAAGAAAATGGTGCGTAAAAATAGATTCAAAAAAATGAACAATAGAAGAAAAGTGTAACCGAAAGAAAGGAAAAACCTTTTCTTTCTGATATATTCTGTGTGTGTTTCTTTGTTCGTAAAATTGTGTGTTCGTACAAAAAATGGATATATAGGATTCCCCCCTTTTACAATCCTTCGAATCGACCTTATATAGCCTAAAATAAATGAAAAAATAAAATACAAAAATTCTTTTGATTTCTGCTATTCTTTGCTGTCATTTGCTGCGTTGTTTGCTCCGCTGTATTTGTTTTGCAGGTGTGGGTGTTATGCACTAGTTCGTGGGAGAGGCCATTGTTGAGGCGATGACGAGGCTACGCACGTGAAATTTGGAGGTCACTTGGAGCATTCAGGAAGCTCTGAGGCGCGCGTGGGTGTCTGTGGGAAGCTCAGAGGCGCGTGGGGAGTAGCTGCGACGTCCGAACAATCTGGAAACCCTTAGGGTTTCCTCTGATTTTGATTCGTTTTGGGTTAATTGGTCTTTGGGCCTCAATCGAGTCTGGGGTTTGGAATTGGGCTCGTTTGGGGTTAATATTTGTAAAAGGAGTGTGGACTTTATTAATGGTCTTTTAATTTATATTTTTTGGTTTATTTTTTTTATTCTATTTTTGGGTTTTTGGTATTGGGCCTGGGCAAAAATGAGTTTTTACAATATTAATTTTAATAATTATGTTTTTTTAACTCTCGTGACTAGTAAGAGATGTTTATCATGGAATTCACTCAAATTCAAGCCTTTGAAAGAGCAAGTGGTGAGTCTTTATTTAAACAAATCTCTTTTGACATAATGTGTACGTATGCCCCTCCCTTATGTGTGAGT
The DNA here is from genome assembly GCA_025506655.1 of Gossypium rotundifolium. Classification (NCBI taxonomy): domain Eukaryota; kingdom Viridiplantae; phylum Streptophyta; class Magnoliopsida; order Malvales; family Malvaceae; genus Gossypium; species Gossypium rotundifolium. The sequence continues at coordinate 184,338,370 of CP106727.1, read as the reverse complement.
ACTTTAACCATTTAATTGTATAGTATTAAAAGAAAATCTTTTAAAATTAAGAACATTTCAAATTTATAAGAATACAAAATTGTCAAATTTAAACATAAAATTGTCAATTTTATAAAAAAAAAACGCATAGTGATAAAATTATCCCTTAACGTTTACATTTTTTCTAATTTGACTTTTATATATTTTTTCGAGCTAATTTTGGCCATCGATCTTTTAAAAAGAGTCAAATTTAACTATCAATTTTCAAAATGGTCAAATTGTTATTTTTTAATGAAAATATTAAATTACCTAATAATTCATGTGTACTGTATACTAATTTTAATACAAGATTTTTTTTTAAATTCCACTGTTTTTAAAAAATTAAAAGTAAAATTTATGATAATGCTAAAAATTATTCTATTTGCTTCTTGGTCCCTATTATTTTGATTTGAAGATTAAAATTTTGGTAAAAAAGAAACGAAACAAAATATCCTCCCACTCACGAAACATGGTTAAGTAGAATTAACAATAGCACATTAAAACTAAATCAAAAAAGTGAAGACGCAACTCCAGCCTTGATTCACTCAAGTAAAGAAAAGAAGAAGATTATTTTAAGAAATTTTCAAGTGTTTCTTGCTTAAAAATATTTATTTTTATCTTTAATTTTCTAAAATGGTAAAAAGAAGGAAGAAAATATTTGATATTAATATATCTTTTACATTTTAAATAAATAAATAATTAATTAATTAAAAGTAATTGAATTAAAATGCATGATATGGGTTAAAATTCAGATTATTATTTGAAGGTAAAAGTATTATTAATTTAAATATTGATGAGCACATCAAGATTTAGATTGAATAAATTTAAATAGGATTCACATTGTGAATCGGATTATTATTATTGAATGAGTTTTTAAGATGATCTAATATGCTTTAATTTATTATTATTGTTGTTGTGAAAATCATAAAAACACAAATGACAAAAACTCATTCATTTCAGTCCAGGAAAAGGAAGGAAAAAATAACAGAGTTTTATGTGGATCAAGGTCATCACTTATCTTTTAAGGGAAGAAGAAAGAGTCAAAAGTAGATATTGATGAAATAATTTTAATTTCTTTAGAATGTTCCTCATCTGTAGCTGAAGTGATATTTTGCAATAAACAGCTGGAAACCATGAAAGGGTAGGTAAAGATCAGTAATCATATCACCTTTTAATTTGATTTTGAACATGTCAGTTTCTGGATAAAGGAGATCCTTTACTTCATCGAATCAGAGTTAACAACAAAGTGTTGAATTTGTTTCAACTTGGAACATCGATTACATATATATATGACATGTGTTGAATTAATAGTACGAAAATCGCAGTAGCCTGAAACAGAGAGAGCTTTACCAGAAAAAGAAAAATGAAGGGAAGGAAAGCTCTTGGTGATAGGGTGTTTGATTTAAAGCAGTTGCAGATATTTAGATAATCACAACCCAAGCAAATACAGATACCCCAGCATACCTATATGTGCATATTATATAGTTCACATATAGAGGGGAGAGTGAGGATTTGGTGATATTTTTCTGGGATTACGTAGATTCAACAGACTTGGGAGAAAAAGAAGCGGTGGAAGAATTATTGGCAGGCATAGATTTGGACCGTTTCATCATCCAGGCTGATGACTTAGATCGATGAAACCTGCATCGAAAGGAGCCCTGGTGAGTTGTTGGTGAGCACAAACATTGCCCTCCTTTGCCTGAATTGGGTGCCACTTCTGCTTCTGATCCTTTGGGGGAGGTGCTTACTGTTATGTTTGCATGGGAGGCCATTGCAAAACGAGAGAGAATATAATAATAAAGGAGAAAAAGCAGGTTGAAGGGGCAAACGTGAAGAACCGATGAGGCCTTGGTTATATAGGACAAGATGGGTAAGGCATAACTCAAATGTTGTCACTCTTTGGATGGTGTACAAAGAAGCCAATGGATGGATAAACCAAGTGGGTCGTTCCCCTTTGTGTAATTTCACCTTTGTTTGTTTTTTTTAATCTTAACCATGGTACTGGAAAGATCTGGGGTTTAGTTACATCTATGATCAGTTATTCCATATTCACAACCAAATACGAAAGGGACATATCAATTGGTAAAAATGATAGTAGCATAGAATTTTCAACGAGGTTGAAAGTCTTGACTGGAATCTACCCCACGTAAATAAGCTTTTTGGATTGGCAAAGGGGAGGAGGCAGTGCATGAGCTTGAGAGTGACTAAAAATCTCATCCTCATCTCTTTGCTCTTGGAGAGCGTAACCATAATCTAAACAGAGTTTGGGCGTTTTCCAAAAGAGGCAGGCACTGCAGTTGTTATCCAATTCCAACGTTGAGAAGCCTGAAAGCGATGTAGCGGGCAGTGGGGAGGGCGTTTGGTTGATAGTGTGTAGCAGGACAATTTTGATGACTGGGTACTACTGTAATAGGGATTTGGACGTAGCTGAAATCAATGAGCAGTGGCATCGACAGACAGGCTGATGGAATCTGGTGTTTTCCTTTGTTGCCTCTTACCTTTTCTGATTAGAATTATAAAATAATAACAATAATCAGTGGTTACACTGTGGGCATGTGAGGTGACGTTGCATTGGAATTCGGATTGTAATAAGGCAACTGCTTATTATAAATATACAATAATAAAGGCTTTATTGTGTTCTTTGGGTTTTGGGGAACCTAAAAGATTTTCGCTGGGCTAAGGTAGGGACCCTTTTTTTCCAGGTTATGACACGAGTGACGCACAACGTGAGGCTATCCCATCCCTTAAGGCCCGAATATAAGCATTTCATTAGATTTTATTAAAATAATATTTGTTGGACTCTTTTACGACCCAATTAAGCTTTGTTGGTGGTGATTTGGGCCTAGAAATTGTTGATGGGCCAGTGTGTAAGGGAGCAGGGTGCAGAGGCCTTGGGAAGGCCTAACTAACCCTAATTAATAACCCCCATCCTAAACCACTATATAAACCACCAACCCTAAACCCCTTACACAACTCCTCACTCAAAAAAAAAAAAAAAAAAAAAAAAAAATTTTTCAAAAAAAATCTTAAAAAATCCGAAAATTCTCAAAAAAAAATCTTTAAAAAATACGAAATTCCTCTAAATTTGCTTTTTTTTTTTTGGAATTAGATTGAGCGAAAAGCATGAAATTTAGGTAAGCTCTCTTAATTTAGTTAAAATTAATTAAATAGTTATATTATTTTTATTAGAAATAAATAAATAAATAAATAGTTATTATTTGGTTGTTTTTTAGGATTTTGTAATTCTCAAATTCTAAGTTATACATGAACTATAAATTTGTTATGTTATATGTAAAGTACATTTAATAATTATTTTGTTAATATTTGCAGCATGTTACATTAGAGCCATTGGAGTGCTATTGATCTGAGGATTTCTTTATACTTTGATTTTGTTAGTTTTAGGTTTGCAGGGTCGATTCGGGGCTTCCATCTATATCCGAATTTACAAGCTGTGTTGGTTGAAAGGTGGAGACTTAAGACACATACATTTCACTTATCATGTGGTGAGTGTACAATGACTCTAGAAGATGTTGTCATACGACTTGATGTCTAGTGTCACGGACTTAGATTTTTTCCATGCAATCCGTGCGGTCTTAGGCAATCCATTCATCCAAACTCGCCTAAGTCAGCCTTTACTCAAGTGAAGATTCCTTAAGACCTTCTCTAAGGCACCAATTTGTATAGCGGAAGCAAATTATGCCAAAAGAAGCCACAAAGAACAACATAAAACTACAAAAAGAATGCACGAGAGGTGCTTAAGCAAATGCTCTCAGAATTCTATTACTCTTAAGAATTTGATTTACAATGGATGATTTACAAGTGAGGGGGAGGCTTTCTATTTATAGTTGAGCTCCTCCAAAATCGATGGACAATATTAAGTTACATCGACGGACGGATTAACCATATCCCTTAATTTTAGGGATTTACAAGATATGCTATATCAAATCTAATTTAATCTAATCTTTACAAAATATGATTCCTATCAATATTCTAAGATTAGTTACCAAAATAACCTAAGTTTCCATATCTTCGTTATCGGGCCAACTAGGCTTCAATCTGATAGGCTTCTCCAACAGTTATTTGAATTTGGCCAGTTCGCGTGGGCTAAATGTTTCCCATCTTATCGATAGACCTCCATGGGGCGTATTTTGTGCTGTGGTCATGGGCTTTGCACTTTGGCCCATGGCATTCTTCCCCATCCATTCTCGCAACGCCCTCGTTGCGACTTCCGAATGGCATAGACTTGATTCACCTTTGAACTCTCTTGTTGCAACTCTTGCTTCGCCCATGGTTTCAACCCATCCGTGAAGGAGAAATGTAATGACTTGAAATTTACGGTTATCGGAAAGTGCATTTTCGAGTCTCCGCTTTCGAAAAACAGATTCGTAAATATTTATTAAAAATATTTACGAAGTTAGTTATGTGGTTAAATAGGTTTTGATTAGGTTAATTTGTTTAAATTAAGAGTAATTAAGTATAAGGATTAGATTGCATAAAGGGTAAAAGTTGAATTATAGACTAGAGAAAATTGAAGGGACTAAATTAGCAATCAAGCCATGAGTGACAAGTGTGTGGTAATAATGAAATACATGTGGTAAAATAAAATACATATATTTAAATAATAATCTATTTACTTATTATTCAAGTAAATGCTTTATTATATTATTATATTATATTAATATATTATATTATAATAAAAGAAAAAAACAAATAAATGAAACAAAAGAAAAAGAAAGAAACAAGAACATAATAGAAAACGAAACAGAGGAGAAAAAAGAAAGAAAGAAAAAGAGAAAGAAAAAGGAGAAAAGCTTAGGGTTTTAAGGTTCAAACTCAAATTGGAAAGTCAATTTAATCCCTTTTCTTGTAATTTTGATGTTTTTAGAATCCTAGAACAAAATACTACTTGATTTATGTTAAAATTTTAGAAGTTAGTGAATTTTTAGATGTTGTTCATGTTGAACAAATTGATGTGTTAGGGATTAAATTGATAGAATTTCAAGTTAGAAATGAAAAAGGAATTGAATTGTAAAATAAATCATAATTTTGAGTAATAAGGACTAAATTGAGAGAATTTTGAAATTAGGGTTATTGGTGAAATTTGAAAATTGAAATTAGTCTAAAGTGGGATTTGAATGAAAAATGAAATTAGTTTTAAATAAAATAAAGTTAGTTTTGATTAGGGACTAAATTGAAATGTGAGCAAAACATTGAATAATAATTGAAATATTTAATGTGAAATTATATGAATTAATGATTTTAAATTGTTTTAATTTTCGTAGCTAACGTTGAGTCGAAGACCTCGGCTAATAAAGGAAAAGACAAGGTTAACGAGGAGTAGCTCGGGAATTACGATTTGTATTTCTATAATTCGAATTTAGTTATTTTTATTTGTTGTATTTTAAATTAATGTGTATGGTAAGTAATTAAGGTGGGCGTTGGTTATTATTATTTGGATAATGAGTTGAGATTATATGAATTTGCGATTGATGAAATTATTGATTGATAATTGAAATGTGAATATTGTGGCAATTGCATATTGAATATTGGTTGTGTTAAAAAGTGAATTGAAAACCCTATCAACTATATCGGGCTGAGTCGGATATGGTTGGCATGTCATAGGATTGGAAGAGTTCAGGGACAATTCGACCACTTGTCGATGAGACACTGGGTGTCAAATTAATACTTTGGTAAATTCGATGAGGTATTGGGTACCAATTTACTTCGGCAAGGCCGATGAGACACTGAATGTCAACTTATTACTTTGAATTATCTAATAAGACACTAAGTGCCAAATTCGTGTGTTTTGGTTAGATCCGTGTATCCATCCGAGTCTGAGTGCGTTAATAGGGGTAATTAAATAAAATGACACTATGATTAAAATTGAAATATGCAATGAAATGCATGAATTATATGTTCATGAAATGGATAACATTATTGTTAAATAAATTGTGAAAAGCTACTATATAGCAAATGATGAGAATTGAGTATGGTATGAAATAAAGTATCCATGAATTGAGTACTGCATGACTAATGCCATTGTACGAATAATATGGTTTGAGATGTGAATAACCATTTATATAATAATTGCATGAATTAGGATATTGTTTAAATAAAAAAAATTATAGTCATGATACTAGACATTAATATGTCCTTATAATTTAATTGTGCCTATTATATTATTTTGTTTTTAATTATTCAAATTATAGAAATACCACTGATTTTTACTCAACGTACGATTTTATTTTCCGTGCGCAGATTAGGTACAGTGATTTTGAAGAGTTGTAATTGAGGTTGTGAGTGTAATAGCCCAATTTCGGTGAAATCGGAATAGTGGTTTTGGGATCACAAATTCGAGCTGAAAATAAAATTTATTTTTACTTTACTATATGGTCCGTAATATAATAGATGTGACAAATGAAAATTTTGACATGAAAATTTTATCGATTTGGTGCCTAATTACGAGAAGGACTAAATCGCATAAAACGTGAAAGTTAAATTTTAGTAGCTATAAGGATTAAATAGCTATGGAATTCAAAACTAAAGGCTCTTATATGGCAATTAGACCATTAAGAAAAGTATGTATACTTTTTTTTTGGTGACTCATCTATGGAAAATGAAAAAAAAGGCTAGGGATTAAATTGGAAAGTAAAAATTTTAATTAATTAAAAGATGATAAAATAGATATTATCTTATTTTATGTCATATTCTTCCCTAAAATAAACATGGAAACCCTCAGAGAGAGAGAAGAGACTTTCATGGCCAAATTGGGTAAGTTTTCTTGTCTCATTTTTAGTAATTTTGATATTTTTGGAATTGGGATAGCTTAATCTCTCTATTTGGGGGATTATTTTGAAAAGTAATCAAAGTATGAAAATGAGTCATGGATGTATATGTTGGAAATTTGAAATTTATGGTAGAAAATGAAAGATTATTGATAGATAAACAACTTTTACAAAGTGATTTTTGATGAAAACATGATTTAGGGACTAAAATGAAAAGTTGTAAAATTTGGTGAAAAACTCTAAAATTTTATGAATACATGTGCTGTAAAATTTGTAATGAGGCATTGGTTAGGCTTGGAATAGGGAGTAATTTGCACAAGTTTCATTTTCCGAGCCTAGGGATGAAAATGGAGTTTATGGAAAAGTTAAGAGGCAAAATGGTAATTTTGCCTAGAATGTAAATTGAGTCTAAATAAATATGAGATATGTGAAATTGATGTAAAATTTACTCGTATAGATTCGAATAGACCAAAATTCAGAGTTAGAATGAGGAAAAAGAGGAAAATGTCAGATTAGTAGATGTTTGAACACGTACCTTTGTTGAGGTAGGTTCGTGTAACTAAATTGTATATATTTTTACGATTGAATTAAATGTTGTGCTGTGAATTGTATAAATGCCTTAATTTTGTTAAATGATCACATATTTGTCAAAGCCCGATAAATGAAATGTGCCCGATCAGCAATAATGTTCGATAAATGATAAATGATAAAAATGTAAATTTTATACTTGAGTTGAATGTGAACACTTGAATTGTATGAATGCATAAATTTATGAGATTTAACATATACTCGATAATTGCCTGATAAATGTTAAATCCCGTTTGAATAAATGGAAGTCGATGGATAAATGTGATTTCCCTGATAAAACTACATGTGTTGCAGAATGGATTTAGCCTGGACGGGTAATCCGAAATCAGTCTCTCGAGTATATGTTTCAATTAGGATTTAGCCTGGACTGGTAATCCAGAACTGACTCTATAGGGAATTCTTTGTCATATAAAGGATTTAGCCTGGGCTGGTAATCCGGCAAAGCCCTTAGAGTATATGTTACAACTAGAATTTAGCCTGGACTAGTAATTTTGTTGTCTGATACGTGGCTCGAGAGTGTACCTATAAGGTACTACTAAGTATGCATTGATAGATTCTGATTTATACACATCGAGTGTACTATCTGTGTATCCATCGATATTCCAAATAAATTTAACATGTAAAACTCTTGACATGAGATGAATATGAATAAGAAATGAGTTATTACACGTATAAGTCTGAAATACACGAAAATGATGATACCTGATGATTGATATAAGAAAACATGAGATGATGATACTTGTACATGAAATTCATTTGATGAATATGTCATCTTTGATTATAGACTTGTATATTTTGAGTGTACTACGACTTGTGTGACATTGATATTTTGAGAAATATGAATAAAGTTCTGATATGAAATAATCTGAACTTGAGATGAACTATTATGAAATTATACTTGTAATATAAAGAGATGATTTATGCATGTTAATTAATAAATGTTATGGAATGCAAATGTGCATGGAAACTTGATTGTTATTGAGCCCAAACATGTTTTGAGGTTATTATGGAATATATGACTAACAAGGGCAATGAGGATATGTGTAGGGCTTGAAGTCAAATTGAATGAATGTGCCTTACATAGTTACCTCAAAATAGAATGAATAGTAAGTTAAGTACCATGTTATACGAACTTACTAAGCATACAATGTTTACCCCATTTTATTTTCCCCTATTTTAGAGTAAATTGGAAGCTCGTTGGATTGAAAGCTTAGCGAAGATCACTCACACTATCCATCGGCCCATGACAATACAATATGGTAAATCAATTACGGTTGTAATGGAATGTATAGGATATGTTGGCCATATTGGCATGTAAATGTAAATAATGCTTGAAATCTAGCCATTGGAATGGCTAGTAATGGTTATTTTTATATACTTGTAATGTTATGCTATGGTAACTATATATGTATGTCAAGTAGTTGATCAAATCATGTTTAACACATGAATTGAACCAAGGTAAGTTAGTAAGCATGTATGCATGCAACGATAGGCCATGTTGAATGATGAAATTGCTTATTTGAATGCTTGGAATGGTTGGATTGTACTTGGTATGTTTTGGTGTCGAAAAATGGTAAATTTGGGTGATAAATGAGGCTAGGAAATGACTTTATTTTGACTACACAATAAGACACACGGGCGTGTGTCTAGACCGTGTGTGACATACAGCCTACCTTATGGGCGTGTGGTTTGGCCGTGTGTCCCCTACACCTTAAAATTTAGAAAACAGAATGCTCAAAATTGAGTACACGGACAGAGACACGAGCGTGTGTCTTATCCATGTGGGTGACATGGCCTTGAGCACGGGCGCGTGTCTTGGCTGTATGAAACCCGCACCTAATTTGAATTGAATTAAATAACCACATGGCCTAGTACATGGGCGTGTGATATGGTTGTGTGGCACAAGTCAGAGAGCAACCTAAATCGAACATGGCCTGAGGCACGAGCGTGTCCAAGGGTCACACGGACGTGTCCCTTAGACCACACGGGCATGTGAGCCCTAAACCTTGGAAAATTTTTGAAGTGTCACGAAAAGTTCTTAGAGTTTTCGATTAAGTCCCGAATCGATTCTAATGTTTGTATTGGACCTCGAGGTTCCATTTAAGAAATGTTACGGATGATCTTGGTTAATGAATAGTGATTGACATAATTTATCTAAAATATTCTGAATGTTCCAATAATACTCTGTAATCCTGTTCTGGCGACGGACACGGGTTAGAGGTGTTACAGTGAGCATCCATCTCATCACATCTCCAAGTGCCAAGAGGGTATGTTTCAAAATTTTGAATAGAATGGCATGTACTTAGGAAGATCAAGTATGTTCCAAGTAGTAGGGACAAATATATAAGTTGTAATTTTTTTTTAATGTTCAAATATATTAGTGATTAGCCAAAATCTCTTTAGCTCCAAATGCAATATTCCTATATCAGGTTACTTGGGTCGAACCAAGTATAGGGATGTTACAAGAAAAATGCTTCCTTCTCGCTCAAATCAGAAATCTGGAGTATGAGTTCATTGAACTCTCGCACATACTCTAACTGTGCCTCGTTGTGTAAGTCGCCTTAACTTTGCTCAAGCTTCATTCTCGACATACTTGGGGTAAAATTGTAACAACCCGTTTTTCCTAAAATTGGAAAGTGGTTTCGGGACCACAAATTCGAGTCAGAAATAAAAAAATTATTTAAATATTATTGCATGATCTGCATTATGATAAGAATAACATCTGAGAATTTCGTTAAGAAAATTTTTATCGATTACATGTCTAATTATGGAAAGGACCAAATTGCATAAAATGCAAAAGTTGAGTTCTAGTAGCTAAAATGACAAATAGCTATAGAATTCAAAATTTAGACAAATTAGTGGGGTTAGTAGATAAGGATGATTAGTCATCCATAGAAATTTAATTAAAGAAAATGATGAAATTGGAAATTAAAAGATAAAAAGATGATAAATAAATAAAACAAGAAAATATCATCTTTTATATCATCTTTCCTAAATAAAATCTATGGAAACCCTAGCCATGGATACTTGAAGAAAGAGAAAACTTATTTGGCCAAATTAGATGAGTATTCAAGTCCTGTTTTTAGTAATTTTTATATTTTCGAGATCGTAATAACTTAATTTAGCTATTTTGGGGATTAATTTGTAAATTTATCAAAGACTAGGGTTTTTACATGGATGAATATGCATGAATTATGAAATTTATGATAGAAAATGAAAGGTTGTTGATAGATAAACAACTTTTGTAAAGTGAATTTTGATGAAATTATGATTTAGTGACTAACTTGTAAATATGTAAATTTCATGGAAAATTTTTGATTTTTGTTAAATACATGAGCTATAAATGTTATATGAAAAATTCAGGTAGGCTTGGATTAAGGATTGAATTGCACGAATTTTATTTTTCGAGCCTAGGGACGAAATTGGAATTAATCAAAAGTATACAGGCAAAATAATACTTTTGCTTAAAAAGTGAATTGGGTTGATTTGAATGTGAAATGTAATAAATTGATGATTAAATTCATTTATATAGATCCGGAAAGACCAAATATGGAATTGGATCGAGGAAAACAAAAAGTATCGGATTAGTAGATTCTTGTATACTAACAAGTATCGAGGTAAGTTCGTGTAACTAAATTGTGTACATTTATATGTTTGAATTAAATGTTGTATATATGAATTATGTAATTGTCATGTATATGAAATTGATTGAATATCTGATATTGCCCAATAAGTATTAAATCCCGTTTGAATAAATGAAAATCGATGGATACAAGTTTCCTGTATTGGTTGTGGTATTGCATATGTTGCAATCACACCATAGCTCAAAAGAGCATCCCGTATAAGCCCTCTCGAGCTTCCTGTTATATGGTTCTTGCGAGCTTTTCGTTAATAGCTCTTCGAAGCATCTCGATTGGTTATGATATTGCATGTGTTGTGGACACGCAGTAGTTCTTATAAGCGTCCCATTATATGGCCCTTTGTGAGCTTCCCGATTAAAGGCTTTTTCATGAGCTTCCTGATTAATGGCTTTCTAGAGCTTCCCGATATGACTCTCTTAAAATTCCCGATATATGACCATCCAGAGCTTCCCGATTAATGGCTCTTTGGGGCTACCCGTTATTGGCTCGCATGAGCTTCTTGATTATAGCTCTTATGAGCTTCCCCTTATACAGCCCGAATAAGCTTATCATAATATGGCTCACATGAGTTTCCTGTTATATCCTCGAAAGAGTGCTTCCCGATTATGTGCTTTAATAAGCACCCCCAAATATGAATTGACGGATCATTGTTTGGTACACCTTGAGTGTACAACCTAGGTATCCATCGATATTTTAATAATTCAACGAACAAAACTCTTGATGTGAGAAAATATGATATTTAAATGAATTATATCTCAAATATCCCTGAAATACCTGGAAATTGTTGCACGATGAGCTCATCTATGTTTTCTTAATATTCATGTGAATTTCATGACTAACTTGTTTGATGAAAGTATGTGTTTAGGCAATTGGCCAAAATGTTTTGGATGCATGTTTCTATGCTTACATTGAATGAATATGATTGGTAAGTTAAATTCTTGTTATACGAACTTACTAAGTATTAAAATGCTTACTTTGTTTTCTTTCTTCTATTTTATAGTACTCGGAAGCTCGTGAAGGTTGGAAAACCGGTCAGAGTATCATCATACTATACTACAACTCGTTTTGGTATAAATTGCAAATTTATTTTGATATAATTGCATGTATAGACTAAGTTAGCCAATGATGGTATGTAAATGGTTAGTTGTATCTAGCCATTGGAATGGCTAGTAATGGTATGTTTGATGTATATGTATGAGGTTATATCATATTTAATATATGTGTATTTAGTATGGCTGGATTGAATTTTGGTAAATTTATATAATTATACAATTAGGTAAGTTCGAATACATGAATATATGTAATGATATGTTATGCATAATACTTGTATTTGGCTTGGATTAAATGTTTGAAATTGGTTGGTGAATATGCGTAAGTGATGTTGTAGGTGGAAGGCAAAATGGGTGAGAAATATGGCCTTAAAAATGGCCAATTTTTTCCACATAGCAGACACAAAGCGTGTGTCTCAAATAGTGTGTGACATACTGAGCATCTTGACAGGCGTTTGGTTTGGCTGTATGTCCCTTACACCTAATTTTCAAAAATTAAATTGTCTCACGGCCTATCACATGGGCGTGTGGATGACCGTGTGACCCAAGTCAGAGAGTATGAACATGGGCTAGGACACGGCCGTGTGCCTCACATCGAATGCCCACACGGTCTCGGACACGGGCGTGTGTCCCTTGTACCTTGGATAAATTTTGAAATTGCACGAAAAATTCTCTGAGTTTTCGATTTAGTCCCAACTTGTTTCTAATGTATGAATTGGACCTCAAGGGTCCATTTAAGGGACAATATGATTGAATTATGATTTGTTTTAGATATGAATAGTAAATGACATGAATTAATTGTATTTGTTCTGTAAACTCTTGTAATAATTGGTAACCCTGTTCCGACGACGGATATGGGTTAGGGGTGTTACAAAAATTGTGCTTTGAGTTCCTTTTAGAACTCCTTCCAAGTCTTAATCTCGATCCCACCACATCTCACATCTGTGGACCTACGTCGCCACCATAACAAAGCAATGTCAGTAAAATACATAGCAACAATATTTACTTTTGTGATATAATTCTCGATGCTTACCCACGGAAGTATTGCTCCATGGCCCAAAGAAAGTTGTCCACTTCATTTGTGGACCTTGCCCCCTTAAACGCTTTTGGTTTGGGCATATCCATTGCTTGTTGCTTTGGCTTCGAAACCAACATTCCATTACCCACGGCAACCTTGAAAATCTTGAGCTCCCCTTTAAGCTCATTGATCTCTTCCTTCAAAGCCGTCACCATAGCCTCGAGAGCATCTTCCTTCCCAGCCAGCTTGTTCTCTGAGGAACTGATAGTATCCCACACAAATTCCCTGAGTTGCCCCTTCATCGTTTGTAACCTATCAATGATTCTATCATCGACATCGTCAATCCTCTCCTTGACGTCCCCCATGGACTCTTCGAGAGTGACGATTGGACCCTCTAAAGCTGACAACAAGTCCCTCGATCAACTTGCTTTTTTGGCCCTTCCACGGGTCTCCATTGGCTCACTCTGACTGACAACTTCTTTTGACATCCCAACAGTACCTTAAAAACCAATAGCTCTTGTAACAGTCTGGTTTATACCCTAGTCGACAGTGGTTTCGGACCATAAATTCGAGTCTGTATAATATTTTAATATTATATTTTGTGTCATTGATGAGTGTTTAAGCATGTATTAAAGTTTCGTAAGCTAATTTGTCTGTCTGTGTGTTTAATTTGAATAAAGGATTAAATTGTATTGAATGCAAAACTAGCATGCTACATGAAAAGGTACCTATTTGCCGTGTCTTTATAAGTATGGAGGATTTATATGGCAAATTAGCCATTACTATAGATAGTGGATGGTTATGGTCAATAATGTCCTTGAGAATTTTGTTTTATAATTTTATATTATAAGGTTAAAAGTGGAAATTGATTATTAATGAAATTATGAAATAATAAAACATGAAAAAATGGACATTCATTCATGCATTCTTCCACCGAAAACACAAAGAAAAGAAAAAGTTTTGAAGCTTTGCATATTCGGCTACTTACAAGCCAAATTCAAGGTATGTTTTTAGTCGATTTTCGATAATTTCTACGTTTTCGTAATCGTTGCTTCGAGTGCTATCAAACCCATGTCTCAATTTTGTGTATTGATGATGTTTGTGAGATATGACATTGATGATATGTTGAGCTTTGTGATGAGATTAGTTGTTGAATGAAAGATTTGAGCTAGATGAACATACTTTGTTCTTGAATTTTTGATAAATTTAGCTAATTAAGGCTAAATTGAGAAAATAGTAACTTGAGGGACTAAATTGCAAATTTAATGGAAAACATGGGCTTGTATGAGATGTATGAACATTTGGCTAAGCAAGAGTATGTGATGATTTTGTGAATTTGATGTTTTGAGAAAAGTGGACTAAATTGATAAATTATGCAAATGTGAGGGTTAAATTACAAATAGCCCTAAATGTGTGTCCTTGGATTGAATTGAATGAGTTAGTGAATAAAAGAGTTAATTCTGAATATGTATAGATCAATAACCGAGGAAAACATACTTAAATCGCGGGAAAGCGAAAGTAACCGAGTAGCCGTTTCCATTTCCGTAAAATTGAATTCGAGGTAAGTCGATATGCAAATAAATGTATCTGTATTGAACTGTGTATGTTCATATGAATATTGTTACTATGAATGCTTATGAGATGATCCGTACATAAATTCTGAGATATGACTAACTTAGTGTCGATATTCGAGAAGTCCCGTACGAACCTAGGAATAGATAGGATTAGTTATGTCATGACATAGTTATCTGTTCTGTTTTATCATGTAAGACCACGTCTAGGACGTCGGTGTTGATTTGAGATTTCGTGTAAGACCACGTCTGGGACGTTGGCATCGATATGAGCTTTATGTGTAAGACCATGTCTGGGACATCGGCATCGTATTGATTCGTGTAAGACCCTGTCTGGGACAGTGGCATCGATATCCGAGTACATGTAAGACCTCGTTTGGGACGTTGCCATTGTACGACCATTTTGAGCTTTCTGAGTATCCTATTAGGTTCCTAACGGTTCAACAGGCAAATCTGTGATACGAATGGCTATGTGATTTGTAAATCCGTTTCAGGTATGTTAATTTATACACTAAGTGTATGTACAAGGTAAGTATCTATATGATCTTACTAAGATGATTATGTATAATGGATTAATGAGATGATATGTGAAATTATGCTTGAATGAGTTAAGTACCTATGTGATATGTGAATAGAAGTTGTTGCAAGTTTTGTGTAAACAAATGTGCCAAAGATCATATGAAGAATTAGTTATGAGAACTATAAGTATTAATGTATTGAATGAGCTGTATTCATTGTATGTTATGTTTATTTGTATATGACATACTAAGCTTTTGGAAAGCTTACTCTATGTATATATTTTCTCTGTTTTATAGATCGTCCAAGCTACTGAAGGCTCGGGATCGTCGAGGATCGTCATCACACTACTCAACTTATTTTAGTACATTTTGGAAATGTATATAGCTAGATATGGCATATATAAGCTAGTTATTTGGATAGTTATGAGATGTGAACTTAGCCATGTGATTTGGCTAGATATGAGTTGAGAATATGCATTAATGTTTATGATATGTGATCTATGTTTTGTTATGGTTAAATGACATTGAAAATGGTCAAGTTTTTCGGTAAGTATTTGGATGAATTATACTTGTGTATATATGTTTTAGTCTTGAAAGTTGGCATGGTTGAAATTGGTATTGAATATATAGATTGAATGGATGTTGTAACATTCCGCAATAGGGCCTAAACGAAATAGTGGTTGCGAAACCATGAATCCAAGCTATAAAAGTTTATTATGATTAATTATTATGATTTATCGAGTGATTAAATACATGTGTTAGAGTATTGATAAGAAATTTTATTAATTTCATGCTTAAATTGCCTATTAGGACTTGTTTGCAAAAGTTGCTAAATAGGGGTTCTAATTTATAGAGTACTTGATTGAAATGGGGTTTGAAGTAGGAGTCCTTAAATGGCAATTAGACCATTATATTTTCATGGACAAAATGGACATATATAGGTGGAAAGAACCAAAGTTTTCAATGAAGGGTAATTTAGTCATTTGGTAATAAAAATGAATTAAAAAGGGAAAAATATGAGAAAATATGCTCATCTTCTTCATTAGAACGAAATTACAAGGGTTCTCCATAGCTAGGGTTTGTTTCAAGCTTCCAAGCTCCATAGTAAGTGATTCCAAGCCCGCTTTTAATGTTCTTTACATTTTGAAGCCCCTAGCTCGATTTAGCTTATTCTATCAATAATTCATGCTAGGGTTCATATTTGGAAAAATACCCATAGGTGAAATGTGTTTATTTTAATGTTTTATGATAGAATATGAAGTCTGAAATTATGTTAAACAACTTTTGCTAAGTGATTTTAAGTGAAAACGAGTAAAAGCATTAATTCCAGAAAAATACCTAATGTTCATAAGTACAAGTTAGAGTGAGAATTTGATGTTGCCATAGAAGGAAAAATGATCAGCATGTCATAAAACATAAGAATAAGGGATAAAGTTTAATTTCCGAGCTTTGGGGCAAATGTGTAAATATATAAAGTTTATGGGCAAAATTGTAATTTTGCCAAAGTTAAGAGTTAAGGACTGTTTTGATGAATGTGAGTATTAAATAAGCTAAATTTGATATTATAGATCAAGAAGAACGAAATCCAGAGTTAGATCGAGGAAAGAAAAAGATAGAGGACTAAATCAATATAGTTGATCGTATTTTGTTTCGAGGTAAGTTTGCAGTAAATAAATGCAATATTCTATTATTTTATATTTAATACAGTTAAATTCCAGCATTTACATATTTATTCTATAAATTTATTATTTAAAGACTCAAGTATGAATTGACGGAAAAGCTATTTCAGAAAGTTCCAGTTGAACCTTAGGAATGTGTAGGATACAAATGTCATGACATTAGGGTTTAAGAAATCATGTAAGACCATGTCAAGACATGGCATTGATATGTTACTATAAGGCAAAGGTCCCATGTAAGACCATGCCAAGGCATGGCATTGGTGAGTTCATAAGGCAAGGATACCACGTAAGACCATGTCAAGACATGGCAATGGTTAAGTTTCATAAGGAAAGGTACCCGCGTCCTTAGTATTCCAAGTGGTTCAACGGGAAAATTCAAGGAGTATTCCAAAGTAAAGGTAAGACAAGTTCAAGCTAAAAAGGTAAGGTAAGATAAATTCATGTTAAAAGGTAAGGCAAGTATACAAGTTTTAAGTATATTGAGTTAAAAGTTTAAGTGATCTTGATAAGAAAAACATAAGATAATTCATTAAGAATGTTGCTATTTATTTACATGTAAACTTACTAAGCTTTATGCTTACTCCCATTCTTTAATTTTTTATAGTATTACAAGCCAACTCGGGAATCACAAAGACATCGGAGATCGTTACGCACTATCAAAGGATTATCTTTGGTATTTTGTAACTCGACGTTTTAAGTTATGGCATGTATAGGGACTTAGTTATCTTGTGTGTATAACCTTATGATATGGCTTAAGATTGGCTTGTAAATGTTTGGTAATGATTAGCTATTAAAATGGCTAATTAAGAGCATGTTTTGGATATTATGTAATGCCTAGTTGGTAATTATTAGAAAGAAATTATGTAAGTATATGCAGGGGAACAGTTTGTACAGCAGCAGTGATGTGATTTTGAAAATCACCAAAATAGTATAAATGGAATTAGGTTGTGCATGAGATATAGAATTAAAGCTTATTGAGTCTATTTTTATATTAAAGAAACGTTGTAGGAAAAAGAGTTGTATATTATGAGATAATTGATTTTTAGTGAAGAGAGGTCAGAACTGTCAAACTGTGTAACAGGGGAGACTTTAACTAATAAACTGTACTAATTGGCCACACCAAAAATTCTGGAAAAATTATAGTATGAAGATATATGAGTCTAGTTTCAGGAAAAATTTACGGATCTAAATTTTGAGTTTCGTAACTCGAGTTATAATTGATTTAGTGAACATGACGCAGATGGACAGTTTTAAACTTTTATGCCCCGAACTAGTAAGTTAAGTCTAGTAATGCCTCGTACTCGACCCCGACAACGGTCTCGGGTAAGGGGTGTTACAGATGTTTTGGCATGTTATTGGTTGTCATATATGCATGAGATGTTTTGGTATTTTGCTTGTATAAATGAACCTAGTTGGGTGGCATGTTCGCCTTGCAAATGGCCTATAATGTCACACGGTTGTGACACACGGGCGTGTCTAGTGACCGTGGGGGTAAAGTCAGTAGCTAGCTTAAGAGCACACGGCCAAGACACACGGGCGTGTCTAGTAGTCGTGTGAAGAAGTCAGTACATGGCCTAAGAATACACGGCCTTGGCACACGGACGTGCCTGGTAGCCGTATGGTTTTGACAAGATCAACCACGGCCAAGGTACATGGGCGTGCTTGGTGGCTGTGGGTAAAGTCAGTTTTGACCACAGGGTAGACACACGGGGGTGTCTAGCAGCTGTGGGAGGCACACGGCCTGCCCACACGGGCGTGTAACCCCTGAAATTTAGAAAAGTTTTAAATTTTGAGAATTTCTGTATGTGTTTCGGTTTAGTCCCGGCCCTGTTTCTAAGCATGTTTAAGGTCTCGATGACTTATTTAAGGGACTCTATGTTTGAGAATGATGAATGGTTGTATGAAATTTCTGTAAATGTTTCTTATCTATTGGTAATGCCCTAACCCTAATCCGACGACGGAAATGGGATAGGTGTAACAGCCCAATTTTGACCCTAATCAAAATAGTAGTTTTGGGACCACAAATTTGAGTCCAAAAATATTTTAAAATTAATTTCAGTATTTATTATGTGTGAATTCGCTTGTGTTAAATTTTCATGTTTTAATTTTGTCATTTGAGAGTCTAATTTAATAAAAGGACTTAATCGCGTAAAATGAAAACTTGATGGTTAGTTGTGAAAGTACCTAATTATTATTGTCTTTTAAAAGGGATTTATGTTGCAAATAGCCCATTATTTAGTTAGTAGACGACATATTGGTTGTATATATATAAAGTTTTATATGTTATTTTAATTATAAAAGTTAAATTATAATAATATATAATATAATAAAACAAATCAAAAAAAAAAAATGGCCATTTCATGCATCTATATTGCCGAATGTGAAAGAAAAAGAAAGAAATAAAACCATATTAGGTTCGGCCTAGATGTTCTTTGATTAAGGTAAGAGTTTTGTTCGGTTTTTGATAATTTTTACGTTTTTGAGATTGTTGCTTTGAGTACTTTCCGACCCATGTCTTAATTTTTGATTTTGATGATGATTTTGTGTTTTGCCATTGATGATATCTTGTGGTTTTTGTTTTTTGATGATGAAATAAGAAATATATGTGTTTGTTTAACAAGTTTTGTCTTTGAATTTTTGATGAATTTGAATAATTTAGACTAAATTGCAAAAATAAATTTTGGAGAGACTAAAATGTGAAATAAATGAAATGTATAAACTTTTATGAACATAGGTAATATTCGGCCAAGCATGGGTAATGTGAAATTTTGTCTATTTTGTGTTTTGTGCAAAAAGGACTAAATTGTAAAAAGTGTGAAATGTTAGGGGTAAAATTGTAATTTTCCCATTTATGTATTTTTAGAATAAATTGAATGAAATGGTGTTTAAATAAGCTTAATTTGAATATGTTTAGATCAAGAACCAAATAAATTAGATCTGGACCGGGGAAAAACGAAAGTAGTCGATTAGTCGATTTTACCGACCGATAACGTCCGAGGTAAGTCTTTAAGCAATAAAACATTTTAAATTATGTACGTAACTTAGTATATGCTGATTTGGTAATTTTGTAACTATAATGTTGAGTAGCCGAATGTGATTATACCTAGAATTTGATATGATCAAGTTTAGTTCAGTTGAGATATGATGTTTGAAAGTTCATACAAGAATTATGAAATGCATATAAGTTCGATATATAAATGTGTGAGACAACTTTATAGTACTGTTATTCGGGCCGTGGGCCTAGCAAGCCTTGTGTTGGTGAACTTAATCGGCTTCCGTGCCTCAGCGTGCTTATTACCGTGAATAAATATCAGGCCGTGGGTCTAGCAGGCTTTGTGCCGGTGAAAAATATCAGGCTTTATGCCTAGCAGGCTTTATGCCAGTGATTTATTATAAGTGTATGCTTCAATAGATTTTTAACGATGTGAATATATATACGGCAAATGAGCTCAACGTTCGGTATGTGTAAATCCAATGGTTGTGAGAGATAAGGTAAATTAGTAAATTGCTATTTGATACTAGTTATATGTGATACAATTGAGGAATATATTATATGTGATACAATTGAGGAATATATGTAAATTTTAGTAAGTGTATTCTGCCTTATAAATGAATAGTATGACATCATGGAATTGATTTTAGATATTAGCATAGATGAGTCTTTTATATTCGGCCAAATTGGTAAATGCATATGAGATGTATATTGAGCAAGAAAGTTGACAAAATGCTCTTGTATGTGTGAAAGTAAGGTAAGTCAGTTGTTGAATTCATTATATAAATGCTAAAGTTACAAATGTGGAAAATGTGAATGTATATATGATTGTGTATATGTGGCCAAATGGGGTATATGTGATTTTAATATTGAGATTTATACAATTTCATGTGTATTTGTATAATTAGCCATATGATACTCGATTGAAAGATTTAAATGATAACCTTATATTTGAGAACATGTATTTTCGGTTTTGTTAACTTTGTGTTAATATATAATAGTTAGTACATATATATTTGCTTATGACTTACTAAGCTGAAATAGCTTACTCTGTGTGTATTCTTGTTTACTTCTGTTCATAGATTTGGATATACGTTATGATCTTGGGGATCGTCAGTAAGACTACTCACACTATCGGTAGTTTCTTCGGTATTTTACTAAGTGATTTTTGGTTTATGGCATGTATAGCATAGATGAAGTATTTGAGTTTGATTTTTGGGACTTGTATATATGTATAGCCATATGAAAATGGCTTAATCATTATGTTTATATTCGGTTAAATGAGTTCATGTTTAAGTGTTTAATGTGTTTGGTTTTATCATTTCGACCATGGCTTATTTATATGCGGTATATGGTTGCTATGTTTAGTTAAATATTGCGGTAGAGGTTTTGATATATATATATAATATGTATGGTATGTTTGGATTTGGTATTTAAGTGAGTTTGGTTAGGTCTTATAAAATGAACTCTGTATATAAAGGTTAGAAGATATTTATATGTCCGAATGTGTATGGATTGGATGATTATAAGTCCGAATGTGTATAGGTTATATTGATTAGGTTTGAATTGGCAATGTATGTATATATATCATGCTTGAATGATTGGCTAAATAGGTACAGTTGGTAATAGATAAATAATGAATATGCCATATGATTGTTTTGGTTAATAAGTGAATATGCTAATAAGGCTAAGGATATAATAATAAATGATAAGCATGACATTCTTTTATAACACATATTAATTATCCGATTGTAGATTAACTTAGTTTGTGGTATGAATGAAAATTTTGGTACAATTTAATATATATAAATTGACATGTGAATAATATGTGATTTTAGCTGTTATTTGTGTTCAAATTGGATTATGTTAACAAGGTCATATGCATTGAATTAACATGATTGGAAATCACTCATGAAAAAAAATTGTTTTGATTAATGTACGATATATGTCATATAATGATATATGTTGGGATATGTTTTAAAGGTATAAATGCCGTGAGATGCTAAGAATATTATTTATGGAATGAGTGACTAAACATGTAGTTTATTTGATTAATGATATGTATTAAAATGATTAAGTATAAGATGAGTTTGATATTTGTTAGTAAATGAAATTGAAATAATGAATGTCCTATTGTTTGGTAAGTATAAGATGATAGATATGTTTGAGTTTATAAAGATTAGTATGGTTTGATTTAAATAAAAATGAGCAATCTTATTCTATTTGGATCATTTAATACATAAATGCTAGCTTTAATTTGAATGTTAAGTATGTGTCTTTGATCTGAATGTAATGTATGTGAATATAATATGTTATGTATTGATTTTTTTTTTACTTTTGAATGTACATGATATGTTTATAAAAAAAAAGCCTGTTTTGAGTAATGTCTTATTTGGTAATGCATCGTAACCCTAATCTGGAGACGGTGATACGGGCTAGAGGTGTTACATTTGATTGGTATCAGAGCTATGGTTTAGTCGGTTCTAGGACTACCATAGCGTATGTGAGTCTAGCTATACATGCCATATTAAATCTACGATAGTGTGATATCTCCCGACTCTAACGAAAAACTTTTTGATGAGATAGATAAGATTTCCAACTGAGCTAATTTAGATGGTACAGAAGTAAATATTCAAATAATTGAGTGGAGATGTGTTGATGATGAGTTGAGACTCATAGAGGTAAGAATCAAATTGTGTGACATGTTGTTATTGATAAATGTGGTAATTATATGAGCATATGAGATATGATATTTGAGTTATGATTGCTATCTGAGATGCTCTGATTCTGAAATGGTGATTTGAGTTGGCATATGAACAATGTGTTAATAATAAAAGGTGATTAAAAGAAAAGGTTTATTAAATGATTTGAGAATGTGAAATTAGTAATGAACTGACTATTTGTGATAGTATGTATTATGTGCAATTATGTGAGAGTTAAATTTGAGGCTCTACTACCCTCACCCCCTTGTCAGAAAATGTTACAATTTTATTATAAGAGTTGGAATGAATAAGATCACTAATGTGAAGTTTTAGAAAATCCGTGTTTGAAAGATTAGTAATGTGGTCAGAAAAGAGAATGAATCAGCAAATGAAGACAGTACTAAAAGAGATATTGGGCAGTTTGAAGACTATTCAGATTTTGCAAAGTCACTGTTAAAGAAGAAGTTAACTATGATTAAATGACTTATTCAGGTATGTTATCTAAATAAAGTATTAACTAAAAGCTTTCCTGAATTGATTTCTGTTAGTGATGGGATAATATGAAAATTGCTGATGACAGAATTAGACAGTGGATTGATGTTTGAATTGTATTGATGGTTGAATGCAATGGTTATAGTTGGGCAATTATTATGATTCCATTTGGACATTCTACGTGTACATTTATCCTCAGAAGTATATGTGACTGTTTGATGTCAAAAAGAAAGTTTTATCGTATAAGAACATTAGTTAAACATATTAATAGAGGAAAGTATCGTTGATCTATTTGGGTTATATTTGACATTGTTATGTCTTCCTTTGATAATTTATTCTATGGTGTGGATATGAAAGTCGATGGTAAAATCTTTATGAGGCTAATATTCTGTTTCTATTGGTTATTGCTCTGTTGAATATAAGTGAAGATTATATTACTTCTGTTATTGTGGATTTCAATATTTATGAGTGACATTGTTCTTTCTGGACATTTCTGGGATATCATCAGAACTAATATCATTCTATATGATTTGTAAATTTTCAGATATCCTGTGTAACTTTAAATGTTGAAATTTTGCTATTGCGGTATTTTTATGATTCCATGTGATTATCTGCAAGAGATATCTATTTGACAGAGATGACTATGTCTATTACGATTATAATTTCTAGCTTGAAAAGTGATAGTGGTACCGTTCTCAGAGTTATAGAAGATGTGTTTCTACAATGGTTGCTATTTAAATCATATTTGATTCCTTTTTGTGTTCAAATGCTTCATTAATAGCTGAGATAATATTCATTGTAGGATTGAGACATTGTTCCTAGTAAGGCTCAAATGATTTCTATTTGGATAAAGTGATTTTAGTATAATTCAGAGTTTCGATGATTAATATATAAGACAACTTTATTATAAACTCTTTTCTGTTTCGTGAAAGTTCGACAGTAATAAAAGTGAAAATGATTGAAGATCAGACTAATTTGTATAAAGATATGTCTAGGGTCATCCTTCTAATGAGAAGAAAGATTTCTTTGAAAAGACCGATTCAGTAGTTAATATGATTAGAATTATTTGATTGAAAAGTTAATTAGGATATATGCGTTTGAATCTATCTATGATTTGGAAACAAACTTTGAATATACATGTATGAATTGAAGGATAGTTTGAAAGAAGAATTTGTATTCTTAAAGACTCTGATGTATGTTTTTCGAACGAGGCATGGACACTATGAGTTTCTGATTATGCCTTCGGACTTACTAATACACCTACTATTTTCATGGATTTGATGAATCGAATCTTCAGATAGTATCTTGATCGATTTGTGGTATTATTTATAAATGACATTTTGATCTATTCCTATGATGAAACCGAGCATGCCGAACATCTGAGATTTGTGTTACAGGCTTTGTGAGATAAACAGTTGTGTGCGAAATTCAGTAAATGTGAGTTCTGGTTACGCAAAGTCCATTTTCTAGGTTATGTTGTATCCGCATCGGGTATTCGGGTTGACCCGAGTAAAATTTCAGCTATGCTTGATTGGAAACCTCCGAAAAATGTCTCTGAAGTTCAAAGTTTTTTGGGACTTGCTAGTTATTATAGACGATATGTGAAAGGTTTCTCTATGATCGCGACACTTATGACGATGCTGTTACAAAAGATGTTAAGTTCGAGTGGTCAGAAAAGTGTCAGAAAAGTTTTGATCAGTTGAAAACTCTATTGATAGAAGCTCCAATGTTAATTCACCAAAATCAGGTAAAGAATTTGTTATTTACAATAATGCATCTCTGAGTGGTATGGGTTGTGTTTTGATGCAGGAAAGCAAAGTTATAGCTTATGTCTCGAGACAGTTGAAGCCACACAAAAGAACTATCCGACACATGATTTGGAGTTAGCAGCTATTGTGTTCGCATTAAAGATTTGGCATCACTATCTGTTCGGTGAGAAATGTCATGTTTGTTTTGATCATAAAAGTCTGAAGTATTTAATGATTCTGAAATTTCTGAGTTTGAGCTAACATCGATGATTAGAGTTGTTAAAAGACTATGAGCTAGTGATTGAATATTATCCGGGAAAGGCTTATGTTGTTGCTAATGCTTTGAGTAGAAAATCATTATCTACTTTGTATACAATGAATGCGTATATGGTGATCTCCGATGATGGCTAGATAATAGTCAAATTAAAAGCAAGACTGTTATTTGTTCAACAAATTTGTGAAACTCAGAAAGTTGATAATGAATTGTTAGCAAAGCGAGCTCAGTGTGAAACGATTATTAAATTTGAATTCCGAGTTGATAAAAATAATTGTTTAAGGTTCAGAAACCGAGTATGTGTTCAGAGAAATTTAGAGTTAATTTAGATGATTTTGAACGAAGCTTACAATAGTCAGTTATCTATTCATCCGAGTAATATAAATATGTATAATGATTTGAAATAGTTCTATTGGCGGTCTGGTATAAAACGAGACCTATCTGACTTTGTTTCGAAATGCTTAGTCTGTCAATAAGTAAAAGCCAAGCATCAGGTACCTTTTGGGTTACTTCAGCCGATTATGATACTCGGGTGGAAATGGGATAGGGTCACGATAGATTTTGTTTCTAATTTACCATTGACACTGAGCAAGAAAGATGTAATCTGGGTTATTGTGGATAGTATGATTAAATCTGGTTTACCTTTAATTGAATTTGCTTATAATAGTAGCTTTCAATTCAGTATCAAAATGGCACCCTACTAGGCTTTGTACAGTTGTAAATGTCGTACACCATTGTTTTGGACCAAGCTCAGTGAAAGTAAGATACACGGGGTTGACTTGATCAAAGAAACAAAAAGAAAGTGATAGTGATTCATGATAGCTTAAAAGCTGCATCAGATCATCAAAAGTCATATGCATATTTGAAATGTAAAGATAATTAATTTTCGATCGGAGATCAAGTGTTTCTAGAAGTTTCATTGTGAAAGAAAGTACTTTGATTCGGTCGTAAAGGCAAGTTGAGTCTGAGATTCATTGGGCCGTATAAGATCAAATAGCGTTATCCAAATCTATTCACTGGTAAGATTTTCGAGGACGAAAATCCCTAAGGGGGAGAGTTGTAACAACCTAATTTTGACCCTAATTGGAATAGTGGTTTTGAGACCACAAATCTGAGTCTGAAAAATATTTTAAAATTAATTTCAGTATTTTTTTATGTGTGAATTTACTTGTGTTAAATTTTCGTGTTTTAATTTTGTCATTTGAGTGTCTAATTTAATAAAAGGACTTAATCGCGTAAAATGAAAACTTGATGGATTATTATTGTCATTTTAATTGGGGGATTTATGTTGCAAATAGCCCATTATTTAGTTAGTGGACGACATATTGGTTGTATAGATATAAAGTTTTATATGTTATTTTAATTATAAAAGTTAAATTATAATAATATATAATATAATAAAATAAATAAAAAAAAGGCCATTTCATGCATCTATATTGCCGAATGTGAAAGAAAAAGAAAGAAAGAAAACCATATTAGGTTCGGCCTTGATGTTCTTTGATTAAGGTAAGAGTTTTGTTCAGTTTTTGATAATTTTTACGTTTTTGAGATCGTTGCTTTGAGTACTTTTCGACCCATGTCTTAATTTTTGATTTTGATGATGATTTTGTGTTTTGCCATTGATGATACCTTGTGGTTTTTGTTGCTTGATGATGAAATAAGAAATATATGTGTTTGATTAACAAGTTTTGTCTTTGAATTTTTTATGAATTTGAATAATTTGGACTAAATTGCAAAAATAAATTTTGGAGGGACTAAAATGTGAAATAAATGAAATGTATAAACTTTTATGAACATAGGTAATATTCGGCCAAGCATGGGTAATGTGAAATTTTGTCTATTTTGTGTTTTGTGCAAAAAGGACTAAATTGTAAAAAGTGTGAAATGTTAGGGGTAAAATTGTAATTTTCCCATTTATGTGTTTTTAGAATAAATTGAATGAAATGGTGTTTAAATAAGCTTAATTTGAATATGTTTAGATCAAGAACCAAATAAATCAGATCTGGACCGGGGAAAAACGAAAGTAGTCGATTAGTCGATTTTATCGACCGATGATGTCCGAGGTAAGTCTTTAAGCAATAAAACATTGTAAATTATGTACGTAACTTAGTATATGCTGATTTGGTAATTTTGTAACTATAATGTTGAGTAGCCGAATGTGATTATACCTAGAATTTGATATGATCAAGTTTAGTTCAGTTGAGATATGATGTTTGAAAGTTCATACAAGAATTATGAAATGCATATAAGTTCAATATATAAATGTGTGTGAGACAACTTTATAGTACCGTTATTCAGGCCGTGGGCCTAGCAAGCCTTGTGCTGGTGAACTTAATCGGGCTTCGTGCCTAGCAGGCTTATTACCAGTGAATAAATATCAGACCGTGGGTCTAGCAGGCTTTGTGCTGGTGGAAAATATCAGGCTTTATGCCGGTGATTTATTATAAGTGTATGCTTTAATAGATTTTTAATGATGTGGAATATACATACGACAAATTAGCTCAACGTTCAGGTATGTGTAAATCTAATGGTTGTGAGAGATAAGGTAAATTAGTAAATTGCTATTTGATACTAGTTATATGTGATACAATTGAGGAATAAATGTAAATTTTAGTAAGTGTATTCTGCCTTATAAATGAATAGTATGACATTATGGAGTTGATTTTAGATATTAGTATAGATGAGTCTTTTATATTCGGCCAAATTGGTAAATGCATATGAGATGTATATTGAGCAAGAAAGTTGACAAAATGCTCTTGTATGTGTGAAAATAAGGTAAGTCAGTTGTTGAATTCATTATATAAATGCTAAAGTTACAAATGTGGAAAATGTGAATGTATATGTGATTGTGTATATGCGGCCAAATGGGGTATATGTGATTTTAATAGTGAGATTTATATAATTTCATGTGTATTTGTATAATTAGCCATATGATACGCGATTGAAAGATTTAAATGATAACCTTGTATTTGAGAACATGTATATTCGGTTTTGTTAACTTTGTGTTAATATATAATAGTTAGTATATATATTTTGCTTATGACTTACTAAGCTTAGATAGCTTACTCCGTGTGTATTCTTGTTTACTTTTGTTCATAGATTTGGATATACGTTATGAGCTCGGGGATCGTCAGCAAGACTACTCACACTATCGGCAGTTTCTTCGGTATTTTACTAAGTGATTTTTGGTTTATGGCATGTATAGCATAGATGAAGTATTTGAGTTTGATTTTTAGGACTTGTATATATGTATAGCGATGCGAAAATGGCTTAATCATTATGTTTAGATTCGGTTAAATGAGTTCATGTTTAAGTGTTTAATGTGTTTGGTTTTATCATTTCGACCATGGCTTATTTATATGTGGTATATGGTTGCTATGTTTAGTTAAATATTGCGGTAGAGGTTTTGATATATATATATAATATGTATGGTATGTTTGGATTTGGTATTTAAGTGAGTTTGGTTAGGTCTTATAAAATGAACTATGTATATAAAGGTTAGAAGATATTTATATGTCCGAATGTGTAAGGATTGGATGATTATAAGTCCGAATGTGTATAGGTTATATTGATTAGGTTTGAATTGGCAATGTATGTATATATATCATGCTTGAATGATTGGCTAAATAGGTACGGTTGGTAATAGATAAATAATGAATATGCCATATAATTGTTTTGATTAATAAGTAAAGTGAATATGCTAATAAGGCTAAGGATATAATAATAAATGATAAGCATGACATTCATTTATAACACATATTAATTATCCGATTGTAGATTAACTTAGTTTGTGGTATGAATGAAAATTTTGGTACAATTTAATATATATAAATTGAAATGTGAATAATATGTGATTTTAGTGTTATTTGTGTTCAAATTAGATTATGTTAACAAGGTCATATGCACATGTATTAAATTAACATGATTGGAAATCACTCATGAAAAAAAATTGTTTTGATTTATGTACGATATATGTCATATAATGATATATGTTGAGATATGTTTTAAAGGTATAAATGACGTGAGATGCAAAGAATATTATTAATGGAATGAGTGACTAAACATGTAGTTTATTTGATTAATGATATGTATTAAAATGATTAAGTATAAGATGAGTTTGATATTTTTAATAAATGAAATTAAAATAATGAATGTCCTATTGTTTGGTAAGTATAAGATGATAGATATGTTTGAGTTTATAAAGATTAGTATGGTTTGATTTAAATAGAAAATATGCAATCTCATTTTGTTTGGATCATTTAATACATAAATGCTAGCTTTAATTTGAATGTTAAGTATGTGTCTTTGATCTGAATGTAAAGTATGTGAATATAATATGTTATGTATTGATTATTTTTACTCTTGATTGTACATGATATGTTTCCTGTTCCGAGTGATGTCTTATTCAGTAATGCATCGTAACCCTAATCTGGCGACGGATACGGGCTAGAGGTGTTACAATAGGGTGTTACATTTGGTTGGTATCATAGCTACGGTTTAGTCGATTCTTGGACTAACGTAGCGTGTCAGAGTCTAGCTATACATGCCATATATCTGAATTGTGATAGTGTGATGAATCCTGACATATAATATATGATTTTTGTATAGCAATGGATTTCGAAAGATCCGTAGCTGATGACGTAGAAAGTAATGCACCTGCTCCTCGCGCAAGGGACAGCGCCCTCTGATCCGAGACCGGCTATGAGCGGTCAAGAGGGAGAAGCTAAACAAGCTTTCTTCCAAATGATGAGTGAGTGGTTCACTCAATTTGTAAAGAATAACCCGACTATTTCGCAACCCTCGCCCCCGGTTAATCCCCTTAGACATCTGATATACCTCCAACAGTAAATTTGAATTTGTGGAATAAGCCTCTGGTTGACAAGATACGTAAGTATGGGGCTGAAGAGTGTCGGGCTACTAATGATGATGATACTAAAAAGGCCAAATTCTGGTTAGAAAATACTATCCAAGTATTCGATGAAATGTCTCTGACTCTAGAAGAATGCATAAAATGTGTTGTATCGTTACTCCGAGATGCAACTTATCAATGGTGGCAAACTCTAATTTCTGTTGTTCCGAAAGAGTGTGTTACGTGGGACTTCTTTCAGATCGAGTTTTGAAAGAAATACATCAGTGAGAGATTCATCGACCAAAAATGGAAGGAATTTATGGAATTAAAGTAGGGCCGAATGACTGTTACTAAGTATGAAGGAGAGTTCGTGAGATTAAGTCAGTATGCCCAAGAATGTATATCATCTGAAGCAATAATGTGCAAAAGGTTCGAGGATGGTCTTAATGAATATATTCGCTTGTTAGTCGGGATCTTAGAAATAAAAGAGTTTGTTGTACTCGTTGATCGAGCATGCAAAGTTGAGGCACTCGGGAAAGATAAAAGAAAAGCTGAGTTTGAAGCCCGAGATATGAAAAAGAGATTTTCGAGCAAATCATTTTAGTCTGCTTCGAAAAGATTCAGAGATGATCAAATTCGTTCAAAGAGATAATGTGGGACATTTGAATAGAAATCTAGCTAGATCGCAGATGAGTTCCAAAACTCCAACAACTTTAGTGGCCAGTGTCGAAATGTCCGGACTAGAGACCTAAATGTAAACATTGTAGAAAAAGGCACCTAGGAAGTTGTAGACTAAATGACAGAGCCTATTTCAGATGTGGATCACTTGATCATTTTATTCGTGATTACCCTGAGTCTGTCGAGCTAGAGATTGTTCAGAATTAGAGACCTGGTAATGCACTTGTGAGAGGTAGACCTTTAAAGAATGTAAGAAATGTTAATGGTATTCAGAGAACTACGAGAGACATTATTGCAAGATCTGAAGCTAGAGCACCGCCGTTTCGAGCTCGATTCATCTCCGGATGTTATAACGGGTACTTTTACACTTTATAATACTTCGTGATTGCATTGATAGACCACAGTTTTACGCATTCATATATATGCATGAATTTAGTATTCAAGAAGACTTTGCCTGTAGAGTTGAACCCCTTAGGTAAAAGTGTCATTGTTGATAAAGTATGCAAGTTTAATGTTTCGATATCATTTGATGCTTTTTCCATTTGATGAGTTTGATATCATTCTGGGTATGGACTGGTTGACATTGCATGATGCTGTTGTGAACTATAAAAAAAAAGACTATTGATTTGAGATGTCCGAATGATGAAATTGTAAGAGTTGAGTCTAATGATTTGAATGGATTGCTTGTTGTGATATCTATACTGAAAGCTCAAAGATATGTGAAAAAGGGATATGAAGCATATTTTGCTTATGTGATTGATTCGAAAGTGTTAGAAAAGAAAGTTGAATTAGTACTTATTGTCTGTGAGTATTCTGATGTGTTTCCTGAAGAGTTACCGGGTTTGCCTCCGATACATGAGGTTGAGTTTGGTATTGAACTATTGCCTGGTACGACACCTATTTTGATAGCTCCGTATAGAATGGCACCAATAGAATTTAAAGAGTTAAAGTCACAGTTATAAGAGATAATCGATAGAGGATTTGCTAGATCGAGTTTTTTGCCTTGGGGTGCTCCTGTTCTATTTGTGAAAAAAAAAGATGACATGATGAGAATGTGTATCGATTATCATCAGTTGAATAAGGTGACAATAAAGAATAAATATTTGTTGCCCAAAATTGATGACTTATTTGATCAATTAAAAGGAGCTACTGTATTTTCCAAGATTGATTTGAGATCGAGATACTACCAATTGAGAGTGAAAGATTTAGATATACCAAAATTACTTTCAGAACGAGGTACGGGCATTATGAATTTTTAGTTATGCCATTTGGACTAACTAATGCTTTTACTATTTTTGTGGATCTGATGAACAGAATTTTCAGACCGTACCTAGATCAATTTGTTGTGGTGTTCATAGATGATATATTGATTTATTCACGTGATGAAGATGAGCATGCTGAACATTTGAGAATCATATTGCAAACTTTAGGAGAAAATCAATTGTATGCGAAATTCAGCAAATGTGAATTCTGGTTACACGAGGTTAGTTTTTTGGGACATATTGTGCCAGCTTCTGGGATTCGTGTTGATTCGAGCAAGATTTCTGCTATTTTGGATTGAAAACCTCCGAAGAACGTGTTTGAAGTTCGCAGTTTTCTGGGACTAGCTGGTTATTATCGTCGATTTGTGAAAGGATTTTCAGTGATAGCTACTCCGTTGACTAAACTACTTCATAAAAATGTTAGATTTGAATGGTCTGATAAATGTCAGAAAAGTTTTGATCAGTTGAAAACTTTGTTAACAGAAGATCCAGTGTTAGTACAGCCAGAATTGGGTAAAGAATTTGTGATTTACAATGATGCTTCACTAAACGGTCTGGGATGTGTTTTGATGTAGAAAGGCAAAGTTATAGCTTATGCCTCGAGACAATTGAAGCCTTATGAAAAGAACTATCCGATGTACGTCTTTGAGCTAGTTGCTATTGTGTTTGCACTTAAGATCTGGCGTCATTATCTGTATGGTGAGAAATGTCACGTGTTTTCAGATCATAAAAGTCTGAAATATTTGATGAACCAGAAAGATTTGAACCTGCATCAAAGAAGATGGTTAGAGCTGTTAAAAGACTATGAGCTTATGATAGATTATCATCTGGGTAAAGCAAACATTATTGTTGATGCATTGAGTAGAAAATCATTGTTTGCACTACGTGCTTTAAGTGCTCAGTTAGATTTGTCTGATGATAGTTCTGTGATGCTGAATTAAAAGTGAAACCGTTGTTTGTACAGCAAATATGTGATGCTCAGAAGGTTGATAATGAACTGTTATCAAAACGAGCTCAGTGTGATTTGAATTCTGAATCTGAATTTCAAATTGTTGATGATTGCTTGAGATTTCGAGATCGTATTTGTGTTCTAAAAATTCGGAGTTGATTTAGCTAATTTTTAACGAAGCACATAACAGTCGTCTATCTATTCATCTGGGAAGTACTAAAATGTACCATGATTTGAAGCGACACTATTGGTGGTCTGATATGAAACGAGACATTTCTGACTTTGTTTCAAAATGTTTAGTCTATCAACAAGTGAAAGCTGAACATCAAGTTCCATCTGGTTTGCTACAACCGATTCTAATTCCTGAATGGAAATGGGATAGAGTAGCAATGGATTTTGTTTCTGGTTTGCCTCAGACTCCGAGAAAGAAAGATGCGATTAGGGTTGTAGTTTATCGATTGGCGAAATCTGCCCATTTTATTTCGGTAAGATCTGACTACTCACTTGATAGATTAGCTGAACTATATATTTTTGAGATTGTGAGATTGTACGGGGTGCCACTATCCATTGTGTTAGATAGAGATCCGAGATTTATGTCACGATTCTAAAGAAATTACAAGAAGCATTAGGTACGAAACTGCATTTCAGTACAGCTTTTCATCCTCAAACAGATGGTCAGTCTGAACGGACCATTCAGATTCTTGAAGACATGTTAAGATGCTGTATACTTGAGTTTAATGGTTCGTGGGAACATTATCTGCCATTGATTGAATTTGTGTACAATAACAGTTTTCAATCAAGCATTAAAATGGCACCTTATGAAGCTTTGTACGGACGTAAATGTCGTACACCTCTGTATTGGACCGAGCTCAGTGAAAATAAGCTACACGGGGTCAATTTGATAAAAGATTCAGAACAGAAAGTGAAATTGATCCGAGATTGTTTGAAATCATCATCTGATCATTAGAAGTCTTATGCGAACTTAAAACGAAAAGATATAGAACTTGAGATCGACGACAGAGTATTTCTAAAAGTGTCTCCGTGGAAGAACGTGCTTTGATTCAGACGTAAAGGCAACCTAAGTTCGATGTTCATCGGGACGTATGAAATCATTGAACGTGTCGAGCCTATTGCATATAGATTAAGGTTGCCCTTTGAGCTAGAAAAAAGATCCACAATGTATTTCATGTTTCGATGCTTCGTAGATATCGATCCGATCCGTCACATGTGATTGTCCCATCTGAAATTGAAATCTGATCTGATATGTCATACGAAGAGGAACCGATCCGTATCTTAACTCGTGAAGTGAAAGAGTTGAGGAATAAGAAAATTTCATTAGTGAAAGTATTATGGAATCGACACAGAATTGAAGAGGCAACGTGTGAGCCGAAAGATTCAATGAGACATCAATAGCTAACTCTATTTAACGGTAAGATTTTTGGGGACGAAAATCCCTAAAGGGGAGAATTGTAACAGTCTGGTTTATACCCTAGTCGACAGTGGTTTTGGGACCACAAATCTGAGTCCTATAATATATATTATATTCTGTGTCATTGATGAGTGTTTAAGCATGTATGAAAGTTTCGTAAGCTAATTTGTCTGTCTGTGTGTTTAATTTGAGTAAAGGATTAAATTGTATTGAATGCAAAACTAGCATGCTACATGAAAAGGTACCTATTTGCCATGTCTTTATAAGTATGGAGGATTTATATGGCAAATTAGCCATTACTATAGATAGTGGACGATTATGGTCCATAATGTCCTTGGGAATTTTGTTTTATAATTTTATATTATAAGGATAAAAGTGGAAATTGATTATTAATGAAATTATGAAATAATAAAACATGAAAAAATGGACATTCATTCATGCATTCTTCCACTGAAAACACAAAGAAAAGAAAAAGTTTTGAAGCTTTGCATATTCGGCTACTTACAAGCCAAATTTAAGGTATGTTTTTGGTCGGTTTTCAATAATTTCTACATTTTCGTAATCGTTGCTTCGAGTGCTATCAAACCCATGTCTCAATTTTGTGTATTGATAATGTTTGTGAGATATTCCATTGATGATATGTTGAGCTTTGTGATGAGCTTAGTTGTTAAATGAAAGATTTGAGCTAGATGAACATACTTTGTTCTTGAATTTTTGATGAATTTAGCTAATTAAGGCTAAATTGAGAAAATAGTAACTTGAGGGACTAAATTGCAAATTTGATGGAAAATATGGGCTTGCATGAGGTGTATGAACATTCGGCTAAGCATGAGTATGTGATGATTTTGTGATTTTGATGTTTTGAGAAAAGTGGACTAAATTGATAAATTGTACAAATGTGAGGGTTAAATTACAAATAGCCCTAAATGTGTGTCCTTGGATTGAATTGAATGAGTTAGTGAATAAAAGAGTTAATTCTAAATATGTATAGATCAAGAATCAAGGAAAACAGACTTAGATTGCAGGAAAGCGAAAGTAATCGAGTAGCCATTTCCATTTTCGTAAAATCGAATCTGAGGTAAGTCGTTATGCAAATAAATGTATCTGTATTGAACTGTGTATGTTCATATGACTATTGTTACTATGAATGCTTATAAGATTATCCGTACATAAATTTTGAGATAAGGATAACTTAGTGTCGATATCCGAGAAGTCCCGTACGAACCTAGGAATAGATAGGATTAGTTATGTCATGACATAGGTATCTATTTTGTTTTATCATGTAAGACCACGTCTGGGACGTCGACGTTGATTTGAGATTTCGTGTAAGACCACGTCTGGGACGTTGGCATCAATATGAGCTTTACGTGTAAGACCATGTCTGGTACATCGGCATCGTATTGATTCGTATAAGACCCTATCTGGGACAGTGGCATCGATATCCGAGTACATGTAAGACGTCGTCTGGGACGTTGACATTGTACAACCATTTTGAGCTTTTGAGTATCCTATTAGGTTCCTAACGATTCAACGGGCAAATTTGTGATACGAATGGCTATGTGATTTGTAAATCCGTTTCAGGTATGTTGATTTATACACTAAGTGTATGTACAAGGTAAGTATCTATATGATCTTACTAAGATGATTATGTATAATGGATTAATGAGATGATATGTGAAATTGTGCTTGAATGAGTTAAGTACCTACGTGATATGTGAATAGAAGTTGTTGCAAGTTTTGTGAAAACAAATGTGCCAA
Organism: Gossypium rotundifolium; assembly: GCA_025506655.1. NCBI lineage: Eukaryota > Viridiplantae > Streptophyta > Magnoliopsida > Malvales > Malvaceae > Gossypium > Gossypium rotundifolium. Next base: position 184,302,370 of record CP106727.1, on the reverse strand, counting down.
AGATCATATGAAGCATTAGTTATGAGAACTATAAGTATTAATGTATTGAATGAGTTGTATTCATTGTATGTTATGTTTATTTGTATATGACTTACTAAGCTTTTGGAAAGCTTACTCTATGTATGTGTTTTCTCTATTTTATAGATCGTCAAAGCTACTGAAGGCTCGGGACCGTCGAGGATCGTCATCACACTACTTAACTTATTTTGGTACATTTTGGAAATGTATATAGCTAGATATGGCATGTATAAGCTAGTTGTTTGGATAGTTATGAGATGTGAACTTAGCCATGTTATTTGGCTAGATATGAGTTGAGAATATGCATTAATGTTTATGATATCTGATATATGTTTTGGTATGGTTAAATGACATTGAAAATGGTTAAGTTTTTGGGTAAGTATTTGGATGAATTATGCTTGTGTATATATGTTTTAGTCTTGAAAGTTGGCATGGTTGAAATTGGTATTGAATGTATAGATTGAAATGATGTTTTGGCATGTTATTGGTTGCATATATGCATGAGATGTGTTGGTATTTTGCTTGTATAATTGACCCTAGTTGGGTGGCATTTTGGCCTTGCAAATGGCCTATAATGTCACACGGTTGTGACACACAGACGTGTCTAGTGACCGTGGGGGTTAAAGTCAGTAGCTAACTTAGGAGCACACGGCCAAGACACATGGGCGTGTCTAGTAGTCGTGTGAAGAAGTCAGTATATGGCCTAACAATACACGGCCTTGGCACACGGACGTGCCTGGGGGCCGTGTGGTTTTGACAGGATCGACCACGGCCAGGGTACATGGGCGTACTTGGTGGTCGTGGGGTAAAGTCAGTTTCGACCACGGGGTAGACACACGGGGGTGTCTAGCAACCGTGCGAGGCATACGGCCTGCCCACACGGGCGTGTAACCCCTGAAACTTAGAAAAGTCTTAAATTTTGATAATTTCTGTATGTGTTTCGGTTTAGTCCCGACCCTATTTCTAAGCATGTTTAAGGTCTCGATGACCTATTTAAGGGACTTTATGTTTGAAAATGATGAATGGTTGTATGAAATTTTTGTAAATGTTTCTGATCTGTTTGGTAATGCCCTAACCCTAATTCGATGGCGGATATGGGATAGGGGTATTACAGCTCTGATACCACTTGTCACGAACTTAGATTTTTCCCACGCAATCTGTACGGCCTAAAGCAATCCGTTCGTCTAAACTCGCCTAAGTCAGCCTTTACTCAAGTGAGGATTCCTTAAGAACTCCTCTAGGGCACTAATTTGTATAGCGGAAGCAAACTATGCCAAAAAAAGCCACAAAGAACAACAGAAAGCCACAGAAAAGAATGCACAAGAGGTGTTTGAGTAAATGCTCTCAGAATTCTATTACTCTTAAGAATTTGGTTTACAATGGATGATTTACAAGTGAGGGGAAGGCTCTCTATTTATAGTTGAGCTCTCCCAAAACCAACGGACAAGATTAAGTTAGATCAATGGACGAGATTAATCATATTCCTTAATTTTAGGGATTTACAAGATATGTCATATCAAATCTAATCTAATCTTTACAAGATATGATTCCTATCAATCTTCTAAGATTAGTTACCAAAATAGCCTAAGTTTTCATATCTTCGTTATCGGGCCAACCAGGCTTCAATCTGATAGGCTTTTCCAATAGTTCTTTGAATCGGGCTAGTTCACGTAGGCTAAATGCTCCCGATCTTATCGATAGACCTCCATGGGGCGCATCTTGTACCGGGGTCACGGGTATTGCACTTTGGCCCGTGACACTAGTTGATAGATTCGCTATAATTAGAGAGACTAGATTGAATGTGATGTAAGTATGCTAAGAGTAGCTCAGAGTTGCTCCCCTTGATAATAAAGTTAAAGAGAATTTCCTTTTTCACACTTGGCTTGATTCATTTCCTACATTTCCACTGGTAAATGTGTCAAATGTTGAGGTTTTAATTGCAACTTAGTCTGTTATTATGTTTATTATCGGGACCTCCTCCTCATAGTCTCTTCCATTAGAGCTTCTTTTGCACACTTGGCTTGATTCATTCCCTACGTTTCCACTTGTGAGTGCATCAGATGTTGAGGTTTTAATTGCAACTCAGTCTGTTATTATGTTTATTATAAGGATTTCCTCCTCATAGTCTCTTCTATGAGACCTTCTCCAAATCCTAAACCTGGCTGGAAACCAAAATCGATTACTCAACTTCAAAACCTAGAATTGCACAATTAATTAAATCAATTTCAAATTGCTCAAATCTTCATTCTAACACTTTCCATCGTTTTACGTTAATGAATGAATCTCTAAAGTTTAATATTGCATCAATCAAAATTCACTTTCAATTTTAAATAACCTTAATTTGAAGTGTAATGTGCAAGAATATTGAATGAATATTTTAGAAAAACTTTATAAATGTAAAATAAACAATAAGCTAAATCAAAATATTTAATTAACATTTCAGAATTTCATATTTTACATATCATAATATTGCAATTATGACATGCTAATAAAAACCCTAAGTTTATACAAGATATTTGGGCTCGACATCCTTCATGCGTATTGGTATAGATTCTATAAAATCTTCTGAAATTCATTAAAAGACTAAATTTCTTTTCCAAGGAATTCTAGGAATTCTCGGAATTTCCCTTGTGGTTTTGCAGATGTGGTTGCCTGTAAAAAGCTAGACAGTTCACTTGCATCATCTTGTGCAATACTCTTAACAGGATATTTAATCAACATTTTGTATCTATTTATCTTCTTATAATGCGTCTTACCCATAGCTATAAACTATCTAACCTAACTCGATGCTTTACATAAATAAAACTTTATCTTAAAAAATATATTTCTATATATCTAGTATAAAGCTAGGATAACACATCCAAATAAGTCTTTTGCATGATGTGATTTATAGCAATTATGTTTGTAACAATGCATGTGTTGTTAGGATTTATTCTATAATTCCTTAATTGTGCATCAAGGCTAGCCATCATTTCTCTTTTCTCTTGATTCCTAATTTGTCTCGGAATTCAAAAAGCCCTAGCCATTTTTCACTATACTAATTATATCCGAAATTATTATTACCATTATCCCTTACGTATGCCATTTACTTGACAATTATTAACTACGGTTACATTAGGTGTTTCACCATAATTATTAATATTTTTAATATCTTTAAATTTTTAAAAAATAATTAAATGTTGACATGTCATGCATATAGTATTTCACGTGTATGCTGTATCAACAAAGTAAAACTTTTTCATACATTTTGGAGCAATTTAAAAAAAAAATATAAATTTAAAGACAAAAAAGCGAAAAATTAAATTCATAGAGCTATTACAAACAGCAGAATTAAACCTTCTTTAACTAAGCAGTTTGTTGCTTCTGAACAAGAACCCAAGAAAGCAAAAAGGTCCAAGACAAAAGCTCACGAAGATGGATTTGGCTCTCTTGTTACCATTAAAAAATATTACAATTATTAAAAAAATTAAAAGTATTTTTTTTAAATAATCAAATGCTAATATTTCATCCACATTATAATCCACGTGTATGTTGCATTAGTAAAGTAAACAAACGTTTAACTTTTTCATTCATTTTGGAGAAATTTGACAAAAATGCAAAGTTAAAGGCTAAAAAAGATTAGCAATTAAATGCACAGAACTATTACAGATAAAAAATTATTTTATTTTTTGAAACAAATACTCATATTGGAAAAGATGAAAACAGGTGTTCCAGATAAAGTCTGAGTTGAAAAGGCACTAGCAGAAAAACATTAATGAAAAAAATAATAAACTAGTATATTTGTCAGAGTTGTGTGATCTAAATTCTTGTTAAAGAAATAATACAGTGGTAAAACTAGGGGATCTATGGAGGGCTTAAGGTCGAAGGATCATGTGGCACCAGTAGAATCTGTATAAAATTACACTTTATCTATTTGACATTGATTAGAATAAAATTTTTGAACCTTTAAATAGATGTAGTTGCAACCTCTGCTATATTATTCGATTTTCAAAATTAGTGAATTTTCTTCTTTTCTATCCGTAGTTTTTTAACGAAAAGGTTTCACGTAAAATCAATATATTTTATTTTATTTTTTTATTACTTTACAATCGTTTTATATTTACTATTATCGACGTTCAATTTTAACATTATTCCTAAGAAATAATGCACGAAGTAAAACAACGTAAAAAAAAAAGCTCAATTAAAATAAAAGAAGAAAGTCAAAAAGTCCAATTTTTTTCTTTCCTTATATACTAAAAAAGGTCGAAGCTTTTATGTTTTCTCTCTAAAATCATCTTAAAAGCTTTACTCTTTTATCTCATGAGATCTTCAATCTTTGCTTAAATAATATTTATCTCTTACACCATGTTTGGTTCAATGTAATGGCTATTCCATTACATGCCTATTACAGGCTTATTCTACATGCCCACACAATCCCTTGTTTGGTTGGCTGTAATGGCTATTATGACCTATTCCAAATAGCATTATTCAAAGCTAAATTTATCGATTACCATTCCGCACTTTAAGCAAAGAATAGCTATTCAAATAAGCTTTCAGGTGTTTGTAAAGTTTCAACAATACCCTTCTCCATCGTCTGTGAATCCTTCCTTTTTTCTTTTTTTTTTCCCATTTCCTTCAGATCTTCCCTCTTTTCAGCGACCTTCCACGAGAAGAACCCTCCGCCCATTTTCATCGGTCTTTTCAAATCCCTTCCTACCCATTTCTTCACCATCTCTTTCTCTTCAAAATTTTCCTCTCTCGTCTGTTTTTATCTTTTATCTCTTCCTTCACAATCGTTTCTATTTTTTATTTATTGTGATATTGAAATCACTTGCTTCATCCATAGATTTTGGGTTTTCGCCCTAGGAAATATTGTTTCATTCGTCTTTTCAAATTTATGGATGTCCGTGTGGTTGTTCTTGTTGGATGCTTTGGGAAAGAAAGAAATTCGGTTCGCAAGATTTCACCACCATGGCCTCTCTTTTACAAATCAACTACTTTATTATTCATGTTCTCTATTACATTGATTCGTATCCCAAATAGACACGCTTATTCCCTTCATCGTATTGCACGGTAATGTTCTTAATCCAATATGTTTTCTTTTCAATTTTAATGTTCTTATGCTCTCTCCCATGGCTTGAATTCATTCTTTAATGCCCTAAAACTTGAGATAAATGGGGATTAGATGCCGCTTTAACTCGATACCCATATTTCTTTTATGGATATAATGCTTAAAGTTCAACTAAGACCACATAACTTCATTTCTAGTGAAATTGTTTAAGCAATTGTGCCTTTGTATAAATTGTTAAAATTATATTAAATGTACGGGTTAAATATGATTAGATGGCGCTTAACTCGATACCCATATTTCTTTTATTTGATATCCCGTCAAAGCAAGAGTAATTGTATTTTTATTTTCTAATAATTTAGATGTTTATGGCTGTATTTGAGTTGTATAAATGTTGTTAATTGGGATGTTAAAGTATTGTAAGTTGAGGTGTTTAAATGGTGTAAATTGAAGATGTTTTATTGCTTGTGATTGAGGTGTATAAATGTTGTTAATTGAGATGTTAAAGTGATGCAAAATGAAGTGTTTAAAAGCTGTAAATTGAAGTGTAAAAGTCATGCAAATTGAAGTATTTAAATCGTGAATTAAAGAGTAAGACTACGCAAATTGAATTGTTTTAAGTAATCGCAAATTGAACTGCTTAGTTCTTGGAAATTTAGATGAGTTGTAAACATTCGTATCGAACACTTATCCATACTCGAACTTAGATCCAGTTCATGTGTACCAAACATCTTGTATTCTTGTTTGTTTAATTACTATTGATCATTTTATGGGAATTTTCTACTTTTGGTAGTAATACAATCCTCAAGTATGAGTACCAAAAATATTTTTGGCTATTGGGATCTTTTGTGATATTGTTTAGAGGTTTTAATAATTGGTAGTATCATTAGTGGTGTATTTAAATCCATATTTTCGCTCTTCATGTGATCTATTGGCTCTTAACAGTGCTTTCTTAATGCTTTGTTTTGCGGATGATATCTACCGAAGCTCAAACAATGATTTTGATTGATCACTCAAATCTTATTTGGGCATATTGTTCTTTTGTGGTTGACCATAATCTTTGGGTAGTCATGCCTTTCATGTCATAGGGTTCTGTTTGCACCTCATGAAGTCAAGATATCCGATGGTTTCAAGAGCTGCTATTGGGTCCGCTCAAAGAAACTCTTAAAGCTCGGATTATCTTCATCGATGAGGACATATTCATAGGGATGTTAAGGTCGATTGCCTCATGAAGTTGGCATTATGTTATCTGATTGAATTCACCATTATTTTATTTAATTGGCATTACAGCTAGAAACATACCGCTTGATAACAATGGCACAAAGAAAGCTTGCGACTTTGGTGTTTCAACTTTTATGCTTGATAACATCTCGCTGATAATGATGCCTCATGAAGTTGGCATTTTGTTTTTGTAATGATAGAACTAGAATTGAAAAGTCGGGGATTTTGGTGAGTGAATCTTTTTTTTTCATTTAATGATTAATTTCTTTGGCTTTAATGTTGCTCTACAATTAGCTTGTATTTTATGTTGTGTTCTCATTGTTTCATTGAATGTTCTAATCTAGCTTAATTCTTTGGGTTCTAATAAGTGGGGATTATGATGCTTTGAATTGTATGCTTTAAATCTCATTTATGTTTTTTAATGTTATGGTCATACGTATAAAGATGGAAATGTAGTGAATTCTAAAAGATGTTGTATTAGTGAGTGTTAATTGTGGGGATTTTGTTGTTCATCATGCTATATAAACCTGAATTTCATAAATCCCATTCTCGGTTTTGCTTGTTGATGCAAATAGCTTCTTTGTTGTTCATATATAATATCTTTCAAATGACTTATGAACTTTGATATCAATGAACATACAAGGGTATATACATGTTTAAAAATGGAGGCATTTTAGTTTAATGGTGATCTATTTTTTTGTACAGCCACCTTGGTCGAAGCATGCTTGATCAATGTTCGTATATTGCGATGGTTGTTGATGCTAAAGTTGAATAGCTTTTGCTTGTGGTTGTGTGATCGAGGCCCTTCTAGTTCTACTATCTACACCATCACGAATGATTCGTCCTCATTAGAAAGTTGGGACATGGTGTTAAGCTTTTTACGTGTTTTTTGCGGTATTCTTGATATTATGCCTCGCTTTTGTTTTTCCATTTTCTCAACAATTTCTTTTGCAACATGCACCATTATTTTCAAGCTTGCCCTATAATGGCACCATTCTTTGTTGCTCGTGTATTCATTCTTGACCCGAGGTTTAGTTGGTCGTGGCAAACTTTCATTCATATGATAATGTTTTAGTACCGTTCTCTATTAGAAGGTCGGGACATAGTCTTGAGCTTTTTACCGCATTTTTGCTAACATTTTTATATTATGCCTCATTTTTGTTTTCTATTTTCTCAACAACTTGTTTTTCAGCATGCACCATTCTTTCCAAGCTTGCCTCATATTCCATACTTCAAAGGATCAAAATGGCACCATTATTTGTTGCTTATATTTTTGTTCTTGACCAAGGTTTAGTGGTCGTGGCAAACTTCAGTTCATACGATAATGTTTTAGTACCACTCACCGTCACTAATGATTCGTCCTCTGCTCTTTATTAGAAAATCGGGACATATCCTTGAGCTTTTACTGCGCTTTTGCCGATGTTACCAAATTATGCCTCTTTTTTTGTTTTTTTTTCTTATTTTCTCAACAAATTGCTTTTGCAACATGCACCATTCTTTTCGAGCTTGCCCTATAATGGCACCATTCTTTGTTGCTTATGTATTTGTTTTTGACCCAAATTTTAGTTGGTCGTGGCAAACTTTTGTTCATACAATAGTGTTTTAGGACGCTCATTTGCATTTAAATTCAATCTTTCTTGGTTTTTTTTGTAGCATCAAAAGTGTTTGTTAATAATTTACATGTTTTGTTAAGCTTTCAAATGCTTGATTACAATATGAATAATTGTTTTATTTCGTGCTCCTGTGTATTCTTTCGGTTATGATTTAGCCTGTTAGCCTTGAGTATCACTTCTCATTATGAATGACCAATATGGTGAAGATGGAGTAAGTTACGAATTTGGTGACTATTCAGCCGCTAAAGTTTTACCGAGTTTAAAACATTTGATCTTCCTTTCTTTCTCTTGTAGGATGAAGCTACTTGTTGTGGGGTTTGAAGTCCGAGATCACTGATTCAAGTTATGCACTTGGACAATATTAGTTATCCGGTGTAATATTAGTTATGTACTTGGACAATGTTGTTGTTATTATGTGGTGTACTACTAATTATGCATTTGGATAATATTATTAATTTCTAGTATTAATTGTGGTTTGGAAGCTTATTTATAATTATTCAATATTTATTTTTTATTTTTAACACAATTACAAATAATTTATTTGACTTTGGTTGTTTTCAATTTATGACAATTAATAATGTAGCTTAATAATTGAGTATTATTATATATTTAATTTGATTTATTTATTTATAAATAAATAATTATAATATATGTAAAAACAATTTAAAACATAAAAATTTATTAATATGTATATAAATTTATTAATATATGTAAAAATAACTTTTCCGAAAAATATTTTCGGAAATTTGCCAAACAATGTAAAATATTTTACATGATTCATCAAACACCGTAAAATATTTTCAAGAAATCATTTTTAAAAAAGTAAATCATTTTCAAAAATTATTTTTGGAAAATATTTTACCGGTAAACAAATGAACCTACATTGCATCGAAGTTCTTAACCATCTAATATTGTATTCTCAGATAGCTTTTTATCTACAGTATTGTTTAGCGAGTTGGTTATTGTTTACTGTGTCCCAGTGCTAAAGGAACTTTGTCTTCATAAAGGATTCTTTCCAAGAAACCCGATGTTTCAATGCTTCCGCTCCCGATTTATTTTGCAGCAAAATGAGGATGAAATAAATATAGGTCTCAGTTCTTGATCCTTGGAGAGGTAGATCCATTTATGGTAGCCAATTGACGTTGGGTGGAGTTTGAGTTGGTTGTGGGATGGGAGATTAATTTACGGACCGCTTAACTTACGGAATAGTAAGAAGTTGGTTTGTGTCCTAGTTATTTGGTTTTAGGAAGGTATGTAATATGAGATAATGGTTATAGAGTTATTTTAAATAAATGAGTTATTTTTAAGCAAATTAATTACTTCTAATATTTAATTTTTTGTAGTGTAATCAAATTATTTGTTTCAAGAATGATATTTTAGCACATATATGTATTGTAGTTTAAAATAATAAAATAGATTATATATATATTTATATATATTTTTATAGTATTATATATTTTGATTTTTAATTCATATAATAATAATTATATTAAGCATGTTATTAAATTATATTTAATAATAATTATGTTAAAATATGATTAAATTATTTATTATTTTATTAAATTATTTTCAATAATAACCTTATTAAAATTAATAACAATAACAATAATCTATCTACCTAAAAAATTCTCTAAGGTTGTTCAGTCATTTTAGTTCTTTTCCTTATGCTATTACAACATCATTCCATTCAACCAAACATAAGAATTCTATTACAATTTATTCCATTCCATTCAACCAAACAAATAATTACTTATTACAATTTATTCCATTACACATCTATTCCATTACACCTCTATTCAATTACGCTCTATTCCATTACAATTCGAACCAAACGTGGTGTTAGTGTTTTTCATGATGTTTTTGTAACAAATACAGGTCCATTACTCTTCCCAACCACATGCCCCATTTACTGGCATTTTAAATGCATTCCCCCCAAAATTCCAAAGCAATCACAACCAATTACCTTAGCATTCTCTACTCTATTTACCTTTCGATTTTCATTCGCTTCATAAACCATTTCTCTAGGAAAAAAAAAAAAACAATTCCATGGCTAAAAGAACCTCCATTGATACTGCTTCATCTTCTTCATCTTTTCTTCAGAAGAAACTTCAAAACCAAACCTCTTAATGTTAAGCCTATTGCTACAAAACTCATGGAATGAACTATTTCAAATAGCAAAAAAAAAAAAAAAAAATCCTTGGTAAACCTTTTTCAACTTCAAATAGCAAATTGTTAAACCTTTTTCAACCAAGCGGTCTGCTGTTCTTGAACAAGAATCTAAGGAGGTAAAACGGTCCAAGACAAAATCCCGTGAAGATTGATTTAGTTCTCTTGTCACCATTAAAAAATTTAAAAACATTTAAAAATATTTTAAAATTTTAAAAAATTAATTAAATGTTGACATGTGTCACGATATGCTACATTAGTAAAGTAAATAAAAATACAAATTCAAAAACTAAAAAATAAAAAACTAAATAAATGACTAAAAGAATTTTTTTAAAAGTTAAAATGTCAAATAAGTTATTATATCTATATTAATTTTTTTAAAATTTAAAAAGAGATATTAAATATGATTGAGTATATAATAATATTTATATTTTAAAATTAAAATACACAGGTTTTATTGGTGGGGATAGTAATAATTTAAAAAAAAAGGAGTAATAATATAAGTTATTGGCTAAATAAATGATAGAAAAGATTTGGTAGCGTGTTATACCCAAATTGAAATGGAGTTTTTCCTACTCTACTAATGAATGTTTCATCAAACTTTCACAAGGAATCTAATAATAAACAATAAAAAAAACTGGAGCCCCAAAGCTAAATCTAAAGCAACTGTAAACCAACTTACTAGTCAACTGACAAAACTACCAGTCCGCGCGGTCTTCCTTAGGAGACAGCATCTGCTATTTCCACTCCCGTTTTTCTGCCTTCCCATCTTCCTACACTCAATGTATGACATTTCCCTGGAGCTAGCCATTTTCTTATCGTTATTATTTCTAACTGATAAGCTTTTTCTCTGCTTCCGTTTTGCTTTTCAAACTAAAATTTCTTTTCTTTTTCTCAATCCCCATTTCTCTTCTGAACTTCTCTGCAACTCCCTATTTTCTGTTTGTTTCTAGGAATTCTAATCAAAGCGTTGATGGCAAAGACGAGAAACAAAAACATACAAGCCAAGCTGGTGGGTATGTCTTTCCCTTTTCTCTTTTGGTTTTGATTTAATGATTGCTTGTTGGGTTTAAAATAGTAAAGCTTTGGATTCAGAAAATGGTTTGGTTGGTGACTGGTTTCTTGTTTTCCATTTTCCCAGGTATTTCTTGGGGATATGGGAGCTGGGAAAACAAGCTTGGTATCGAGATTTGTCAGAGGCCAATTTTCCGATTTCCAGGTTACTTTTTTTTTTCTCTATTTTCAGGCTTTGTAATATCAGCAAGGAAAATATTATTCATAAGTGTAAAAATAATGTAGGAATCGACAATCGGAGCAGCCTTCTTCACTCAGGTATTGTCACTAAATGAAGCCACCATAAAGTTAGATATATGGGACACCGCAGGTCAGGAGAGATACCACAGCTTGGCTCCTATGTACTACCGTGGCGCAGCCGCTGCTGTTGTGGTCTATGATTTGACTAGCTCGGTAATTATGTGACATGTTCGTTCATTTATGCTTTGTATATTGGATGTCAAAATGATCAAATGAGGGTTGGTCTTTCAGGAGTCATTTGAGCGTGCCAAAAAATGGGTTCAAGAACTGCAAAGACAAGGTAATTGACAAAAACATAGAAGATTAGCAATGGTGCTGTGAACTGATAAATTCAAGCATGTTTAGTATTTCTTAAAATGATGTTTGATCCATGTTAGGAAATCCAAATCTGACAAAGTTCTTGGTAGCAAACAAGGTTGACTTGGAAGAAAAGAGAAAAGTGGGAAATGAGGTACATGCAATCTGATATTTGATTCAATTATTTGTTTCTCCATTTTCAATTAGTATGACGGCTGAATCACCATTGCCTAGAACATTGAGAGGGGAAACATGTAAAATTGAAAAAGTTGAATAAGCCTTGTATATGTTGAAGCCGGTTTCAATGTTTTATGCAGGAAGGTGAGCTATGTGCCAAAGAAAATGGCTTGAATTTCCTTGAAACATCTGCAAAGACTGCACACAACGTCAATGAGCTTTTCTATGAAATAGGTAAAATACTGTATTCTATATGCCGGTTTCTTTCATATCTTGACCGGTAATCATAAACCGTAAGACCAAATGGTTTGGAACATGAATTTAACTTGTTTTTTGAGCAATTATTTCCCTCAATCTGCATTAGCTTGTTTGTTATTCTCACAGCAAAGAAGTTGGCAAAAGCTTCTCCGTCTCGGCCTACTGGAATGAAGTTGCATAGCAGACCCCAAGAAACGGGAAGAAGGTTCTTCTGTTGCTCCTGATCCAAGGCTAGCTGTATAACATGTATGTAATTTGTGTCATTGACATCTGTGTTCTGAGACTGAGCATTCGGTTTTCATATGAATAAAACCTCGCTGTTATGTTAAGTTAATTACTAAGATCTATGCATTCCCTTTGATTACTAAGCTGCACCCTGGCCTAATTCACATTGATGAATATCTGCTGTATGTTCAATGCTCAAACACAAAAGCTTTTATTGTCAATTTCAAATGCATTCCTTTTATGTAAGAGCTGATCATGGAACTCGAAATGAAAAATGGGTTAATGCAAAGATACGAATTTGGTTACTGAATTTTTAGGCCGGTAGTGCAGTCTATATATCAAAAGTTTTATACAAGGAACCTTCTCTGCCTTCATTATTAAAATTATTTGCATGTATCAAACACTCAAGCCCAAACCTCAGTAACATCAGATTATTCCATTTACAAGTAAAATGGATTAAGATTAAGCAAAGGTGAGTTAGAAGCAAAACTAGGAGGTATAACATTTGTAATTATTGATGGGAGTGGAGCCATTTGTCCTGGAAATATATACTTCGGATGTTCATACAGAAATGGGTTTAGTGCTTCCAAAACTCCAACAAAGCACATCGCATAGGCTTGTCGATTTGTAGAAACATATATTGAACATTATCAGATTCTTTGTCTGTCACGTATCTAGAGTGGATACGCAAGATGGATCCTAGTCATGAAGGAACATTTACCCGAGTGTCGGCCTTGGAACCTTTTTCCCTTCATCCATCATTTTGCTTCTAATAAATATAAATTCAAATATTAACATCCATAGGAGAGGGCAATGGTAATAAATCTGGATTTTGCATTTCCAAGGGGATCATGCAACTTATGTCCCACCCTTCCACACCAAAATCTGCAATGAACCCCTCCTGTTGCTCTACTTTAAATCAAATATTCTTGTCACTTTCCAAGTTTAATTGATATCCTTATAGTCATTGCCACTAACTGATTCATACTAGTATATTTCAAGCATGGTTGAGGCTCCTAGGTTAAAATTTACATCTTGGTAGGTCCCATTCCATTATTATATGAGGTTGGACTGCTATATATTTTGACCTAATAAATGGGTTTACATATAGATAGATATGTTGCTGCTCACTGGTATAATTTGTAAGACATAAGGATTGTTGTCGTTTTCATTTTAAGGAGAGTGCCTTACACACTAATCTATGATTAATAAATCCAGTCAGTCAGTTCAGACAACTGAAGCTTCTTACCCTATACATGGAGCTCATAAAAATTTAAAACCAAGTTCACCTCTCTTTTTATATTGTGGATAAAAACCCTTGCAGATGACGATTTTGTGTTTTGGCTTTTAATGCATTGAAATCACCATTCGAGGCACCTCAAAAACAGAGATTTTCTTTTCTTTTTTCTTTTTCTTCTTTTGGCTTTTTAGTTTCTACTGCATTTCTTTGTACTGTTTGTCTGTTTCCAATATCACATGCATTATTCAATTTTCCCGAAAAACCAAAACCAGATCAGAAAGCTTCATTTTTGTGCTGTCAAACAACTTTGCAGAAACATCAAACCACAGTCACAACAAGCAAATGAATCCAACAAAGTAAAAAACACAAACAAAAACCTAGGAATTCCAGTTAGCAATGGGGGGCGTGGCTTTGGTGGCTGAGCCATTGCCCATGCTTGCCAAAACATACGTTGTTAGAAACATTGGGAAACTATATTCACCAACAGTTAAAACCAAAAAAAGGGGGCATAAAGATTAAAATACTAAAGGTTTCACTGTTGCTTAGCTGGTATGGGTATCACCATGAAGGTGAAGTGCAGGGAGAACCTGATGAAGATGATGAGAGACCATTATTACAATTGGATTCGCTAGCCGAAGTGGCTAAAGACCCAACATCTCTAAGAGACACAGAACATGCCTGTGCTGGGAGCTTCTTCATTGGACTCAATGGAGGTGTCATTGGGGGTGAGTAAATTCTGAACTGACCCTTCTCATCATCCCCTGATGAACCACTTTTTTCTAAACGTGAAGGCGATGTATCCGGCGTCTCGAACGGAGTGTCCGGCTCCGGCCTGCTGCCTGCATCGTTGTCGTAAATGGGATTCGATATATAAACTAAATTTTCTTTACAAGTTGTAGCACTCTCGGGGCTCACTTGAACTGAGATTTCCTCAACAGGGTTAGGGGAGGCCGCAAAGGATGTTGATGGAGATGTGGGAGGCAATATTCCAAATTGGTCAGCCCTTGTGTTTGATTCTCTGGAATGAATTTGAACGACATGATGGAGGAAAGTGACATGATTATCGTTTTCAACCTTGTTAGGGAGTGCTGATGAGAAGAGGAAGTCCCTAGGTGCATGAAGAACTCCTTGTGCATAGAAGCTACTAAGGGGACTGGTTGATTCAGGGAAGGAAGAAGTAGTAACGGTGGGGGTGGTGGCAACCGTTGTTGTGTCGGTAACGGTGGAGCCAGAGGTGGGGGAGTGTTTGAGGTGACGGCGGCGGCGGCGGAGTAAGAGAGAGCAATAGAGCTCGGCTAGCAACACTAGGATAAGAGCTAAAACAAAGGCAAGGGTGACCACCATTACGAGTGTTGCACCCATGATTACTTTGGATGCCCCCTTCATTGTTTGATTACTTTTCACTCACTGTGTGGATGGAGGGAAAGAGGGACAGTAATTAAAAGGAGGACAAGAAAAGCTTATTTTGGCGGGAAACAGAGAGTCCTTTAACTCAGACAAGGAAAGTGGATTGGGGGGCGGGGAATCTTTGTGAGACGCAGGACCTTGGGAATGTAAAGGAAGTTTTATAGGGGTGTTGGTAAATGTAACACAAAAGCCCTCTCACATATTTGGAATTGTATTTTATTGAAAAATGAAAAAAATTAGATGATATATGTGTTAGATAAGTGAGTAAAATAACTCATGAATTAAAATTTGGTGTATATATATAAAGTATAAGAATAAATTTAACTTTCAACCTTTATACATCTATTCAATTTAAACCCTTATTCTTTTTATGAAAAGTAAATTAATTTTTTAAAATTAATAAGGTTAAATGATAAAAAACACCTTAGTAACAAAATTTTAAAAATTAATTAAACCCTCTAAATTTTAATTTTTTTAAAAATTATAAACAAAGTGTATTAAAAAGTGCTTAAAAATAATAATTCTGGCCAATGAAAGAGTAAGGGTTAAATTTTTAAAAGATCTTATAACCATTAGATTTTAATAGATTAGTATTGTTATTTTTAATAAAATTTTATAATTTTAAAATCTTTATAACATTTTTGGATAAATTTTATTGATAATTTTATAATTTTTAAAAAGTTAAATTAATTTTATTTAAATTGTTATTAAGATTTTTTGACCCAGAGAGTAGAGGTTACCATTATATGTTATATAAAAACTATTTTGGTTATTCAGTGGTAGTTTAACCAAGAGGGTGTGGGATCAATAACTGCAACATGAGGTTGATGCATGATCATGATTTTCTCTGCCTAAAAAGTAAAAGCAGTTAAAATGCAGGTACAGTATGACGGGCAATGGGCAATAGCAATGTCCCTTCTCAGTTTTCAGCCATTGTGTAGATGATTGAAATATTATATAACAAAACAAATTAAGAATGGTGTTTGTCACATAAGAAAAAAAAAAAAAACTGCTTATAACACTGAAAATTGAGTTATCTGCTCCCTTAGGAACATTGAATGTTGGGAAAAAATAGCAAAATTAACCATAAATGAAGTCAACGGTGGTGACGAGATAAAAGCGTGCATGTAGAACACAGAACGAGCTTTTTATTAACAAACTGTTTAACTTCACTTATTAGCTAAATGTGTGTTTTTATTTTTAATTCATGTTTTGTCTTTACTTTTATTTATGTAATTATATGTATAATGTTAAATATATTTTAATTTTTAAAAAAACATAAACTAATTATTTTGATATGTTTTTCTTTATTTTTTTACTTTTAAATCATGTTTTTAATTATTAACTTTTTATTTACATAGACAAAATAATAAAGATGTAATTACATGTTGAAAATATAATTTTTTCAATATTAACATTATGTTAAACATATTTTATTTTTTAAATACCAACTAATTATTTTGATAAATTTTCCTTATATATTTTTAACAATAATAAAATATATTTAAAATTATATAAATAATTTATCATAGAATTAAGAATAAAAACATTTTTTATATATTTTGCTATTTTTTCCTTATATAAATATACTTTTTACTATTATATTAAATATATTTTATTTTAAAAATATTATAAGGAAAAATACATCAAAATAATTAGATGATGTTTTTAGAAAATAAAATATATTCATTATAATGATATATATTGAGAAAATATATTTTCATTATCTAATTACATATTTATTATTTTGTCTTTGTAAATAAAAATTTATTAATTAAAAACATAAAATAAAAATAAAAAACAAGAAAAATATATCAAAATAATTAGTTGATATTTTTTAAAATAAAATATATTTAACATTATATATTAAAAACATATTCTAGAATACTGGAATAAATATTTAAACTCAAGCCACAGAAATAAAATATCACATATTTAGCCAACAAACCAAACACTTTACTAATAAAAAGAGTGTTTTGTAAAAAGTGTTTTTCAAAAGAAAAAAAAAAAAATCATCCTACAAGGCACATCCTTGTCTGTCGAAAACCATATTTTTTTTAAATCGACTTTTATGGTCAATTTTACCTCATTGTTAGTTTGATTTTTCCAAATTTGACTCATTCCAAGATTGAACTCGAGTAATACTTTTGCCTAAGAATTTTCAAATTCAATTCATTCTAGAGCTAAACCGATTTAACTTTAAGCCTAATTTAATATTTCACTTACAAACTTGTATGCTTAGATTTATACCTTTAATACTTAAAATGAAAAAACTTTTTTGGTAGAAATTAGGGCATTTACCTTCGGTAACAGTGACTAATCTTGATGTTCACTAAACTAACTAATAAATTAACTAAGACAAGTGCACCTATCAATTAGTAATATAGTTATGATGATCATAGATATCATTCCCTCGAGGACTACTATTACCAGTAATTATCACATTTCTATTATTTAACCTAATAATTTAAAGGATTGATTAAAAATCAGATAAACTATCTAAATTAACTAATGGATGCACAAAAGAATAAAACACAAAAATAACTAGGTATCAATCAAGTGACAAAACGATATCTAGGTAAAAATCCACCTAAATTTCATCTATAATTCTAATCTAATTAATGCAATTTCTTTTCTTAGCTCTTTAATCCGAAGAAATCCCTAATTTATGCTAATATCTCTTTTGAGCCTAAAAGCAACTAACTTTAGGTTGATTAATTGAAATTTCTTTCTAATAAAACTCCTATTATTGCATTAATTCACTATATGGATCCCCCTATTAGATTTGACTCTAATCTGGTAGATTTATATCGTCCTATTTCTAAGATTGTATGCAAATCCATTCAATTATGCAAGATCTAATCACAAGAAGGGTCTATTCAACCTCAACTTGTAACACCCCAAGTCTCGTAGGTCTAAGGCTTTGGCATATAGTAGTAAAATAGTTTGTCTGATGAAGTGTAATCCGTTTAATTTCTTATTATGGTGTATGCATGGGGGCGCATAATAACTGCCACATTTGTAGGTAATGTGTAACACCCTAAACTCGGCCTAGAAGTCTAGACCGAATCCAGGATGCCACATTGATCACTGAAGTGATCGTGAGAAAAATTTATAAAACAATTTATCTCAGTGGACCAAAAGTATTTAAAAACGTGTATAACCAGTCAGTAAAACTTACAATAAGACTCAATATAAAATTCGCTTAAAATGTCTGAATAAATACATGTAACAAAACTGTACCACGGTATTATAAAACCTACAGTTTAAAAACCAGTGTAAAAAATAGAAAACACAAACTGGTAATCCAATTTGTTGAAGCTGTCCGAGACCTCCTCGTATTGAGTCCAGCATCAGAAATCTAAATAGTACCTGAAAGGGGAAACAGAAGAGGAGGTGAGCTACTCGAGCTCAGTGTGAGATCAAACTGACTACCTACAGAATCAGAAACAAGCGAAAAGTAGTTTGGAAATGGAACATACGGAGCTATACAGATATAGTTGGTACGTTCGAAACAGACATATCAGCATATAGAAATACGTTGTGCATATTACAACCGCACTCAGTACATACAATCGCAATAGCTAATCAGTCACAGAATCAATAATTCTCATTCAGTCACAAGCCTTAATTCATTCAGTTGGATTCAGTCAGAGTTTAACAAAATTTCACATAGGCATAAGTGCCTTTTAGCAGTACAGTCAATCAAACATTTCAATCACATAGATTTATTCAGATGCATATGAGTGCAAATAAGTTATAAAATAACCCACCAATCCAGCCAAGACACCATATCCGTCCAACCCTACACTTACTGTGGGGATTTAATCAACCCACCCATCCCTGCACTCCGAGTAGGACCTCGAAAAGCCCATCCAACCTTATACTCCATAGGATGTCATCCCGGGTTGTTCGGCAACAATGATCATCAACATTGTCCTTGAACTTCAGGGAATTGGGACCAATTAGTGTGCAGATAAACTGCCAGTCTCATATATTACTCAGCAAGGCTAGCGTATAAGCTGTACTGTGTAATACGGTAAATCGTGGTACAGGCATGCAGTATGAACTGCCAAATCAGATAATGGTATGTAGCGTAGCTAACGTATATGTGGTACAGTGTAATGCGGTAATCCGCTATACCGATGAGTTGTAGTAAAACTGCCAAATCAGATAGTGGTACGTAGCTAGCTAACGTACATACGTTACCGTGCAATGCTGTAATTTGCTATATCGATGAGTCGTAGTAAAACTGCCAGATCAGATCGTAAATCTTCCTTCTCTTCAAAATCCCAACCCAAAATACTTTATATGCGGATGTATGTATGCAAATATGTGTATGCAGATGTATGAATACAGATACACCAAATCAGAATACAATTTCAGGCAGTCATTCAGAAGTAGTCACTTATAGACAATCAATCAGTTACAGCAACGCGCACACTTATGCACTCAAATTCAGTACCTAACATAGCACACATTCACTTAAGCAGTACATAATTCAAAATCAGAACAGAATCGCATTCACCCTCAGTAACTTAGGCGAGGGGTTAAAACACATATACTTACCATGGAATTCAATTTGCCCTAAAAATAGAATCTGGCAAGTTAGGGCCACACGCCCATGTGCTCCGGTCATAAGGAGCAATCCAGACCGTGTGGGGATCCAAACGCCTGCGTGAGGGTGGCACACTACGTGTGTGACAGACACACGCCAGTGTGGTGCGGGGACACCAGCGGTGAATGCAGTCGTGTAACTCATTGTCTAATTTCGATAAAATTAAGTGCAGGTAGACACGGGCGTGCGAAGGTGTCACACGCTAGTGTGGCCATCAGACACAGTCGTGTGTCCCATAAAACACGCCTGTGGAAACCTTAGGCCCTAAATCAGTCACACGACAATGTGTCCCAAAACACAAGCCATGTAAAAGCCCTAATTTCACTCAAACCAGCCACACGGCCGTGCGACCAGGCCGTGTGACCCCAAAACTCAAAATCATTAATTCCCAAATCTACACACCCGTGTGCCCAAAGGACACGGTCGTTTGAAAATTGACAAAATCCCTAAAATCAAAAACACGACCGTGTGGCACCCAAAATTGGTCGAAAACCCTAGTCCCCAAATCCACACAACCGTATGCCTCGGCACACGCCCGTGTGGCTATCGGGGAGGCTACAAAACCACCCTAATTCAGCCTCAAAACTGTCATTTTGGCCACCAAACTCGACTCCAACCTTACCCACATTGAGCGTACATCAATATGTAACATACTTCCCTCACTTCTAGCGTTCACAACCCAACATAAGAGATTACCACCCATACAAAACTTGTCGAAATTAAAATTTACAAAAACCCAAAATTGTAGTGAAGGTTAGGATCCCACACCTGGTTCGTGAACAAAGACGATGACAGAGGTACGGTAATCTCAGTATTCAAAGATAAAATTATTTTTGAGTAACTTTTAGGGAGCAAAAAGTGAAGAGAAGAGAGGGGAAAAGGAGAACATAAAAATAGAAAAGCCGAAAATTAAAATAAAAGAGAAAAAAATACAAGCAGCTTTTCATAAAACTAATATTTTAATAATTATAAATAATAATTATTAACTAATAAATAAATAAAATAAAATACCTACCGCAATGTTCGCACTAGGACTCGAACCCGGAACCATGAGGTTCCTTGACACTCTCTTAACCACCAGACCAGTAGGCCTATTTTGACACTAAATTGCACAACTTAACTTATGTGCACAACCTCATCGCCGTCTCTACACTCAAAACCCAGAACTTCTAGGCCCAAAATTTGAGGCGTTACATAATGATTTTGTTTCATGCTATTCTACTATATTAAGGAGAAGTCTGTGTCACGTGATAAAGGGTAATTATAGTATGAGTTAGCGCCAAATGTGTAATATGCCTTTTTTTCAGGAGTACTGTGCTAGTAAGATTATAAGTAATCTGGTTAGAAATCAACTGCATAGCCTAGCCTGATAATTGTGAATGCAGGGTATTTTCTATGTTTCCCTCAAAAACTATAGACCATTAAGAAGGAAAATTTTGAAACGTATGACACTTGTTGAATAACTATATGGGAGATTGAATTATATATATGATATAAAGGTTCTGGGAGAAGTTTCTTTTGGATTCTAAATGTTACTTTATGACTATTTTTTGGAATCGATTTCATTTCTTCTTCCTTGTACTGGAAACTTAGATTCTTGGTTAACCAATGGTTATTCCACCTTTGGGTAAGTATCACAACTCTACATGTTAAATTCTGAAAGAGTAAGTCTGTAAGGAGTGGATAAACAGTAAGATGTAAGTATAAGACTTTGCATGCGGGTTGAAAGTGCTTGAGATAATGGTAAGTTGTATATGAGTTATTTTTTAATGGTGTTTTTATGTTCTATAAGCAGTGGTTGTTGCTGCTTGATGATGAATGTTTGGGTTTAGAGCTTCAAGCTATTGTGGGTGGGTTGAGGTGAGTCTCTACCCTGAATTTTTTATATAAACTATTCAAATAAGAAGTATATATATACACATTTGTAGATGGAATGATGATGTCTACGAAAAATGGTAAGGGTATGGGTATAGTAAAGATGATAGATGTTCTGTAATAATATGCATAAAGTTATGCTAAAAGAATAATGTTTAATAAGCATGCGGGTAAATGTCAAGTATACAATGAGTATGAGTTTGTAAGAAGGTGATAATCTGGATAAGTAAATGCCGAGCTAATGTTCTATTGTGAAGCTTCTGGTAGGGCAGTTATATTGCTAACTAGAATGACATATCACATATTAAAATCGAGTGTAAGACTATGAAGTAGAGGCCCATGGTAGTTTGGTATGATTTAGAAACTTTCATGGTGTAGCCTTCAGTGAGATGAAGACTGGATTGACAGAACATGATACATGAATGTATGTAAGATCATGTAGTCAAGACCCATGGTATGATATGTCTGTTTGAATATTCATGGTATAGCTTTCGAAATATATAAATTGGATTGACTGATCACGATACATGGATTTATGTGAAAGTTCGTCAAGACAGTAAACACGTGACTCTTTATGATGCTTATGTGGTGTATTCTGTGTGAAGCCTTATGGTGTATTATGTCTGGCCCTTGTGGTGTGTTTTGTCATATATATCTGGTAAGATTTGTATATCTGTCCTTATGGTAAGTTATAGATAATTTTGTTAGTTTTGTATTATGTATTGCTAAGTTCAAATATTCATACGCTCAAGGTTAAGGGTTAATGTAACAGTCTGGTTTATACCCTAATCGAACTGTAGTTTCGGGACCATAAATTTGAGTTCAAATAATATTTTAATATTATTTTCTGTGCCATTGATATGTGAATAGGTATGTGCTAAATTTTCGTAAGCTAATTTCACTGTCTGTGTGTTTAATTTAACAAAAGGATTAAATTACATCAAATGTGAAAGTTGCTTGCTATTTGCTAAAGCAACTATGTGTTGTGGCTTTGTAAAGTGCGGGGACTTATGTGGCAATTAAGCCAATTTTCAATTATAGATAGTGGATGACTATGTGTAGACATATTATGTTTACATGTGTTTATTTATATGATATATTAAATATACATGCATTTTATATTTATATTAATATGTTATAATAAAAGAACATGAGAAAGTGGCCTCCTTTCATCATCTTATTCTCGAAAATATCAAAAGAAAAAGAGAGAAAGTTTGAGCTAAGCATTCGACACTTGCAAGCCAAAATTTAGGTATGTTTTGGTTTCTGTTTTTGATAATTTTTACGTTTTTACAATATTGCTTCGAGAGCTACAAAACCCATGTATTAATTTTGATTATTGATGATTTTTGTGAGAGATACCATTGATGATATGTTAAGCTTTTTGATGATTTTTGGTGTTAAATGAAAATATGGGTTAGATGAACATACTTTGTTCTTGAAGTTTTGATAAATTTAGCTAAATAGGGCTAAATTGTGAAAATATTATTTTGGAGGGCTAATGTGTAAATTTGATGAAATATTTGGACTTATATAGTCTCTAGAGAGGTTCGGCCAAGCATGTGTATGTGTAGATTTTGTGAATTTGATGTTTTGTGAAAAATGGACTGAATTGATAATTAAACAATTACGAGGGCTAATTTGTAAATTGCCCTAAATGTGTGTCCATGGATTGAATTGAATGAGTTAATGAATAAAAGGGTTAATTTTGAATATGTTTAGATCAAGAACCGAGGAAAACGGATTTAGATTGCGGGAAAGCAAAAATAATCGAATAGTCGTTTCCATTTCGATAGATCAAATCCGAGGTAAATCATATTGCTAATAAATGTAATTATATTGAATTGAGTTTATTTACATTATTATCAATGATAATGACTGCATTTGTGATACTATGTATATGAATTCTGAGATAAGGTCGACATAGTGATAAATCGAGAAGTTTTGTATGAACTTGGGAATACAAAGGTATCTGTTCTATTTTATCATGTAATACCAGGTCTAGGACATTGGCATTGATTTGATAATCGTGTAAGACCCTGTCTGGGATAGTGGCTTTGATATCTGATTATATATAAGACCTCGTCTAGGACGTAGGCATCATTATCTGATTATATATAAGACCTCGTATGGGACGTAGGCATCATTATCTGATTATACATAAGACCTAGTCTGGGACGTAGGCATCATTATCTGATTATACATAAGACCTCACCTGGGACGTAGGCATCATTATCTAATTATACATAAGACCTCGTCTGGGACGTAAGTATCATTATCTGATTATACATAAGACCTCGTCTCGGGCATCGTAAGGCATCATTATCGATTATATGTAAGACCATGTCAGGACATTGGCAACGATATGAGCTTTTCGTGTAAGACCATGTCTAGGACATCAGCATCATATTGATTCATGTAACAATCTGTCTAAGATCGAGGTATCGATATCTAAGTACATGTAAGATCTCGTTTAGGACGTTGGCTTTGTACGACTATTCTGAGTTTTCTAAGCATCCTATTAGATTCCTATTGCTTCAACGAGCAAGTCTGTGATACGAATTGCAAATCCGAGTTAAGAATAAATATGTGTATGTAAAACCATTTCAGGTACGTTGATTATACACTAATTGTGTATATAAGGTAAGCATCTAAGTGATTTTACTATGATGCTATGGATATGGAATTGATGATATGATATGTAAAGTTTTGATTATATAAATTACGTAATTATATGATTCTTGAATTTGCAAAGATAGCAAATATGGTTAATAGTGTATGAATCAAAGCATATATACGATATTATGTTAAATGATTGATATGTGCTAATGTATTTATTTGCATAAGTGCCTTCTATGCCAAGTTTATTTGTCTATGACTTACTAAGCTTTTGGAAAGCTTACTCTGTATGTGTTTTTTCCGTTTTATAGGTCGTCAAAGGCTACTGAAGGCTCGGGACCGTCAGGGATCGTCATCACACTACTAAAAATCATTTTGGTACACTTTGAATATGTGTATGGATAGATATGACATTTATAGGCTAGTTTTTGTTATGAGTTGTAAAGTGAACTTAGCCATGTGATTTGGCTAGTTATGATTTGGTATCATGTTTAAAAGAATGTGATATGTGAAGTTGTTTTGGTATATTTTGATGGTTATATGTCAATGAAATGAGATGATATATTTTGCTTGTAGGTTTGACCCTTTTGGGTGACATTTTAGCCTTATAAATGGCCTATAATGTCACACGGTTGTGGCACACGGGCGTGCCTAATGACCGTGGGTGTATAGCAGGATGTATTTTAGTAGTACACGGCCTTGACACGGGGGTGTCAGCCAACTGTGGTGTACAAGTCAGTAGCTAGCTAAGAACACACGGCCATGACACACGGGCGTGCTTAGTGGCCGTGGTGAGGAAGTCAGTATGTGGCATAAGAGTGCACGGCCTCAGTGCACGGGCGTGCTTAGAGGCCGTGGAGGATAAGTCAGTATATCACTACGGAGAAGACACACGGGGGTGTCTATCAGCCGTGGAGGGCACAGCTTTCCTTCCACGGGCGTGTCTCCCTTGTAGTTTAGAAAAGTTTTAAATTTTCATGAAATCTCATATGTGTTTCAGTTTAGTTTCGACCCGATTTATAAGCATGTTATTGGTCTCAAAGACTCATTTATAGGACATTATGTTTGAGAATGATGAGTGATTGTATGAAATCTCTGTAATGCTTTTTGGTTGTCCGATAATGCTCTTAACCCTAGTCCGGTGATGGACACGGGATAGGGGTGTTACAGTTAAGTAATATCTATGAAATAAATGAATAAGTTTAAAGAGTGCTTTTGAAAAGAATTGTGTATTTGGATGTTAATAAGGTAGTCGCCGTGATGATACGATTGAATCAAAGTTATTTGGAATCTGTCATATCTGAGTTGTATAATGACTTCGTCTGTAATCTTATGAAAATTGAATATTGATTATTTTGAACATTTGGAGTTCTGGAATAATGTTGTGAATTTCAACATATTGATCTATAAAGTACATTGTCAGTATGGGTCGTATGGTATTGAATCAGGGTATGATTTTCTTAATAATTTGATGGTACTCAGATTTACGTAAGTATTCACTATATGTGTATGTTGCCGCTTGTAAATAATGATAATGAATAGTTGTTTTGAGTCAAGTGCAAGTATTAGGAAATGGTTGCATCAATTGGATTCTGAAGGTATGTTTTGTTCAGAAATGTATATGTGAATGAGAGAATTAGGAAACGCTGAAGAAAAATTTAGTTAATTAAATAAGAAATAATGTGTATATGAAGAGTATATAATTAGAGTATATGTATATATTACAACTATAGTGGTATCTGCTAGGTATAAGTCATTCAGACAGATGATTGATGGAAAGACGTTCTTTCAAAAATATAAATTATCTGTCAAGGTATTTTAGGAATAAAACCCATTAAGTACTCTTGTATTTATTTATGTTGTGTTTATGTTTCAGGTTTCGATGTTAAAAGATTGTGCCTGAAGGGACAATGCCAGGACTATGGTAAGGAAGAGGCATATTGAGTTACTATACATACAAAGCTATTGGGGGTGGCGTATTATAGGATTTTACTTTAATGAATCTGTAACTATTAGATTGTTGTTTTAAGAAAGATTTATTGTAATTTTGTAATATTTTATGCTTAATTACCATATTTGTTTCTTGAGATTTAGTCTTTAAATGTAATTAAAAAGAATATATTTCAATAAGAGGTTATTGGTATAGTTTTGTGAGTTTGACTAAGTATTATGAGTGATAACACCTATGATCAGGATCCAGATCCGGTGAATCGGGCCAGGAATTAGGATGTTACAAGACTTATGCATATCAAACATGGACTAACACTTTAAAATTATCAACCCAAGAATAATTAAACATACATAATTGAAAACAAAGAAACTAAAGTTTTATTACATAAAACTAAAAATTAAACAATAGAATCCATCCTAGGGTTCATCTCCTTTAAGTATTAAGAGAATTAGTTCATAATTACAAGAATCAACACCAAAAATACAATATAACCACTAAAATAAAAGAAATCCATGATAACTCCTTAGAAATTAGCTTGGACTCTTGAATCTTGATGGACAACTACATTCAATGGTGTTCTTTGGGTAATTTTTCTGCTATCTCTTGATAACTGCTTATTCCATCATTTTTTTCCTTATGTATGCCTTCTTAAAGTTCCAAAAAACCTAAAAATAGTAACTTCCAGTTATTAGCACACATGATTCTCGAGATTGACATGCACTGGACACACGCCGTATGGATTGCCTGTATGAAACTTTGTTGCATGTGTACAGCTTCCAGAATGCTACAATATTCTAATTTCCACCCTTTTCACTCTTATTTCTTCCAAATGCCATATTAAGCATCAAAACATGGATATAAAAGGATTAGGAATATATATTCACAATTAATGTCACATAATTACCCAAAAAAGCACTAAGAATGAGACTAAAATATGTTACTTTTGACACTTATCAAATATCCCCACACTTAAGTATTTTTTTTTCCTCAAGCAAAGTCCTCAACTCACATTCAAATTAACTTTCCTTCACCCATTATTTTCACTGATCATGTCTTAGGATAATTTATAAATCATCATGCATTAGAAATTTAAACTAAAATGATAATAAAGAGCATAAATAATCCAAGCAAAGATTTTATTGCATAAAACATAGGAGTCTCCCTAAACTTAATAATTACTTGAAATTTAAACTCAACAATGTTTAACATCCTCACTAAGATTCACTTAAAGCACTCAAAGTGTTTAAAGGCTAATTAAAATGCACTCAATAGACAAAAGAAGGAATATTATTACCATAAGCTTGCTTAAGAATAAAATTTTCACCACTACAAATATGAGATGACACAAAGATAAAGAGGTCTTTACAAGGGTTGTAATGGGGCTTAGGTTAAGGGTATGGAAGGGTATACATAGTGACTACAGTCAAGAGTTGAATTGGTAAGTTACCAGACAAAAAGAATAAGATGATGTATTGCAATGAATTAACATGAATAATTAATAACTAATTGAAGTGAGCCTTTCTATAATATATAATAGTGACTATTTAAGCTTGACCCACCATTAAATGTATTGGTCAATTCGGGTCAATTATGCACTTAAAGAGCTTGTTTTCTAGGCAATTTATAATTTTATATTTCATTTTTAGTAATTAAGCCTTAGGATATAAAGTTAATAAAATAAGTATTTTTAACACATTTTGTAGGTGTTGTGACCCAATAGGCTAACGCGAGCCTTAGGTTGTGCTAATTGGTTTAATTAAGTGTATAGGATGGGGATATAAACCTCAATTGACGTGGAAGTAAGGGTCGAGTGATGCATAAGCTTCTTGGGATGTCATAGCACAAAATGAACGACACAATGCAATATTTGGGTGCCATGTCATGCCATGTAAGGGGTGTGATGCGACATAAGGCCGATGTGCTACCCAAGTATTTCAGGATTATTTTTGTTCTTGAGATCAAACTTATACGAAGACAGAAGACGTGTAGAAGACCTAATTTGAGCCGCCAACACCTCTATAAATAAGACATTAGAGGTTGAATGTATTCAAGTCGTCCTAAACACCTTTAAAAACCCTCGCAGTTTAGAATTAGTTTTAGTTTATTTTCTTTTTGGCTTTTTAAATACTTTCTTTGTTTTCTTCTTGAATCAGTTTTGATTCAAGAACTTGTTTATTTAATTAAAGTATTCAATTTATATTTTCCTTTGCATTCATTTTATTTCTTTATTTCAATCGAGAGATTTGCTACTCCGTTATTCATTTCATACTCAATCTACGATTATTCAAATCTCTTTTCTTGCCCAAATCAGTTGTGTTTCTTTACATGATTTGTTCAATTGAAGTTGAGACTATGAATAACATGAGTGGCTAAATCCCTTAAGGAAGATTAACGAGTGGATGAGGATGTGATTAATAGAGGATTTGAAGTTTCTTGAGAAGAATTAGTTGGTATAAATTATGTGTTCTTAAACTGTTAGGCTTGACAACCTTAATAAGTTATCATAGGCTAGACGAGGTCGAAAAATAAGTTGAAATGAGTAAATCGTAATTTATCCAAGTTGAGAAAGTGAGGTCGGAGATAAACAAATTTCAACCAATCGATTAGTTAATTAGAAGCCGGGAGGTTATAATTAGTTAATCGATTACTAATCCACTCTAAAACTCTAATCCGAAGTTAGTTACAAACCTTGAAGTGAGTTAATCTTCCTAATTGGTTTATCGATTTATTTCGTTTGTTTGTTTTTTCTTTATTTTTTTAGTTATTTATTTAGTTTTATCTCTCAACCTATTTTATGATTTATTGTAGTATAAGAATTAACTATTACTACTTAGACTTATTATTATATAATATTTTTATTATTTATTCCATCCTCCCTTGGATACGATCCTCGAAATATTTTCGGTATTTCGTTGTACAACTATATTGCAATTTGACTCGTGCACTTGCGGACACCGCCATTTTTAATTTATTATATTTTTGGTATTATATTTATTTTATAAACGATAGTGCGTTTATAGGCAATCAAAGCTTAACAAATAATATAATGGGGCTATAACATGATTAATGATCTCACAATTGAACGAGATAGTCCAAAAAATTTCCATGTTTTTTAGACTAAGAAAAATTCAGCAATATGAACGATTGAACATGGTTAGGCAACTTATCAAAATTTAATCTCGATTAAAGGAAAGCAATAAAAGATTAATTCAAAGATTAATGGGGTTTAAAGGGTTAAAATAAGTGGGTGATAAATGAGCAAAAATGTACTAGGCTCAAAGGGGGTTACTAGTGGACAATAAAGTGGGTTGACTATTTAAAGGCTAAGTGGGTTAAATCCAAAGTACCTTTATCATCTCAACATATCAAATCATTAATGTGGTCTTAACATGCATAACAAAAGCAAGTTTTAGAATAATAGGTCTAGTTGACACACTCAAAACTAAAAATAACATGAGCATGAAAGGATGGATACTTTAAAGGCTCAAAAGCTTACAAAAATATGGTTTTGATGTTGAAATTTGTAAAGTTATAATTCAAGACAATTATTAAATTCAAGGAGAAAATCTAAAATAAAATTTTCTGAAATAACTTATCATGCTTGACTCTCTCATGCATTAAAGTATAAATAAAAAATGCATAAAATCTAAAAATTATCACAAAGTAGAATAAACAAAAACTCTAGATTTAGAAAATATAATTCTCATGCAAAAATTAATTTTCTTAAGAAAACATGCAACAGTTCAAGGACTAAGTCGAATGAAAATATAAAATCCTCCCTACACTTAAGATGTACATTGCACTTAATGTACGAACAAAGATAAACATAATAAACAACACAAATTAATAAAATGAGGAGAGAAGTAAAATAGCCCTGAATTAAGATGAATGTCTACAGATAGTGAAAGCTTGAGGCATCAACGATTTGAAGTTAAGTATAGTAATCCTTGCAACAATCAAAAGAAGACAAAAAAAAAAAGACAAAGGAACTAGCAGATAGTTTAAGTAAAAGTGAAGTAGATAAAAAATATAAAAACCCAGACAAAAAAAAACTAAAATAAAAATTCAAATATTAGCATCTTGCTCAACATTAAGATCCAAAGACTCGAGAAGAGCAGTGAGAATTGGTGGTGAAATTTGGAAGTGTTGGCATATTTGAAAATGGAAATGGTGCATTTTGAAAAATAGGGGACACGGTTGTGTCTTTGGCCTGTGTGCCTTTCAGGAACCATGTGGTTCAATGTATATGACCTTCTAATATGCACATGATTGTGTCCTCAGCCTGTGTAGGTTAAATTACCATGTTGCTGACCCGTGTGCCTTTCTCTAAGAGAAAATTATACTCTAATATTCACACGGCTGTGTCGTTAGCCTGTGTGGGTCACACGACCGTGTCTCTAGCCTGTGTGCCTTTCGAGAACCATGTGGTTCCACGTAATATCACATCCCAGTATTTACATGGTCGTGTCTTCAGCCTATGTGGGTCACACAACCGTGCCTTCAACTCATGTGGTTCAAGTAAAATCGTTTTTTTTCACGACCTGAACTGAATTAATTAAACTAACTAAATTAGAACTTTAAAAACAAAGAACTAAAAATGAAGAAACAAAAAATCAACATAAAATTCAAATATGCAACAAATAAAATAATAAATAAAAAATGATAAACACTTGTGTTGCCTTCCTAAGAAGCGCTTATTTAAAGTCTAAAGCTCGATTTCCTTTTGTAATGCATGATGGATCGGGATCTTGGAGTTGAAACTCCTCTTTCCCATTATCAACATCACTACCAAGATAGAGTTTGAGAGGATGACTATT
Source organism: Gossypium rotundifolium (assembly GCA_025506655.1). Taxonomy (NCBI): domain Eukaryota; kingdom Viridiplantae; phylum Streptophyta; class Magnoliopsida; order Malvales; family Malvaceae; genus Gossypium; species Gossypium rotundifolium. The sequence goes on along the minus strand of CP106727.1, from coordinate 184,271,507 downwards.
TACCTTAAATGTGTCATATTCAGGATGTGTTACCTCAATTTGTCCATATAGAAATATGTGTTTTTATCACAAATGGACTCTCCCATTTTGACTTAAGCTTTCTAGGGAACCTTCGTAGCCCTGAATTGTATAACAACACTTTATCTCCAACTATGAATTACTTTGTTCTCTTTAAATGAGCATCATGATGTTACTTTGTTACTTCCTTGTAACACCCCTAACCCTTATCCATCACTAGAATAGGGTTACAGAGCATTACCAGACTTTTCAGATCAAATACAAACATTATATATATATATATATCATTTAGCATACATATCGTGAATTAATCATATTGTCCCTTTTATGAGCCATCGAGGCCCAAAAATATGTGTTAGAAACAAATCGGGACTATACCGGGTACTCAGGAAATTTTTTCGAAAACATCAAAAATTTTCATAGAAACAAGAGACACACGTCCGTGTGGCCAGGCCGTGTGGCTCACACGATCAATAGACACGCCTGTGTCTCAGGCCGTGTGGGCATTTGAAATAGGGGCACACGCTATGTCCCAGCCCATGTCCAAACTTAGGTGCATAGTGACTTGGGTCACATGGCCAGGTACATGCCCGTGTGTCAATACCTGGGCATTCTGTTTTGAAATTTTAAAGTTGTAGGGGACACACGGCCAAACCACATGCCCATGTGTTAGTCGTGTGGACTCAAAGTAAACCTTAAACATCAAATTTACCATACCCTGCAATCTTAGACACCAAGCAACTCAAAAACCTTTCGTTCAACCAATTCAAAACACAATCAAATATCTTTAAAACATATCAAAATAATCAACTTAGATACCTAACCAATGTTCCCTCATAGATTCCACGATTATTTTATCAAAACATAATAATTTAAACAATTTTTCAAATCAATTTATAAACATACCAATTTCAATCCAAATTTACCTATACCATATTCATTTAAACACTAATCTAAATATGCCATATTATAGTCTTAACATAACTCATACTCATATAAATATAACCAACCAAAATTAACTTATAATCTTATTTACAATCAATCCTCAAAATAGTTAACATTTATACGCCTTAGGTACATGCCGACATAAAAGAGACATACTTCACCATGTTTGAGATCGGGATCGTTGATGGATGCTGAATCGGTGATCACACTTAAGTACCTAACATGCGCATGGAAAATAAATTCGTACGTTGAGTATAAACTCAGTAGCATTTCTATAATCTGAATAATTTAAAGACAATATATTACAATATTTATACATTTAATCATACCCTAACATTAGTCATTCAAATTAATTAATTTTTATAAGCTCTTCAATCATAACATATTCAATTTTCACCACTTGCTATTTCAAATCTTATATTTACTATTCAAATAGCTTTTCAGAATATAAATGCACAATTCATGTGCCTAATTTTCATTTTACATACAATATTTTCCAATATCAATCTTACAACCATTTCATATAATTACCTCCATTAACACGACTCGGGCTCTGACGGATACACGGATCCACCCAAAACACACCAGTTTGGCACCGAGTGCCTCATCGGATAATTCGAAGTAATAAGTTGACGCCTAGTGTCTCATCAGCTAAACCGAAGTAAATTGACACCCAGTGCCTCATCGAATTAATTCGAAGTAATAGATTGACACCCAATGTCTTATCGACTCAAGGTCAAAGTAATCCCTGAACTCTTTCAATCTTATGGCATGCCAACTATATCCAACTCAGCCCGGTACAGTTAATAGGGTTTTATTTCCACATTTTAAAAACAATCAATATACAATATCCACATTTCACATTAATCACAAATTCCTATAAATTCAATTCAATATCAAAATGCTAATCACTCACCTCAATCACTTACCATAAATATTAAATTAAAATATAAAAATTAATAATTAGATTCAGATTATAGAAATACAAATCAGAATTTTCGAGTTGCTCCTTGTCAACTTTATCTTTTCCTTTCTTAGTCGATGTTTCCGACGCAATGTTAGCTACGGAATTAAAACAATTAAAATTCATCAATACAATACAATTCAATTTCACATTCAATATTTCAATTTTTACTCAACATTTTCCTAAATTCCAATTTAGTCCCTAAACCGAGACTAACTTTATTTCTTCACAATTAATTCTATATTTTCATTCAATTCCCACTTTAAACATTCAATTTCCAATTTAAACTAAATTTAACTATCTAATTTCACTTAAATCCCTAAATATTGAAATTTTCACAATTTAGTCCCTAATACTCAAAATTTACAATTTATCCTACAATTCAATCCTTTTCATTTCTAACTTAAAATCTATCAATTTAGTCCCTAATACTCTAATTATTCATCATAGAAAACATTTAAAAACTCAATAATTTCTAAAATTTTGACATAGGTCGGGTAGTATTTAATACCAGGATTCTAAAAACATAAAAATTACAAGAAAAAAGGGACTAAATTGACTAACCAATTGAGCTTTGAACGCTTGAAACCCTAATTCTCATTTTTTCTCTTTTTCTTTCCTTTTTTCTTTCTTTCTTCTTTGTTTCGTTCCTATTGTTTGTTTCTTTTCTATATCATTTCTTTTATTTATTTAGTTATTATAATATAATATAATATAATATAATATAATATAATATAATATAATATAATATACTTAACTTTTAAGTTTTATTATTATAATATTATAATATATATTTTTAAATTTAAATTTTAAATAAATACATACTTATGCCGCCTCAATTTATGCAATTGGCATTATTGCTTATTTGGTCCTTTTAACTTTTTTTAATCTATAATTTAACTTTCGCTCTATATACAATTTAGTCAATTTTACCCAATTCCTCTTAATTCATGCTAATTCACCTAACCAAAACCTAATTAAGTACACAACTAACTTCGTAAATATTTTCAATAAATATTGAACTGCATGATCAATAGAATCAACAGAATAACAAGTATCATCTTGCTCACTAGAAACTCACATAACATCACATGTTTGAAAAAGTAACCTCTTCATCACCTTCCTCAGGATAAGTTTACCATTACCAACATTAATAACAACTCTAATAGTGGCTAAAAACAGCCAGCCTAAAATCAAAGGTACCTTAACATTCTCATCCATGTCAAGTATCACAAACTCAATAGGGAATAGAAATTTATCCACTTTAATAATCACATCTCCAACAATACTCTTAAGATACTTAATTGATCTGTCAGCTAGTTGAATACGCATCCTAGTAGGTTTTGGATCCCCTAGACCAAGTTGCTTAAACAATTTATAAGACATTAAATTGATGCTAGCACCTAAATCAGTTAAAGCTTTCTCAACAGATAAACTACCAATAAAATAAGGGATAGTAAAACTCTTTAGACCCTTAAGCTTGGTAGGTAGTTTTGTTTGGAGGATGACTAAACATTCCTCATTAAGCTTCATAGTGGACAACTCTTTTAACTTCCTTTTATTTGTCAAAAGATCCTTTAAGAGTTTTGCATACTTGGGCATACGCGAAAGTGCTTCAAAAAAAGGTAAGTTAATATGTAATTGTTTAAAGAGTTCAAGACCAAATTGTTCATCTATGCAGTCTTTCTTCAACTTTGTGGGTATGAGATTGGTGGTATGTATTCTCTAAGAACTGGTTTTTGCTCTTTCTGTAACAACCCATTTTTAGGTCAAATCAAACAGTGGACTTGAGACCACAAATATGAGGCCAGAATATTTATTTTATTATTTCATTAAAGTTTATAGCATGATAGTATTATTGTGTGAAAGTTTCGTAAAGAAATTTTACTGTTTGAATGCTTAATTCAGTAAAAAGGACTAAATCACGTAAAATACAAAAGTTGCATTCTAGTTGTTAAAGGTGCCAATTAGCTTTGGCTTTTAAATATGGTGGCCTTAAATGGTAATTAGACCATTTTAAATGTTAATGGAATTTTATGGACATCATTTAAGTGATTTTAAATGTTATATTTTAAGGTTAATTTTGGTATTTGATAAATAATGTTAATTTTAATAAAACAAAGTTAAAATAAAGCTTCATTATCAACTTCATGCACCGAAATTAAAAGAAGAAGAAGCTAAAATAGGGTTATTCATTTGGCAACCTTAAATTTTCCAATTAGATCAAGATAATTCGAGATCGATTTAGATCGGGGAAAAGGAAAAGTTGACGATTAACCGATATTTACTATCCGAGTGATACGAGGTAAGTTCGTATAATCGAAATCGAACTTTAAATACTTGTATTTATTTGAAATGTATGTATATAATTGAGTAATTGATATACTTGGAATACAAATGCTTAATTAATATAGACTGATGATTACCGAGCCCGTTTGAACCTTATGAATTCGGAGGATACGAGTGACATGTCACTAGGGTTACCGTTTTGGTCGAGTTCCTGCATTTGTTGCGAACTCACCACATCTCGTATGAGCTTACCGATATATCACCGTAAAAGCTATCTTTTTCAGCTCGTTAGAGCTTACCATTTCAGCTCAATAGAGCTTACTGTCCATCAGCTTAGGAGGATCTTACTGATCATAGTTCAAAGACCGAAAATGATAATGAAATGATGGATTATTGATGTATATCACCCGAGTATCCTTTGAAGTTCTAATAGATTTAATGTGCATAAATATTGTTTATATAGATGAGTACTGTTATTGAATGAATTATTGATTATATGATTGAGAGTGAAATATTGAATATGATGTGCATGATACATGAATTTGGTATGATACAATGTATTGAGAATTGAATTGAGAGAATGGATGATTTCATGTATTTATATGACTAACTTGTTGATGAATGCTTGCGTTAAGCATTTGGAGATTGAATTGAGTTTACCTTATTTATTGTCTTGATTATGTAAAATTGGTAAGTTTACTTCTGAATTATACGGGCTTACTAAGCTATAAAGCTTACTTTATTTCTTTTCCGTGTATTATAGAGGTTCGATAGCTCGCTAGATTCGGATAAAGTTGGAGTTACGCATCACACTATCCAGTTTTCGATTGGTACCTTTGAACTTATGGATATATGTAAATATGGCATGTATAGGCTAGTTATAATGATGATAGTTAAGGTTACTTGAGATATTGATTTTGGTACATGTTGTGGTATGAGTTAAAGCCATGTGATTTGGCTTAACTTGGTATAATATTTTGGTTGTGTATAAGTATTTAATATGGTATGTTTTGGAAAGTAATAGATGGAATGGAAATATGCAAATGATGACTTGATATGAATTGATCATATGAATGGAAAATGCATGATAATATTTAGGTAAATGACATTGAATTGAGTATTGAAATTGGTTGAAATGGATATAGTAGTTGTGCATTTGGATGATGATTTTGGCTGTTTAGTTGTGTGATAAAATGGTGCTATTTGAGCTTGGATAGGTATGTGCATAGTGGGTGGCAAATTGGCCTTGCAAATGGCCTATTTTTGTCCACATCGGCAGAGACACGGGTGTGTGTCTTAGCCGTGTGCGACACACGGTCATGTTACACACCGTGTGTCTCTTGGTGTTGGAATTAAATTAAAGTCAATATGCTCCACACGGGCGTGTGACTGGTCGTATGGTACAAGTCAGTATACCCCTAAATGGCACACGGCCTAACACACGGACGTGTGACTTGGTCGTGTTGCATAAGTCAGTATACCCTACAAGTTTGGCACGGCCTAGTACATGGCCTGGCACACGGGCGTGTGTGGCCATTTCGAAGGGCACATGAGTTAGACACACGGGTGTGTGGTCGACCGTGTGACCTAAGTCAGTATGTATGCCTTATTTCTACACAGCCTGAGACACGGGCGTCTCTGGAGCCATGTGAGGCATACGGCCTGTTCACACGGGTGTGTGACCCCTATATGAATGAAAAAATTTCTAAGTTTTCCAAAAATTTTGCATGTTATTGGTTTAGTCTCGAACCACTTCTAAAGCATGTTTAAGGCCTCGTAGGCTCTTATAAAGGACAATGTGATTGTGTTGAATGGTATTTGAGTATGAATGCATAAATGTATTAGTATTGTATATTAAATGATGTGTATTGATCGGTAATACCTCATAACCCTACTCTGGCGATGAATATGAGTTAGGGGTGTTACACTTTCTTACTATCCTCAACCCCATTATCTTTCTCAACAACTTCTCTTCAAGCTCAGTTAACACCTTTACACTTCTCAAAGTAGCTGCATTGACTTGCTCTTTTGGGTTGGTTTTAGTGCTACCAGGTAAACTACCTTGGAGTCTCTCTGAAACCAATTTAGCAAATTGACCAATCTAATTCTCGAGACCCTGAATAGATCCTCAAAGTTGCTTCAGTGTTTTAAATTTAGTTTCAGAAACTGAAATGAATTTAAATAAGATCTAACTTCTTCTTTTGCTGGTGAGGTTGCTAAAAGCCTAGGGGGATTGTGATATTTGATTCCTTTGACCACCCTAAGAGAAGCTTGGATGATTCCTCTATATTGGGTTATAGGTATTGTTATAAGGGTTATTCTAAGGTTTGGAATTATTACTCATAAATTTCAAAGGTAAGCATTCTTGACTAATCATACCCTTTCCAGTCACATCACATTGCATCATAAGAGTCACTTGCTTCCCTAAACTCAAACCATCTATTTTTCTACTAAGAGCTTCAACTTGACTTGCGAACATAGTAATTGCATCTACATCACAAACACCAGTTGCCTCTGTAAGCTTTGCTTTTGTGATTTGTCATTGATGATTATTCAGTGCTATCTCATTAATAAACTTTTGAGATGCTTCAGGTGTTTTGTTAGTTAGTGTTCCCTTAGCTACTGCATCAATTATTTGCCTAATTGATGGATTTAAACAATTATAAAATGTTTGAACTTGTAACCAAAAAAGTAAACCATGATGAGGGCATCTTCTTAAAAGATCCTTAAATCTCTCATGCGTTATAAAGTGTCTCAAGATCAAATTGGGCAAAAGAAGAGATATCATTCCTCAACTTGGCTATCTTGGCTGGTGGAAAATACTTTAACAAAAACTTCTCTGTCATTTGAGCCCAAGTAGTGATAAAACCCCGTGAAAGTGAATTCAACCACTGCTTTGCTCTATTCCTTAAAGAAAATGGGAACAACCTTAAACGTATGGCATCATTAGAAGCACCATTGATCTTGAAAGTATCACATATCTTTAATAAATTTGCTAAATGAGCATTTGGATCTTCATCTTGAAACCCATCATTGGACATACTGTTGCACCATCTGGATTGTATTCGATTTGATCTAAAAGTTATTTGTAGCAATATTCGGTCTAATGATACTAGATTTAGCCTTAGTTAGAGTTGGCATGGTATAGTCATACACAGTTAATAGAAGATCGACCATTTCTTCAATAATGTATTCTTTCTCTTGGTTGTCTATAATAGTCCGATGTTGATCTTGTCTTGCTTCTCTAACCTCTATTTGATTTCTACAAGTAGTTCTTTCAATCACACTATAAAAAATTATTGGTTCCAATGGGTTGCCTCTAGTCATAAACTAAAAGAACCTTTCACAAACCAAATGAAAGCGAATTAATATATCAAAATTAAATTAAAAAACAAAATAAAATAAAAATGGTTAAATTAACATAAATAAGATTTTCCTAATATCCTAGTCCCCCAGCAATGACGCCAAAAACTTGACGTCCACTAAATTAACTAATAAATTGACTAAGGCAAGTACACTTATCAATTAATAGTATAATGTGGTGAGCATAGATATCGTTCCCTCGAGGACTACAATTACTAGTAATTATCACATTTCTATTATTTAACCTAATAATTCAAAAGATTGATTAAAAATAAAATAAACTATCTAAATTAACTAATGAATGCATCAGAGAATAAAACACAAAAACAATCAAGTATCAACTAAGTGACAAAATAATACCTAAATAAGAATCCACCTAAATTTCATCTATAATTCTCAATCTAATTTATGCAATTTCTTTTTTTTTTAGCTCTTTGATCTGTAGGAATCCCTAATTTATGCTAATATCTCTTTCGAGCATAAAAACAACTAACTCTAAGTTGATTAATTAAATTTTCTTTCTAATTAAAACCCCTATTTTTGCATTAATTCACTATATGGATCCCTTATTAGATTTGATTCTAATCCGATAAATTTATATGATCCTATTTCTAAGATTTGCACGCAACTTAAAAATAATTAAACATTCATAATTAAAAAAAAGAAACGCATTCATAATTAAAATAAAAAACTAAAATTTTATTGCATAAAACTAGAAATCAATCAATAGAATTCATCCTAAAGTTGATAATTGATTTTGTTTGTTGTTGTTCATGGATTTCCAAATGGAATAATTCTTCTTTCAAAAGTCGTTATTTGTTAAGGATAATTTTGCGAATTTTTTATTTTTCCTATTCCATGTAACAGAATAGCCAATTCTAAGAGATAAGAATACTCTATTGAATTGGCATTCGATGTTGTCAGTAATAACGTTTGAATGGTGACTTTGTCAAATGACCAATCAAACAAACCAAACGCACAGATTACTGTGACAAGACAAACCCATACCACTTAACCAAATAGGTAGTAACTTTTGAAGTGTAGACTTACATGTAAAAAAACAGCTTTTAAAAATCAATTAAATTATTGTCAATAATTAAAATAATTAATTAAATTTCTTTATTAATGATTTTCATCATTAACTACGTTGACTTGTTAAAAATATTAACAACCCAATCAGATAGTAATTCATGACAACTTATAGTTTAATTTAATATTTTTCATAAAATATTAAAAATTATAAGAAATTATAAGGAATTAGAAAAATTTTGAAAATTTGAAAAAAATATAAAAATTATTAAATCTTAAAAATATGAAAATTGATATAAAATTATAAAAATTATAAAATATAAAAAATCTAATAAATTATTAATAAAAACATATTTAAAATTTTATAAAACCTATTTAAAAACTATACAAATCATAAAAATTATAAAAAATATTAAAAGTATGAAAATTGATATAAATTTATAAAAATTATTAAAAAAAACATAAAGACTTGAATTGGATCGGATCAATCGGTTGAACTAATTAGATTGAAATCAATGAGGGTATAGGTCCAAAGAAAAACATTAAACCGGTTGACCTAAGAGCAAGAGGATTCAAGCAAATTTTTTTATGTATTATTTAATTGAACGGGATGAATTAGTCAAACAAGAAAACTGATGGCCTAATCAATTCGCCTTTCGATCTAGTACTGAAAACATTGATTAGAATATTTTATTCTAACATATGCTAATAGTTAGATAATAAAATCTTAGTTTAATAAAAATATTTAAAAAATAAAAAAATCGTTTCCATTGTCTAGGTCCCAGGTTTGTTGGCTTTCCCCATATCAATACCTTTATCTATTTCGGGCCAATCGGTGCTATTCAAAGTTTTAAGATTTTTAATAATTTTTATAAGTTTATATAAATTTTAATAAAAAGAATCAGCAAGTATATAAATGCTAGTTACAGCCGTTGGTCATAGAAGTAGTAATAAAAGTGCTATAAACACATAAGAAAATATACTCAAACTGCCAAGCAATAGCAATGGCTAGCGATGGACCAACAATATGCAGGCAGGGGTACTAGAAGACAGCAGCGCCAACTCAGCTTAGCAAATAAATGAAGTTTTAAGATAGAAGCAACGCAATAGTGATTGGAGAAAAAAATGACACAGTAAGGTCCAAAGCTTTATCTCCCTTTCATTGCTGCAAAGTGAGCGGCCAAATCATCATAATCTGGTAACTTTGGATGCACATGCTGGGCTGCAGTCGACCTATCAGACTCGAATGAGCTAGCACGAGCATAAACTTTAGCTCCTTTTGATTCAGCTGTTTGTGCAGGAGGGAGAGATATTGATCGGGCTGGACGGGAAATGGTCTCGGACATATCATCGGATGTATCCCTACTTGATTTCTGAGGAGCTTCACCCACATCACTTCCCATATGATGTGCATGACGACTTTTAGACTTTCTTCTTATCTTTCCCTCTTCACCAGATGGCGGTTTCTTACTGTAATGTATCAACAGCTTGTCAATTATCCTTTCCTCCTCATCATCTTTATGCTGCTCATCATCGAATAAAATTTGCAGACCTCGTCTTGAATCATCTCTTCTCCTGCTTCTGTGTTTTCTCCTTGCAGATTCAGTATCTTCAGCATTATCAACTTCAGTAAGACCAGAAGTTGATTTCGAATGTCGCCTTCTCGATGATCTTCGTCTTGGTACAGGGGCATCACTTGCATCATGATTATAGTAATAATCTTTCTCACGATCACGATCATGACTATTCACTCTAACAGGCGGAATTATCTGCTCTTCTTTACCAGGATGATCTAACCCTTCCTTGTACTTATCTGTCCTATTAACCACATATGCCCTGTCATGTGTCGAAGGATCATCGGACACCCCATTGCTGTTAAAACCAGCAAGTGAAGATCCCACATTGGCATCATGCCTGTGATCCTTTGGTTTGGTACTTGGTTTAACATAAGGAGGAGGGATACCACTCTTAAAGTGGGACTTCCACTTCGGTTCATCTTCTTCATCAGTTTTTCTTGTCGCAGTTGGAAAGCCATACTGGTGACCAGAGTTATCAGCAGCGAATTCCTCACCCTTTGACCATGAAGCTGCATAACTAGGACTTGGATCATGCTTTCTCTCAAGTAGAACATCTTGGTTATATATTCTAGGCGTACCATTCTGCCTACCATCTTGTAGTTTGGCTCCATCATCAGCTCTTTCCATTGTTTTTCCATGTGAAGAACTGCTCAATCTTGCAACATCATCCTTCCCATTCCAAAATTCAACCTTACCAGCAGAGACTTCCTGTTTTTGCCATGATGGAATGTTGAGATCATTCTTCCTTGCAGAAGCTTGCTCCCTGCCATGATGTGGCTGGTACCCCTCAACAGCAAATACCAGTTTAGGTGGAAAGATGATCTCATCCCTTTTTGAGACATTATCCTCCTTGCAGTTGCCCCGTCTACGCTCACCCTTACCTACTTCGTGTTTTTCTTTAGACAAAACTTTAACTTTATCGTCTTGTGAACCAGCACTTCTTCCATCTTTTGATTTATGATTATGACCATTGACATGGGAAGACCCATAACTTTTAGGTTGGTCCTATGGAACAATTACAGAGATCACAAGAGTTCCACGTGAGGACACGGTATGGATAACCTCAAGAAGAATACTTAAAAAGTAAAGATCAAACAAATGAAGCATACCTGTGGAATCACAGTAGGTTTAGACATTCTTCGCTGAAAAGCTTCAGAGTCCCATTTTATGGAAAAGTCTGATGCTATATCATGCATTACCTTGACTTTCTTCTCCATTGTGTAAGAATTTGAAGCTGAATTCTCGACAAGCTATCATCAAATTTTATAATGTTGGTCATAGAAAGCAGTGATGGGACCATAGATTAATCTCTTTTATAGCAGATTATCAGAAATTACCTGCTTATTGACAAATAATTCCAGGGAATTTCCATATCTTTCATGAAACATTTGCCTAAGATCGCGTAACTCTGGCAAATCAGAGAATCTTGCAGCTGCAAACATCAGAGATGAAACAGCTTCCCTGCAATCTTCAGGGCAGTCACTGTGCATTGATTGACAAGAATAAGCAACTGTTTTTATCTGCTTATTAACGATAATTTCAAGGAAAAAAGTTCACAGTCCCTCCGCCATCTGTGCTAATATGCTCATATGTCTTCTACTCTTCCCCAGCATAAACTTAAAATTCTATAATTTTACCATTGCCTATAAAACCTAGTTCCTTGCTACAACCCATCATCTTATGTCCCCTGAAAGCTGAAAAACCTTTAATGCTGAAGCATAGTTCGAATATACTATCTGGCATATGCTAATGTGCTCTATGTCTTCCCCAGCATAAACTTAAATTTTTATAATTTAGCCATTAGATGATAAAACCTAGTTCCTTGCTACTCTTCTGTATTTTGCAGCGTAGTTGAATGCTAATCTTATTCAGACTTCCTTTTCAATTTCACCCTCATTCATTACAGAGACAATTTAAACATAAAGTCTACCAAAGTGAAATAAATAACACAGCCACATATACCTCAGTTTTTGCATAAGTGAAACATGCTTCGACACGAACTCGCAGCATTTCTCAACAAAATCGTAGCAAGAGGAAAGGACCAATTCAGCTATATATCCTTCCACCTGTTGCACCACCTCGCAAAAATTTAACACAAAATTCGTTTTAATTTCACGTCCATAAATATTCATTTTATTAAAAAAAAAAAAAAAACTAACATTTTGAAATATTCAAACAAGTCAGTCAATATATATACAAATTTCAAACCTTCGTCTTCCGCTATTAAACATTCTAAAAATTAAAGGAAAAAAAACATTTAAGTCGGTTTTTTGAATTTGACCTCTTTTTCCTATAATTTCAACACCGAATAAAAGGATTAAAATTGGAATAATAATTTTCAAAAGAAATTACCCTGCCATAAGCATTAATATCAAGGCCATTATCGAGCAGATCAGCTATGTCTTTCTTCAAAAACTTAAGCGTCGCACTCCTCTTCCTCCTTATTACATCGATCCGACTCTTTATCAGTTTTATCAATGACTTACTGCAAGAAAAACGAGAGGAAAAAATTTATCGTCAATTTATTTTTTTATAAAAAAAGGAAAAAGAGAACAAGAATAATGCATCTATTGTAATAGAAAATATAAACCATTTGGAGGCAAAACCACGGCCTAAGATTCCGTCCAGCATCTCCGATGACTTCCTAATTCAACTCAGCAGAACAATTAAACTCAGTTAAGTCACAAACGAGGCCGTAAACTCAAAATGCAAATCAAGAAAACGAAAGATCTGCCATTAACGAAGAAGAGAAAAGGCTCTTTGCTTAAAGCTTCTTCACTGCCGTTTCTCGGACACCCTTAATTTTATTTTTTTCCCTTGAGAAGCACTAATTTACAGGTTTTTTCCAGCAGTGAACTAAAAACACGGGCACCATGTTGATTTACGATCATAGCCTTACTGTTTCCATTGAATGAATGGAACTCTCAGCCGGTCGATCATTTAAACGCTAGAAGGGTAATTTAGTAAAGTAGAAAAGCTATTGATTTGGTACGGATAAAGCGGTAGTTAGGATTGATCTTGACCGTTAGATGAGGGCAGTGGGTGGCGAAGATGGACGGTATGATGGGAGTGTTATCTTTTTCTCTTAGGTTAAGGGAATCGTGATTCGAGGGAATCTGATGAGCTGGATCGCATAATTAACGTTATTAATAAAATGTTTAAAACTCATTAATTAATGTTTTATGATGACGAGTGACTTTTGGACAAATTTTCGGGGGTCTTCGTTTGTGTCCAAGGAGAATCAAACGGACGTTATTAACTGTTTTAACTGGAGGTATTTTATAATTCAATAAATATTAATATGTGTTTATTAATAATTTTTTATGAATTAAAAAGAAGAAAGATGAACTTCTAATAGCATCGCGAGTAATGCAATTCGAGTGGTGAATATTTTAATCATTAGATTAATATACAAAATTCATGTGTTGATTAACATTGTTAAGCTCATGTTTATAAAATTAAATATTTTATCACGATGTATAAAAGCATGGTTTTAACCTACCTTTATCAATTGGATTCATATAAATATGTTTGTAAAATGTTTTTCTTATAAACATCATCATTATTATATTATCTTAAAAATTTAAAAATAAAATGAAGCTTTAGCTTGTTGCCGCCTCAAATCCGCTGTGATTGACAATAATGATGGGGTAGATATATTATTACAACTAATTTAATTATTTTCTTACCCAACGAATCAACCTGCCACATGTTGTTTGTAGAATATGAATTAGTGTTACAAAACTGAACCAGAAAATTGTTATTTATTTATTTATTTATAGAGAATTGATTTAGAATTGTAATTCATGGATATTAGTTGAACGAGTGGTTTATGCCATTACTATTTAAAGAAATGTAATTCTTTTTATTCTTATTTTTTATGAAATAAAAATAAAAGGTTAATATAATATTTGGTGGCTGAATTTGATTTTAACAGTTCAATTTTTATTTTAATTTAAAACCTGAATTTAATTTTAATGTTTAATTTTTTCAATTAAATATCTATGTTTTTTTACAAAATACATGTCTTAAATATTTATCCATTATAATTATTCTCAATATTAAATTAAACTTTAAAATCCAATTTAAATATTAAATAATATATTAACTCAAAATAAAATAAATTTGTTTTCTTTTCAAAGCAAGAAAAGACTTTGCGTCAAGTTCAGAAAAAAAGAAAAAGAAAAAGGAAAGCTTAGCATCAAGCATGGTATATTTTTAAAAATAAAATTCTAAAAAGTGTGTTTTAGATTGTGATTTTCAAAGGGAGGGAGAAGAGGGGTTAGTCAAAGGAGCCCATGTTATTAAAAATGACTTTAACATGCTGGGATCAGTTAATAAGTCAGAGATTCTATCACCAGGAGCTTTACACGACACCCAAATATTATCATAATTGTAAAGGAACTAAGAAAGTTAAAAAGTGAATTTAGATTGTCATTTTCAATGATTTTTTTTTCTAAATTAAAAGAAAATTAATAGATTGAAAGTGAGTTTGGATGGGCGGTAGGATGTGATATGGTATGTGTCGAAACTATTTAAAAATTTGGTTTAAAAAATAGGGATTAACTTTAAAAATAAAATAGGAGTCACCACCAATCTTTTTTACTTAGGTGTGATTGGATCACCTTATAGAATGTTTCATTTTAAAAACATTTTTGGTCTACGAAAACAAGAAAATGAGTTCGAGAGTCGGTTACGTATGAGGAAGGGTTAGCACCTTCATAACGCCCAAAAATTGGTACCAAATCAATAAAATCATGTCCAAATGTTGAAAATAAGAAATTATAAAATATGATCCTATTATTTAAAAGAAAACCAAGACTTACCTATCCCAAAGAAATAAAGTACTTTACCCAATAAGTTAAGGTATAGCACTTCATGACTTTAAAATTAAGCTCGTCCTTTTTTTGAGAAAATTTCTACCTCGAGACGCAAAATTTCGAACCCAATAAGTTAAGGCAAAACACTTTGAATTCCCAAGAATATGTTTTTTTTTTATTTTGAAATTGATAAATCTCAAATTTCTTAAAAAAGGGAGATACGTAATACCTAAAGTCTCACGACAAAAAAACCGAACCCAATAAGTTAGGACAAGGTTCTTCTCAAATTCCCCAAATATCACATATCATCATATTTTAAAAATCATTTGAAATAAATTTTGAAAAGGGAGATACGTAATATCTAAAGTTTCACGAGAAAAATCAAACCCAATAAGTTAGGGCAATATTCTTTTCGAAATTCTCCAAACATCACTTATCACCATATTTTGAATATATGAAGAATAGTGTAATAAATAACTAAAGATAAAAAATTATAAGATAAATGTATATACATATAAAATATTGAAAATA
The DNA here is from genome assembly GCA_025506655.1 of Gossypium rotundifolium. NCBI lineage: Eukaryota > Viridiplantae > Streptophyta > Magnoliopsida > Malvales > Malvaceae > Gossypium > Gossypium rotundifolium. Next base: position 184,255,971 of record CP106727.1, on the reverse strand, counting down.
ATTATAATTGAGTAATAAATGTAAAGTATATAATTGCAATAATTATGAAAAATATATGTAATATATGATGAAATATATTGCATAATATAAATAATATTTAATTAAAATAATATATATAGTAAATAATATATGAAAAATAATATATACAACATAAATATACGAGTTTAAAACCATGAAATTTAATCCAATAAAATGATTAAATATAGTATATAAATAAATATATATACATAGTAAATAATATATGAATTATATAATATATTAACCAAATAAATAAAATATAAGAATAATTAAATATATAAGAATAATATATGTAAAATACATAAATCTTATAATTGTTTTATAAAATTAATATATAAGTAATAATATAAAATTTTAATATAATAAAATAATTAAATACAATATTTAAATAAAATAGAATAAGGCTTTAATGATTTGGACTTAATCGAATTTTTGGAAAAATGCGGAAGGACTATTGATGCAATTAGACCCTGAGCATATAAACACACGGATCCTTGCCGGGCAATCGGGTTAGCACGCGACCCTTGTAAACCAAAACGACGTCGTTGACTTTTTTGTATATAAGACAGAGTTTAAAAAAAATCATTTCAAGCTTGAGTTAAAAAAAAATCCGAAATATCCTCTAAAACCCTCGCCTCCTCATTGAGATCCGATCGCCTGGTTTGCGCGTCATGCGCCACAAGCGCCTCCGTGGCTAGTGGCCGGAGGCCTGAAGTTTTTGATTCCGTCCGCTTCGCAAGGTAATCTCTTCTCTTGTTTACTTTTCTTTTCAAGAAATAGTTATATTTGCAAAAAAAAAGGAAAAAAATAAACAGAATAGTAAAAAAAATCACCTCTACGAAATCGATCTCTTCTTCCTCTGAGTTTTTGACAATGTTTGGAGTCTACTGATTGTATATTGTGCCTACTGATTTTGTGCCTTTTGTGTTCGTGATTCAATTTTTTTCTGTATTTGTGATAGTGTTTGTACTTGTATCCGTGTGTAATCCCCCCCTTTTTTTTTACAGATTTTATAAAGGGTTATTTATACCCAAAAAACAAAATAAAAAAGGGAAAGATATCTTTCCGTATCTTTCCATATCGTGTCTTCCGATTTGTTTGCTTTTTGTTGCTTGTTTCTTTCCTTTGTAGGTTTGAAGACCGGGGACGATGGCTAAGCGAGGATCACGGCGTGACTGGCGACATGATTGAGGCTCTGTTGGCGCGACGATTGGTCTCTGGCTGAAGCGGCATGACTGTTGGCTTCGGTTGGGTAGCCCTTGCTTGCGGCGCAAGGGTAGCTTAGGGTTTCAAGAAATCCTAATTTTCTGCTGGGCTTGTTTGGTTCTTGGGCTAATTTTGTTTTGGTGCTTGTAGCTGGACTGGACAATTGGGTACTTTTTTATTTTGTTTTTATTATATGGGCCCGGGAAAAATGGGTTACTACAGTATGTTTAGCTTATTTTTATCTCACACTACAGTATTATTATAATATTTAATTTTATTGGCACCATTGTTTTTAAACTAACCGCAAATAAACACATCGTCTATCTAAACCCACGTTGAATCTTTTTTTTTTTTACATAAACAAAGCATAGATTTTGAAAAGTGGATTAAGTTTTACTTTGATTGACATATGCATTATTTTTAATATAGAAATATGTAGGTCCGAGTATATTGAAGTGTATTATTCTTCTATTTGTGAGATAGAAAGAGATTATGAATAATTTTAAACATTGTGTCCAAAAACCGATATAATTAGAAACTAAAATGCCGGAAAATGTTATTATATAATTATTAGCAACGCATTTAAAATCCAAACATTTTGAGTAAATATAAATTTTGTGTGTAAAATAAAATAGTGTCAAACAAAAATAGTATTAGTGACATGTAATTAATTTTATAGGTATTATTTTGATACAAGCGATGTGTGGGTTGTTGTTAGTCAACATGAGAAATCATCATTTAAATTACACGACTATTATCAACCAAACAACTAAAATCATCATGCGAGACTCACAAAAGTTTCCTACACTAAGTACATGCTATTTACAAATCAACCACAAAAGAAATAATACAAACATTGGGTTGAGCAAAGGTTTAAGGTTTTGGATGCTGCTGGAGTCTCATAATCTAATCAAAATCTACTTGATACATATGTATGAAAACAAATTCATCTGCATGTTGAGCATGGAAAGCTTAGTGATGCTAACATAATTTGAATTAAATGCATAAAAGTATTAAGTGGAGAAGTATATACTATAAAGCATTAGAACACAAAATTAAACCAAATTCCATACTATTCGACAATGGATACATAATATCATTGTTGGAATGCCAATATACCTTGTGACATAGTAGAAAAATAATTCTAGCAATCACAATCTATGAATCCATGTACAAGGAACGAATCCAATTTGAGAAAATGTTAAAAGTATACCTTTAACGATATGTGAAAACAACACTGCTACGACGGTTGATTCCTTTGTCAATGTTGCAAACCTTAGTTGCAATGAAAACGTCCCGGCCTCTACATGATCCACCCGACAAAATGATCGAAAATTCTCTCAAAAACCTTTTTGAAGAGTTTTTGCTCAAAAACCGAAATCACACACTATTAGTTGTGTATCTATTCGGGTAAGTAATAAGGCGGACTTAAGGATTGGCATCTTTTCTGTTTTTGTTCAAAATGTTTTGAATGTAGGATTAAATGATTGATATCCTTTCCTTTTATTCAAAAAAGTGTTTTGAATGCACATAATCACACATAAAAGTTATTAAGAGATTTCCATAAAATTATATTCATTATAAAAAAGTATCAGTATTTTAAAATTCCTTAAAATAATCCTTAATTGAAAATCCATAATTATCTAATTAGTAATTTCATTAATATGATTTACCCAATTTAAAATTATGTGAAGCGCAGTTCACACTATTTAAATTGAGTTGTCTATGTGTGTATATCAAGCATTTACATTCTGTAACAATTCGGTTTATACCCTAGTCGAAAAGTAGTTTTGGGACCACAGATCCTAGTCAGAAAAATATTTTAATATTATTTTGTGCTTATAGTATGTGAATTGACATGTGTGAAATTTCCATGATTTAATTTATCCGTTTGTGTGCTTAATTTCATAAAAGGACCAATCGTGTAAAATGCAAAATTAGCATGCCATTGTTAAAAGTACCTATATGCTATGTCTTTATAAATGTGAGGTCCTTTTGTTGATATTAGACCATTGAATTGATGAAATGACATGGTTGGACATTAGTTAGTGGATTATTAATGTTAATTAAAAGGCTAATTTAGTAAAGGATCAAATAATGTTTATTAAATAAAACAAACATAAAAAAATAAGCCATTTATCATCTTGTTTGCCGAAAACTGAAAGAAAAAGAAAGAAAAAAAGCTTGCTAGGTTTCGACTATGGTTTTGCTTGATTAAGGTATGAGTTTTGTTCAGTTTTTGATAATTTTTACGTTTTTGAGATCGTTGTTTCAAATACTATCAAGCCCTTGTTTTAATTTTTGAATTTGATGATGATTTTGTGTTTTTCCATTGATGATAGCTTGTTGTCTTTGTTGTTTGATGATGGAAAATAAAAGATATGTGATAGATTAATATGTTTTGTCTTTTGATTTTTGATGAATTTGAGTAATTTGGGCTAAATTGTGAAAATAATAAATTGAGGGACTAAAATGTCAAATAAAGGAAATGTATGGACTTATATAAGCTAAAGGAAAATTCAGCTATACTAGAGTTTAGTGAAATTATGTGTATTTTGTGTTTTGTGAAATAAGGACTAATTTGTGAAAAATGTGAAATGTAAGGGGCAAAAGTGTAATTGGTCCATTTATGTGTTTTTGGATGAATTTGAATGAATGTGTGATTAAATTAGTTAAATTTGAATTTATTTAGATCAAGAACGAAAGAAAACGAAATAAGATCGGGCGAAGTCGAAAGAAGTAGAGTAGTCAATTTCATCCGTCGTTATCCGAGGTAAGTTCATAAGTAAATAAATGTTGATAAATTCTATTGTAATCATTTTAATAGTGCCAAATTGAATTATTACTTGTGTATATATTATGCTGAAATGAATTGAGTATGGAAGCAATATTCACAAGCCTGAAATGATCGAGTTACGACGGCCGAAAGTCCTGTACGAACCTTAGGAATAGTTAGGATACATATGTCATGACATAGGACTCCGATATGCAATTTTGTGTAAGACCACATCTCGGATGTTGGCATCGACTTGTGTTTACGTGTAAGACCATGTCTGAGACATTGACATTGTATTTGATTCGTGTAAGACCCTATCTGGGACAGTGGCTTCGATATGTGATTACATGTAAGACCACGTCTGGGACGTTGGCATCGTACGAGCCTTCCGACTACCCGATTATCCTTATTAATTTCGAATGGTTCAACGGGTATTATCGAGATGAGATCAGATGTGAAAACGAACTAAAAATTCAGGTATGTGCTTTGTGATATGTATATGATAGCAAGGTAAGTAGATGTTTGTGATGAATACATGAATTGGAAATGGTAAAAGATAAATTTATATGTGTATATGAGTATATGTGAATTTGAACATTGATGTTATATTACTATTGTAAATGTGATAATATTTGAGTTGCAAGCATATTAAATGTACAATTGATTAAGGTTTGCTTGATTTGGTTAGTTGATTTAATGCAAATGTTTATTTGTTCATTATTTGCTTATGACTTACTAAGCTATGATAGCTTACTTTGTGTGTATGTTTGTTCATTGTTTTATAGATTATTAAAGCTACAAGAAGCTCGGGGATCGTCGAGGATCATCACCACACTATCAAACTATATTTTGGTACCTTTTGAATGTGTACATATTTAAGTATGGAATGTATATGCTAGAAGTATTAGAATATGTTTTGAGATGTGTAAAAATAGCCATGCGATATGGCTTGTTAATGAATTTTCTTATGAATGAGTTTGTTCATGCTTATTGATGCATAAGTTGGTATGTTATGATGTGCTCTTAAATGGCCAAATGAAATGGTCTATATTGGTAAGTTTATGGTTGATTTGAGAGAATTTATATGATAAGAAATGCTAGGATTTGAAATGGTTTTAGATGAAGTATTAATCATATGTTTTTATGTGAAATCTATGCTTTGAATTGGTATGTTTGTGTTAGATTTGCATATGAAATGAATGATGATGTTAAGAGTTAAATTATGTATGTTTTGGTATGATTTGGATGCCTTTGGGGTATGAAATTTTATTGGTTTGATGCTTGTAGGTTTGACCCAAAATTTGGGCGGCAAATTGGCCTTGCAAATGGCCTATATTTGCCCACACGGTTGAGCACACGGGCATGTGTCTCGACCGTGTCTCTTAATAATGTAGTTTTGAAACAAGTTAGACTCGCACACGGGCCAGACACACGGGCGTGTGGCAGGCCATGTGAATTAAGTCAGTGTTGCCCACGAGTCAAGTACACGGGCGTGTCTTGTGGCCGTGTGGACAAGTCAGTATGTATGCCCTGTTTGCCACGGCCTAGACACACGGGTGTGTCTAATGCCGTGTGAGGCACATGGCCTACTCACACGTGCGTGTGACCTCTATAACTTTGAAAAATGTTTAATTTTGGAAAATTTTGTATAAGCTCGGTTTAGTTCCGACCCCTTCCCAATGCATGTTAAGGTCTCGTAGACCTTTTAAAGGGACTCTATGTATCTTGTGTTATAGAAAGATCGTAAAAATTTCCATATGTCTGGTAATGCCTCTTAACCCTATTTTGCTGATGGTTACGGGTTAGGGGTGTTACATTTTATTGGTATCAGAGCTACGGTTTAGTCGATTCTAGGAATAACGTAGCGTGTATGAGTCTAGCTATACATGCCATATTTTTAAACTGCGATAGTGTGATGATTTCTGACAATTGAAATGTGTTTTCGTATAATAAATGGATCCCGATTGAGCCGTAGCTGATGATGTAGAAAGTAATGCACTTACTCCCACTCAAAGGATAGCACTGATTGAATCTCGACTTACTTCGAGTAACCAAGAGGGAGAGGCTAAACAAGCCTTTTACCAAATGATGAATGAATGGTTTACTCAATATATCTGGACGAATCTGGTTGTTCTACAACCATCTCCCTCACCGATTCCTCCTTAAATACCTGTTATGCCACAAGTTGTTGATCCAGTACGAATGAATAAGTCACCAGTTGATAAAATTAGGAAACATTAGGCCGAAGAATTTAGAGCCACTGTTGATGACGATGCTGAGCGAGCTGAATTTTGGCTTGATAATACGATCCGTGTGTTTGATGAATTATCCTGTACCCCTGACAAGTGTATTAAATGTGTTGTACCCTTGCTTCGAGATACTGCATACCATTGGTGGAATACAATAGTTCCGAGAGAACGAGTTACCAGGGAGTTCTTTTAGACTAAATTCTATAAGAAATACATCAATTAGAGATTCATCGACCAAAAGCGTAAAGAATTTCTCGAGTTGAAACAGGGTCGTATGACCGTAACAAAATATGAGCGAAAATTTGTGAGGCTTAGTAGATATGCCCGGAATGTGTATCGCCTGAAGCAATAATGTGTAAAAGATTTGAAGAAGGGCTGAATGAAGACATTAAGTTGCTTGTTGGGATTCTGGAAATAAAAGAGTTCGTCTTACTTGTTGAATGAGCATGCAAAGCTGAAGATCTAGGGGAAGAGAAAAGAAAAGCTGACTTTGAAGCTAGAGATGCATGTAAGAGATCCTAAAGTAAGTCATTCCAACAGACATCAAAGAAATTTCAAGATGACTTCAGTCGTTCAAAGGCTACTGCGGGTTATTCTAGACGGGATCGAGATAGACCACTTATGAGTTCGAAAACTACTTCAGTAGCTAGTGTTGGAAACGTTAGACCAAGTCAACCGAGTGTAAATATTGTGGTACATGACATCCCAGTAGTTGTAGATTGAATGATCGAGTCTGTTTCAAATGTGGATCATTAGATCATTTCATTCGTGAATGCCATGAGTTAGCTGAGAAAAACACAGTATAGAATGTCAGACCGAGTAACATGGCAGCTCGAGATAGACCACCTAAGAACACGGGTAATGTGAGTGGCAGTCAAAAAGGAACTAAAGACACATCTATTAGATCGGACGCTCGTGTACCTACCAAAGCTTATGCTATTCGCGCTGTGAAGAAGCTTCGTCTCCAGATGTGATTACTGGTACTTTCACTCTCTATGATACTAGTGTTGTTGCATTGATTGATCCTGGTTCGACTCACTCTTATGTATGTGAAACTTTAGTATCCAGTAAGACTTCGCTTGTAGAGTCTACTGAGTTTTTGATTAGAGTATCGAATCCCTTAGGCCGGTGTGTTTTAGTTGATAAGGTGTGCAAGAATTGTCCGTTGATGATTCGATATTCATGTTTTCCAGCTGATTTGATGTTATTTCCATTTGATGAGTTTGATCTAATTTTGGGTATAGATTGGTTAACCTTGTACGATGATATTGTGAATTGCAAACGGAAGACTATTGATTTGCGATGTCAGAATGATGAGATTATTCAGATTGAGTCTAATGATCTTAATGGTTTACCAGCAGTGATATCTTCGATGTTAGCTTAGAAATATGTGAGAAAGGGTTGTAAAGCTTTTTTTCTTATGTGCTTGATTCTAAAGTATCAGAAAAGAAGATTGATTCAGTACCAGTTGTGTGTGAGTATCCGGATGTGTTTCCCAAAAAATTATCGAGTTTACCACCGATCTGAGAGGTAGAGTTTGGGATTGAGTTAATGCCGAGGACGACTCTGATATCGATAGAGAATGGCACCAACTAATTAAAAGAATTGAAAGCTTATTTGCAAGAATTGACGGATAGAGGTTTCGCATGATTGGGTTTTTCTCCCTGGGGTGCACCGGTTTTGTTTGTGAAAAAGAAAGACGGAGCTATGAGAATGTGCATTGATTACCGATAGCTCAATAAGGTGACTATAAAGAATAAATATCCTTTGCCATGAATTGACAATTTGTTTGATCAGTTGAAAGGAGCTTCTGTGTTCTCTAAGATAGATTTGAGATCCGGTTACTATTAGTTGCGAGTTAAAGACTCTGATGTACCGAAAATTACTTTTCGAACGAGGTACGGACACTATGAGTTTCTGGTTATGCCTTTCAGACTTACTAATGCACCTGCTGTTTTTATGGATTTAATGAATCGAATATTCAAACAGTATTTGGATCGATTCGTGGTTGTGTTTATAGATGACATATTGATTTATTCCCATGATGAATCCGAACATGCTGAACATCTGAGATTAGTGTTACAGACTTTGCGTGATAAGAAGTTATATGCGAAGTTTAGTAAATGTGAGTTCTGGTTACAAGAAGTCAGTTTTCTGGGACATATAGTATCAGATCGGTATTCGGGTTGATCCAAACAAAATTTCAGCTATTTTGGATTGGAAGCCACCTAAAAATGTGTCTGAAGTCCACAGTTTCGTGGGATTAGCTGGTTACCATAGACGGTTCGTAAAAGGTTTCTCTATGATTGCAAGCCCGATGATGCGACTACTTCAGAAAGATGTTAGGTTCGAGTGGTCAAAAAGTGCCAAAAAGTTTCGATCAGTTGAAAGCTTTGTTGACTGAAGCTCCAGTGTTAGTTCAGCCAGAATCGGGTAAATAATTCGTTATCTATAGCGATGCATCTTTGAATGGTTTAGGCTGTGTTTTAATGTAGAAAGATAAAGTTATAGCTTATACCTCAAAATAGTTAAAGCCACACGAAAAGAACTATCCGACACATGATCTGGAATTGGCAGCTATTGTATTTGCATTGAAGATATGGCGTCACTATCTGTTCGGTGAAAAATGTCATGTTTATTCTGATCATAAAAGCTTAAAATATTTGATAACTCAGAAAGATTTGAAACTAAGACAACGAAGATGGTTAGAGTTGTTAAAATATTATGAGCTTGTGATTGACTACCATTCGGGAAAGGCTAATGCTGTTGCTGATGCTTTGAGTCGAAAATCGTTGTTTGCCTTACGCGCGATGAATACTCAGTTGGTCTTATCCGATGATGGTTCGATTGTAGTTGAGTTGAAAGCTAAATCATTATTTATTCAGCAAATTTTTGAAGCTCAAAAAGTTGATAATGAATTGATAGTAAAACATGCTCAATGTGATGAGAATACTGATTCAGAGTTCAGAGTTGATACTAAAGGTTGTTTGAGGTTCAAAGATCGAATGTGTGTCCCGAGAAATTCAGAGTTGATTTAGATGAGTTTGAACAAAGCTCATAGCAGTTGGTTATCTGTTCACCTGGGTAGTACAAAATGCATAATGATTTAAAACAGCTTTACTGGTGGCCTGGTATGAAACGAGATATCTCTGATTTTGTTTCAAGATGTTTGATCTGTCAGCAAGTCAAAGTCGAGCATTAGGTACCTTCTAGGTTACTTCAGTCGATTATGATACCTGAGTGGAAATGAGACAGAGTCACAATGGATTTTGTATCAGGTTTGGCTTTGTCATCGAGTAAGAAAGACGCAATTTGGGTTATTGTAGATAGATTGACTAAATTGGCTCACTTTGTTCTGGTTCGCACAAATTATTCACTTGATAAAATCGCTGAGTTATATATCTCTCAGATTGTGAGATTACATGGAATACCTATTTCTATTGTTTAGGATAGAGATCCGAGGTTCACATCGGGTTTTGGAAGAAATTACAAGATGCACTAGGTACGAAACTACATTTTAGTACTATTTTTCATCCGCAAACAGATGGTCAGTCTGAATAAATAATCCAGACACTCGAGGATATGATGTGATGTTGCATTCTTAAGTTTGAAGGTACGTGGGAACGATACTTACTACTGATTGAATTTGCTTATAACAATAGTTTTCAATCGAGTATCAAAATGGCACCTTACGAGGCTTTGTACGGTCGTAAATGTCGAACACCTTTGTATTGGACTAAGCTCAGTGAAAATAAGATACACGGGGTTGGTTTGATCAAAGAGACGAACAGAAAGTGAAAGTGATTCGCGATAGTTTGAAAATCGCGTCAGATTGTCAGAAATCGTATGCAGACTTGAAATGAAAAGATATTGAGTTTCAGATTGGGGACAAAGTGTTTTTGAAAGTCTCACTGTAACACCCCTAATCCGTAACCATCGTTAATCTAGGGTTAAAGGCATTACCGGAACATTTTTGATCTTTTACGAACATTTCATAGCATAATTTAACAAATCAAATCAAAGTGTCCCTAAATAGGTCTACGAGACCTTAAACATGCATTAGAAAGGGGTCGGGACTAAACCAAACACATACGAAATTTTTAGAAATTTAAACATTTTTAAAAGCTATAGAGGTCACATGCCTGTGTGGGCAGGCGGTGTGCCTCACACGGCCTTAGACACGCCCGTGTGTCTAAGCCGTGGCAAAACAAGGCATACATTCTGACTTGTCCATACGGCCGAGGACACACCCGTGTGCCTCACCCGTGGTCGTTACTAACTTGCACCACACGGCCAGTCACATGTCCATGTGTCCAGCCCGTGGTCGAGTCTGACTTATTTTGAAACACAACCACGAAGGACACGGTCAAGCCAAACGCCTGTGTGCTCAACCGTGTGGGTAAATATAGGCCATTTACAAGGCCAGTTTGCCACCCACACTTTGGGTTATACCTACAAGCACAATTGAGCATCATTCCAAGCATCAAAAGCACTGAAAACATACCAAAATGACCATATTTTCTAACCACTATGAGTATAACAAACACACCAACTTATGTACCATTTAGCTCAATCCAATAACAAACATTTCTAAGTAACATCCATCCACAAACTTACCAATTCATTATGACATCTTTTCATCTATATTATACCAACTTTGCATCATAAAACTTACCACAAATTTTACCATCTCATTAGTCCAACCATTAGCCATCAAACCATAACAAACTATGCATTATATAGCATGAACCACTTAATCACATCATTTTCATTATCTAGCCATATCACATGGCTATTTATACACTTTTCAAAACATAACCATATCAACTAGACTATACATGCCATATTTAATATATATACATATTCAAAAGGTACCAAAATATAATTGGATAGTGAGATGACGATCCTTGACAATCCCTGAGCCTTTCGTAGCTTTAACGATCTATAAAACAATGCAAACACACACAGAGTAAGCTTTCAAAAGCTTAGTAAGTCATATACAAATAAACTTAACATATAAAATTAAATATAATATCAAATACTGGATCATTCATATATATATATATCGATTGCAAATTCTTAATTCTTCTTTGGCTCATTTGTTTAGCTAATGCTTAACCACAAATCATATCTCCAATATTTCATTTGAACATAGCACAATCATACACATACCACATTTTATCTCATTGAATCTATGCACATATCTCACTAGTGCACATTCAGATATACTTACCTTTCATACTCAATCATAGTATTCATTTCAAACGCACCTGAGTCGATTACATACTCCACTTTGTCTTTCATTTCTCAAAATTGGCCGTTGAACCATTCGAATCAAATAGGATACTCAGAATACTCGTTCAATGCCAACGTCCCAGATGTGGTATTATATGCAATCAAATATCGATGCCACTATCCCAAACATGGTTTTACACGAATCATATACGATGCCAATGTCCCAGACATGGTCTTACACGTAAATCTCAAATCAAAGCCAACATCCCAGATGTGGTCTTACATGATATCACATATCGGAATCCCTATCTCATGACATATGAATCCTATCTATTCCTAAGGTTTGTATGAGACTTTTCGGACCTTGACACATTATCTATACTTTCTCGATTTCACATATGTATCTTCCAAAGCCATTCATCACAATTCAATATTAAATGAACATGAATATTTCAACTTAAATACATTTATTTGTATATAGACTTACCTCGTATTCGGATTAAACGGACGTATTCGACTACTCGATCACTTTCGACTTTCTTCGGTATAAATCCGTTTTCTTTGGTTCTTGATTTATACATATTCAAATTTAACTCATTTATTCACCAAATCATTCAATTCAATCCAAAACACACATTTAGGGAAATTTACAAATTAGCCCTCAAATTTTCACATTTTGACATTTAAGTCCCTCTTTCACAAAATCACAAAATACACAAAATTCCCTTGTACCCATACTTAGCCGAATTTTCAACATGATCATACAAGTCCATACATTTTATTTATTTCACATTTTAGTCCCTCAAAATATTATTTTCATAATTTAGTCCAAATTACTCAATTTCAACAAAAATCCAAAGACAAAACATGTTAATCTAACACATATATTTCATATTTCATCAACTAACATCACAAAACTCAAGCATTCATCAATGGCACATTTCAAAATCTTCATCAAATTCCAAAATTAAGGCATGGGTGTTGTGGTACTCAAAGCAACGATTACGAAAACGTAGAAATTATCAAAAACCGAGTAAAAAATGTAACTTAATCAAAGAACACTATGGCCGAATACTTCAAACACAAAGATGGGGTTTTCTTCTAATTTTCGGCTAAGTGGAGAAGATGGACTAAAATTATGGTTTCATTTTACTTATTTAATCTTTATTTAACCATTTATAAAATTAACCTTACTAATATCATTAAAATCCCACCTAACATTGTCCATAATTGTCCACTACTATTAACAATGTCATGATAACCTCTTAAGGACTTCACATGTAAAAGACAATAACAATTCGACACTTATTCAATTAAAAGGCCACTTTTACATTTTTGCAATTAAGTCCTTTTATCAAATTAAACACACAAACAACAAAATTAATTCACGAAACTTTCCCACATGCTTAATCACATATTGCAAGCACAAAAATAATATTAAAATATTTTTCTGCCTCGAGTTTGTGGTTCCGAAACCACTATTCTGATTAGGGTCTAAATAAGACTGTTACAATTCTCCCCCTTAGGGATTTTCATCCCCGAAAATCTTACCGTTAAATAGATTCGGATATTGTTGTCATATAGTATCTTCAGGCTCCCACGTAGCCTCTTCCATTCCATGTCGATGCCACAGTACTTTTACTAATTAGATTTTCTTATTTCGTAATTTTTTCACCTCACGATCTAAAACATGGATTGGTTCTTCCTCGTAAGTCATATCGGATCGAATTTCAATCTTAGACGAGAAATCACATGTGATGGGTCAGATCTGTATCGACAAAGCATTGATACGTAAAACACATTATGAATCTTTTCTAGTTCTGGTGGCAACAACAATCTGTATGCGACAAGTCCAATACGTTCGATAATTTCATACGATCCGATGAACCACGGACTCAATTTGCCTTTTCTACCAAATCAAAGTATTTTCTTCCACAGAGACACTTTCAAGAACACTTTGTCACCAATCTCAAACTATATATCTTTTCGTTTCAAATCTGCGTAAAATTTCTGAAGATTAGACTTGGCTTTTAGGCTATTACGAATCACTTTCACTTTCTGTTCAGTTTCTTTGATAAAATCAATCCCGTATATCTTACTTTCACTTAGCTCTGTCCAATACAAAGGTGTTCGACATTTACGACCATATAAAGCCTTATAAGGTGCCATTTTAATGCTCGACTAAAACTGTTATTATATGCAAACTCAATCAATGGCAAATATTGTTCCCACGTACAATCAAACTCAAGAATGCAACATCTCAACATATCCTCGAGTATTTGAATGATCTGCTCGGATTGACCAACCGTCTGTGGGTGGAAAGCTGTACTAAAATGCAATTTAATACCTAAGGTCTCTTGTAGTTTCTTCCAGAATTGTGAAGTAAACCTTGGATCTCTATCGGACACAATGGATAGTGGCACCCCGTGCAATCTCACAATATCAAAAATATATAGTTCAGCTAATTTATCAAGTGAGTAATTAGATCGTACCGAAATAAAATGAGCTGATTTCGTCAATCTGTCAACTACAACCCAAATTGCATCGTTCTTTCTTGGAGTTAAAGGCAACCCCGAAACAAAATCCATTATCACTCTATCCCATTTCCACTCGGAAATCATTATCGATTATAGCAAACTAGATGGAACCTGATGTTTAGCTTTAAATTGCTGACAAATTAAACATTTCGAGACAAACTCTGAAATATCTCGTTTCATTCCAGACCACCAATAATGTTGCTTCAAATCATAGTACATTTTTGTACTTCCGAATGAACAGATAGACGACTACTATGTGCTTCTTTCAATATTGACTAAATCAACTCTAAATTTCTCAGAACACATATCCGATCTCGAAATCTCAAACAATCATCAACATCAACTCGAAACTCAGAATCAGAATTCAAATCACACTGAGCTCATTTCGGTAACATTTCATTATCAACTTTTGAGCATCATAAATCTGCTAAAAGAACAACGGTCTCGCTTTCAATTCGGCCAAAATCGAGCCATCATCAGACAGAACTAAATGAGCGTTCATCGCACGTAATGTAAACATCGATTTTCGACTCAATGCATCAACAACAATATTTGCCTTACTCGGATGATAATCTATCACAAGCTCATAGTCTTTCAACAGTTCTAACCATCTTCTTTGTCTCAAATTCAAGTCTTTCTGAGTCATCAAATATTTTAGACTTTTATGATCCAAAAATACATGACATTTTCACCGAAAAGATAGTGACGCTAGATCTTTAAAGCAAATACAATCGCAGCTAGTTCAAGGTTGTGTGTCAGATAATTCTTTTTATGTGATTTCAATTGTCTCGAGGCATAAGCTATAACTTTGCCTTCCTGCATCAAAACACATCCCAGACTGTTCAACAAAGCATCACTATAAATCACGAACTCTTTACCCGATTCTAGCTGTACTAAAACTGGAGCTTCAGTCAAAAGGGCTTTCAACTGATCAAAGCTTTTCTGACATTTATCGGACCATTCAAATTTTACATCTTTCTAAAGTAATCTAGTCAACGGAGTCACAATCATTGAAAATCCTTTTACGAACCTTCGATAATAACCAGCAAGTCCCAGAAAATTGCAAACTTCAGACACATTTTTCGATGCTTCCATTCTAAAATATCTAAAATCTTGCTTGGATCAACTTGTATACCAGATGCTGACATAATATGTCCTAGAAAACCAACTTCACGCAACCAGAATTCACACTTACTAAACTTTCCATACAATTGCTTATCTCACAGAGTTTGTAGCACGATTTTTAGATGTTCAGTATGCTTAATTTCATCAGGTGAATAAATCGAAATGTCATCAATGAATACTACAACAAATCGATCTAAATACGGTCTAAAAATTATGTTCATCAAATCCATAAAAATAGCAGGAGCATTCGTTAGTCTGAAAGGCATAACTAAAAACTCATAATACCTGTACCTCGTTCTGAAAGTAGTTTTTGGGATGTTTGAATCTTTTACTCGCAACTGATAATACCTCGATCTCAGATTTATCTTTGAAAACACGGTGGCTCCTTTCAGCTGATCAAACAAATCATCAATTTTGGGCAGAGGATATTTGTTCTTAATAGTCACTTTGTTTAACTGACAGTAATTAATGCACATTCTCATCGTGCCATATTTCTTTTTCACAAATAAAATGGGAGCACCCCAAGGTGAGAAACTCGGTCGTGCAAACCCTCTGTTAGTTAACTTTTGCAACTGAGACTTCAACTCTTTCAATTCTGTTGGTGCCATTCTATACAGAGCTATCGAAATAGGAGTTGCACCCAACACTAAATCAATACCAAACTCCACTTCTCGTACCGGAGGCAATCCCGGTGATTCTTTAGGAAACACGTCAGGGAATTCACAAACAACTGGTACTGATTCAACTTTCTTTTCAGTCACTCTCGAATCGATCACATAAGCAAAATAAGCTTCATGCCCTTTTCACAAAACTCTAAGCTTTCGTCACTGATATCACAATCGGCAACCCATTCAAATCATTAGATTCAATTTGAACTATTTCATCGTGTTGACATTTCAAATCAATGGTCATTCTTTTGCAGTTCACAACAGCATCATGCATTGTTAACCAATCTATACCCAAAGTTATATCAAACTCATCAAAAGGTAATAGCATCAGATCAGCCAGAAAACAAACATCTCGGAACATCAACGAACAATTCTTGCATACTTTGTTAACCAAGACATATTTACCTAAGGGGTTCGATACTCTAATAACCAATTCAGTAGACTCTACAGGCAAAGTCTTATTAGATACTAAGTTCATGCATACATATGAATGAGTAGACCCTGAATCTATCAATGCAATCACAGAAGTATCATAAAGAGTAAATGTAGCTGTAATGACATCTGGAGATGAAGCTTCCTCACGAGCTCGAATGGCGTAAGCTCTAGCAAGCGCTCTAGCTTTAAATCTCACAACTTTATCTTTTGTAGCTCTTTGACTACCACTGGCATTTTTTATGTTTTGAGAAGATCTACCTCTAGCTGAAACATTATCTGGCCTCAGATTCTGTACAATCTCTTGTTCAACAGACTCAGGACAATCTTGAATGAAATGGTCTAATGATCCACATCTGAAACATGCTCGGTCATTCAATCTACAATTATCGAAATGTCTTTTACCACAATGCTTACATTCAAGTCGCTCAGATCGGACATTTCCCACACTAGCCATCGAAGTAGCTGGAGCTTTGGAGTTTGATGCGATCTAGCTCGATCTCTGTTCGAATGTCCCACAATAGTCTTTGAACAACTATATTCATCTCTAAATTTCTTTGAAGTAGACTGAAATGATTTATTCAAAAATCTCTTTCTCACATCTCTGGCTTCAGACTCGGTTTTTCTTTTGTCTTTCCCAAGTGCTTCAGCTTTACACATTCGATCAACAAGCACAACAAACTCTTTTATTTCCAGAATTCCAACTAGTAAACGAATATATTCATTTAGACCATCTTCAAACCTCTTACACATTATCGCTTCAGTCGAAACACATTCCTGAGCATATTGGCTTAATCTCACGAACTCTTGTTCATACTCGGTGACAGACATGCGACCCTATTTTAATTCTAGAAACTCTTTTCATTTTTGATCTATAAATCTTTGGCTGATATATTTCTTTCGAAACTCAAACTAAAAGAAATCCCATGTAACTCGTTCTTTTGGAACAAAATAGAAATGAAAGTCTTCCACCACTGATAAGCTGCATCTCGTAACAAGGAAATAGCACATTTCACACATTCATCAGGAGTTAATGACATTTCATCGAACACTTGGATTGTGTTCTCGAGCCAAAACTCAGCTCTCTCAGCATTATCATCACTACTGGCCCTGAACTCTTCAGCCCCATATTTGTAGATTTTATCAACCGGAGGCCTATTCATCAAATTCAGATTCATAACCGAAGGCACAACAGAAGTCTAAGGAGGATTAGATGGGTGCGGAGGTTGTGAAACAGCCAAATTTGTCCTAATGTATTGAGTGAACCATTCATTCATCATTTGGAAGAAGGCTTGTTTAGCCTCTCCTTCCTGACAACTAATAGGCAGTCTCGAATTAGATGGCACTGTCCCTTGAGCGGAAGCAGTGCATTGCTTTTAACGTCATCAGCTACAGCTCTTTTGGGATCCATTTATTATACGAAAACACATTTTATATGTCAAGATTCATCACACTATCACAGTTCGTATATATGGCATGTATAGCTAGACTCTCTTACGCTACGTTAGTCCTAGAATTGACTAAACCGTAGCTCTGATACCAATCAAATGTAACACCCATAACCATCACTGATCTAGGATTAAAAGCATTACCAAAAAAATCTTATCTTTTATGAACATTTCATATCATAATTCAACAAATCAAATCAAAGTGTCCCATAAATAGGTCTACGAGACCTTAAACATGCATTAGAAAGGGTGGGGACTAAACCGAACACAAACAAAATTTTTAGAAATTTAAAACATTTTTCAAAGCTATAGAGGTCACACGCCCGTGTGGGTAGGCCGTGTGTCTCACACGACCTTAGACACGTTCGTGTGTCTAAGCCGTAACAAAACAGTGCATACATTCTGACTTGTCCACATGGCTGAGGACATGCCCGTGTGCCTCACCCGTGGTCGCTACTGACTTGCACCACACGGTCAGTCACACGCCCGTGTGTCAGCCCGTGATCGTCACTGACTTGTTTCACACGGCCAGTCACATGCCCGTGTGTCCAGCCCGTGGTCGAGTCTGACTTATTTTGAAACATAACCATGAAGGACATGGTCGAACATATAGGCCATTTACAAGCCTAATTTGCCACCCACACTTTGGGTTATACCTACAAGTACAATTGAGTATCATTCCAAGCATCAAAAGTAATGAAAACATACCAAAATGACCATCTTTTCTAACCACTCATGAGTATAACAAACACACCAACTTATGTACCATTTAGCTCAATCTAATCACAAACATTTCTAAGTAACATCCATCCACAAACTTACCAATTCATTATGACATCTTTTCATCTATATTATGCCAACTTTGCATTATAAAACTTACAACAAATTTTACCATCTTATTAGTCCAACAATTAGCCATCAAACCATAACAAACTATGCATCATATAGCATGAACCACTTAATCACATAATTTTCATTATCTAGCCGTATCACATGGCTATTTATACACTTTTCAAAACATAACCATATCAACTAGACTATACATGCCATACTTAATATATATACATATTCAAAAGGTACCAAAATATGATCGGATAGTGTGATGACAATCCTCGATGATCCCTAAACCTTCCGTAGCTTTAACAATCTATAAAACAATGCAAACACACAGAGTAAGCTTTCAAAAGCTTAGTAAGTCATATACAAATAAACTTAACATATAAACATTAAATATCATATCAAATACTAGATCATTCATATATATATCGATTGCAAATTCTTAATTCTTCTTTGGCTCATTTGTTTAGCCAATGCTTAACCACAAATCATATCTCCAATATTTCTTTTAAACATAGCACAATCATACACATACCATATTTTATCTCATTGAATCAATGCACATATCTCACTAGTGCACATTCAGATATACTTACCTTTCATACTCAATCATAGTTTTCATTTCAAACGTACCTGAGTCGATTACATACTCCACTTTGTCTTTCATTTCTTGAAATTGCCCATTGAACCATTCAAAATCGAATAGGATACTCAGAATACTTGTACAAGGCCAACGTCCTAGACATGGTCTTACATGTAATCAAATATCGATGCCACTGTCCTAGACATGGTCTTACGCGAATCATATACGATGCCAATGTCCCAGACATGGTCTTACACGTAAATCTCAAACCAAAGCAAATGTCCCAGACGTGGTCTTCCATGATATCACATATCGAATCTCTATGTCATGACATATGAATCCTATCTATTCCTAAGGCTCGTACGAGACTTTTTGGACCTTGATACATTATCGATACTTTCTCGGATTTCACATATGTATCTTCCAAAGCCATTCACCCCAATTCAATATGAAATTAACATGAATAATTCAACTTAAATACATTTATTTGTATATAGACTTACCTCGTATTCGGATTAAACGGACGGATTAGACTACTCGATCACTTTCGACTTTCCTCGGTCTAAACCCATTTTCTTTGGTTCTTGATCTATACATATTCAAATTTAACTCATTTATTCACCAAATCATTCAATTCAATCCAAAAACACACATTTAAAGAAATTTACAAATTAGCCCTCACATTTTTATATTTTAACATTTAAGTCCCTATTTCACAAAATCACAAAATACACAAAATTCCCTTGCACCCATGCTTAGCCGAATTTTCAACATGATCATAAAAGTCCATACATTTCATTTATTTCACATTTTAGTCCCTCAAAAAATATTATTTTCACAATCTAGTCCAAATTACTCAATTTCACCAAAAATCCAAAGACAAAACATGTTAATCTAACACATATATTTCATATTTCATCAACTAACATTACAAAACTCAAGTATTCATCAATGGCACATTTCAAAATCTTCATCAAATTCCAAAATTAAGGCATGGGTGTTGTAGTACTCAAAGCAACGATTACAAAAACGTAGAAATTATCGAAACCGAGTAAAAACTGTACCTTAATCAAAGAACACTATGGCCGATTGCTTCAAACACAACAATGGGGTTTTCTTCTTTTAATTTTTGGCTAGGTGGAGAAGATAGACTAAAATTATGGTTTTATTTTACTTATTTAATCTTTATTTAACCATTTACAAAATTAACCTTACTAATATCATTAAAATCCCACCTAACATTGTCCATAATTGTCCACTACTATTAACAATGGCATAATAACCTCTTAAGGACTTCACATGTAAAAGACAATAACAATTCGGACTTATTCAATTAAAAGGCCACTTTTACATTTTCTACAATTAATTCCTTCTCTCAAATTAAACACACAAACAACAAAATTAATTCACGAAACTTTCACAGATGTTTAATCACATATTACAAGCACAGAAAATATATAAAAATATTTTTTGACTCGGATTTGTGGTCTCGAAACCACTATTCTGACTAGGGTCTAAACCAGACTGTTACACTCACCGTGGAAGAACATACTTCGATTTGGTCGTAAAGGCAAATTAAGTCCGAGATTTATTGTGCCGTATGAGATTATTGAGCGTATCGGGTTGGTTGCTTACGGACTGTTGTTGCCACCTAAGTTGGAAAAGATTCATAATGTATTTCATGTTTCGATGCTTCGATGATATCGATCCGATCCATCACATGTAGTTTCTCCATCATAGATTGAGATGAGATCTGATATGACATACAAAGAAGAACCAATCAGGATTTTAGATCGTGAAATGAGAGAATTGAGAGATCAAAAATTTCTTTAATAAAAGTCTTATGGCATCGACACGGGATTGAAAATGCTACTTTGGAGCTCAAAAATAAAATGAGAGAACGTTACCCTAACCTATTCACCGATATGATTTTCGGGGACAAAAATCCTTAAAAGGGAGAATTGTAACAGTTCAGTTTAGACCATAGTCAGAATAGTGGTTTCGAGACCATAGATCCAAGTCAAAAAATATTTTAATATTATTTTTTGTTCTTATAGTTTGTGAATTGACATGTGCAAAATTTTCGTGATTTAGTTTATCCGTTTGTGTGCTTAATTTGATAAAAGGACTTAATTGCGTAAAATGTAAAATTAGCATGCCATGTGTTATAAGTACCTATATGCTATGTATTTATAAATTTGAGGTCCTTATGTTGATATTAGACCATTGAATTGATGAAATGACATGGTTGGACAATAGTTAGTGGATTATTAATGTTAATTAAAAGGCTAATTTAGTAAAAGATCAAATAATGTTTATTAAATAAAACAAACATAAAAAAAAAGCCATTTATCATTTTGTTTGCCAAAAATTGAAAGAAAAAGAAAGAATAAAATCTTGCTAGGTTTCGGTTATGGTTTTGCTTGATTAAGGTATGAGTTTTGTTCGGTTTATGATAATTTTTACGTTTTTAAGATCGTTGTTTCAAATACTATCAACCCCATGTTTAATTTTTGAATTTGATGATGATTTAGTGTTTTTCCATTGATGATAGCTTGTGGTCTTTTTTGTTTGATGATGGAAAATAAAAGATATGTGATAGATTAATATGTATTGTCTTTGGATTTTTTATGAATTTGAGTAATTTGGGCTAAATTGTGAAAATAATAAATTGAGGGACTAAAATGTCAAATAAAGGAAATGTATGGACTTATATAAGCTAAAGGAAAATTTGGCTATACTAGAGTTTAGTGAAATTATGTGTATTTTGTGTTTTGTGAAATAAGGACTAAATTGTGAAAAATGTGAATGTAAGGGGTAAAAGTGTAATTGGCTAATTTATGTGTTTTTGGATGAATTTTAATGAATGTGTGATTAAATTAGTTAAATTTGAATTTGTTTAGATCAAGAATGAAAGAAAATGGAATTAGATCAAGAGAGGTCAAAAGTAGTCGAGTAGTCAATTTCATCCGTCGTTTTCCAAGGTAAGTTCATAAGTAAATAAATGTCGATAAATTCTATTGTATTCATTTTAATAGTGCCAAATTGAATTATTACTTGTGTATATATTATGCTGAAATGAATTGAGCATGGGAGCAATATTTACAAGCTTGAAATGATCGAGTTACGACGTCCGAAAGCCCTGTACGAACCTTAGGAATAGTTAGGATACATATGTCATGACATAAGACTCCGATATGTGATTTCATGTAAGGCCACGTCTGGGACATTGGCATCGACTTGTGTTTACGTGTAAGACCATGTCTGGGACATTGGCATCGTATTTGATTCGTCTAAGACCCTGTCTGGGATAGTGGCATCGATATGTGATTACATGTAAGACCACGTCTGGGACGTTGGCATTGTACGAGCCTTCCGACTATTCGAGTATCCTTATTAATTTTAAATGGTTCAATGGGCATTATCAAGATGAGATCAGATGTGAAAATGAACTAAACATTCGGGTATGTGCTTTGTGATATGTATATGATAGCAAAGGTAAGTATATGTTTGTGATGAATCATGAATTGGAAATGGTAAAGATAAATTTATATGTGTATATGAGTATATGTGAATTTGAACATTGATTTTATATTACTATTATAAATGTGATAATATTTGAGTTGCAAGCATATTAATTGTACAATTGATTAAGGTTTGTTTGATTTGGTTAGTTGATAATGCAAATGTTTATTTGTTCATTATTTGGTTATGACTTACTAAGCTATGATAGCTTGCTTTGTGTATATGTTTTTTCATTTTTTATAGATTATTAAAGCTATAGGAAGCTCGGGGATCGTTGAGGATCATCACCACACTATCGAACTATATTTTGGTACCTTTTGAATGTGTACATATTTAAGTATGGCATGTATAGGCTAGAAGTATTAGAATATGTTTTAAGATGTGTAAAAATAGCCATGTGATATGGCTTGTTAATGAATGTGTTTATGAATGAGTTTGTTCATGCTTATTGATGCATAAGTTGGTATGTTATGAAGAGCTCTTAAATGGCCAAATGAAATGGTCTATATTGGTAAGTTTATGGTTGATTTGATAGAATTTATATGATAAGAAATGCTAGGGTTTGAAATGGTTTTAGATGAAGTATTAATCATATGTTTTTATGTGAAATCTATGCTTTGAATTAGTATTTTTGAGTTAGATTTGCATATGAAATGAATGACGATGTTAAGAGTTAAATTATGTATGTTTTGGTATGGTTTGGCTGCCTTTAGGGTATGGAATTTTATTGGTTTGATGCTTGTAGGTTTGACCCAAAATTTGGGTGGCAAATTGGCCTTGCAAATGGCCTATATTTTCCCACACGGTTGAGCACACGGGCGTGTGTCTCGATGTGTCTCTTAAGAATGTAATTTTGAAACAAGTCAGACTCGCACATGGGCCAGACACATATGTGTGTGACAACCCGTGTGAATTAAATCAGTGTTGCCCACGGGTCAAGTACACGGGCATGTCTTGTGGCTGTGTGGACAAGGCAGTATGTATGCCCTGTTTTGCCACGGCCTATACACATGGGTGTGTCTAATTCTGTGTGAGGCACACGACCTACTCACACGGGCGTGTGA
The DNA here is from genome assembly GCA_025506655.1 of Gossypium rotundifolium. Lineage (NCBI taxonomy): Eukaryota > Viridiplantae > Streptophyta > Magnoliopsida > Malvales > Malvaceae > Gossypium > Gossypium rotundifolium. Next base: position 184,232,268 of record CP106727.1, on the reverse strand, counting down.
CCTCTGTAACTTTGAAAAATGTTTAATTTTTGGAAAATTTTTGTATAAGCTTAGTTTAGTCCCGGCCCCTTCCCAATGCATGTTTAAGGTCCCCTAGACCTTTTAAAGGGACTCTATGTATATGAATTGTTATGATATGATGATGATGTATCTTGTGTTGTGGAATGATCGTAAAAGTTTCGATATGTCTGGTAATGCCTCTTAACCCTATTCTGGTGATGGTTACGGGTTAGGGGTGTTACACATTCATTGTGTTTTGATATTTAAATTTATCAAATTAAATTAATCATGTGAACGTTTCTATAATTAATATTATTCAAGAATCAAGTTAAATATAACCACGTCTTTTTACATATTTCAATTGTTTTAACCATAATGTGTGATCCTGTAGGATCTTGCAATGGTGGCAAGAATATTAGAATATTTCTATTGTTACAAATAATGAGACACATCTACCAATGCATCACTGCTACCTAAGTTACAAGAAGTCGTGGTTCAACATAACCTTTTTGTGATAATGTCATTATGTAGTATATCACTTTGTCCATATCTAGATTGAATACAAGTAATAGAACAGTTACATTTGTATAGCTCCATCTCTTGTTTGTTGGTTTCCAGAGTAAACTAAGATAAACAAGTTAGTGTGGTATCTTATATAAACTCATTAGAGCATAGTCATGTGTTTCAAGTCTCATGCAATCAATAAGCTTAAGATATCACTCCCATTATGTAAAAGATACAAATCTTATCTTGATCATTCACATCCCTCTACATAAATTATGACACACCCAACATCAATCTTTATAGTACAACCATTTACGAAAGACATTTGACTATGTCAAAGTATATAACTCATGATGTTGGAACAATGATGATCTCAAGTTTAAGGATCAAACTTACAATAATCACCATAAGGAAATGTCGTGACTGTTACATAATAATCTGAGAAGCATTCTCATGGTGGGTTAATCTAATATATTGTTCTTTAACATATACTTATGTGCTAAGTTAACATATCCATAACAACACTTGTTGTAACACCCTTAACCCACCTTCGTCGTCGGATTAAGGTCACAGGCATTACTAACTAATCAGAACATTTAATTTCAACATAATCAAATGTGAAAGCTAAGTATTAACATTCATATTATACAGAGAATAGAACATGCTAATCTAATACTTTCATATTATTATTATTATCTCTTACAATAGAGTAATGAGATATGCTATGCAATGCTAAACTTAGTCTTCCATAATTTACATTCTGATCACTATTTATCCTCTCTTGAAAAGTGGAAGTTGGATACCTAATAAGACTATTCCAATTATTAGCATCATAATATTTGATTATACTCTGACTATCTACATCCGATGATATTAGTAGAATGACCTACTTCACCCAGTTAAGGTTCGCTACTTCATTTAAAATTTGTGTAAAAAACTCTTACAATCATTAATATGAGTTTACGGGACCCTAAAAATAATCAAAAACAAATAGGGACTAATTTGAAACAATTCAAAAGGGTTTGGGGAAATTTTCAAAAGTTTTAGAAATAGGGGTCACACGGTCGTGTCATATGCCTCAGGCCGTGTGGCTTTTGAAGTTGGGACACACGGCCTGTAACGCCCCAAAATGTGGGTTTTGTAATTTTGCTGAATTTGCTTAAATTCCATGATGTGCTAGAACAACTAGTTATTTGAGGGTGTTTGGGGGGTTTTTAGGAAGCCTGGGTTCGAGTCTAAACCTTGGAAAAATTTTAATTTTTGCTCATAAGTGTAACTGGCAGTTAGCAGTAGGACTTATGTATAAATATGTGTGTTTATGTGTCACAAAAAGAGCTTGTGACTTAGTGGCTGTGGCGTCACCGAGATGGCAAGGGGAGTGGGGTTGGAATCCCATGACAAGCAATTAGGGGGTTTTTATTTTATGAGTGGAGCAAGAGGTAGAGTTTGGATCAAACTCTATAGAGGAGGTTGAAGACTTGGTCAAGAATTTTGAATGGGAGGCTGTGAGTAATTCAAGGAGGATTTGGTGGAGAGTTTGAGGGAGTTGGAGGTGTGTAGGAGTCTTGGCCAAATGTGGAGAAGGATGAGTAGGGGATTTTTGGCTAGGGGGTTGTCAGTTGTGCATTTTCGGCAATTTGGGTAAGTGAGGAAGCTGAATTTTCTCTTTGGTTTTCTAAGTTTTCTTTTGTTTCGTTTCGGGAATCATTCCTTTTGTGACATCTCATGTCATCTTTTACCTTTCGGGTTTTATTCTTCCTTCTCCTTTTGATTGTTATTTTTCTATACTGCCTACTTGCAGTCGAATCACTTCCTCTCTTTTTGGGTTCTTCCTTGGCCTAACAAAACCCTTATTTCCCTCTTGATATTCGTTTCTTTTCGTTGCAAGTTAGCCGAACCCCTTTCTCTCTTAAAACCTTGGTTCCTCTTGTGTTGGCCGAATCTATTAAGGCCTAGGGATCTTTTCCTCTTCGTTCTAGCTGTTTCTGAATCTCATCAATCGGTTGGTAAGTGGTGGCTATATCTAGATTGGCTTTTTCTCCTTAATCGATTTTGTGTCTCTTAGGCCGAAGAGTTTGTCCCTAGTTTCCGTGGAGATGTGTTTTGCTAACACTTTCTTTCTCATCGATTGTTGCTAGAGACTCGTTTTCCTTAGCCAAGGGGGTGGGCCGAATACTCTTCCACTACAAGAGATCGTTCGTTCGTGGTAAGTAAAGTTAGGTTGATTAAAGCGTTTCAGTTTTACGGATTAAAAAGGGTTTGTGATTGAATACTGGGGCGGTTGTTGTCATAGGTGTCTAGGAAGCGCTTAAAACCACAACTAGTAATAGGTGCGTAATCGCACACCCAACACCATACTGTTTGAATGCGGGATAAAAGTGTTCTCGTACTCTAGTGCTCTCGTGAATCGGCAAAAGTCGAGAAGTCAAACTTTCAAGCATCTGTGGGACCTCGAGAGGGGTTATTTGTGAGAAACCTCTTATCCCATTATTTCTTTCTTCCTTAGCCAAACCTACATCCTTGGTGTGTCAAATTTTCTTTTCCTATTTGGTGTAGTCTTGGCGAATCTCAAACAAAGGTGCTCTCCTCTATCTTTTCTCCAATCGATTGGTGAAGTAAGTGCTTATAATAGAATGACTATTTCTTTTCTCTCTGGATTCCTTGTCGATTTGGATGAATGGAAGAACCAGATATGGCGTTCGTGATGGCTAACTATTTCTCTTTTTAATCGATTCTATCTAGGTACTTTGGGATTTTAAGTGATCAATCCAAACTCCTCTCCTCTAGCAATCGGTTTTGGTAAGGTGGTAAGGATCCGTATTTCTAAGTTCATTAAATCTTTTAAAGTAATCGAAAGCCAAAGGCCATTAACACGTGATTGCCGAATATAGGGAAGCCGAAATATTTGGTGTGTGGTGGCTAGTATTCAAAGGCGTGTAGGTAAGGATTTGGGATCGAAAGTTAACCTTTTGATTTATTTGGTTTGCCCGAATAGGCCATGTTACTAATATCCATGTTTGGCCGAATATAGGGGCAACGAAAGCTTGTGTGGCCGATTTGTCTATTCGGGATTTAGGACTCTTATTAACATCAGGTGTGTACATACACATCTTATAACCTTTTAATATGTTAAGTGTTATATTATGCCTAATCGATTTGTGTAGACATGGATGTAATACCATCATGGTATTAACAAGGACTTGGGTAAGTCTTTATTACTTTGAGATTATTATTTGATGCTTTTGGGAAGCATGACACATTTGGTATGTGTATTGATTGTTATATGGCAAATGATAAATTTATTAATGATGTTAAATAACCCTTTTCGTATGATAACTGTAAAAGCATGTATTTGCTTGATGTGGGTTGATGAGTGGAGGCGGTGATATTTGTGTCGACGGACACGGTGTTTTAGTAACACATTGTGACTACGGTCACCGGAGGTTTGGTACCTCCGAGGTTTGGCACCTCATAGCGACTTGTCCACATGGTTGAAACCACCGTGGGTTGGCCCCACTTTGAGATATGGGATCGTCTGCCCGCTGATTTGGTATCACACGATGGGTTGGCCCCATCATTCGATTTGTATCTTGGACACCGAGATTTGGTATCTCCAATGATTTGGCATCACATCGTGACTATATGTCACCGGTGGTTTGGCACCACCAAAGGTTTGGTACCACACGGGTAGAGAAAGGCGTTTGGATGGTTAGGATGGGTGCATCTTAAACTTATGCATATTAATTTGTTATGATTTGTGTATGTTGTTGTACTAAATCGGGAAGGGTTACACATTGAGTCTTGGTGACTCACCTTCTCCTTTAATTTTTCAGTGACTCAGAGATCGCGGGTGAGGAGCCGGATGGACTCGAGGTGGCCATGCAAAGGATATTTTTAATAAATAAATTTTGGATTTTAATTATCTTTCTTTTGGGTTTATGTTGCTTGATTGTAATAAGGCCTCCTAAAGTTATTTTAGAAATTTATAAACAACTCGACTCATCAAATATTTTTTTATGAATTAAGTATGGTTTCTAACAAAGAGAATTTAAATTGAAAGACATTTTGACTAAATTAAAAAAATCAGTTTTCAAAAATGTTTTCTCTGTAGCTAACCAAATTCGGTCGTATTGTTTGGGCTGGGTTTGGGGTGTTACATCGAGCGTGCGAATGCTCGTAGGGATAAATCAAGCAACAATTGCCGGCGCTAGACCGTAGAGGCTGTCACAGACGTTCCATGGGCTTAGGTTGTAAAATTATCGAAATACCCTTGATGGGTAAAATTACCAAAATACCCTCGATAGGTAAAATTATTGAAATACCCTCGAAGGGTAAAACTATCGAAATACCCTCAAGGATAAGATTACAAAAATGTCTCTAAGGGGTGAAATTACCATTTTACCCCTAACCGCCAAAATGACCGTTATACCCTTAGTGGTAGTGTATGTGATGTATGTGTGATATTTGTATGACTGTTTATGATTGTGACATACTGCATACACGAGTTATTTATGACACAAAATTCTACATTGGGGTTGGGATTTGTACTTGGAGGAAGTACTGTACTAGTGGCTCTGCCACGTTTTACTGATCTAGTGGCTTTGCCACGTATCCTGATTTTAGTGGCTTGGCCACGTTTACTGTCACTAGCAGCTTTGCTGCATTACTACTAGCAACTATGCTGCGATATTGGTGTGTTGGCTGGGTGGGTCGACTTGGTCCCCACATGGTATGTTGGTTGGTACGGGTGGTGTGTTGGCTGGACTGGGTTGGGTTGCATCTCTATACTGCACTGTTATGATTTGGGCCTAGACCTACTTTGATACTGTATAGGGGTAAGACCTAGGCTAATCTGTTTCTAAATAGGGCTTGGCCCAGACTATTATTGCATAATAGGGATTACACACTGAGTTCTCGGAAATTACCCTTTTCTTTTAACTGTACAAGTAATCCCCAGCCTTAGAGGATTTGGAGCTGTGAGGGACTCGGAGGTGGCCACATGTTTGACAGTATTTTTAATTATATATCTAGCCTTTAAATATTTTATCTCGGGTTTGATATTTTTGTAATAAGGTCATTCGGGGTTTAACTTTTATATGGTGTTTTCTTTTAATTTCTACCTGCTAGACTAGGAAACACGGGATTTCTAAAATAATAATGGTTTTTAAAGAAAACTACAATTTTCAAACCTTAAGTTAACAACTAGAACTAGCTTCCGCGATATTTAATCCTGAATAACAAATGATACCATTGAGTGAGTAACAAGTTTTTGATTTTACAACCCCGACGTTTTCAAAAAGATTTAAAATTCAATAAGGAGTTATTGTAGACCAGCCCGGGTTTCAAACGACACTTTGATGTGACAAGTCAGATCCGGGCGTAATGTCTCAGTCGGGTTTGGGGCATTACACGGCCGTGTCCCAGCCTGTGTCTCTACCAGTATAACTCACTAACTTGAACACACGGTCGTGTCCCAGCCTGTGTCTTTTCCCGTGTAACTCACTAACTTGGGTCATACGACCGTGTGCCAGATCGCATGAAACCTGCACTAAAATTCACAAGACAGATGACCATTTGATAGATCGTGTCTCAGGCCGTGTGTACCTAACTAAACCTTAAAACTCAAGTTTACCAAATCATGCTTACTTGGAAACTAAGCAACCCAATTCCCAACCATTTAACCTATTCAAAACACCTTTAAACATGCTTAAAACATGCCAAAACATCCATATTAAGCGTCTAACCAATGTACCCTCATTGGTACCACATTTTTATATTTCCAAACATATCAATAAGACATCAACCATCCAAACATTCATTCATACCAAATGACCATAATTGAACTAATGTTTTAGCTATTTAGGCCACCAAGCTTAAAACTAAAACACATGCAAAGCATTAAACTTGACTAACATACCAAAACATAGATTAAGCCTCAACTTTATGAACACATAAATACCATTACACATAGGACTCCTAAAATCATCACATTACATAACAACTATCATTCAAAAGACCTCTTAGGTACATGCCATTACAAATAAAACATCACCACACTTGAGTCCGAGATCATTGATGGATGCTAAATTGGCGATAAGTTGAAAAGTACCTAACCTAAGCACGAGAAATAAGATATAAATACAGGAAATGCTTAAACTAAAATTCAATATGAACTTAAATCATGCAATTTTCATGGCAATACTACTTTACACATTTTGCAAGATTAGTACATGGCATTTTCAAATTATACAATTACCCAATTTCCATTTTAGTTTCTAGTATGCATTTTGTAACACCCCAAACCTGGCCTAGATGTTATGATCAAATCCAGAGATGTCACAAAGAATGGGTTTTAAAAACTAGGTTGTTTCGTTAAGTTGATCATCTTAGTAACTCACATTCCTTCCTGTTTATTATAGAAAACGTTATTAAAACAGTTCATTTGTCTAACACTTTTTCCAGCGGAAGCTTTAACAAAACCAAGACATATGATTCGTATTTTTAGAAAAATATCTTTTGGCGTAAATCTGTTTCCATAAATCAATTTATTAAACATGTAAATTGTCGAGCAATTAAAACAAAAAACAAGTTAAAAACCAAACAGTCTAGAGAGTCCCCAAAAATTACAACTCTCAAATAAGTCCAAAATTTAAAATAAACCAAAAGTACTAAGTTTAACTGTTTTACGATATAGTGGTCACCGCTATGTCTCTGCCACACCGATCCACCTAAGTATGTAGATTACCTGATAGAATAGGCAAACAAATGTGAGTTTATGTAAACTCAGTGTGTAACCCAGCAGAATTAGACAAGCAAACTTACAGAAACATTTTAGACAATCAGATACAGAATCGGGCTTATGCCCATCTCAGATATAGTTACAGAAACAGATGTACAGATCAGATAACAGATTCAAATATGCAAAGTCCTACCCCCACCCTCTACACACCAACTCCGACCATCCCATCACACCATGTGGGGTTAAAAACACACACCCATCCCTACACACTACATCGTGTCGTTACGACACGTATAAGATATAGTGCAGCCAAGCAGCCAGATAATAGGCGATGATCGTCGTATAGAACACTTCCTCCGTAGATAAATCCCACCCCAAAACAGATGCAGATAGCAGATACAGAATTATAGAATAACCATGCTTAACATACTTAGGTACAGATAATAGACATGCTTACACAGTACAGTCAGACATACATTCAGTATCCTACTCAGATCAGTCTATCAGAATGCCATCGCATACAGAATAGGATTTATTTAGCCCTTACCGATCCCATAGTAGGCCCACAATCAATCGAAATGACCCGTATGGCCCTAGGAAAAATTACAGAAATATGGGCCCACATGCCTTTGTGGCCCACACGGCCCGCCCAAGAATCCAAACGCTTGTGTGTCATGCCCGTGTGGGCCCACACGCCTAACTTGGCCATTCCTGTGCGGCCTACACGGCCACACTCGAGCCTCTACATGGTCGTGTGCTGTGCATGGCCATGCCTTCGTCGACCACACGGTTGTGTCTCGCACACGGCCTTCCACACGGGTGACCACACGCCCGTGTGGCGTCGACAGTGTAGTTTTTTGATTTTTGTCGAAACCTCATTCTCTACGTTTCAGATACACAACTAGTTTCGATTTGATGCTAAAATGACCCCGAGCCTCTTGTAACCTAAAAATAGAGTATCCAACATCTAAATTAGCAATTAAGTCATGAATTCCTCAACCCAAAACGAGCCAACACAATCACTTACCACAATCACACCCATTACTCGCACAAATCAGACCGTTGGGTAATAACCACTGCCTCACTGCCTTATCCTACACCAAAGAATTCAATTGTTACGACCATTTATCGGTCACTAATAAGATCGCCCAAAATTCCAACATTCAACCCAATTTCACTTACTACTGATTAACAAATCCAAAAGAGATCTTAGTAATAAGAGTTACGCCAGGAAACTACTGAAATCTGAAGAAGAAACAAAAAAAGATTGAATGTGGAGAGGGAAAAAAATCGGTAGAAAGCAAAGAAAGGGAAAATTCGTCAAAAATTTTGGGAATTTTTGGAAATTTTTTTTTTTGAAAACAAAACAAAATGTGAGATATGATACTAAATCCCTAGATTCTCTCCACTACCTTACTATTGATAACTCACTCAAAATTCTAGCACAACTGGAACTCTATCAGATAACAAGACAAAAATAAATGCCCATGCTAACACAGGGATTCGAACACAGGACGTCCAACACATTAACACATTTACCACTCGAACTAGCAAGCTCATTCTGATATAAAATTACAGGTAGTTAAAAATAAGCTCACTGAACAGAGATAAGGCTTAGATCCAAAAAATAACAAAATTTGACAAGAGTAAGACTTGAACCCAAGACCTCCCAAACACATCCAAAACACTTAACCATTGAAGCAGATACACACTTGTGTTAGATTTTACAGAAGCAGAAATAAATAATTTGGGGCGTTACACAATTGATTTCTCAACTCTTCTTATATTAATAGCCTCTCATAAATATTTTGATATTTAATCATGAAACAACACCATCCAAACCACATTATTGATCCATATTCCATTTGAACATAGTCAATCTATGTTTGACTATGTTCATGGCTCAATCCAAAATTTCATTCCATTCCAATCCATTTCACATATTACATTTTCATTTCACATATTTAAATTTCATAATTTATATTTATTTCCCTATTAACACGACTCGGACTTGGACGGATACGCAGATCCAACCAACACACGGGTTTGACACCCAATGCCTCATCGACTTAAAGTCGAAGCAATCCCTGAACTCTTCCTATCCTAAGGCATGCCATCTATATCTGACTTAGCCTGAAAAAGTTAATATGGTTTTCATTTCCTCTTCAATTTCAACCAATGTATCAAATTCACATTTATACTATATATATAATTATACATACATATATATATATATTTCCAACTCACACATATATAAAAATACACATACTTTTCAATTATGTATCATTTGCTTTCAAAAGTAACAATCTATTCTAATAACCCAATCAAATCACAAATCTCACCTTAATGCTTACCATGAAAATTATATTAATATACAACAAATTATAGTCTAGTTCGGATTATAGAAATACAAATCATATATTCCGAGCTACTCGACGTCGACCTTGCCTTTCCCTTTCTTACTAAAGGATTTCGGAACGACGTTCACTACGGAATACATTAATTAAAATAGATTAATAAATCACAACTCAATTCTTATCAAATTTCATATTTTATACCACATTTTGCTTAATCTTAAATTTAATCCTAAACTGAGACTAATTAAATCTTCACATTTAACCTCAAACTTTTATACTAATTTCACTCTAAGTCAAATTTAGCTCCCTATTTTCAATTCTACCCATAAATTTAGAATTTTTCACAATTTAGTCCCTATTGCTCAAAATCAACAATTAAATTTACTATTTAGTCCTTTCTCACTTCTAACTTTAAAATCTATCAGATAAACCCTTAATGCTTTAACTACTCAACAATGGCAACATCATCAATCTTGAGCAATACTAAAAATTATAACATGGGTCGACTAGCTCTAAGTATCGAGATTCCAAAAACGTAAAAATTGCAAGAAAAAGAACTAAATTGACTAACTAATTGAAGCTTGAATACTTAAAAACCCTTATGGCGGTCCAACCTTCCTTTCTTCTCCCTATGGTTTCGAAATGCACGCAAAAGAGAATTGAAACATTCTCTTTCATGCCACTATATCTTTCATTTTGTTTTCCTTAATATATATATATATATATATATATATATATATAGTTAACATATATAATATACATCATTAATGACCGTCCACTACAACATAAAATAAATGTATATTTACTACTTTAGTCCCTTTAATTTATTTTAATCTATAATTCAAATTTTGACTCTAACGCTATTTAGTTCTTGTACCTCAATAACTCCTAATTTCATGAAAATTACTTATCCAAAATTAGTTTGCCTCTATTATAACTCCATACCTATTTTATGAAAATATTCACGGGCCCGATTTATGGAAACGGAGTCTCAAAACTACACTTTCGGTCACCCTTAACTATCGGGTCGTTACACTTGTCATCAATCAAGCACATATTAGTCTCAATGTCCAAGCCCACAATAATACTTTACTAGAACATTTAAGAATGGCATGATTATTCTTAGGAATTTATCATTATACAACTTATTTAACATAGGAATAAAGATTGAAAACAAAAATGGCAATGTCTTTATTAATAAACTAGATAAAAATATGTTATTGTAATCATCATATGACTGGTCTTTGAACATACTTAAACAATCATACCATTATATTATATCACCTCAAGGGTGTTTAAACTTGCATTAGGAATGGTCTCTAATGTATTAAAACTCATTTGTCATTATGCTATTCATATTCGCAAATCATTACACCATTGAACCATTTCATTTTGCCAAATTCCATTGTCATTTTTTAGTCTCTATTAACAAATTGTAGACTCAAGCATGAATATGCATATTAATCCCCTAACATTCCTTATTATCCACATAAGTGCTAATGGGAGCATAAATGCATTGATATCCCCTAATACTCCACAATATGCACCTAAGTGCCAGAATAAATTGCACATTAATGTTAAAATGCTTCCTTCAAGACAAACGAATCCCATATCATACCAACTATACCAAAAACTCTATTCGACATTGTTTAAAAGGGCATATCCAAATTTCTTGATTATCACTTTCGTCATGATATCCCAATCAATATCACATATACATATAAATAATAAAATACAAATCAATTTCAATGTCATAAAAGCATGGTGATCCATTTATCTCAACAATCACCACTATTAATTCCTTAGCTTAGATACTTAAAAAAAATCATGTAAAAGAACATTTATATTAGCACAAATTAATGTCGTTAGTGGTCGGTCGCCTTTTCCTTTTCTTTTTGTTTCAAGGTTTTGGTTTTATCTTTAGTTACATACAGTAATTCAACATATAAATCATTAAAATCAAAACATGAAATGCATTTTTCTTATACTCAACCCACTAGGGTTTTAATATCCGAATGGAGGAAATGGAAGAAATGTGCATGCAAATTTCTTTCCTTCTTTGTTTAGTGCCATCTGATGAAGAAGAAGAAAATCAACTCCATCGTCTTTTCTTTTATTTAACGTAACATATGTTTCTTTATAAAATAATATTATAGCATATCTAATAGTTGAGATTTGGTTTTGTAATGGCCAGTGGGAATTAATGGGTAGATTAAGGTTTCCCCAGCTAATTGTTAATATCAATAACATAATAATGATTTGCTTAATCTCTCATTTAATCTGTGTGCACTAAATATTAATTTCTCTAGTAATTTTACTAATTTTGTTAACAAGTCCCTCAACAATTCTACTATTTATTTTCGTTCTCGCCCTAAAAATCTATTGGTTTAATTTTTTAAATGACTCTGTAACACCCCGAATTTGGGCCTAGAAGGGTTGGGCCTATTAGGCTTTGGGCTTTGGATCTCAAAAATTTTTAAGTGAGCGAGAAAAATGACAATTGGCATGTGGGCTTGAGGATTAATGAATTTGGAGTGTTTAAGGGTGTTGGAGATGTTCTGGGATCAAGGAAGGGTATAGAAAAAATTTTGGCTTTAGCCCCAAGGGAAATGTGACTTCATTAGTAGGCCTCTTAAGTAGATTAAGAGAAAATAGGACACAAATGGGCTTGCAGTCCAGTGGAAAGTGGCGTCACTTGGGAGCTATGAGTGGTGTGTGTGAAAGCTGAAGAGGTCCAAGGTTCGAGTAGGAGGAGTGCATTTTGGAGTGTTTTATTTTGCATAGGTGGACGGCAAGAGTTGTGTGGATTTTGAACTCTTGCCGTGGAGAGTTTGAAGTACGCAGGACTGATGGATGTGGAGGAAATTTTGGATAAGGCTAAGGTGTTATCAGGGAGAAAAGTTAGGAGCTGAGAAGTGTGAAGAGTTGGTGCCATTTTGGGAAGTGAAGAGTGTATAAATTCAGCTTAGGAGGGTAGATGAATGCCGTTTTTGGGTCTTTTAGATGGTATTATGAATTTTCATTGTGGCTTTTGGCATTTGAAGAGTTTTGCTATTAGGTCAGCATTTCTTTTCTTTACCGAATTCCCTTGAGAAGTTCTTTGAGTTTTCGTAATTTCTCTTTCTTCTCTCCTTTCAATCGGTTTCTTCTATTGCCGAATTATCACCACCTTTTTTTTGCCGAAATCCTATTTGTCGAATCCCTTTTTGTCAAATTCTCTCTTAGCCAAACCCCTCTATTGCCGAATTGCCAACATCTTCTCTTGTCGAAATTCCTATTTTTACCAAACCCTTGTTGTTTCCTCCATCACAAACCGATTGTGATCTACTCTTAGTTAAGTTTGGAAGCCGAATCTTGTTCAAGTAGATATCTAAGCCTCAGGATCAAAGGAGAAATTCGGTAAGTGCTTAGTTAAACTTTTTAGTGTGTTTTATTAAAATTCGAAGGGCTATCTAACCCTTCTTTGCCGTTAACATGATTAACAAGGGTGTGGCTCAACAATCGCAAGCGTGGTAGGTAAGGATTGTTATCAAGGCAGTAAGTATTCTCGACTCAATCACGGTTTAGTAAATTGCAGAATCTACTATGGCTCATAGAGGTGACTTATGAAAATATAGGTCACTTGGTTCTGACGTTATAGGTGTTTGGGTGCAGATTTAGAGGATAATCGCAAATAGTAGCAAAGGAAGGGCTACTAGAACGTGAGGTACACGATAAGGGTACGGTGAGGTTTCGATGTTTGATCAGTATGTGTTAAGACTTTGGTTAATCGTTAGTAATGTCGATTGTAGGTTCGTGACTAAGGGGTTTATAGCACACGAGCTTCCTAGGTGTGTACAAACACTACGCACATGATATCGGCAATACCGAAAAGTCGAAAAGTGAAAGTGGCTAAATGGTCCCGGTGGGCCCTGAGGCTAAGTTTGATGAAATGGTTTGGTTGGTTATATGAATTGAGTTAGTCATGCATGATACATGATCTGGATTTGTTTTGGGCCTAATAGGCCATATGATGAGATTTGGGCCTAATGGGTCGTAAGGATGTGGTTTAGACTTGATGGGCTTATGGGGATGTAGACAAGTATGCTAGGGTTTATGGACTTTAGGCCTAGTTTGAACAACTCTTAAATTTCATAAGACTTAATCTAATTAAACATGTCCATGAACAAGTCGCTGGGTTAGGGTGTGGAAACGAGCATACGCATGTCTAGGATTAGATCAGGGAGATCTTGGTACTTAAGCGGTCCTAGTGGCCCACATCCTCTTTTCTGGAATCTTACCTGGTGCGTAGTGTCTGTTCACTTTAGCCGCGAGGACTTGTTGATGGGCCAAAGTTCATAACTAAAACTCGAGAGGGACTAAAATACCATTATATTTATAAAATTACTAAAATACCCTTTTATTTGAAAATTACCAAAATGCCCCTAGATTTGTAAATTACCAAAATAACCCTATTTTGCAAAAGTACCAAAATACCCCTATTTTGTAAAATTACCAAGATACCCCTATTTTGCCAAATTACCAAAATACCCCTGTAGGGTAGAATTACGAAAATACCCCTAGGTAGTGAAATAACAAAAATACCCCTATGTGACGAATATGAGTTTATGGATGTTACTCATGTGTTTGATGCATTCATATGATATTCTGTCTAGGATGCATATGGGTGGGAATTATGGTACGGAGGAAGATTTGAGGATCGCATGGTCGTATGATATGGATCCACCAGAGGCTTTAAGCCCAATATATAATTAAGGATCGCATGGCCGTATGGTATGGATCCACTGGAGGCTTTAAGCCCAATATATGATTAGCAGCTTTGCTACAACGTTAGGTAGTACCACAACCGGGCTATACTTGGTGTGTAGCGGAGGGGTGGGTCGAGCTAGAATTCCCCACAGGAGTCATAAGGTTGGAAGGGAAATGGTGTGTGTAGCGGATGGATTTTGGGGTGGGTTTTGCATTATTTTGTGTGTATATGATCCGTTATGTTATTGATACGAGGTCATTGCAGGCTAAGGCCTAGGACCACCGATTTTGGTAGGGCTTAAGCCCAATGTGAATATTTGTATGTGATTTGATTGCCAAAGGTTGTACACAGTGAGTTTGAACTCATACCCTTTTATTTAATGTTTCAGGTGATCCTGAGTAGATGGCTCGACGTGGGAGAGGACTCGGAGATGACCACACTATAAGATGGTTGAATTTTCATTTATTTGTTTCAAAATACATGTTTTTGTTTACTTAATTTTCGGTGGATGTAATAACGCCTTGTACTCCATTTTGACTTCAAATTTATTTTGGGTTTTGAGATTAATTGTTTTTTTTATTAAACCTAAGTAAGCTTTTATGTTTAAACTTGGTTTCCGAAATACTTAAAACAATGAAGTGGGTTTTTATCTTTACTTAATAAGACTCATAGATTTTTGGGCTTTTGGGCCTTAAACTTTTAATTAGCAAGACTGTTTTGAATTGTTCCTTTAATGTGACATTCTGGATTCGGGCCTACTTTCTAGGCCGGGTTTAGGGTGTTACAGACTCGATTTAATAAATTGAACCCGAAATTAAATTTTTCAATAGTGATTCCATTAAAATGAATTTACATTGGTGATCATGAAAAAGTATCACAATTTTCTCGAGACATCAAAAAAAAAAAAAAAAAATTCCCACCAAGCTTTTTGATAGGTAAATGTTGGTGTCAAACATATAGCAACCTAAATTAATAATTTATTTTCTGCCACATAAGCGAGGCTATCAAATAATTAAAGGTGACTATTACTTATTTTTTCACATTTATAATATATTTTGTGATGTTATTTTAAACGTTACACAAAAGTTTGTGATTAATTGGTAAATTTATTCTAATGACTAATATCCTAAGAATACTAAAATACTATGGAGTTTAGTACTTTTTACTCTAAAATAAGCCAATTTAGTTGCGAAATGGACTAAAATTTATAACTTAATTTTCTACTAATCATATATCAAACTTCATTTATATTTTAAAATTTCTCATTCTGTAAATAATTGATTTTTAAGGCATACGATCATCATTTTATTTTTCATTTTTGAAGAAGTTACACTTATAATCACAGTTTATTTTAATGTCACATGCTTAATTTTATACAATTTTAATTTATTAATAATATGTTTTATAATTTTAAATATATATTTATACTAAATAAGTGAGGATTAATTTAATTTCTACTAAAGATTAATTAATTTTGAAAAATAAAATAATGCTTCAAAAATAATGGAACTAAAAAATTAAATTAATACATAAAACTATTAAAATAATGTACAACTTTGAAATTATACGAGGCACTAAATTAATTATCACATTTAATACTAATGGTTAAAAATAATTGTTGAAATTGAATTTTTTAAAAGCAAATTTGTAAAATGTTTTTCAGAATAAATAATCAATAAATAAATAACAGATTTAACATTACTTACTTTGCATAGTATAATTAACTTAGAAATTTTTTAAAAAATATCGTAATCATATATTACCTCATTATCAATTAAAATAATATTCTATCTCCTCCGTTGTTATTGTTGTAAAAACAAGTATGATTCGATGTTACCTTAATAAAGAATCAAATTTTAAGTAGTATATAATTCTAATATTAATTATGTGATAATTAAGACGCTTACAAATCTATTCAATTTAACTCTATTTTATACAAATAAAATTATCATAAATTTTAAAAATATATTTTATAATAATGTCAAATTAATATATATTTATTTTAACTAATAATTGTAAATTAAATTATAACTATAATTATCTCAACTTTTGTTACATTTTATGCTTAAAGTTTTATTCAAATTTCACCCAAAAAAAGTTTTATTCAAGTAATAATTCTATTTTGAAATTAATAAAACATTTTTACATCAAATTTTAAAATAATATCTGTAAACTAAATTATAATTATTTTTAAATGTGTAATTATCATAATTTTTTAAATTATAATTATTTTTAAATGTATAATTATCACAACTACTATTTTACATCAATTTTAACTAATTAATCTAAATTAAATATTATAATTATTTTATATTTTAATTTAGTAATATGATGAAAAATGCCGATTGAGTTTTAGCTTGATTGGCATAAACATTGTTGCCAATACAGGAGGATATGGGTTCAAATGTGTTAAAGTACATTATTCTCTTATTAATGGGTTGAGAAGGGACTAATCAATTTAAAAGTTTTTACAAAATTGTGCTATAAACTTAACTCCGATGAAATTTTTTTTAAAAAAAACTCTCAAACCTAATACTAAAATCTCAAAATTTCCAAAACATTCCGTTATCATTAAACCAAAACTTCAACCTAAACAAAATTTTAATAAACGATACTCTTATTAAACTTTTACCTATGATTGATCTTCTTATTAAACTTTACCTAATTAAAAAACATTAATTTTCGCTAGTAATATTTATGTGAATGTTTTTCATGAAAATAAATTTGATGAATTTCACTTAAAAATGCCACCGCTTAAAATGGGTTGGTTGTGACAATTGACATGCTTCCCATTTTCCTTTAAAAGATGGATGATTCTCCATCTTCTAGATTATCATTATTGAAACAAGAAAAGAGTGAAGTTCGCTCCATGGGAATACATAAGCTTTGCAGATGATTTTGTGTTTGTCGGATGCTTTTTCTTTTTACACTCTTTCATGAATTTTTAATTTTTATTAGAAGGTTAGAATAGATAATTCATAGGATTATTTTTTTTAAATACTTTCAATAAATCTAAAATTCAAACTTAAATGTGAATTGAGTCTTAGTTTGATTGATATGAATTTTATTGTCAATATAAAAGAATGTGAGTTTGAATGTGCTCAAGCGTATTAATGTTAAAATTAAATTTTTTGAGAAAATTAACCTTAAAAAGAAGTTTAATGAGAAGCATTTCGTTCACTAGATGATTAGAATAATTAATTTATTAATCTTGGGTTTGTATATATGCCTAGAAAATGATAAAATCTTTTCAACTAAATAATAAAGTGTTCAATTGCTTCTTCTTCTTCTTCTTTTCTCTTATACTATAGTTGCCATTTGCTTTTATATGTTTATTTTTAAATTTATCAAATAATATATTTTTATGATTTAAAAGAAAACATATTTACTAATTAGATGAGAATTAATCTAATTTAATAAAATTATATTTATTTTAAAAGTAGTGAAAAATAAAAAGTGAGAAACAATTAATAATAAAATATTAAGTAATTAAATAAAATAATTTGTGTTTTGAATAGGAGTCAAATTTTCATCTACAAAGAACCATTACTTTAATACTTTATTAAATTTAACATAATATTTCACAACATTCACAATTATGTACATATTATTAAAATCAAATAATAGTAAAATTATCAAATATCTAAAATAATAACTAAACATCTCAAATAATAATCAAAATCATACTTTTTTTTGATGGAAACAAAACCTATTAAATAATTTTAAAATATGATTTTTTCAGTAATTTTTAGATGTTATTTTGAATGAAAATACATTGCTAATCTAAAATAATAAATGTAATTTAATATGAATCCAAAGCCTATTTAAGTGATAATAACTATTACACTAATAATGAAACATTATTAATAAAACAATTATAATTTCTACTAAATCTTGAATATAAAATTACAATCATAACAAAATATTAATATAATAATTATAATTATATTTTTTGTATTGTATTTTATTATTGATTTTATAGATTTAAAAATATGAGAAATTTAGATAACACAAAATACTAATTCTTATTTGATCAATTTTTTTATCTTAATTTCTTAAGTAGATATGATTCATACTGTTTGTTGAGTTGGGACTTGTGTTGAATCCAATTAGGTTAAATGCAATTAATATTTATAAAATTATTTAATTAAATTATAGAATATATTTATTTTCTTTTGAGTTTTGACATATAAATTAAGAATAAATAAATTTATATTTTTAGACTAGATTACCAATAAATAAATTGATATTATCTTTTATATATAAATATAATGTTAATCTTATACATTTAATTTTTATTAATTAAAATTTAATATTTAATTTAATTAATAAATATATTTATTTTCTTTTGAGTTTTGATAATAAATTAAGAATAAATAAATAAAGTTATACATTATAGATTAGATTACCAACATATTAACATTATCTTTTCATATATAAGGTTAATCTCTCAAATTTAATTTTCATTATTTATAAAATCGATTTTAATATTATCAATTATTATCATATTTAAAATAAAATCATATATATTAAATTTATTTAATTATAAAAATTGGTTTTGATTATTTTTAATTTATCTAATTATATTCTATAATTTTATAGATTTATAATATTAATAATATATTATGCTTTTTAAATAGAACTTTTAAAAGATATGATTAAATTAATTAATTTTACATTAATATACTATCATATTAGTTAATATTAATTCTATTTTTATCACATAATAATACTAAATAAATATTAATTTAATAATATAATTAATAATAAAGGGTATTATAGTGGGTCGAAAGTGTTTATATATATATATATATATATATATACGTGTGTGATATTAGATTATATTATAACATATATATTAATTTTCATATTATAAACTCATTGTAGGTTAAGTACATATTTTATTCATCAAAGAAAGGCAAAATGTTGGGACAAATAACACTAATGTCCTACCAGACAGCTACAAACAACGGTATCATCTCAGCTATTTATAGTTAATTTTCGATCTCTACATCTATGATCAGAAGCACTTACTACCAAAAAATATAGATAAAAGGAAAAATACTCTCATTGTCATATCTGTTAAGGAGCACAGGACCTCAATATATTTACAAGTAATGTACCATAATTTTTACCATAAAGGAAACATTTTGTAACAAACAAATAGTAACAAACAAATGGTGAATGGTGAATCAGTTGAGAATTGAGCTGAGCTGGCCATTCTATTTGTTATTCATGTCCTCTGATATTCCCTTTGCATTAATTTCCTTGTTGAAATTCTTCAAGTCTAGTAACATCCAGTTGATCTCGAAATCTGGAAAATGCACTTGCTGTTAGTGGCTTTGTTAAAATGCCTTGTAACATAGTTTGAGGAAGCAAATAATGAAGGCTTTATTTTTGCTTCCGGAAAGGTGAGGTGGACTGCATGGGTTTCTAGAAAAGGAAGAGTTTTATTCACATAAATATGTGAATAATAAGAGAAAATAAAGGAGTTTTATTCACATAAATATGTGAATAATAAGAGATAAATAAAGGAGTTTTATTCACATAAATATGTGAATAATAAGAGATAAATAAAGGAGTTTTATTCACATAAATATGTGAATAATAAGAGATAAATAAAGGAGTTTTATTCACATAAATATGTGAATAATAAGAGATAAATGAAGAAATTTTATTCTTTAATTAGGAAAATAAGGAAGAGTGGTGGCCAAGTTAAGGATTCTTGGCCTAGTAAATTCGGCTATAAAAGGAGGGACTAGGGCCATTCATTATTCATTCTCCTCTCTTTCCTCTTGCGGATATTCTTCTTGAGCATCCATTCTTTTCTTCTTTTCTTTTAGCCTCCTAGCCGATTTCCTTCTAAGCCTATTATTCCTCTCTTCTTTCATCTTTGAAACCAAATACATAAGGGAATCATAGCCGATTGTTTATCAAGTCTCTAAGCCAATCTCACGAAGGTTGAAGTGAAGGTGCAATCGATTCCTTCAAATAGGGTAAGATCCAAGTTTAGTTTTCCATTCTTTTATATTCTAGATTTATTGAAATTTAGAGACTAATTTCGATTATTAATCTTGGCGAATCATGGAAGAAGAAATTCTTTTCGAAGGTACACCATAGGCCACGTGTTCCCTAGTTATTCTAAGTGAATTTGAGATTTAAGATCCACAAGGTAAGTACCTAAAAGTATTCTACCAAAGCTTGTATGATTATCTAGATCAGTTCTTTAATTATTAAAAAGCGGAAACTAACCCATATTGAAATACAAGGTTGGCGAATATCGGTGAGGAAAAACCAAACTTTCGGATTTGTATAAACACCAAATCGGGAAAGGTGAGTCTTTTACAAATCCTACTAGGATTTGGTTTCGGATTTATGTGAAAGGGGAGAACTACTTGATCATGCCCTTTTAATTTTATTTTGGGTTTATTTGATGTAATAAGGCCATAAGGCCCAATGGATTATTCTTTGTTTTTACATTACTTTTAATATTTTGCTAAGATCTATTTTGGACACGTTACCTCAAATTGGATTTACAAGATTAAATAAATGGGTTTTCAATCTAAGCCCAACTCAAAACAATAGTTTTTCTAAAATTTACAAATTTTCTCTAAACATAGTTCACTTGAAGCTTGCCATTTAAGACCATGTCACACAAATCTAGAAATGCATGCAAAATCAAACTTGAGCATTTTGGAAACTCAACATGTTTGACACGAAGGTGCAATCGATTCCTTCATGTAAGAATGGGTTTCGGAAAGGTGAGTCTTTTACAAATCCTACTAGGATTTGGTTTTGTTTTAAGACAAAAGGGTTTATTAATGATTTGGTGGGCGAATATAGGCTACAGAAAAAGGTGTGTACCCTTACTATCCTTCGATATTTTATGGCTAAATATTTTAATATATGATTATGAATAAGAATGTGAATGTGGCTATGAATTATCACACCACAAATATGTTGACTACCATTGCGAAATTTAGGTGTTGACTTGGCCTCACCAATCTAAATATGTCGACTACGGTCACATTGCGAAATTTTGGTAACGTCTAATGAGCGACTTAGTAGTCCCCACTGTGTGAGTTGGTACGGTGGAGAGTAGCGGATGGCTGTAAAGAGATTCTTATCTCAACTTTGAGATCTATTTTGAGATTTACAAGATTAAATAAATGGGTTTTCAAACTAAATTATCTTTTCTCAATAGTATTTGCAAGGCTTTTGTATTCAGCCTCAGATGTGGACCTAGACACAACCCCTTGTTTCTCAGATGACCATCCAATCAAGTTGTCACCAAGATAGATGCAAAAACCAAATGTTGACTTGTGGTCTTCAAGTGAGCTTTCACCAAGATAATCAAAACCAAATGTTGACTTGCGGTCTTCAAGTGAGCTTTCCCAATCAGCATCAGAGAGCCCTGTCAGACGGATTATCGAGGGTTGAAAAACTAGACCATGATCTAACATACCTCAAATGCACGTTATGATTCTTTTTACTGCAGTCCAATGCATATCATATGGCAAGTGCATATACTGTGAGACTTTATTCACTGCAAATTGAATGTTAGGTCGAGTTAAACAGATGTATTGAAGGCCCTCTACAGTCTGCTTATATTTGGTCCCATCTTGAAAGTGTGAACCAACAAGAGAGGACAATATTGGTGAGCTGACCATGGGCGTAGCAACAAACTTGGCATTCCACATCAAGTTCAAGAATGAAACTAAGCTCTCCTAAATCATTTAGAGAAAACTGACTATCGAGAGATTGAATAACTGATTCAATTGAAGAATTAGAGTTTCCAGTAACTATGATATCATCGACATAAACAAGAAGAAACACATTACTACCAGTAAGGTACTTCTTGAAGAACAATGAATAATTAACCTTGGAAGATTGAAATTGCAGGTCCTAAACTACGAAATCATGAAGTTTTTTAAACCAAGCTCTAGGAGCCTATTTAAGCTCGTACAAAGCCTTGTTAAGTTTACAAGCTAGCAGATTTCCATGAGCATTGGCAACCTCGAACCCTGGTGGTTGTCTCATGTACACCTTATGAGCCAAACTCCCATTCAAGAATGCATTGTTGACATCCACATGTCTTAACTTCCACATGTTATAAACAACTAAAGAAACCATAGTGTGCATTGTGTTAGCTTTAATAACAGGACTAAATGTTTCATGATAATCCATACTCATAGCTTGAGAGAAGCCTTGTGCTACGAGGCGTGCCTTGTTTCTAACAACTGAGCTGTCAAGATTCTTTTTATTTTTGAACAACCACTTACACCCATCAAGGGGGCAATTTGGAGGAGGGAGAACCAAATCCTAGGTGCCATTAGTAGTCAGAGCCTGTAATTCATCAAGAACAACATCTTTCCATGATGGGATAGACATGGATTCATGAATGTTGGAGGGTTCCATTGTACTAGCAGTTGCAACATGGGCTTTAGGTTTGAAAATGCCATCCTTACTCCTTGTAACCATAGAATGGATGTTGTGAGGAGGTGGTGGTGATCGTGTGTCAGAGTCTTAAAAATTTATAAAAAGAATGATCGAACCTGGAAACTAACTAAGACAACGATGGAGGCAAGCGCACCTATCAAATAGTAGTATAGTTTAGTGGCAAGACCGGATTGTCGAACCCAAAGGAACCAAAAGTACTAATACTAACTTTCTTTTTATTATTTAGCCTAAGAATTAAGAGAATTTTTATCTAATCTAAAATTAACTAACTACTAAGCTAAAGATGCGAAGACAAAGAGAAGAAATTGAGGAAAGACTTGAGGGAAAACCGATTGTTTTAGACAATACCCGATGAAGAATCCACTTAGACTTCACTTGTTATCTAACTCTAAACCAGACGATTTATTCACTTGACTTGATCCGTAGGATTCCCTAATTTATATTAATACATCTCTCGAGGCTACTAACGTCTAACCTTAGGTTGATTAATTGAAATCTCTTTCTAATTAAAACCACTAGAATTGCATTAACTCGATCTATGGACTCCCATACTAGGTTTGACCTTAATCCGACAGATTTTTGTCATCCTATCTCTAGGGTTGCGATCAACTCCGCTTAACTATGCTAGATCTACTCTTAAACAGGGTCTATTCCTCCTCTGCCTAAGAGCATAAATGCTTGAATCAATATCCCAAAAATACCAAAATAAGAATTAATAACACATAGTTAAGAAAAAATCAAGTATTTATCATACAGCTCAGATAACAATAACAAGATTCGTCTTAGGTTTCATCCCCCTCAGGTATCTGAGGGTTTAGTTCATAATAGTAAAAGAAAACATCTCAAAATAAAATATAAAACAAAACATAAAGAAAACCCTAAAAACCCCTGAAGGAATTGAAGGAGAGTTCCTCCGTCTTGAGTATGATCCTGGCTTCTTGAGATGAATCAACTGGCTTTCTTCAAGTGAATCCTACAATTCTGGCCCCTCTGGCTTGGCTCCTTGGCCTAGCTGAACCGCTAAAAAGCCCTGATAGAAGGCTTCTGTCGAACTCCTCCATTTTTAAGTTGCCGCCTAGGGTGTTTATATAGGCTTCGAGATGCCTTTTTTGGCCTGAAAGTATCCCAATCCGAATGAAACTCTTCTTTTCTGCAGCAGGGACATGGCCGTGGCGCACGCCCGTGTGATTCGAGGCCAGGCCATGGTCGAACCTGTTGAGAAGGTACGACCGTGTATTTCGGGGTCCAGGCCGTGTTTGGCTCTTCTTAAGAGGCACGACCGTGTGGTCTTGGGCCCAAGCCATGTGGATTTCATGTTTTGGCCCATTTTCTTCGTTTTTGACCTGTTTCTCGTTCTTCTCATCCTCCGGTGCTCTCTTGAGTATAAAACATGAAAACAAAGGATTAGGAGCACCTATTTCCATAATTAAAGGGAAAAATCATCCAAAAGTATGCTAAATTTTGGGATTAAAATGTGTTCATATTACAGTTTATCAAATACCCCCACACTTAAGCTTTTGCTTGTCCTCAAGCAAAATTCTCAACTCACAATTAAAACAAACTTCCTCTATTCATAATATTCATCAATAATGTTTCATCATAATTCATAGATAATTTATATATGGATAATTTAACTCAAAGAGTCTTGAAGATTCAAACAATTAAAGTCATAGTTTGTAGTATGAAAAAGATAGGTGTTTCCCCTTACCTAAATAATCACCTTTAATTCAAAATCGACAAAAGTTGACATCCTCACTAAAGATTCACTCAAATTACTCAAGGTGTTTAAGGTTTAAAAATTAAGCGCTCAAAAGTCGAACATGAAAAGTTAATCTCATAGGCTTGCCTGAAAATCAAATCCCCACCATTGTAAAATGAAATGATACACAAATCAAAAGGTCTTTAAAAGGGTTGTAACGGGGCTTAGGTTAACGATGTGGATAAAGGCTAAATTAGAAGGGTTAGAATCGAGATTGAATTGAAAATTACCTAACTAGAAAAATGACTAATAACCTGCATAATTACATCAATTAAAAACTTGTAATACTAATAATACGAGCTTCTTTTTCAAGATGTTAAAATTAAACGTATAGGCTCGCTTAATCACAAAACTAATAGTGAATATACCTCGAGTTTTTTTTAAGAGCAAATCAATAAATACATAATATATAAAAAAATTCAACTACTAAAATAATGTATTTAGGCAACTAATCAAATCAAGTCTCGACAGAAGGGTAGTCAAAAGGAATGGTGATAACAAATACAAGATGGTTTTTGGGTTAATATTAGTGGGTGAGTCAATAAAAAGGGTTGTTAAGATCAAAGGGGTTCACTAGGGGTTAATTGTGAAGGTAGGCTTTTAGTGGAGTAAGTGGGTTAAATCCTAAGTGCCTTTATCATTTCTGTATATCAAATCAAAGGTGTGGTCTTGACATGTATAATAGAAGAAAGTTCTAGAATAACAAATTAATGTTGACACACTCATAATCAATAAAGTAGCATAAAAAGAATGTATGCTCTAAAAGGTTCAAGATCTCACAAAAATTATGGGTTTTTGATGACAACCTTGTATATTTCAAACTTCAAGGTAACGATTAGATTTAGGTAGACAACCTAACAAAATTTTAATTTTTTTGAAAATAGAATCATTATGCTTGATTCTCTAGTATCTTAAAGTTTAAATCATCATTGCACAATTATCAATGACTTAATCTAAAACATATCAATCAAAATCATGAATCAACAGGAATTTCATTCTAATTAGTGATATGAGAAAATTAATTTAAGACAAGATATCATTCAGGGATTTGAGAATAATGTAAAAAGTTAGAAACTTTTTCTAATAAACTTTCACCCCCCACACTTAAGATGTACATTGCCCTCAATGTACAAAGATAGATAATAATCATATACTAATAGAATCATAAGATAGGAAGAGAAGTGAAACTTCCTGAATTTTGGATGGATTCCTTGAGTTGGAAGTGTGGAAACTTGATTCGGAGATGAAAGATAATTTAGAGGGGGCGTTTTGAATTCCTGCGCTAGATGAAGAAATTGGGAACCTCGTGAAGAGTTAGCTAGGAAATAATAATAATTCTAAATATACTAATTATATATTTAAAGAAAAGAAAAAGAAAGAGTGTAAAAAGTAAAATAAGATTAAAAGAATCGATTAATGGATCGAAAGGTCCTTATTGTTGGATGGTTCGCGAGGTGGGTGTGGTTTCTAAGGTCGTGGTATGGTGATTCCCTAGCAGCCTTTAGAACCTAAAACTAAGAAACTAAAACAAAATGAACAAAATTTAGTATAAGAAAAATAAAGAAAAGGAAAATAAAGGAGAAGAGAAAAGTAAAACAAAGATTAAATGGACTCAAAGGTCCTTTTTTTGTCAAGTGGATGAATCAGTCGGCATGAACTTATGTCAATCGGTCTCGCACAGGGAGATTTAGATAGTATCCTTTCATTTTTTCGACATTGTTGAAGTGAAGATCAAGGACTTGGAAGATTAAGAAGGAGAGTAATGAAAGGGGTGAAGAGTGAATGGGGAGTGGGTGAGAAGAGGAGAGGGGTGTTTTAAATAGAAATTTTCACCTCTGGTACATCCCCACGCCTGTGTCTCATGGGTGTTTTGTGTCCCACGGCCATATTGCACGGCCGTGTAGTGGTTCAATCGTCTCTCCCATGCCTGGTAATTAGGTTGCCATGCCCATGTTGGTTCAACAGTGTCGGCCACGGCTGTGTCGCACGGCCGTGGTGGTAATTGGAGCCCGTGACTTGAAGATATTTTTCATCCTTTTTCGTACTATCTCTGCCATGCTTGTACTAGAATCCGTAGTGTCCACACGACCACGGCTACGGTGTGTGCAAGGCCATGTGGTGCAGAAATCTGCGCTTCATTAACTTGGTTAGTTTGTAGTTAGGTGCTAAAAAGAAAAGAAAATAAAAATAAATGGGGTTAGTGCTCGGGTTGCCTCCCGAGAAGCGCTCATTTAAAGTCTTAAGCTAGACTTACCTCTCATTCGCACCTTTAAGGTGGTTTGAGGAGTGAGAAATCCTTTCTCATGCTATCATTATATGGTTTAAGTCAAGTAGCATTTACCTTGAAAGTGCCAAATGTAGGATTTCTTACCTCGACTGTGCCATATGTGAAGACATTAATTACCTTAAAAGGGATCTCTTTGATCGTATTATGGTCTGAAGTGGTGGTTTGATGGTCTGTTTTCTCTAATAATACCTGATCTCCTATTTTAAAGTGATTTGATGTTCCTTTAAGTTCTTCTGGGGGTTCCTTCGGTTTCACTTCCCGTGGTTTTGATTTCTCCTTGAAGTGTGTCTTCCACTCATCTAGTTCATCGATCTGAAGTCGTCGTTCCTCATGAGATATTTCTTTGTTGGTAAGATCAGGTTCGGTGGTGTAGTTTCGTGGTGCTTCCTGAAAAGAGAGTTTGATCGAATGATTATCAACGAAATTTACGTTCTCACCTTTATCACTACATGTCCTAGCTGAGTCGAGAACTTGAAGACTGATTGATTCGTCACCTGCACGAAGTATGAGCTCACCTGTACTAACATCAATTTTAGATCTGGCAGTTGCTAAAAAGGGTCTTCCTAGAATTAAGGAGATATTATTGTCTTCATCCATATCTAAAACAACAAAATCTACTAGGAATATGAATTTGTCAACTTTAACGAGTACATCTTCAATTATACCCCTAGAAATTCGAATAGTCTTATCAGCTAGTTAAATGCTCATCCTAGTTTGCTTGGGTTTCCCTAGACCTATCTGTTTAAACATTTTAGAAGGCATAACATTGATGCTTGCCCCTAAATCAGCTCAAGCATTATCAACAGATAAACTACCAATTAAACATGGAATTGTAAAACTCCCCGGGTCTTTTAATTTTTTGGTAGTCTATTCTGTAACATTGCCGAGCACACTGCGTTTAATTCCACATGTGGTTTCTCATCTATCTTTCTCTTGTTTGTTAAAAGCTCTTTTAAAAATTTCCTTGAATCTGGTACCTGCGAAAGAGCTTCAAGAAACGGTAGGTTAATATGTAATTTTTTTAAGAGTTTAAGAAACTTACCGAACTATTCCTCCGTATTGTCTTTCTTTATCGCATTGGGATAAGGTATACGAGGTTGGTATTCTTTAATTACCAGTTTTGGTTTTTCTTGGCTTACCTCAGCCTTACCTTCACTTA
Source organism: Gossypium rotundifolium (assembly GCA_025506655.1). Lineage (NCBI taxonomy): Eukaryota > Viridiplantae > Streptophyta > Magnoliopsida > Malvales > Malvaceae > Gossypium > Gossypium rotundifolium. Next base: position 184,204,253 of record CP106727.1, on the reverse strand, counting down.
CCACAGGTTCTTGCCTTGGCTTAGATTTAGAATCTACTAATCCTTCACTGTCTTGAGCGTTAATGGCTTGAAGTTGCTCCTTCGAGTTAGTCTCCGTGTTACTTGGCAAGCTACCTTACGGTCATTCAAATATCAGTTTAGCGAGTTGCCATAACTGGTTCTCGATTCCTTTAATCGATGCTTGTTGATTTTTAAGTGTTGTTTCGGTGTTTTGGAAACGAGTTTTAGACACTGCTATAAATTTTTTCAGCATCTCTTCAAGGTTCGGCTTCTTTTTCTGTGGGTAGGGCTGTTGTTGGAAATTTGGAGGGGGTTGTTGTCTCTGATTTCCTTGACCACCCCACGAGAAATTGGGGTGGTTCCTCCAACCTGGATTATAAGTATTACTATAAGGGATATTTTGAGGTCTAAAATTGTTACCCATATAGTTTATTTGTTCGCTTTCCATGCCCGGATTGTAGGGTAGGTACTCAGGATTCGCCACACCTACTAGATTTGAGTCACATTGCATAACTGGATGTACTTGCAAAGAACCACACAAACCATCAATCTTTTTATTCATCATCTCTACCTGATTTGATAGCATGGTGACTGTGTCGAGGTTAAAAACTCTGGCTGTTTTAGTTGGCCTTGTCCTTGTAACTTGCCACTAATAGTTGTTCACTGACATCTCCTCTATAAATTCGTAAGTTGCCTTAGGAGTTTTGTTATTTAAGGTTCCGTCAGCTGTTGAGTCAATTAACTGCCAGGTTGAAGGGTTCACACCGTTGTAAAAAGTTTGGACCTGTAACCACAAGGGTAAATCATGGTGTGGGCATCTTCTCAACAAACTTTGTATCTCTCCTATACATCGTATAATGTTTCTAAATCCATCTGCACAAAAGAAGAGATATTATTCCTTAATTTGGCCGTTTTGGCCTGCGAAAAATATTTTAATAAAATTTTTTCGGTCATTTGATCCCATGTAGTGATTGATCCTCGTGGAAGAGAATGTAACCACTATTTGGATTTATTTCTTAATAAAAAGGGAAATAACCGAAGACGAATGGCATCATCAAAACACTATTTATTTTGAAGGTATCACAGAATTCTAGAAAATTTGCTAAATGAGTATTTGGGTCTTCGTCCTGCAAACCATCAAATTGAGCAAACTGTTGAATCATTTGTATTGTGTTAGGTTTCAATTCAAAATTATTAGTGGCTATAGCAGGCCTAACAATACTTGATTCAGCTCCAGTTAAATTAGGTTTAGCATAATCATACATAGTTTGAGGAGCATGATGATCGGCCACCTACTGAGGTAGCGAATTATTCTCAGCCATCCCTTTAGTGGTATTAGTTTTGTCCTCTTGCTCTTCTTGTATGTATTTTAAGCCTAGCCTTACTTCTCTACGATTTCTACGTACGGTTCCTTCAATATCACTGTCGTAAAGTAGTGGTCCTGTTGGGTTCCTTCTAGTCTTAAATTAGAGGTACCTACTAGGAAAAGAGAAATAGAAAAATAAAATTTAGAAAAGTAAAAATAAAGTTCAATTGCAAAAATAAAAAATAAAGATATGGCTAAAGTAATAAAAATTGAGCATTCTTAATATTTTAGTTCCCCGGCAACGGCGCCAAAAACTTGATCATGTGTCAGAGTCTTAAAAATTTATAAAAAGAATGATCGAACCTGGAAACTAACTAAGACAATGATGGAGGCAAGCGCAACTATCGAACAGTAGTATAGTTTAGGGGCAAGACTGGATTGTCGAACCCAAAGGAACCAAAAGTACTAATACTAACTTTCTTTTTATTATTTAGCCTAAGAATTAAGGGAATTTTTATCTAATCTAAAATTAACTAACTACTAAGCTAAAGATGCAAAGATAAAGAGAAGAAATTGAGGAAAGACTTGAGGGAAAACTAATTAATTTAGACAATACCCGAGGAAGAATCCACCTAGACTTCACTTGTTATCTAACTCTGAACCAGACGGTTTATTCACTTAACTTGATCTGTAGGATACCCTAATTTATATTATTACCTCTCTTGAGGCTACTAACGTCTAACCCTAGGTTGATTAATTGAAATCTCTTTCTAATTAAAACCCCTAGAATTGCATTAACTCGATCTATGGACTCCCATATTAGGTTTGACCCTAATCTGGCAGATTTTCATCATCCTATCTCTAGGGTTACGATCAACTCCGCTTAACTAAACAGGGTCTATTCTTCCTCCGCCTAAGAGTATAAATGTTTGAATTAATATCCTGGAAATACCAAAAAAGAATTAAAAACACATAGTTAAGAACACATCAAGTATTTATCATACATCTCAAATAATAATAACAAGATTCATCTTAGGTTTCATCCCCCTCAGGTATCTGAGGGTTTAGTTCATAATAGTAAAAGAAAACATCTCAGAATAAAATATAAAAAAATAAAGAAAATGCTAAAACCCCCTGAAGGAATTGAAGTGCAGTTCCTCCATCTTGAGTATGATCCTGGCTTCTTGAGATGAATCAACTGGCTTTCTTCGAGTGAATCCCATAATTTTGGCCCCTTTGGCTTGGCTCCTTGGCCTAGCTCAACCGTTGAAAAGCCCTGACAGAAGGCTTCTGTCGAACTCCTCCTTTTTTAAGTTGCCTTTTAGGGTGTTTATATAGCTTTGAGATGTCTTTTTTGGCCTGAAAGTATCTTAATCCGAATGAAACTCTTCTTTTTTGTGGCAGGGACATGCTTGTGGCGCACGCCCGTGTGATTCGAGGCTAAATCGTGGTCGAACCTGTTGGAAGGCACGGTCGTGTATTTTGGGGTCCAGTCGTGTTTGGCTCTGCTTAAGAGGCACTAGTGTGGTCTTGGGCCCAATCCATGTGGATTTTGTGTTTTGGCCCATTTTCTCCATTTTCAGCCCGTTTCTCGTTCTTTTCATCCTCGGTGCTCTCTTGAGTATAAAACATGAAAACAAAGGACTAGGAGCACCTATTTTCATAATTAAAGGGAAAAATCATCCAAAAGTATGCTAAATGTGGGATTAAAATGTGTTCATATTATGATTTATCAAGTGGATGAGGATTATACTGTGTAGAACTTGTTTAAGAATCATGAGACAACAGGCTGTTAATAGAATCAGATGAGACTGATGGAAGCAAAGTGTGGAGCTCTCATGAGAAGTAGTAGTTGGGAGAAACAATGGAGACTCAGGCAGAGCAGAAGAGACCATAACATGTGGTGGTGAAAGGACAAGTGGTAGTGTACACGTAGAATCATTGGTGGTGGAGCTATTGACTAGAGAGGCTATAGATAAATCAGAACGATCAACATGAGGAAACACACCCTCATCAAACTGTACATGTCGTGAAATGAAGCTCCTGCCATGTTTGTCGACACACTTGTACCTTTTGTAACCTGGAGCATACCCCAAGAATATGCACAGAGTGGATTAAAAGTGGAGTTTGCGTCTGTTATATGGTATTAGATGAGGGTAACAAAGACAACCAAACACTTTGAGGAATTTGTAATCAGGTTATTGGTTAAACTTCTCAACAAGGGATACACCATTGATTGCTTTTGTAGGTAGTAAGTTCATTAAATAGACAACAAAAGTGAAAACATCTGTGGCACCTTTCAACCAATCCACTTGTTCAGAGGTACGTCGGCAGGAAACACGATGTTGAATGCCAAAACGTTGGAGACGAAGGTCAAAACTATGAGATTCCCCACCTCCATCACTTTGAATGTTTTTGATCTTAGTTCCTAACTACAACTCAACATTTTGTTTAACGAGTAAAAATGCTTATAAGGCATTTGACTTGTTCCAGAGAAAGTATATCCATGTATGTTGAGAGAAACAATCCACAAATGAAATATAATATTTATAACCATTAGAATAACAAGGAGTAGGGCCCCATAGATCTATAACAACCAGTTCACGTGGTGCAGTATAGATTGATGTGGAAGACTTAAATGGGAATTTGTAACTCTTGCCAAGTGCACACGTATTACAAAGTGAATGAAATTTGATTCGTGGAATAATGATATTACATTATTGTAACACATTTGCTAAAACTTCAGTGGAAGGATGAACTAGACATTGATGTCACCGAGTGAGCTGAGTTGTGGTTTCAAGAGTCATAGACTTGCTAGTAGATGCGTCATGGACAGAGAAACTAGAAACAGTGTTATTGAAAGCAATAAATTATTTTGTAGAAGGTGTGGGTAGCAGTTGATATAACCTATTTGACTCAACGGCTTGAAGCAAGATCTAATGAGTCACCAGATCCTTCACATGGTAACATGAGGGATGAAATTCAAAGAGCACATTGCTATATGTTGTAAACCTAGAAATTGACAAAAGATTTTGTGTATTGTTGGAACATATAGCAAATCAGTAAGAGGCATGTGAATGGAACCAGAAGAAATATACGACTCGCCAATGTGAAAAGTAGAAGCAAAATTTCCATTCCCCACAATCACTTTACTTGAGCCAATGTAAGGGTTGCAACTGGAAAACTTGAACTGATCATTAGTCATATGAGCCCTGGCACCACTATCGGGATACCAAGTTGCATCGGTGACAACGTCTGTGGTAGTGTGCTTAGAAGTAGTGGATGAAGAATGATAAACCGTAAAAGTAACATATTTTAACCCCATATTTAGTATACTTTTAGGATGATTTATCCCTGATTTATGTAAAAAGGTGCTTTTAATCCTTTCTTGTCATATTTCTACTCAGGAAAGCGCCCGAGGATGAAAAGAACAAGAAACGGCTTAAAACGGGCCAATTTGGGCCAAAGAAGAAAATGGACACGGCCTGGACTTCAAGCCACACGGCCATGCTTCGACAATTAACTAAGACACGGCCATGCCACGATTTACACGGCCGTGCCCCAATCGACAGAATCAAGACACGGCCCAACCACGATTTACACGAGTGTGTGCCATGGCCGTGCCCCTATTACGGGAGAGAGCAATTTCACCCGAATTTGGATACTTAGAGCCAAAGAAACACTTTCCAAAGCTTATTCAAATACCGAGTAAGAAGCAAACTTAAATTAGGACACTTAGAGGCCAAGTAAAGCATTCCAAGAGCCTATATAAACACCCTAAGTGTATCTTGAAAGGGGGGTGAGCTAGGCCAAGGAGCCGAGCCAGAAGGATCACATTTGTGGGAATCACTCAAGATAGCCGAAGATCCATCTCAAGAGCCAAAATCTACTCAAGACAAGGGATTTCTCCTTCAATTCCTCTAGGGGTTTTAGGGATTTCTTATGTTTTGTTTTATCTTTTCTCTTGAGATGTTTTTATTCATTATGAACTAAATCCTTCATACACCAAGGGATGAAACCTAGATGAATTTTGTTATTATTTTCGATATTATGATAAATACTTAGTTTGTTCTTAATTATGTTGCTTAATCCAAATCGATGTGCTTAGGTGGAGGAGGAATAGACCCCGCTAAGAGTAGATCTAGCATAATTAAGCGGAGTTGATCGAACGCCTAGAGATAGGGTTACGAGATTTTACCGAATTAGGTGAAACCTAATATGGGAATCCATTGATCGATTTACTACTATTATAGGGGGTTATTATAAGTGAACGAGAGTTCCACTAATTAACCTAGGGTTAGACGCTATTCGCCTCGAGAGAGGGTTTAATATAGGTTAGGGAGTCCTACGGATCAAGCTAAGTAAAGAAATCATATGATTCAGTAATAAGTAACAAGTGAAGTCTAGGTGGATTCTTCTTGAGGGTATTGTCGTAATCAATTGAGTTTCTTCAAGTTATTTCCCAATTCATTCTTTTTGTCTTTACGTCTTTAGCTTAGTAGTCGTTAAACTATATCACTCCATATTTTAGGCTAAATAATAAAAAGAAAGTGAGTATTAGTACTTTTAGTTCCTTTGGGTTCGATAATCTGGTCTTGCCTAAGCTATACTACTGTTCGATAGGTACACTTGCCTTTAAGTTGTTGTCAGAGTTAGTTTCTAGGTTTGATCATTCTATTTATAAATTTTAAAGCTCTGATTTCAGTGATCAAGTTTTTGGCGTCGTTGCCGGAGAACTAAAATATTAAGAAAGCTCTATTTTTATTACTTTAGCCATTATTTTTTATTTTTATTTTGCAATTTATTTTATATTATTTTTCTTTCTTTTTCCTAGCAGGTACCTCTAGTTTATGACTAGACGGAACCCGACAGGACCTCTAGTATACGATAGTGAAATTGAAGCTACCGCTCGGAGAAATCGTAGAGAAATTAGGCGAGTTCTAAATTACACAGAAGAAGAGCGAGAAGACAGATTCAATCTTACTGAAGGGATAGATGAGAATAATCCACCACGAGATGTGGCGGATGTTCCACGCACTATGTATGATTATGCTAAACCCAATTTGATAGGGTAGAATCTAGTATTGTTAGGCCTGCTATAGCTGCTAATAATTTTGAATTAAATCCTAATACAATACAAATGATTCAACAATTTGTTCAATTTGATGGTTTGTAGGACGAAGACCCGAACACTCATATAGTAAATTTTTTAGAGTTCTGTGATACTTTCAAAATAAATGGCGTTTCTGATGATGTCATTCGTCTTCGGTTATTTCCCTTTTCATTAAGGAATAAAGCCAAGCAGTGGTTGAACTCGTTAACACGAGGGTCAATCACTACATGGGAACAAAAGACCAAAATTTTTTTATTAAAATATTTTCCACCGGCCAAAACGACTAAATTACGGAATGATATTTCTTCTTTTGTGCAGATGGATTTAGAGACATTATACGATGCATGGGAGAGATACAAATATCTCTTGAGGAGATGTCCACACCACGGATTACCATTATGGCTTCAAGTCCAAACCTTCTACAATGGTGTAAATCCCTCAACGAGACAACTAATTGATTCAGTCACCGGTGGAACCTTGAATAATAAAACTCCAAAGTAGCCTACGGATTCATTGAAGAGATGTCGTTGAATAATTATCAGTGGCAGGTTACAAGGACAAAACCAACAAAATCAGCCGGAGTCTATAGCATTGATGCAGTAACCATGCTATCAAATCAGGTAGAGATGATGAATAAAAAGCTTGACAGTTTATGTTCTTCGCAGGTACACCCAGTCATACAATGCAACGTAAGTGGAACTGTGGCGAATCTTGAGTATCCACCCTACCAACCGGACGCAGAAAGCGAACAGACAAACTATATAGGTAATAATTTCAGATCTAATAACAATCCTTATAGTAACACTTACAATCCAGGTTGGAGGAACCACCCAAATTTTTCATGGGGAGGCCAAGGAAGTCAAGGAAATCAAAGACAACAACCTCCTTCAAATTTCCAAAATCAGCCATATCTCGCAAGAGAAGAAGCCAGCCCTCGAAGAGATGCTGACAAAATTCATGGTAGACACAGAAAACCATTTCCAAGATACTGAGTGAGCATTTAAAGATCAACAAGGGTCAGTTGAAAAACTTACTGAGTCATTCGGGGAGCTCACTAAGTCGATTGGACTACTTACTAAGATGATTTGTGAAATACAGGCAGAGATTTTTTCTAAAGAAATAGAATAGGTGAAAGCAATTACACTAAGAAGTGGAAAGGAATTAGTGGAATCAAAGAAACAAATTCCACACAAAGATAACAAAGCAAGAGATGAGGGAGTGGAGGATGTAAATCCAGTACGCAAAGGAAGTAAACTACCAATCCCATATCCAGCAAGGATAAAAAAGGAATGACTAGATGCCCAATATGATAAGTTCCTTGAACTTTTTAAACAGATACATATTAAATTACCTTTTGTTGAAGCTATTCACAGATGCCGAAATATGCAAAATTCTTAAAGGAACTCCTGACAAATAAAAGGAAGCTTAAAGAAGTATCGACGATGGAACTTAATAAAGAATGCTCAGCCATCCTCTAGAACAAGTTACCAACCAAATTAAAAGACCTAGGAAGCTTTACTATTCCTTATTTAATTGGTAGCCTAAATATTAAGAAAGCATTAGCTGATCTAGGTGCCAGTATTAATTTAATGCCTTACAAAATGTTTAAACAATTAGATCTTGGGGAACCAAAACCCACTAGGATGAGTATTCAATTAGCCGATAGATCCATTAAATATCCTAGAGGAATTATCGAAGATGTTTTAGTAAAAATTGATAAATTTATTTTCCCTGTTGATTTTGTTGTGTTAGACATTGAAGAAGACATTAATGTTCCTTTAATTCTAGGACGTCTTTTTTTAGCCACTGTAAGGGCCGTTATTGATGTAGGTGATGGTAAACTTGCATTAAGGATAGGCGATGAAGAAATTATGTTTCAAATTTATGATGCCATGCGATATTCTAAAGAGCAAAATGATTCCTGTTATTTTATTGATACTACTGATCATATCATTCAAAATTCATTGTAGGAAATTATACATGACGACACAATGGAACTGTGCCTGACTCAAGAAGAGGGGGAAAAAGATGAAGGCGATGGGATGAATTTGAATACATCGTCATTCAGGCAAGTGAAAGAAGAAAGCATTGAAAACAATGACGAAATAAAACAGAAATCCTCCATTGATGAGCCACCCAGTCTGGAATTGAAACAATTACCAAAACACTTAGAATATGCATTCCTCGGGGACAATTCTATGCTACCGTAATTATCTCTTCAGAACTAGAAGCTAAGGAAAAACAGGAGTTGATAAAGGTACTAAGAGAACATAAAAAAGCCATAGGTTGGAAAAATCTAATATAAAGGGTATAAGCCCCTCGTTCTGCACCCACAAAATTTTAATGGAAGAAGAATACAAGCCGTGTGTGCAGCCCCAGAGACGGCTAAATCCCAACATGAAAGAAGTAGTCAAAGCCGAGGTAATTAAACTTCTAGATGCAGAATAATTTATCCTATTTCGACAAAGACTTGGGTAAGTCCCTGTGCAAGTAGTTCCAAAGAAAGGAGGTATGACTGGTAGTGCCCAATGAGAAGAATGAATTAATCCCCACAAGAACAGCATGGGATGGAGAGTCTCAGATAGACTATAGAAAGCTCAATGATGCCACCGAAAAGATCACTTCCTCTACCCTTCATAGATCAAATGTTAGAAAGACTATCCGGGCATATGTACTACTGCTTCTTGGACGGACTCTCTAGCTACTTCCGAATTCCCATAGCTCCTGAAGATCAAGAGAAGACAACATTTACATGTCCATACGGTATGTTTGCTTATCGTACAATGCCTTTTAGATTATGTAATGCTCCTGCTACTTTTCAACGTTGCATGTTGGCAATCTTTGACGAACTCGTGGAAGATATCATGGAGGTATTCATGGATGATTTCTCGGTATTCGGTAATTCTTTCAATCTTTGCCTTAAAAATTTAAAACGAGTTCTAATGAGATGTGAGGAAACCAACCTTGTTTTGAATTGGGAAAAATGTCACTTTATGGTTAGAGAAGGAATTGTATTAGGACATAAGATTTCTAGTAAAGGGATTGAGGTAGATAAAGCGAAGGTTGAAACTATAGAAAAATTACCTCCCCCTAGTTCAGTTAAGGCTATTAGAAGCTTTTTAGGACATGCAGGGTTTTATAGAAGATTTATTAAAGATTTTTCTAAAATAGCTAAGCCTTTGACAAAATTACTAGAAAAAGATGTTCCTTTTAATTTCAATCAGGAAAGTTTAGATGCATTTAATGTCCTTAAGGATAAATTAATAAATGCTCTAATTATAATTGCCCCTAATTGGAACTTACCCTTTGAACTAATGTGTGATGCAAGTGATTTTGCAGTAGGTGCGGTTTTGGGACAATGAAGAAACAAGCATTTTCAGCCAATTTACTATGCTAGCAGAACATTAACACCCGCACAAGAAAACTACACCACTACAGAGAAAGAATTACTAGCTGTAATTTTTGCTTTTGACAAATTTAGACAGTATTTAATATTGTCTAAAGTTGTCATTTACACTGACCATTCGGCTCTTCGTTATCTTTTAAACAAACCTGATGCAAAACCCAGACTCATACGATGGATTTTACTCTTACAGGAATTCAACTTGGAAATACAAGATAAGAAGGGAGCCGAGAATCTTGCAGCGGATCACCTGTTTAGACTTGAAAATCCGCACACCAAAGAGCTCAATGAAAGTGAAATAAATGATTCATTTCCCGAAGAACAACTTTTTTCTATAACACATTCTGAGGTACCATGGTTTGCAAATATTGCGAATTATTTAGCACCTAATATCTTGCAAAGAAATTAACACATCACCAAAAGAAGCGATTCTTTGCTGATGTGAAAAATTATTTTTGGGAAGATCCTTTTCTTTTCTGCATATGTGCGATCGTAATTCAAGATGCGCTATAAAATAGAAGCAAGCAAAATCTCGGAGCATTGCCATTCAGACCCTCGGAGGACACTACAAAGGTATTAAGATAGCACACAAAATACTCGAATCAGGTTTTTATTGGCCCACTCTATTTAAAGATGCCAACAGGTATGTTGCCTCATGTGATAGATGCCAAAGAACATGTAATATTTCTAAACGTGATGAAATGCCTCAAACATATATGTTGTCATGTGAAATATTTGATGTATGGGGTATAGATTTTATGGGACCATTCCCTAGTTCGTTTGGAAACAAGTACATCCTAGTGGCAGTTGATTATATGTCAAAATGGGTTGAAGCGGAAGCTTTTCCTACAAATGATGCCAGGGTAATAGTTAAATTTCTTAAAAAATTGTTCTCCCGATTTGGCACACCAAGAGCTATCATTAGTGATAGGGGTACTCATTTCTGTAATACCCAATTCGAAAGAGTCCTAAAGAAATATGGAGTATACCACAGGATAGCTACCCCATATCACCCCCAAACCAGCGAGCAAGTCGAAGTAGCAAACCGAGAACTTAAGCGCATTCTAGAAAAAATGGTTGAATCAAATAGAAAAGATTGGGCAGTTAAAGTAGATGATGCTTTATGGGCATATAGAACAGCTTTTAAAACACCTCTAGGGACATCCCCATACAAACTTGTATACGGAAAAAGCTGTCATCTACCATTTGAGTTAGAACACAAAGCTTTTTGGGCCATAAAGTTTTTAAATTTTGATATTAGAACTGCAGGAAAGAAAAGAATGGTGCAGATAAACAAGCTGGACGAGTGGAGAACAGAAGCCTATGAAAACTCAAAACTGTACAAGGAAGCAACAAAGCGACACCACAATGCAAGTCTCAAGAGATCAAAACAATTCGAGGTAAGGGACCTAGTCCTACTATACAACTCAAGGCTTAAACTATTTCCGGAAAGCTAAAATCAAGATGGTCAGGCCCATTTATGATCAAAACAATTTTTCCATACGGCACCATTGAGGTAACTCATCCCACTAAAGGCACATTCAAGGTAAATGGTCACCGACTTGAAATTTATAATGGTGCAGATTTTGGAGATATAAGAGAGGAGCTTATGCTCCATGAGCCTTCTTTTAGAACCGAAAATAGGGAAAGTCTAGCTTAAGACTATAAAACGAGCACTTCTCGGGAGGCAACCCGAGCACTAACATGATTTATCTAAACATTATACTTTTGACTTTAAGCATCTTAACGCCATCAGTATGATTAAAGCACAAGTTTTGTAGACCACACGGCCTTACACATGGGCGTGCCCATAGCCGTGTGGAGCCGACGAGATAAAACACGGGCACTTTTATGGCCGTGTATGATAAAAGGTAAAACTTTTATCAACACGGGAAGGACACGGCCGTGCCTCACGACCATGCTAAGATACTGACTTCCTAGACATGGCCAGGACACGGCCGTGCTTCACAACCGTGGAGACATATTGGCTTATCGAACACGGGTAATGAACGCCCGTGCTAAGTAACTGTGCTTAAATACTGACTTCTAAAACACGGGCCACCCACGACGATGCTTCATGAAAGTGGGGACATACTGACATATCGCACACAGATAATGCACACCGTGTTACAACCGTGCTAAAAAACCAATCACGCCTAAAAATTCAAAATCCTGAATGACACGGGCACTTGAAAAAATAGCATGGCCATGGCAAATGCCCGTGCCCCTGCTGCTATTTAAACCAATTAACCGAAATCCCTCTCCATTTTAACCCTACAAATAATTTTCAACCCCTCTTCTAAAATTCCAGCCACGTTCTCACCTAAACCACCGCTTTTTCTATCCAAAACAGAACAAAAACCATCCACACGCCTGAAACATCGTTGTGCGACATAAACCCCACGCTTGCTTCCGCCATGCTTATCCTGCAACGCCTCACCACCACCGTGCCTAGCCCGTGTTCTACAGAAAACCTCCACCATCAGCCTTAGTTCTATTAATTCACTTCTAATTTGTTTTATACCTTTAATTTAAGTTCTAATAAGAGATAATAGTCATTTAAATTTTTTTTAGTCTAAAGTATAAATTTCTCATCTTTTTACAATTATTTTGTATTATGTATATATATATTTTCAAAGCATGAATTGTCATATTGATTCTATAACTTTAAAGTGCTAATTTTTCTCATGATTATTTCAATATTTTGTTCATATAATTTATTTCCCATTTATGATAATGTATAATTTTCCTCATGAATTGCTATTGGTTGCCTATTCGAATATCTTAAATTAGAATTATATTCGGTACGAATTTTCTCCCTTTTTCCAGGTAATATGTCGTCATCACGACCAAAGCGATCCACAACCGCCCCAAGCAAGAAGAGAAAGGGGCCCGGCTCATCCTCAGCAAGTGCTTCTTCCGAGATCCAACACCACTTCCTTCAATTTAATCAAGACACTCAGGAAGAATGATATAGAGCATTCCGAAAAAGGCCTTTAGGCACCGGGAGATGCATCAATTGGAATGCAGTGCAGCAAGTCAAACTAGAAATAGATATCCAAGCCCTAGTATCGACTGAACCATGAGAGCTGTTCTTTTCTATTATCGAGCCGACCTATCTGGAACTCACACTCGAGCTCTATACTACTTTCACTTTTCAGTCAGTGATGCCTAATTATAACGATCTGGGAACAATCCAATTTCGATTAGGGGGCATGGTATGACAGCTTAGCGTACCACAATTTGGAATAGCACTCAGAATTTACATAGAAGAATTTATAGAAGAGAACAACCTCTCCGAGTTAGACTGCCAACTCCATTGTACTCCGCTGAACTGTTGGTGAAGCCTAAATCCCACCACAGGCGTTTATGACCTCAGTCATTTTAAAGCGACAGCCCTTGGACCAGCCTTGAGGTATATTCACGCCCTTCTCGCTTATATAATCACCGATCGACGTGAGAGCACAGGTGTAGTAAACAAGCATGATGTCTACTACATGTCATGCATGTCAGAAGGGCACGTATTTGACCTTGCCTACTTCATTGCCTGTGCAATCCAACACCAAACGGAACTACACAAAAGGGCATTTTATCAATGGGGTCGTACATCACTTGGTTAACTCGACATTTTGGTCTCCTCAACACCGAGGCTTAGACTTACTCTCTTACACTAGTTGGCCAGATGCTACCGTAGGGTATTCAGACGATGTTGCACATGAAGATGGTTAAATATCGTTGAGGGACCGATCCACCACAGTACTGACTAGCCACAGACGAGGCAAAGCCAGAGGACATTACTAATGATGTCCCACCACCAACACAGGAAGCACTAATTCCAAGCTAGTAGCCATCCCATCTAGCAGCCTCAGTGGAAGATATCTCTATACGCCTTACCCAGCTCGAGCAGTACTGTACTCAGCAGTTCACCGACACTGCTCGATGTTTTGATGGGATCGAGGCCTCACTCCAGCAAATATGCCATCACTTTCATATATCATCACCGACATCACCACGGGATCCGACAGATGATGAGGACCTTTGAGTCCTTTCTTATTTTTAGTTCTATTAAATTTCTACTTTTCATTTATTTTAAATCTCTATATTCGTCGTAACTTTGAAATTTTCTTCATTACAAATAGCTTTTGTTATTTTAGTTATGATTAGTTATCTAATATTCGAGTACACCTAACATATATTTATTTATGCCTCCGACATATCTGACTAATGACTTCACAGTTTCAACCACACACTCCACATACAGAAATCACTAGGAGTAGTTCACTTCTACATAAGTCATCTTCCACTACGACCAATGCTGACTCCCGGAATCATCCAAAATTTAGGAAGTGTTACTTCTCCCCTTTTCTTTTTATTACATAATTGTTTATCTATCTTTGTACATTGAGGACGATATACAACTTAAGTGTTGGGGGGTAAAAGTACCTAACTTTTTGCATTATTCTCAAATCTTGAATTTTAGTCTTGTCGATAAGAAATTTTCTCATATTATTAATTAGGGTGAAATTTTCAATGATTTATGATTTTTATTGATAAGATTTTGAATAAGTCATTGATAATTGTGCATTGATGATTTATACGTGAAGAATACTAGAGAATCAAGCATGATAAGTCTATTTTTCAAGAATAAAAAATTTCTTAGGTTGTTGAACTGAATTTGAACATTACCTTGAAGCTTGAAATTTACAGGATTGATGTCAAATCCCATAATATTTTGTGAGATTTGAGCCTTATAGAGCATATATTCTTTTTCATGCTCACTTTATTAATTATGAGTGTGTCAACACTGAATTGTTATTCTAGAACTTGCCTCGATTATACATGTCGAGACCTCATTAATGATTTGATATACTGAGATGATAAAGGCACCTAGGTTTTAACCCATTCACTCCACTAAAAAAGTTTACCTACATAATTAACCCTTAGTGAACCCATTTGATCCCAACAACCCTTTTATTGAATTACCCGCTTAATATTAACCTAAAAAGCTTTGTATTTGTTATCACCATTCTTTTGACCACCCTTCTATCGAGAATTGAATTGATCAAGTTACCGAATTAGTTTATTTGATAAAGTTCTTTATTTATTTAATTATATACTTAGTTTGTTCTTAAAAAAAACATAGTCTATTCAAGTATTAGTATATGATTAAAGGAGCTTATGCATTTAAATTCCAATTGTTGACTAAGAGCTCGTATCAAAAGTATTATCAATAGTAGTATTATTAGTTTCAAATTTTCAATTGATGTAATCATTTATTATTTTTAGTTAAGTAATTGGTCAGGTCAATCTCGATTCTAAACCCTCTAATTTATCCTTTATCCACACCTTTAACCCCAAGCCCCATTACAACCCTATCAAAGACCTTTTGATTTGTGTATCATCTCATATTACAGTGGTGGAGATTTGATTTTCAGGCAAGCCTATGGGATTAACTTTTCAGGCTCGACTTATGAGTGCTTTTTCTTGAAACTTAAACACTTCGAGTGCTTTGAGTGAATCCTTAGTGAGGATGTCAATCCTTATCGGTTTCAAATTAAAAGGTAATCTTTTGGATAAGGGGAGACACCTATGTTTTCGTACTACAAAATTCATGACTTATATTGTTTGAATCTTTAAGACTCTTTGAGTTAAATTATCCATGTATAAATTGTCTGTGAATTATGATGAAGCATTGTTGATAGGAATTGTGAATTACGGAAAGTTTGTTTTTATTGTAAGTTGAGAATTTTGCTTGAGGACAAGCAAAAGATTAAGTGTGGGGGTATTTGATAAACCGTAAAAGTAACATATTTTAACCCCATATTTAGTATGCTTTTAGGATGATTTAGCCCTGATTTATGTAAAAAGGTGCTTTTATTCCTTTCTTTTTATATTTCTACCAAGAAAGCACCCGAGGACGAAAAGAATAAGAAACGGGCTTAAAATGGGCCAATTTGGGCCAAAGAAGAAAATGGACACGGCCTGGACTTCAAGCCACACGGCCGTGCTTCGACAATTAACTAAGACATGGCCATGCCACGATTTACACGGCCGTGCCCCAATCGACAAAATCGAGACACGACCCAACCACGATTTACACGGACGTTGCCATGGTCGTGCCTCTGTTACGGGAGAGAGAAATTTCACTCAAATTTGGATACTTAGAGCCAAAGAAACACTTTCCAAATCTTATTCAAATACCGAGTAAGAAGCAGACTTAAATTAGGACACTTGAGGCCAAGTAAAGCATTCCAAGAGCCTATATAAACACCCTAAGTGTATCCTGAAAGGGGGGCGGTGAGTTAGGCAAAGGAGTCGAGCCAGAAGGATCACATTTGTGGAAATCACTCGAAGATAGCCAGAAGATCCATCTCAAAGAGCCGAAAATCTACTCAAGATGGCAAATTTCTCCTTGAATTCCTCTAGGGGTTTTAGGGATTTCTTATGTTTTGTTTTATCTTTTGTCTTGAGATGTTTTTATTCATTATGAACTAAATCCTTCAGATACCTAAAGGGGATGAAACCTAGATGAATTTTGTTATTATTTTCTGAATTATATGATAAATTCTTAGTTTGTTCTTAATTATGTTGCTTAATCCAAATATGATGTGTTTAGGTGGAGGAGGAATAGGCCTTGCGTAAGAGTAGATCTAGCATAATTAAGTGGAGTTGATCGAACGCCTAGAGATAGGATTATGAGATTTTTTCGGATGAGGGCAAAACCTAATATGGGAATCCATTGATCGATTTACTGTTATTCTAGGGGGTTATTATAAGCGAACGAGAGTTCTACTAATTAACCTAGGGTTAGACATTATTCGCCTTGAGAGAGGGTTTAGTATTGGTTAGGGAGTCCTACGGATCAAGCTAAGTAAAGAAATCATATGATTCAGTAATAAGTAACAAGTGAAGTCTAGGTGGATTCTTCCTTAGGGTATCGTCGTAATCAATTGAGTTTCTTCAAGTTATTTCCCAATTCGTTCCTTTTGTCTTTGCATCTTTAGCTTAGTAGTCGTTAAACTAGATCACTCCATATTTTAGGCTAAATAATAAAAAGAAATTGAGTATTAGTACTTTTAGTTCCTTCGAGTTTGATAATCCGGTCTTGCTAAGCTATACTACTGTTCGATAGGTACACTTGCCTTTAAGTCGTTGTCAGAGTTAGTTTCCAGGTTTGATCATTCTATTTATAAATTTTAAAGCTCTGATTTCAGCGATCAAGGAATCATCTACACATGAGTGAACAGTAGAGTGGAAAGAGGGCTTGTAAGAATTAGTATGAAAAAAATAGGCTTCAAGGTGACAATTCCTAACAAAACCATTATCTATGTAGCACACGTGGGCTAAACAAGGTCCAAAACTTGTGCGAGTGATAGGACCAGAAGAAATTGATCCATATAGCCAGATCCCAGAGTAAGAAGCAGCACCAACAAAATCTTTATAGGAATCGTCATAGCGATAAAAGCACTAGCGAGACATATGGCCAAATTTGCCTATAACACCCTTAACCCGTATCCATTGATGGAACAAGGTTATGGAGCATTACTAATGTTTACAGAACAAATAGACAGAAATTTAAAACATTTCACATCATATAATATTCATATCATAAACTAATCGAAATCAAACATATTGTCTCTTATATGAGCCCTCAAGGCCCAAAATACGCATTAGAAATAAGTCGGGACTAAATAGAATGCTCAAAGAATTTTTTGAAAAACACTAAAATTTTCAAGCCGTAGGGATCACACGGCTGTGTGGGCATTCGAGACTGTAACACCCTAAACCTGGCCTAGACATTATGGCCGAATCTGGCGATTTCACATGGAATGGGATTTGAAATTGAATTTATCAAGTTAAAATCGTTTCCGTTTATTAGCTTCTATTAAGCTCTCGTTGATTTCAAATTCATTTTTCGTTAATTTATTTCATTTAAAAACATATTATGTAGCGAAAGCTTTAAAAAGAAAACCGTTCACGTTTAGGGAAAACGTTGTTTTCATTAAACCGAGTTTTTACAATTTAAAAATCCATGAAAACAGTGAAAATCTAAAATAACGGTAAATAGTCCAAAGTCCTAATTTACATAGACAATATCCCAAAATAAGAAATAAAAACCATAAATGAAATTAAACCGTTTAGTGACATGTGGGCTTCGTAGAGTCCTCCACCGCACCGATCCGTCTAGGTCCAGGGATATTAAACAAAAGGGGTGAGTTTACGTAAACTCAGTGTGTAATCCTTACAGATAATATGCATACAGCCAAACAATAGTTATCAATCATATACAGTATGGGCCTAAGCCAATTTCAGTTCCAGATACAATTCAGATATAAATTAGGGCCGTAGCCCATCTCAAATATAGTATGCATACAGTAGCAAAAATAGTATCCTACCTACCAACCTCTACACACCATCTCCGACCATCCTTACACACCATGTGAGGTTTAAAACACCCACCCAGCCTTACCCACCAAGTTGTACCGAATGCGGCACATATCAGTAATATTGCAGCTGAGCTGCCAAATAATAGGCATGAAAGCCTTTCAGCACACTTCATCCAATAATTAATTATCCCACCACAATGCAAATGCAACTAAACATGCTCAATGCAGACATACAGAGATACATGCTTACATGCTAAAACACAGTTATCAGTCATACATACAGATCAGTAAACATGCAACAATTTAACATGCTCAACACATACATTATATATCAGATCACGTGATTTAGGGTTTAAGTAGCGCTTACCGATCTTACAGTAGCTTTATAGTTGACTTGGGTGACCCGTGCAACCCTAGAAAACATTTATGCTAAATAGGCCCTCACGCCCATGTGGCTTGCCCGTGTGGGCCCACATGCCCAGATTGGCCTTGCCTGTGCGAATCATAAGGCCTGGCCCAGATATCCCACGCCCATGTGGCTTGCTCGTATGGGCCAACATGCCTGTGTGGCCCACACGACTAGTTCGGTTTTACCTATGTGGCCCGCACGACCCCTCCTCGGCCATCACACGGCTATGTCTTGCGCACGACTTGGCCTTCATCGATCACACGGTCGTGTTGCTGCACACGGCCTACCACACGGGTGACCACACGTCCGTGTGGCATCGATAGTTTGTAATTTTAGCTTTTGGTCAATCCCCTTTTTTGCGTTTTCGGGTAGACACACCTGATATCGGTTTGATGCGAAACTTCTTCTAAGCCTCTTGAAACCTAAAAACAACATAACCAAAAGCCCAATTTCAGTGTTACCTTCGAAAAGTTAGCGGAACTACACTACGAACAGTAACTCATCACATCTAACAATGCATCCGTATACTTACTAGTGATAGGACGAAACCCCTAACGCTTAATCCACTGCAGGAGCACTAATAGAACCTTGATTTTCCCCTAATAAAAAATCAAACATAAACCCTCATCAAAATCCAACCGTAAAACAACAAGATGGTGGCAGAACAAAACTTACTGATGAACGCAAACAATAGTTGTAAGAGGAACACAACAGTAATTGAATGGAAGCAAATAGAAATCGAAATTAGAGAGTAGGAGAAGAGAGGAAAAAAATGGCAGGATGGGATTTTGAGAAATAGTAAACACAACTGATCAGATTCTGATAAGTCCCATAATTTTCCTCCCACTAACCCACTAACCACCCACTACTCAGAATTTCTATTTGACCGAAACTCTTTCGATCAAACGAGAAAAATAAACTCCCACGCTTGCGCAGGGATTCAAACTCCAGACCCTCAACACACCAACACACATCTTAACCACTAGACCAGCAAGTCTATTCTAATATGGAATTAAAAGTGATTTATTATAAGCCCCTCTCTAAGCACTAGGCTTAGATCAGAAAAATATAAAAATTTACAAAGCTAGGGCTTGAACTTGGGACCTCACACACACACACCCAGCACAATTAACCACAGAAGTAGATACACAATTTGTCACATTTTAATAGAAAGAAAAATAAGAATTTTGGGGCGTTACAACTCTACCCCCTAAAAGAAAATTTCGGCCTCAAAATTTACCTAATTAGAATAGATGAGGATACTACTGACGCATCGCATCCTCAGGCTCCCACGTGGCCCCCTCAGTGCTATGATTCTGCCATAGCACCTTCACTAATGGGATAGACTTCCTCCGAATAACCTTTACCTCACGATCCAGAATTTGAGCCGGCTCCTCCTCGAAGGTCAAATCTGACTAACCTCAATCTCTTCAACTGGGACAATATGAGTAGCATCAGAGCGGTAATACCTCAACATTGAGACGTGGAATACGTCATGAATACGGTCTAGCTCTGGATGTAACTTCAACTGATAGGCGATCGGTCCCACTCACTTTGGAATTCGGTAAGACCCAATAAACTTAGGGCTCAGCTTGCCTTTGCGACCGAACCTCAAAACCTTCTTCCATGGGGAGACCTTAAGAAACACTAAGTCTCTCATAGAGTACTCAATCTCACGTCTCTTCAGATCTGCATAAGACTTCTGTCTATCAGAAGCCCCTTTCAAACGATCCCGAATCAGTCGTAACTTATCCTTAGTATCAGAAATTAGCTCAAGACCCAATAATCGATGCTCACCCAACTCAGTCTAACACAAAGGAGTACGTCACTTACGACCACACAAAGCCTCGTAAGGTGCCATCTGAATACTCGACTGGAAACTATTATTGTAGGCGAACTCGACTAATGACAGATAATCCTCCCAACTGCCTCAAAAATCAATAACACAACTCCTCAATATATCCTCCAGTATTTGAATCACCCTCTCAGATTGACCATCAGTCTGAGGATGGAACGCAGTGCTGAAGTCCAATCTCGAACCCAGAGCCTCATGTAACTTGTTTCAGTCTAAGACATGAAGCGAGGATCCTTATCAGAAATGATTGAGACTGGTACCCCATGCAGTCTCACTATCTCAGAAATGTAGAGCTTCGCCAACTTCTGAAGAGAAAAGTCTATCCTAATCGGAACTGCGTAGACTTGGTCAATCGATCCACGATGACCCAAACAGAATCCTTCTTTGTGGGTGTTAAAGGAAACTCACTAACGAAGCCCATCGTTACTCCTCCCACTTCCATAGCAGAATCTTAATCGACTGTAGCAAACCTGAAGGTAACTGATGCTTAGCCTTAACCTGCTGGCATGTCAAACATCGTACCACAAAATTAGTAACCTCCCATTTCAATCCTGGCCAACAGTACAATTCTCAAAGATCTCGGTACATCTTATTCCCACTGGGGTGCATAGCATAAGGGTTACTATGTGCCTGTCTCAAAATAGACTGCCTTAGATCAGTATCATTTGGTACACAAATTCGACCATGGAAACAGATTACCTCATCATTTTTTAGCCCAAAGTCTGTAGTGCTGCCACTCTCAATCTGACGGAATCGAAGACCAAACGATTCATCCTTTAACTGCTTATCCCGAATCTGTTCTATCCAAGTCAGTTTATCTTGTAGCTCACCTAACAACCTTCCGTCATCGAATAAACTAAGTCGAGTGAACATCACTCTCAGATCAATCATCACCTTACGGCTCGACGCATCGGCCACCACATTGGCCTTGCCAAAATGGTACTAAATAGTATAGTCATAATCCTTAAGCAGTTCAATCCATCTATGTTGTTTAAGATTCAACTCCTTTTGAGTCAAGAGGTACTTGTGGCTCTTGTGATCAGTGTAGATAATACATCTCTCACCGTACAGATAGTGCCTCTAGAATTTCAAAGCAAAGACTATGGCAGCCATTCCAAATCATGCATCGGATAGTTTGCCTCATGCGTATTGAGTTGACGAGACGCATATGCCACAACCTTTCCTTCCTGCATCGGAACACATCCCAAACCTACATGTGATGCATCAGTGTATACCACAAACTCCTTCCTAGATTCAGTCAGATAGAATGGTCTTGAGCTTTTAAAGCTCCCTCGCACATCACCCGCACAAATTGAACACCCTTACGTAGCAGCTTAGTTTAGGGTGCTATAATCAGTGAGAAACCTTCCACAAACCTTCGATAATAACCCATCAGACCTAGAAAACTGCGGATCTCAAACATGTTCTTAGGCTATTTCTAATCTAGTACAGCCTCAATTTTCCTAGGATCAACTCGGATCCCCTCAACAGACACTATGTGTCTCAGAAAGGTTACTTCGTAGCCAGAATTCACACTTGCTGAATTTTGCATACAATTACTTCTCACGCAGAATCTAAAGCACAACTCTAAGATGATCATCATGCTCATCTTTCATCTTAGAGTATACCAAAATGTCGTTGATGAAAACCACAATGAACTAGACAAGATAGGGTTGAAACACTTGACTTATCAGATCCATGAATGTGGTCGGTGCATTCGTCAACCCAAAAGGCATAACTAGGAACTCGTAATGCCCATAATGAGTCTTAAAAGCAATTTTATGAATATCGACATCCTTAACCCTCAACTGATGATAACTTAATCGGAGATCAATATTAGAGAATATAGAAGCCCCCTCAAAACTAATCAAATAAGTCTTCGATCCTTAGAAATGGATACTTGTTCTTAATGGTCAGCTTGTTCAACTACTGATAGTCAATGCACATCCTCATGGTCCTATCCTTCTTCTAAACAAACAAAATCGGTGCTCCCCACGGAGACACACTCGGACGAATGAAACCATAGTTCAAAAGTTTCTACAGTTGAGCCTTAAGCTCTGTAAGCTCCTTCAGTGCCATTCGATAGGGAGCGATGGGCACCAGAGCTATATCAGGAAGAAGCTCAATCCCAAATTCCACCTTCCGATTAGAGGTAAACCTGGTAACTCCTTAGAAAAGACGTTTGGAAAATCCCTTACAGTTTTGATGTCTTTAACAGTAGAGTCCCTAGAAACGGAAACACTAACATAGGCCAAGAACGTTTCACATCCCTTAAGAACCAGTTTCTCAGCCACCAGTGCTGAGATCACATTAGCCAAATAATTTTGACATTCCCCAATCATGACTACCTCATTATCCTCCTTAGTTCTCAAGACGACCCTCTTAGTCGCACAGTCCAGACTGACACAATGCTTGACTAACCGTCTATACCCAGATTCAGGTCGAACTTCCCAAATGAAAGCTCCATCAGATTAGCCAGAAATCCCGATCGTTGAACCTCTAGTGGAACATCTCTATACAGTTTGCTAACCCGAACCGATTGCCCCAGTGGACTTAGTACAATCACCTCATTAGAAGTACTCTCAACCAAGATCCCCAAGTTTCCAAACACAATGTTGGCTACATAAGAATGTGTGGAACCTATGTTTATCAAAGCAAAGTAAGGTACATCATGAATTAAGAACGTATCAGTAATGACGTCTAGAGCATCTCAATCCTCTTGACAACGAGCAGCATAAATAAGAGTAGGCTGCCTCACCTCAGTCTGTCCAGCACCTCTGCCTGGTGCCCTCTATCCACGGCCCATACTGTTACCACCCCTAGCTTGACCCTTGCTCCTCGGTGGCTGCTTGATAAACCATAAAAGTAACATATTTTAACCCCATATTTAGTATGCTTTTGGATGATTTAGCCATTGATTTGTTTAAAAAGGTGCTTTTAATCCTTTCTTTTCATGTTTATACCCAGGAAAGCACCCAAGGATAAAAAGAACGCAAAACGGGCTTAAAATGGAGTAATTGGGCTTTAGCAAGTAATCAACATGGCCTGGCCCAAAGCCCACACGACCGTGCCTCACCAATTACCTAGAGCACGGCCTCAACTACGTAACACACGGCCGTGCAACATCCATTGATCACACGGACGTTCCTGAAGATCTACATGGTCGTGCCCAAATCGACAGACCTGAAGCACGGCCTAGATCCTGACTCACACGGCTGTGCCCAAAATGACAGAATCGAGACACGGCCTAACCACGATTTACATGGGCGTGTGTCATGGCCGTTCCCCTACTGCGAGAGAGAGCAATTTCACTTGGATTTGGATGCTTGAAGCCAAAGAAACATACTCCTAAGTCTACTCCAACACCCTAATAGTAATTCTACTTGAAGGAGATACTTAGGAGCCAAGTATAGCATCCCAAAGGTTATATAAACAACCCAAGGCAGACATTGAAGGGGAGCTTTTAGCAGAGACTTTTGGCCAAAGCTTTCATTTTTTAGGGAATCACTTGAAGATAGCCAGTTGATACATCTCAAGAAGTCAAAACTCTATTCAAGATGGAGGATCTCTCCTTCAATTCCTTCAGGGGGTTTTAGGGATTTCTTATGTTTTGTTTATTCTTTACTCTTGAGATGTTTTCATATTTAGTTATGAACTAAACCCCTCAGATACCTGAAGGGGATGAAACTTATGATGGATTTTGTTATTTGATTTCAAAATTATATGATAAGTACTTGGTTTGTTATTAATTATGTTGCTTAATTCAATCTGATGTGCTTAGGTGGAGGAGGAATAGACCCTACCTAAGAGTAGATCTAACATAATTGAGCAGAGTTGATCGTGCGCCTAGAGATAGGGTTATGAGATTTTGCCAGATTAGGGTGAAACCTAATATGGGAATCCATTGATCGATTTACTGCTTCCTTAGGGGGTTATTGTAAGAGAACGAGAGTTCCACTAATTAACCTAAGGTTAGACATTATTTTCCTCGAGAGAGGGTTTAATATAGGTTAGGGAGTCTCACGGATGAAGCTAAGTAAAGAAATCATGTGGTTTGGGGAATAAATAATAAGTGAAGTCATAGGTGGATTCTTCCTGAGGGTATCGTCTTTATCAACTGAGTTTTCCTAAAGTCTTTCTCCAATTCAATCTTTTGTCTTTGCATTTAGTCTTAGTATTTTGTTAGTTTAATAATCCAATCACTCCATATTTTAGGATAAATAATAGAAAGAAAATGAGTAGTAGTACGTTTAGGTTCCCTTGGGTTCGATAAGATATTCTTGCCTGAGCTATACTATTCGACAGGTGCACTTGTCTCTATCGTTGTCGCATTCAGTCTATAGGTTCGATCACTTTTTTATAAATATTAAAACTCGACTGTTTGACATGATTAAGTTTTTGGCACCGTTGCCGGGGACTCCTAAAATATTAAGAAAGCTCTATTTCTATTACTTTAGCCATTATAATTATTTTTAAATTTCTCTTATTTTTATACATATATTTTTGTTTTTTTCTAAATTTCTTTGTTTCTTTTCATAGCAGGTACCTCTAGTTTATGACTAGAAGAAACCCGAGAGGACCATTAGAATAAGAAAGTAACATTGAAGCTACCGCTCGCAAAAATCGCAGAGAAATTAGACAAGCCCTAAACTATCAATGAAAAGAACAAGAAAAATCCAATCCTATTGAAGGGATGGATGAGAAAAACCTACCAAATGTGCAAGAACAGAATGCTCCGCATACTATGTATGATTATGCTAAACCTAATTTGACAGGAGCAGAATCTAGTATTGTTAGGCCCGCTATAGCTACTAATAATTTTGACTTAAAGCCTAACACAATACAAATGATTCAACAATTTGTTCAATTTGATGGTTTGCAGGATGAGGATCCAAACACTCATATATCTAATTTTTTAGAATTCTGTGATACCTTCAAAATAAATGGTGTTTCTGATGATGCCATACGTCTTCGGTTATTCCCTTTTTCATTAAGAAACAAAGCAAAGCAGTGGTTGAACTCATTACCACAAGGGTCAATCACCACATGGGATCAAATGACCGAAGAATTTCTTTTAAAATATTTTCCACCAGCCAAAGCGGCTAAATTTAGGAATGACATATCTTCTTTTGTGTAGAATAACGCAGAAACATTATATGATGCATGGGAAAGATACAAGGATCTCCTAAGGAGATGCCCATACCACGGATTACCTTTGTGGCTTCAAGTCCAAACTTTTTACAATGGTGTGAATTCTCCAACACTGCAAATGATTGATTCATCAGCTGGTGAAACTTTGAACAACAAAACTCATGAAGCAGCTTACGATTTATTGAGGACTATCAATGGCAAATTACAAGGGCTAAACCGACAAAATCAGCCAGAGTTTTTAACATAGACGCAGTGATAATGCTGTCGACACAGATGGAGTTAATGAATAAAAAGCTTGATAATTTATGTTCTTCACAGGTACATCCAGTCATACAATACGAAGCGAGTGGGAATGTGGTGAATTCTGAGTACCCACCTTACCAACTAGAAGCAAAAATGAGCAGACAAACTATATAGGTAACAATTTCAAATCTAATAATAATCCTTATAGTAACACTTACAATCAGGTTGGAAGAACCACCCAAATTTTTTGTGGGGAGGACAAGGAAATCAAAGGCAGCAACCTCCTCCAAATTACCAAAATCAACCTTATCCACCGGAAAAGAAGTCGAGTCTTGAAGAGATGCTAAAAAAGTTCATGGCAGACATAGATGCCCGTCTCCAAAGAACTGATACAACACTCGATAACCAAGAAATATAGATCAAAGAAATCAAGGAACAAGTCGGAAATCACTAGGTCAGTGGGACATCTCACAAAGCTTGTTTCAGAACGTCAACAGGGACATCTACCAAGCAACACAGAAATAAACCCAAAAGAACAGATACTAGCCATCACATCTCAAGAGGATACAAAGGTAGACAAGCCCACCTCAGTACAAGAAACCAAGGAAGAAAAAGGTAAAATAGAGGTAGCACAAGAAAAATCGATAATGAAAGAATACCAACCTCGAATACCTTATCCCGAAGCATTGAAAAGAGATGATTCAGAGGAACAATTCGGTATTTTCCTAAAACTTATAAAGAAATTACACATAACTTACTTCTTCTTGAAGCTCTTTTTCAGATGCCCGACTCAAGGAGATTTTTAAGACAGCTCTTGACGAATAAACACAAAATAGATGAAGAGCACCATGTGGAACTCAATGCATTATGCTCAGCAATGCTACAGAACAGACTACCACATAAACTAAAAGATCCAGGGAGTTTTATGATTCCATGTTTAATTGGTAGTTTAACTATTGATAATGCGTTAGCTGATTTAGGGGCAAGTATAAACGTTATGCCTTATGCATTGTTTAAACGACTAGGTCTAGGGAAGTCCAAACAAACTAGGATGAGTATCCAACTAGCTGATAAAACTGTTAGAATTCCTAGGGGCATTATTGAAGTCGTTTTAGTAAAAATCGATAAATTCGTTTTCCCAGTAGATTTTGTTATTTTAGACATGGATGAGGAAAATTCAATCCCTTTAATTTTAGGAAGACCTTTTCTTCTGGCCGCCAAGACTAAAATTGATATTGCCACAGAGAACTCATACTTCGTGTAGGAGATGAATCGACCAATCTTCAAGCTCTCGACTCGTAAAACAATAGAAGATGAAGGTAAAAAGTCATTTCAATAGATAATCAAATTATTCAAACTTCATCGCAGAAACATCACAAAGCATCAAAACTAAGCCAACACAAAATCGCACGATCAACAATTTAGAAGAGCGAAGATACACACCAAAGAAAAGTCGGATCTACACGTAAAACCTAAGGAACCACCGAAAGAGCTCATAGGGACATCAAATCACTTTAAAATAGAAGATCAAGTCTTTGTTGGATAAAGCCGATCCTTACATTAGTTCAACAGAACTAAAGAAAAAGGAAGAAATACTCCTTCAGGTACACGATGTTTTCCCACATGAAATAGTCGAGGTAAGCAATCCAATGTTTTGCAATTTCAAGGTAAACTCTTCTCGACCTAGACTTTGTCACAAAAATAAAACTGTCAGTAAGAGGGAAAATATTCAAACCTTTAAACCTCCCTAAAATCTTCAAGGTCTAGGACAGTTTAGCTTAAGACTATAAATGAGCACTTCTCGGGAGGCAACCCGAGCACTAACACTTTTTATCTTTCAAAATTATTATTTTTCTTTTCTTTCCTTTTCTCTTCTCTCTCCACATCTAAAACAAAGATGCAGGTTTTTAGGACACACGGCCTTACACACGGTTGTGCCCGTGGCCATGTGGACCACCAGAACCACCACACTGACAGAGTAGAGCCGTGCAAGTCAGTCCAACCACCCCCCAACGTCATAGATCCAACCACCCACAGCACAGGCACCGACAAAAATAACACGGTCGTGCCTCACAACTGTGCTAAGACACTGACTTATTGAGCACGAACAGACCACGCCTGTGCAGTCCATCCGTGCTCACATCCTGGCCTTTTAGGAATGGGCGTGCAACCCAACAAAACGGGCGTGGAAGAACAACACACCCCACAACACAATCATGCGATACGGCCGTGTGAATCGACACACCCTCGGTACACGGGCGTTGGAACGTGCCAGATTTGAAATCTTATTTAAATCCCCACAGCCCTTCCTCTTTTTCCCATATTCTTTCTTATTCCTTCTTTCTCTTTTCTTTCAAATTTTTCTTCCTATTCATAGAAAAGGTCCAAGACTCTTAAGCAACACAAAGATTATGCCAAATAAACGTATGAATCGTCTCCTCAGAAGAGACCTCAACATGAGTTCATGCTGGCAGCTTCACTTAATTGACACGTCAAGGGTTTCTGAAACCTTTTCAGTTCTATTTTTCTTTTCTCATCTCCTTTATTTTCCTTATCTATACTTCTTTTCTGCTTAATTTAATTTATTTCATATTAGTTTCTTGGTTTTAGGTTCTAAAGGCTGCTAGGGAATCACACACCACAGCCTTCGAGGTCACACCCACTTCACAAACCATCCAACAATAAGGACTCCTTAGTCCATTAGTCTTTTCTTTCAATTTCAGTGTTTTTCTTAGTCTCCTTATTTGTATTTCATTAATCTTTAAATATATTATTAGTATATTATTATTATTTCTCTAGATCTCTTGGCTGTATCTTTACAACCTACCTAATTTCTTAATCTAGCAAATTGCTTTTCGGTAGCCACTCCACTAGGCCCATAGAAAATTACATACCTTACACACACAAACTCCGGGATCATCCAAATTTCAGGGAGTATTACTTTCCCCACTTCTCTTTTTGATTTGGCATCTAATTATCATTATCTATCTTTGTACATTGAGGGCAATGTACATCTTAAGTGTGGGGGTAATAGTGCCTAAACTTTTGCATAATTCTCAAAACCACAAATTAGTCTTGATCTTAAGTATTTTCTCATATTACTAATTAGGATGAAATTTCTAATGATTTATGATTTTTATCAATATGTTTTAGAATAAGTCTTAGTTAATTGTGCATTGATAGTTAAATTTGAAGAATACTAGAGAATCGAGCATGATAAGTCTACTTTCTAAAAATTAAAATTAATAGGTTGTTGAACCTAATTTGAGTATCACCTTGAAGTTCAAAATTTATAAGGATTGATGTCAAAACACCCATAATTTTTGTGAGATTTTGAGCCTTATAGAGCATATATTCTTTTTCATGCTCATTGTATTGATTATGAGTGTGTCAACTTTGAACTGTTATTCTAGAACTTGCCTCGTTTATGCATGTCGAGACCACATTAATGATTTGATATACTGAGATGATAAAGGCACCTAGGTTTTAACCCGTTCACTCTACTAAAAAGCCTTCCTACAAATTAACCCTTAGTAAACCCCGTTGAATCCTAACAATTTTTTTTATTGACTCACCCACTAATATTAACCCAAAATCCCTTTGTATTTATTATCAACATTCCTTTGACTACCCCTCTATCGAGAATTGATTTGATCAATTACCGAATTAGGTTATGTTAATCACCAAAGTTCCTTCTATTATGCTTATTTTAGTTTGTTCTTAAAAAAATCCAAGTATATTCAATATTAGTAGTATAATAAAAGAGCTTAGAGCATTTAAAACTCTAATTGTTAAAGAAAAAGCTCGTATTAAAGTATTTTCAAAATTTGAGTGATGAAAATACTCTTATTATAGAGTAAATTATCAATAGTAGATATTGTTAGTTTTCATTCGATGTAAATATTCATATTTAGTTCATTATTTTTAGATTAGGTAATTAGTCAATTCAATCTCGATTATAACCTCTAATTCAGCCTGTATCCACACCTTTTAACCCTACCCCCATTACAACCCTGATTAAAGACCTTTTGATTTGTGTATCATCTCATATACAGTGGTGGAGATTTGATTTTCAGGCAAGTCTATGGGATTAACTTTTTAGGTTCGACTTAGAGTGCTTATTCTTGAACCTTAAACACCTTTGAGTGATTTGAGTGAATCTTTTGTGAGGATGTCAATCCTTGTCGACTTTGAATTAAAGGTAATCACTTAGATAAGGGGAGATACCTATGTTTTCATGCTATAAAGGTATGACTTATCATAATTGAATCTTTAGGGTTCTTTGAGTTGAATTATCCATGTATAAATTATCTATGAATTATGATTAGACATTGTCGATAGGAGTTATGAATTATGGAAAGCTCATTTTAATTGTAAGTTGAGAATTTTGCTTGAGGACAAGCAAAAGCTTAAGTGTGGGGGTATTTGATAAACCGTAAAACTAACATATTTTAACCCCATATTTAGCATGCTTTTGGATGATTTAGCCCTTGATTTATGTAAAAAGGTGTTTTTAATCCTTTCTTTTCATATTTATACTCAAGAAAGCACCCGAGGATAAAAAGAACGCAAAACGGGCTTAAAACAGAGTAATTGGTCTTTGGCAAGTAATCAACATGGCTTGGCCCAAAGCCCGCATGACCGTGCCTCACCAATTACCTAGAGCACGGCCTCAACTACGTAACACATGGCCGTGACAGTATCCATTGATCACACAGACGTGCCTGGTGATCTACATGGCCGTGCCCAAATCGACAGACCTGAAGCACGGCTTGAATCCTGACTCACAAGGCCGTGCCCAAAATGACAGAATCGAGACACGGCCCAACTACGATTTACACGGACATGTGTCATGACTGTGCCTCTATCATGGAAGAGAGCAATTTCACTTGGATTTGGATGCTTGAAGCTAAAGAAACATACTCCTAAGTCTACTCCAACACCCTAATAGTAATTCTACTTGAAGGAGATACTTAGGAGCCATGTATAGCATCCCAAAGGCTTTATAAACATTGGGCGGACATTGAAGGGAGCTTTTAGCGAGCTTTTGGTAAACTTTCATTTTTAGGGAATCACTTGAAGATAGCCTGTTGATCCATCTCAAGAAGTCAGAACTCCATTCAAGACGGAGGATCTCTCCTTCAATTCCTTCAGGGGTTTTAGGGGTTTCTTATGTTTTGTTTATTCTTTACTCTTGATATGTTTTCGTATTTAGTTATGAACTAAACCCCTCAGATACCTGAAGGGGATAAAACTTATGATGGATTTTGTTATTTGATTTCAAAATTATATGATAAGTACTTGGTTTGTTCTTAATTATGTTACTTAATTCAATCGATGTGCTTAGGTGGAGGAGGAATAGACCTACCTAAGAGTAGATCTAGCATAATTGAGTGGAGTTGATCGAGCGCCTAGAGATAGAGTTACGAGATTTTGCCGATTAAGGTGAAACCTAATATGAGAATCCATTGATCGATTCTTCGCTTCCTTAGGGGTTATTATAAGAGAATGAGAGTTCCACTAATTAACCTAAGGTTAGATGTTATTAAGCCTCGAGAGAGGGTTTAATATAGGTTAGGGAGTCTCACGGATCAAGCTAAGTAAAGAAATCATATGGTTTGGGGAATAAATAATAAGTGAAGTCATAGGCGGATTCTTCCTAAGGGTATCGTCTTTATCAACTGAGTTTTCCTAAAGTCTTTCTCCAATTCAATCTTTTGTTTTTGCATTTATTCTAAGTATTTTGTTAGTTTAATAATCCAATCACTCCATATTTTAGGTAAATAATAGAAAGAAAGTGAGTAGTAGTACTTTTAGGTTCCCTTGGGTTCCATAAGATATTCTTGCCTGAGCTATACTACTGTTCGATAGGTGCACTTGCCTCTATCGTTGTTGCAGCCAGTCTACAGGTTCTATCACTCTTTTATAAGTATTAAAACTCGACTGTTTGGCACAATCACTGCTAAACTACCCTTTGTGGCTGCGTAATACCAGAACCCGTAGCTTGTACCTAATCGGCCCTTAGTGGACACTCTCGAATGCGGTGCTCTAATGACCCACACCTTAGACACGCCCTAGTCCTTCTCCAACACTCGCCTTGATGGTGTCTACCATAGTCTCCACATAGTTGCAATCTAGTAGGAGTAATAGGGGGCCTAGCTCTAACCAGCCTATAAGCCTTGGCCTTTTTCTTAGGCCTTTGTACCGAACTCGAGGGCTTCGAATCCCTCTTGTTTTTACCCCTCTCATGCTCTCTATTTTGGTGCTCAACGTGCTTAACCTCTTCGGAGATCTTCGCCTTCTCTACCAGAATGGAGAACTCTCGCTCCCTTTGCGGAGCTATCAGTACCCTCAGATTATCTCTAAGGCCGTCCTCAAAATGGACACATCTCTCATACTCAACCGCCACCATGCCTCAAGCATAACAGGCTCAGCCTCAGGAATTTGGCCTCATACTCAACCACAGATCGGTCATCTTGCTTGAGATTTAGGAACTCACGTCTACAAGCATCGACATAGCTAGCTCCCATATGCTTACTCTAGAACGAAGTCTTAAAGAACTCCCGAGTCAGACGGTTAAAGCTGAGTATCTTCCTTAATAGTAAGCCACCACTGATAAGCCGTATCGCGAAGCAATGTGATGTCACCCTTTAATTTTTGCTCAGGGGTGCAATCCAAATCATCCATATTCCTTTCCGTGGCCTCTAACCAATACTCAGCTACATTAGGGGCGACTCCTGTGACACCCCTAAACAACTCAGCTCCATTAGACCAGAGTCGCTAATTATTGACCCTCAGCCCCCAGATCCAGAATTGGGCCCAACGACCTTTCTAATAACCTCAGCATGGCTTGGGATATTGCGTCGTCCCCAGCTGGTCAACTCTAAGTCCCAGTCTCAATAGCAGGTAACACAGGTGTCTTACTCGTGTCTAGATTCGGTATGCTGCCTAGAGAAGATGACTCAGCTCGAGTCCCTCTACGGCCTCTACCTCGGCCTCTAGTACCACGTCTACGGATACCACGTGTGCTCATGTCTATTTAGATTTATATGTATTATGAGTTTTATGAATTAGTTACAGTTTCAGTATTTATTAACAGATGTTTTATGTAAAGCAATATCATAAATTCAGAGTTTGTTTTCGTAGGTACGGTCTTTATTAGTTTCAGTTTCACTACAATTTCAGTATACACTAACTAGAGTATTTTCAGAACAGACTATTTATAACATCATAACAGTTTATCAGAATACTTACAAGATCGGCACCGGAGACTCGATGTACCACATTCTCAATCAATTCATTTTAAATCATTTGAAAATCAGTTTTGAAAAACCAAATTTTAAAACCAAAAATCCACAACCGATTTTTGCAACCTAGTTCTATTACCACTAAATCTAACACCCCAAACACGACCTAGACGTTATGGCCGAATCTGAAGATGTCACATGGAATGAGATTTGAAATCGAATTTATCAAGTTAATACCGTTTTCGTTTTTTAGCTTCTATTAATCTCCGTTGATTTCAAAATTATTTTATCATTAATTTGTTTCGTTTAAAAATATATTCTGTAGCAGAAGCTTTAAAACCATGATATTTAAAGAAAATTGTTTGTGTTTAGGGAAAACGTTGTTTTACTTAAATCGAGTTTTTGCAATTCAAAAATCCATGAAAACAGTGAAAATCCAAAATAACTGTAAACAGTCCAAAGTCCAAATTTACATCGAAAATATCCCAAAAATAGGAAATAAAAACCATAAATAAAATTAAACCGTTCAGTAGACATGTGGGCACCGTAGAGTCCTCCGTCATATCGATCTATCTAGGTCTGGGGATTACCTATACAGATTAAACAGAAATGGGTGAGTTTACGTAAACTCAGTGTATAATCCTCACAGATAACATGCATACAACCAAACAACAATTATCAATCATATACAGTATAGGCTAAAGTCCATTTCAGTTCTAAATACAGTTTAGATATAAATTAGGGCCTTAGCCCATCTCAGATACAGTATGCATACAGTAGTAAAAATTAGTATCCTACCCACCAGCCTCTACACATCATCTCCGACCATCCCTACACACCATGTGGGTTTAAAACACCCACCTAGCCCTACACACCAAGTCGTTCTGAATGCGACACATATCAATAATATTACAGCTAAGCTGCCAGATAATAGACGTTAAAGCCTTTCAATACACTTCCTCCAATAATCAATCATCCCACCCCGATGCAAATGCAACTAGATATGCTAAATGCAGACATACAGAGATACATGCTTACATGTTGAAACGTAGTTATCAGTCATACATACAGATCAATAAACATGCATAAATTTAACTACTCAACACATAAATTATATATTAGATAACACGATTTAGGGTCTAAGTAGCGCTTATCGACCCTACAGTAGGTTCACAGTCGACTCAGGCGACCCGTGCAACCTTAGAAAACATTTATGCTAAATGGACCCACAAGTCCATGTGGCTTGCTCATGTGGGCCCACACGCCCAGATTGGCCTTGCCCGTGTGGATTTCACGGCCTGGCCCAAATATCCCATGCCCGTGTGACGTGCTAGTATGGGCCCACATGCCCGTGTGGCCTATATGTCCAATTCATTTTAGCTCTTGTAGCCCACACGGCCACACCCCAGCCATCACACGGCTGTGTCTTGCGCACGGCCTGGCCTTCGTCAATCACACGGCCATGTTGTCGCACACGGCTTACCACACGGGTGACCACAAGCCCGTGTAGCATCTACAGTTTATAATTTTAGCTTTCACCGAATCTCGTTTTCTGCATTTTCGGGTACACACTCCTGATATTAGTTTGACGTGTAACCACTCCTAAGCCTCCTGAAACCTAAAAACAACATAACCAAAAGCCCAATTTCAGTATTACCTTCGAAAAGTTAATGAAACTATACTACGAACAGTAACTTATCACATCCAACAATGCATCCGTATACTTACCATTTACGGAACGAAACCACTAACGCTTAATCCACTGTAGGAGCACCAACAGAACCTTGATTTCCCCCAATCAAAAATTAAACATAAACCCCATTCAAAATCTAACCATGAAACAATAAGATGGTGGCAAAATAAAACTTATCGATGAATGCAAACAACAGTTGTAAGATGAATACAACAGTAATAAAACGGAAGCAAAAAGAAATCAGAATTAGAGAGTAAGAGATTAAGAGAATTGAAGAAAAATGGCAGGAAGGGATTTTGAGAAATAGTAAACACAATTGATCAGATTCTGATAACTCCCTTAATTTTCCTCCTACTAACCCACTAACCACTCACTACTCAGAATGTCCATTTGACCGAAACTCTCTCAGTCAAACGAGCAAAAATAAACTCCCATGCCTGTGCAGGGATTCAAACTCCAGACCCCCAATACACCAACACACATCTTAACCACCAGACCTGTAATAGTCCGAATTAGGGTCTAGTCGAAATAATGGTCTCGGGATCACTAATCTGGGGTAAGAGAAAATTTTTTAATTTTATTTTATAGGTTATAGCATGTTTATAAAGGATCATGGAAATTTTGGTGTTTTAATTTTAGCGATTTCATGCTTAATCGTGAAAAAGGACTAAATCGCATAAAGTGTGAAAGTTCTATTTTATTTGCTAGAGGTGCCAAATAGCTATAGAATGTAAATTAGAGGTCTTTAAAGTGCAATTAAGCCTTCCTATAAGTGATGGACGGTCAAGGGGACAAGGAATTAAAAATTTGACAAGGGTTGGTGACATTAGTTGACTAAATGAATAAAATAAGATGAAATAAGCAAAGGCTATCATCTTTTCATTTTCTTTTCTTCTCCAACCAAAAATACCAGCAAATGGAGAGTTTTGAAAGCTTGAAAATTCTAGCAACTCATCTTCTCTACAAGTAAGTGATTTTGATGGTTTTAGTTGATAATTTTTGTACTTTTGGAGTCCCCGAAGCTTAAGCTAGCTAATGAGGGGACTAATTTGCAATATGGTTGAAAGTCTAGGGACTTTAAATGAGAGATTTTATGTTGTTTTCTAAGTTTTTATGGAAGAAAATGAATGTTAGGAAGATGAGAAATAACTTTTGTGAAAGGTGTTGTCACGAAAACACCTAATTGGGACTAAGTTGTATATGTTCCAAATTGGTAATAAATGCATGAAATAGTTGAAATCTTGAGTTGCTATAGAAGGGAATATGAATTAGCTAGGCTTGATTAGTAAAGAAGTTGGATGAAAATTTATTTACGAGCCTAGGGGCAAAATCATAATTTTTGCCAAAGTCTAAGGGCAAAATGGTAATTTTGCCAAAGTAGAATTTTTAAAATGTGTTGATTAGTATGGTGATTAAATGAGTAAATTCTATTGTTCTAGATCGAGGAAAATGAGATTCAGACCTAGAATGGGAGAAAAGAGAAACATGGACAAATATGTCCCTTTTTACCCTTTTTGATATCGAGGTAAGTTCATGTGCTAAATTATGCAACTCTAAGTGAAGTATTTAATATTTCGATGTTGTATGAATTTTTATTTCCTCCATGTAAGCGTTAAATATGTTTTGACGGGATGTTAAGAAATGAAAGTCTTAATTTAATCTAAGACTAGTAGGAATGCAAATAGCATGATATGATGATAATTAAGGTCCCGTGTAAGACCATATTGGGATATGGCCTCGATGTGAGATTTCGTATAAGTCCATGTCAAGGACATGGCTTCGATATGATATTTCATGTAAGACCCTATTGGGGGTGTGATGTCGATGTGATATTATGTGTATTAGACTCAAGAGTGTTATTTAGCATTTTGAGTGATTCAACCGATATGTTGAAAATGAGAGAGTATGTGGTTTTACCATGAGAGGTACAAGTATGTGTTAGAACTAAATTGAGGTGAATTCGGTATATGATGAACCCATAGTGGGTTATGTGTAAATGATGCACCCTAATTGCATACATTGTATTTATAAATGCATTGCATGAAATCAAATGATTATTGTAGAAAATCTAATTAAGAATAATAATGTATGAGGATGTTCCCGGATTAATATTTGAAATAGGGAAATGTATGTGCGATACCACCTTAAAAATGTTAGTGATGGGCTGTGTGCGATACCATTGCCAATATCGTTAAACGGTGGGCTGTGTGTGATACCACCTTATTATTGTTGCCGATGAGCTGTGTGCGATGCCATCGTGCTTAGTAGTAAATGGTGGGCTATGTGCGTTACCACCTTATAAATTATTAAATGGTGGGCTATGTGCACTAGCTCCTTATAAATTTTTAAATGGTGGGCTATGTGCATTACCACCTTATAAATTGTTAAGTGGTGGGCTATGTGCGTTACCGCCTTATAAATAATTAAATGGTGGGCTATGTTAGGAACCACCGAGAGTTGGTATTATTCTGGATGGATCATTGAGAATTTGTTTAAGTAAACGTTTCATGGATTGTTGTGATGATGGATGCAGGGACTATGTGCTAATAAATGAGAGTACTATAATTGCCACATGGTTAGAATGTGGTAAGAGATGGAATGGGTAAGCCTTATGAATGATTGAACAGGTAACCATGAGTTTAAGAGTAAATCTCGTTATAATACCTTTGTGGTTGAGAATAATCAATGAATGCCAATTGTTTATTATTATTTGCATATGAACTTAGTAAGCATTATTGCTTACTCCTCTTCCTTTCCTATCTCTTATAGGTTAACTTAACTAGCTCGAGTTGGAAACTGTCAGAGATGCTTTCACACTATCGAGCAGACACTTGGGTATGAAATTCAAGTCTTCTTGAGATATGACATGTATAGGGATCTTATTTTGGTTTAATTAAGTCATAGTTAAAGTAGCCAAATGTACTGGCCTAAAAGAGTTTATGGATTGGTTGTGTATAGCCTTAGACAATGGCTCAAGTCGATTGTAATTGTACTAGTAATAGTTTTTCCCTTGTAAATGGGATGAAGAATTGATTCTCATGATTTGGGTGTGATAATTCAAGAGTTATGATTGATGGTTTGAAAGTATTATGTGATGGTGTTTGAATGTGTGCATATGAGGGTGGCTAAATGGCTTGAAAAGTAGCCTTGAATTGGTCCACATGGGTAGACACACGGGCGTGTGTCTAGACCGTGTGTGACAAATGGTCGGCCCCATGGGCATGTGACTTGGCTGTGTGTCCCCTGCATGTTAGTGTTGCAAGTCAGTGTAGACCATGGGCTAGCCACACGGGCGTGTGACTAGGCCATGTAACCCTTATGAGGTTGCTGACGTCATAAACAAAATACCCAGGTTTTTACACACGGGCATGTCTAGGCCGTGTGGAGCACACGGGTCAAGCACACGGGCGTGTGTTCGGCCGTGTGAAAACCCCTATAGGTTCAAAAAGGAATTAATCCTACACAGGCATGGAACACGGGTGTGTGATATGTCACACGGGTGTGCCCCACTTTACATACGAGGTGTGGCCCAGTTTTTATGCCAAAATTTTCTAAGAGTTTAAAAGTTTGGTTGGTTCCAAAGCATCTCGAGTATATGTTTAGGGTCTCGTAGACCCATAATGGGGATGTTACAATTGTAAATGAAAAAGTTTTAAATTGGAACAAATTTTATAGCCCATAGTCAAATTACAAATGATTTACTATATGCCCCCTCTCCAAGAACCCGGCTTAGATAAAAAAAATATCAAAAAATTACAAAGCTAGGGCTTGAACTTGGGACCTCTTACACACACCCAAAACACTTAACCACTGAAGCAAATACACAATTGTGTCACATTTTAACAGAAAAAAATAAGAATTTTGGGGCATTACAGGGACACACGGCATTGTCCCAGCCCACGTCCGTGCCCGTGTAACTCTCTGACTTGGGCCACATTTCATGTTTTTCATATAAATACCAATAATAGTTCATATCAAACCCATATAATCTCGTAACAGAACTGTGCCAGTTGAACCATTTAGATTACCGTTGGATACATGGGTAGTACAAAGGAGGTGTATTGAATTGTAATCCGTCAATTCATATACATGTATGCTCATACAAGCTGTAAACAGTAAGCTCATGCGAGCTGAATAATAGGAAGCTCATAAGAACTGAAGTCGGTGACCCTAATGACATGTCATCTGTATCCTACGGATTCTTAAAGTTCAAATGGGGCTCGATAATTGTCGAATATACAACCAATATTTATTCAAGGCAATTGTACAATTCACAAACAATAATTCAATTTAACACATATAAATGCATAATTTAATTACACGAACTTACCTCAACAAGTGTAAGTAGATACGAAGGCGATTAATCCGATATTTTTCCTTTGTCTCGATCTAACTCCGTACTAGGTTTAACCAGATCTATACGAATGAATTTAACTCAATTCAATATAATTCATATTCAATTTAGTCCAACACACATTTAAGGCAAAATTACTATTTTGCTTCTATACTTTAATTCATTGCAGTTTAGTCCCTAGACTCGAAAAATGAAATTCACGCAATTTAATCCTTACTCAAGCCTAACCTATTTTTATACCTATTAATAGCAGCCTATATATATCATAAAATTCACAAATTTTACCATAAATTTATCATCTTTTCAATTTAATCCCTAATTGATAATTTTATCAAAATTCTCTTTATAAAAGTTGTTTATCTAACAACAACCTTTCATTTTTATCATAAAACCTTAAAATTCAAGCATACTCATCAATGGAAAAACCCTAATATTTTAACGATGTTTGCAAATTAATCCCCGAACTAGCTAGATTAAGCTATTACAATCTCGAAAACATAGAAATCATTAAAAACGAGACAAAAATATATACCTAATTGAGCAAAATAAGCTTGCTAATATTTCAAGCTTCCATGGCTAGGTTTTCTCCTTTTTTTTTTCTTTATTTTGGTGGTAGATGATGATAATAGATGAAAATTGTTTATTTTATTAATTTATTAAAATTTTAATTACAAATTTTCAAAATTAACCTTAATATTTCATTAAATTTCTAATGATGACTATTCATACTTATCCACTAACTACTTTAATAGTCTATTTACTATATAAGGACCTCAATTTAAAATTCTATAGCTATTTAATACTTTTAGCTATTAGAACTCAACTTTTGCACTTTATGCAATGTAGTCATTTTTATCAAATTAGGCATGTAAACGATAAAATTTCTTAACGAAATTTTTATACGGTATTTCTACATACTATAAACCATATAATAATAAAAATAAAATTTTTGACTTCGAATTTGTGGTCTTGAAACCACTGTTCCGATTTCACTGAAAATGGGCTGTTACAATTGTCCCCATAAATGAATTTTTGTCCTCGAAAATCTTACCAATAAAGAGGTTCGGATATTGCTTTCTCATAATTTCCTTGGGTTCCTAGGTAGCTTCTTCTATTCCATGTCACTGCCAAAGAACTTTTACTAAAGCTAAATTTTTATTTCTCAATTCTTTCACCTCTCGTGCCAGAATTCTAATCAATTCTTCATTATATGTCATGTTAGGTTGGATCTCAACATTCGTTAGGGAGATAACATGTGAAGGGTCAGATCGGTACTATTGTAACATAGACACATGAAAGAAATTGTGAATCTTTTCTAGTTCTAACGATAAAGGTAATCGATACGCAACGGGTCCGATTCTCTCAATAATATCATATGGCCCGATAAATCGTGGACTCAGTTTTCATTTACGAGTGAACCGAAGAACTTTCTTCCAGGGCGAAACTTTCAAAAATACTGTCACCAACTTGAAACTCTATATCTTTATGTTTAAGATCCGCATAAGACTTCTGACGATCTGAAGCTGCTTTTAAGCTATCTCGGATGACTTTTACTTTTTCCTTAGTCTCTCGAATCAAATCAACCCCATGTATCTTTTTCTCACTGAGCTCAGTCCAATACAACGGAGTTCAGCATTTGCGACAATAGAAAGCCTCATACGTTTTCATTTTTATGCTTGACTGAAAACTATTATTATACGAATTTGACTCATGACAAATATTTCTCCCAGTTACCTTTAAACTCTAAAACACAACACCGAAGCATATCTTCAAGAATCTGAATCACACGCTCAGACTAACCACCAGTTTGAGGGTGAAATATGGTGCTAAAATGTAATTGCATACCTAGAGCTTCCTGTAACTTTTAATAGAATCGTGATGTGAACCGTGGATCTCTATCCGAAAAAATAGAGACTGGCACTCCGTGGAACCTGAAAATCTCCAAAACATATAACACTGCTAATTTGTCAAGTGAGAAATCTGTATGTACCGGAATAAAATGTACAGACTTCATCAAATGATCGATGATAACCTAAATGGCATCTTTCTTTTTCGGAGATAGGGGTAATCTCGATACAAAATCCATAGTAACTCTATCCCATTTCCATTCTGGTATCATCACTGGCTGTAAAAGTCCTGAAGGTACCTGATGTTCAACTTTAACTTGCTGACATATCAAACATCTAGATACAAACTTAGAAATATCATGTTTCATTCCCAGCCACTAGTACACCTGTCTCAACTCATTGTACATTTTATTACTCTCCAGATGAACAAACAAGCTACTACTATGAGCTTCGTGCAAAATTTTTGTATAAGCTCTAAATTCTTCGATATAGAAACTCTACCTCTGAATAACAAACAATCATCGGATCCTATCTAAAATTTTGAATCAGAAGTCAACTCACACAGTACTCGTTTAGCTCGCAACTCATTATCACATTTTTGAGCTTCGCAGATCTGCTATAAAAATATCGGTCTCACTTTTAACTTAGCTAAGATCGAGCCATCATTAGATAATGACAATCGGGTATTCATCGTCCATAAAACAAACAAGGATTTTCTACTCAAAGTATCAGTAACTACGTTTGCTTTTCCAGGATGATAATCAATAACTAACTCATAATCTTTCAATAGTTCGAGCCATCTATGCTGCCTCAAATTCAAATCTTTCTACGACATCAGATACTTTAAACTCTTGTGATCGATAAATACATGAAATTTTTCATCGAACAAATGGTGTCGCCAAAATTTCAATGCAAAAACAATAGCTGCCAACTCTAAGTCATGTGTCGGATAGTTCTTTTCATGTGGCTTTAACTGTTTAGAAGCATAAGCTATTATTTTACTTTCTTGCATCAAAACACAGCCTAAACCGTTTAATGAAACATCTTTCAAAATCACAATTTCCTTACTCTATTAAGGATGAACCAGAACTGGTGCTTCGGTCAACAGTGCTTTCAATTGGTCAAAACTTTGTTGACATTATCAGACCATTCAAACTTCACATCTTTCTGTAACAGTCGTGTCATTGGCATAGCTATCATCGAAAACCCTTTTACAAATCTCCAGTAATAACCAGCTAATCCCAAAAAACTTTTGACTTCAGATACATTTCTCGGTGGTTTCCAGTTAACAATCACTAAAATTTTATTTGGATCAACCCTAATACCTTCAGCTGATACTATGTGTCCCAGATAACTAACTTTCCGAAGCCAAAACTCATTTTTACTAAATTTAGCAAACAGTTGTTTATCTTGCAAGGTTTGTAGAACAATTCTCAAATGCTCGGCATGTTCAATTTCATATTAGGTATATATCAGAATATCATCAATAAATACCACGACAAATCTATCTAAATATAGTCTGAAAATTCCATTCATCAAATCCATAAACACTGCAGGTCTGTTAGTTAAACCAAACGACTTTACAAGAAATTCATAATGTCCGTACCTGGTTTTAAATGCCATTTTTGATACATCCAAATCTTTCACTTGTAAATGATAATAACCATAACGTAGATCAATCCGCGAGAACACTGTGGCATCTTTCAACTGATCAAACAAATCATTAATATAAGGTAGTGGATATTTATTCTTGATTGTAACTTTGTTGAGTTGATGGTAGTCAATGCATAATCTCATCGATCCGTCCTTTTTCTTAACAAAGAGAACTGGTGCACCCCAAGGTGAAAAACTAGGTCGAGCAAAACTCCTATCAGTAAACTTTTGCAACTATGCTTTCAACTCTTTTAACTTAGTAGGAGCCATTCTGTATGTTGCTATCGATATTGGTGTTGTTCCCGATACAAGTTCTATAGCAAATTCGACTTCTCTGACCGGCGATAATCCAGGTAATTCCT
The DNA here is from genome assembly GCA_025506655.1 of Gossypium rotundifolium. Lineage (NCBI taxonomy): Eukaryota > Viridiplantae > Streptophyta > Magnoliopsida > Malvales > Malvaceae > Gossypium > Gossypium rotundifolium. Next base: position 184,161,230 of record CP106727.1, on the reverse strand, counting down.
CTGAAAACATATTAGGATACTCGCAAACCACTAACACTGACTCAATTTTTGATTCAGACACTTTAGTATCCAATACATAAGAAAGGTAAGTATTACAACCTTTTCTCACATATTTCTGTGCTAACATAGTTGATATTAGATTAGGTAACCCATTCAATTTATCTGATTCAATATAAAGCATCTCACCATTCTGACATTTCAATATGATATGCTTTCATCTACAATTTACTATAGCATCATACAGAGTTAGCTAATCTATACCCAATATCACATCAAATTCATCGAACGGTAATAGCATCAAATCAGCCATAAAACAGTAACCTTGAATCATTAACGCACAGTTCTTGCAAACTTTATCAACTAACACATACTGGCCTAGAGGGTTTGATACTTTAACCATGAATTCAGTGGACTCAATAGATAAATTTTTACTAGACACTAATTTTGTGCAAACATATGAATGAGTTGATCTGGTTTCAATTAAAGAAATTACATCAGTATCAATAAGAGAGAAAGTACCAGTAATAACATTTGGTGTAGAAGCATCTTCGGGTGCACGAATAGCATAAGCCCTAGCTGGTGTTTGTGCCTCAGACCTTACAGTAGAGTCTTTCGTCACATCATGGCTACCACTCACATTTCCATGATTAGGAAGTGGTCTACCTCTCGCAGCATTGTTGCTGGGCCTCGAAGTTTGAATATTATCTTTTTTAGATTTCTCTGGGCAATCTCTAAGATCGTGGTCAAAGGAACCACATCTAAAGCAAGCTCCACTCTTCATTCGATATTAACCAAAATGTAGCTTGTTACAGTGCTTGCAATTAGGTCTGGTGTTTCTAGCACTACCTATATTCGCTACAGATGTAACCTAAGATTTAGGACTGGAGCGTCAGATACCTCTGTTTCTACCGGAGTATCCCACAAAAGTAGTAGAATGGTTGTGATTGTTTTTTACTTCTTCGATGCTGACTGGTATGACTTTCCCGTCAATCTCTTACTTGAATCTCTAACTTCAATTTCAGCATGTCTTTTCTCTTTACTCGACTCTTAAGCTTTATAAGCTCGATCAACCAGTAGAACAAATTCTTTCAACTCGAGGATCCCGACTAATAGTTTTATATTTTCATTTAAGCCATCTTCAAACCACTTTGGAATACATTCTCGAGCATATTTGCTCAATCGAACAAATCCCCATTCATATTCGGATACTGTCATACAGCCCTGTTTAAGCTCTAAAAATTCTTTACCTTTCTGGTCAAGAAACTTCTGACTGACGCATTTCTTTTGGAACTTGGTTTGAAAGAATTCCCAAGTGACTCGATCTCTTGGCACAATAGAAATCAACGTGTTCCACCACTGATAAGCTGAATCTTTTAATAGAGATACTGCACACTTAAGACATTCAGTCTATGATTAAGATAATTCATCAAGAACTTTGATGGTATTTTCTAACCAGAACTTAGCTGTCTTGGGATTATCTTTAGCTGTAGTTCAAAATTCTTCAGCATCGTACTTACAAATCTTATCAACAGGAGTTTTACCAACTCTGATAGGTTCTGTACTTTGAGGAATAATGGGAACCAGTTGAGAAACAGGAGGGGGTGGAAATTGTTGAGCAACCGGTTTGTTCATAAAAAATTGGTGAACCATTCATTCATCACCTGGAAGAAGGCTTATTTGCCTCTCCTCCCTGACCTTTAGACACGGGCCTCTTACCACTAGAAGCTACTCCTTGAACAAAGGCTTGAGCGTTACTTTCTACTTCATCGAAATCAGCTCAGTTGGATGTCATTGCTATATAAAACATGTTTTAAAATGGTCAGGAGATATTACACTATCATAGGTTATATAATGGCATGTATAGCTAGACTCATGTATGCTACGTTAATATGAGAATCAACTAAACTGTAGCTCTGATACCAATAAATGTAACACCCCTAACCCGTATCCATTGACGGAACAAGGTTATGGAGCATTACCGGAGTTTACAGAACGAATAAACAGAAATTTCAAACATTTCACATCATATAATATTCATATCATAAACTAATCGAAATCAAACATATTGTCCCTTATATGAGCCCTCGAAGCCCAAAATACACATTAAAAATAAGTTGAGACTAAATCGAATGCTCAAAGAACATTTCCAAAAACACTAAAATTTTTCAAGCTGTAGGGGTCACACGGCCAAGAGACACGCCCGTGCCTCAGGCTGTGTGGGCATTCGAAAGAGGGCACACGGCCGTGTCCTAGCCCGTGTCTGTGCCCGTGTAACTCTCTGACTTGGGCCACATGGCCAAACCACACGCTCGTGTGCTAGGTCGTGTGAGCATACTAACTGCGTAATTTAAAAGATATAGGGGACACACGGCCGTGTCTCTGCCCGTGTGGACAAAAATAGGCCAATTTCCAAGCCATATTTCTCACCCAATTTTACATCAACCTAACCCAACATTTTTGCACATCAACAAGCCATAACAAGGCATTCAAAACAAGCCAAAATCAAGTCTTAAACATGAAATATCATCACATAAAACCAATATGCCCTTTGGCACCTCAAATGACTACTTAAAGGCATATCAACCAAGTATATCAACTTACCTAAATGACCAAATTCATATATGCATATTCAAGCCACATTTTACTTTCTTTCATTCTACCATATCAATCACACATCAAACATGATAAGGTCACTTATATACACATCAAAATATACAAAAAACAAGCCATATACATGGTTAACCTGAACAAAACATTTATATACCATCATTGGCCAAAATAACCTATACATGCCATTATATCCGAGATTAATTTACTGAAAGTACCAAAAGGCCTGATAGATAGCGTGAAATAACTCCGGCCTACTTCCAACCGAACGAGCTTCTGAATTACTATAAAACATAGAAAAATAACACAGAGTAAGCATTTAAGCATAGTAAGTTCGTATAACATGGAATTTAACTTACCATATATCTATACAATAGGTAAGTAAACATAACATATCTCAACCAATTTGGCCAAAAGCCTAAATACATGGTCACCAACACATTAGCCATGAAAATCACATATAAGATCCGACACACATGGTTGAATTCATCAAATAATCACATTTCATGTTTTCATATAAAATACCAATAATAGTTCATATCGAACTCATATAATCTCATAACAGAATTGGGCCCATTGAACCATTTAGAATATCATTGGATACACGGGTAGTACACACGAGGAGTACTGAATTGTAATTTGTCAATTCATATACATGTATGCTCATACGAGCTGTAAACAATAAGCTCTTTCGAGTTGAATAACGGGAAGCTCATAAGAGCTAAAATCGGTAACCGTAATGACATGTCATTTGTATCCTACGGATTCTTAAGGTTCAAACGAGGCTAGGTAATTGTCGAATATACAACCAACATTTATTCAGGGAAATTGTACAATTCACAAACAATAATTCAATTTAACACATATAAATGTATAATTTAATCACACGAACTTACCTCAACGAGTGTAAGTAGATACGAAGGCGACTAATCCAATATTTTTTGTTTGCCTCGATCTAACTCCATACAAGGTTTAACTAGATCTATACGAATGAATTTAACTCAATTCAATATAAGTCATATTCAATTTAGTCCAACACATATTTTTGGAAACAATAATTTTTGCCCTTATACTTTTAATTCATTGCATTTAGTCCCTAAACTCAGAAAATGAAATTCACACAATTTAATCCTTACTCAAGCCTAGCTGATTTTTGTACCTATTAATAACAACCTATATATTTCATAAAATTCACAAATTTTACCATAAATTTATCATCTTTTCAATTTAATACATAATTGATAATTTCATCAAAATTCTCTTTATAAAAGTTGTTTATCTAACAACAACCTTTCATTTTTATCATAAAACTTCAAAATTCAAGCATACTCATCAATGGCAAAAACCTAATACTTTATCGATTTTGCAATTTAATCTCTAAACTAGCTAGATTTAGGTACTACGATCTCGAAAACATAAAAATCAATAAAAACAAGACAAAATACATACCTAATTAAGCAAAATAAGCTTGCTAATATTTCAAGCTTCCATGGCTAGGTTTTCTCTTTTTTTTTTGTCTTTATTTTGGTGGTAGATGATGATAATATATGATATTTTTTATTTTATTAATTTCTTAAAATTTTAATCACAAATTTTCAAAATTAACCTTAATATTTCATTAAATTTCCAATTATGATTATTCATACTTGAGAGAAAGGAGCTTGGTGTCGAGCCTCGGCATCCAATAAGGCTGTTGTAATCCCTTGTAAATCAAAAGGCACTTGACTGGTGGTTATAATAGACATAACGTGATCGAACTTAGGTGAAAGACCGTTAATAATCGTGTACTTAGCTAGCCTATATAAATGATTCTTCATTGTTTATTAGGGACACAATTGTTTTCATTAATAAAGTTTTCAATTCTAGGGGTTAGTTTATTTGTGCAAGATTTCTTTCTTTTGATTTTTTAGAAGTAATTTTCTTCTTGATTTTCTTCAAGGAGTCGTGGAAGTTCATTATTCATCCTTTAATTTTCCAAAGATTATTTCTTGGAGGGTTGATTAGAGTTGTTAATTGAGTTTGTTGGGATTTATATCTCAAATGGTTCAATTGGAAACTTATCCTTCTATCCATCATATCCATCGATTTGTTTGATCCATCTTTCACTTTTAAATTTTGTTTATTTATTTAGTTACTTATTGTTTTGATATTTATTCTTAGTTATTAATTTTCTTCTTTTAGTGTTTTCATTTTCTTTAATTTCTAATTTGTTTATTTTTTCTTTACAGGTTAGATTTGAATCTTTCCTTCTTGAGTCAAACAATTTGAATTCGGTCTTACTTCCACTTCTTCTGCTCAATCATTATTAGAAAGGCAAGCAATTACCATAACTACTCTATACCCATTATCGAAAAGAAAAAAATCCACCTCATCTTGCCTTGCATCTGCTTTTCAAAAAAAAAATCCACTCCATTTGGAGTGAATCAATTCAAAATCTATTAGACGATTTGGGTTTTAGCATCTCTGCTCTCTGAATCTCATTCGCAACATCAATTTCATCATAAAGCTTAGGATTTTTGAGTGGATAGAGAGAGAAGTTAAAGCTTGGGATAGAAAGTGAAAAAGAAGGTAAGGAAATAAGTTCTCATAATCCCTTCTTGTTTATTTAAGGTTTTATACATAAAAGTATGAAAACATGATATTAATGAGGATTATGTTCATGTATGTATGTTTATGTAAGTCAGTATGCATGTATGTGAATAAAAAAAGGAAAGAAATGAAGAAAGGGATTTCAAGCTAAGTGAAGGAAGATATTTTTAGAGTAAAGAAGGAAAAAGAGAATTTTGGACCACTTTTTTCTTCTTCAGAGGTAAGTATTCATGGAATCTTAGGTTTTTTTTTACCTTAGATAATTATAGGTATTCAATAGTGAAAATAGTTAGATGAAAATGAGTATTAGACTTTTAATAATCTCTATCTCTCTGGATATAGTTTTCTAGTTGACCCCTTGTTTGTTTGACGTCACCTTATCTTACAACACTACAATCTCCGAAATATTATGACTTGACATCTTCTTTTTCTTTACCAAAATCCTCAAATCTCAAACTGGAATATTTAGGTTAAAATGTTCCCCTATTTCCATGATGGGATCCTTATACTTGTCAAGAAAAAAAGATCCTTTACTAACCTTACCCATATTAAGAGTTCTACTCTAGTCTACTAGACTGGGCATGCTACTTTTGCTTAATAATATTGGCTCACTACTCTAGCATAACAAGATAGACTTTTAGAAATTCACCTAGTTCCTTGTCTTAGCATTACCAAGGCCTACCATAGCCTTCCCTTTAGCCTTTTTAGTGTAACACCCCCTAACCCGTATCCGTCGCCGAAATAGGATTACGGAGCATTACTGGAGATTACATTTCAAAATAATAAAAAATTTAAATAATATATTTCATAACATCAATCATATGAAACTCCATTAATAACACACATATTGTCCCTTATACGAGCCCTTGAGGCCCTAAAAACACATAAGAAATAATTTGTGACTAAATCGGGAACATAAAGAATTTTTCAGGAAAAGATGAAAATTTTTGAAACTATAGAGGTCACACGACCGTATGGCCAGGCCGTGTGACTCACACGATTGAGAGACACTCTCGTGTCTCAGGCCATGTGGACATTTGAAGTAGGGACATACGGTCGTGTCTTAGTCCATGTCCGAGCTCGTATAACTCTTTGACTTGAGTCACACGGCCAAGCCACATGCCCGTGTGCTAGGCTGTGCAACTCTCGAAATGCAACCTTTAAAAAAACCTACAAGGGACACACGGTTGTGTCGCTTGGCCATGTGTCACACACGGTTGAGACACACATCATGTCTTTGACCGTGTGGACAAAAATAGGCCATTCCAAGCCATTTGTCTCACCCATTCATGCACACACCTATAACCAATTTACCACATGTAATCAAGCATCCCAAAGTACACTAAACTATACAACAAGCTATCCAAATAGGTACATATTCATACAATCAATATGTCCAAAAGACACCTCAATCACAAAAATTAAACATGTATAACTAAATGCTTAGTTTAGCCAAAACTTACCATTTTGTAAACATCAAAACCACACTCATATGTACCTAATTTACCATTTAACATTTAGCATCATAAGCCATAAATACCAACTACATTTTTAATACCAAAATGACCATGTTCAACTTCCATCATCTAAGCATCATAATGACTATAAAGTCATCCATCAAAAGGCCACATACATATATCCACATATCAACCATTCCAATCATTAAAAATACCAAATTTACAAGACAAAAAATAATGTTTAAAACATCAACCAAAAACACCTATACATGTGGATATTTATCCAATTATCAATTAACTTGGTTTCATGGCAAAAAATAACATAATTGATACATAATAACCATACCATTTTGGCCATTTAAAGATACAAATCTAACCAAAGATGGTTCCAACAATGAACATGTATACAGACCATATTTCAATCATGCACATCAATTCAAAAACTTTCCAAAGCATACCATATCTTGACCATGTTTAGGTCAATTCATCATATATCACTTTGGCCATTCAAACATGCTTTAACACATTATCAAATTAACACATATCAACAAGGCACCAAATGTACCAAGGCTACATCACCCCAAATAACATATACATGCCAAACTCATCAACTAACATTCAACCAACCATCAACCATAAGCCCACCAATACATGATATTATAACCTTAACTAAGACATCAAAATCTACCGATATAATCGCTGGATAGTGTGATAGATCTCCGATGAGCTTCTAACCCGATTGAGCTTTTGATAATATGAAAAGTAAGGAAAACAACTAGGTAAGCAATGAATGCTTAGTAAGCTCGTATAAACTTTAGTCATATCAATCCATTTCAAATATGAAATTTATATACCACGAATAATCCTATACCGATACTGTAAGATTCATAAAACCATATTCAACAACTTACAAAGTGAATAAATCCATAGCATCACAGAAACATATCATCCCTAGCATATAGGATTTTAAATAACTTTAACCCTTTCAAATTTTCTTTTTTTTCATTCTTTCCATTGCATCTACTTTCTTTAACTTAAATAACAACATAAATTCAACACATCATTCCCATTTTCTTCATTTTACACTTCAAGTATGAACTTACAATTTCATTACCTTTCCACACCCGTTTCAAATGCATAACACAAGACATAAGCATATCATTCAACCATAGCCACAAGCTAGTGCATTTAAACATAGCTCTTTTCAAATTAATTACAAGATAAACCATTTCATAAGAAATTGCATAATTTAAACCTTACTACTCTTTCAAGAACACAAGCATATTTCCATTTGAGCACTTACCATTTCAATGCAACTTATAAGTAAACATAATACCATTCAGCCAATAGCTTGGCACATGCCTAAGCACCAAACAACAACACATGTTAGCATACTTGAACATATTTCATATAAATTCAACATTGATAACCATTTATTCTCAACATGTAACACTTTAGTTATTTACTCATTTCAACTTACATAATTTCCATGTATTATCATATCAAAGATGTTCATATATGTAGATGTCATAATACATATCATTATTTTACCGTTTCTTATCTGAATAATGCCCGTTGAACCTTTTAGAATACCGTTGGAAACCTAGATAGCTCACACATAGTGTGCTAACTCATATAACTGTAATCCTTTAATTCTTGTAGATGTATGCTCACACGAATCAGAATGCTCAAACGAGCTGTGAAAATGGGCCTACTTACACGAGCTGTGGAGTATTTGCAACACATGCTGGACCTCAACCATCGATAGGGCATTCAAGACCAGCACCTGAATCATGTAAACCCTAATGACATGTCACTTGTATCCTATGAATTCATAAGGTTCAAACGGGGCTCGGTAGTCATCGTACGTTGTTGATTTACGTCGTTTCATAACTCGGTAAATTGCATACTAACAAATATATATTGATTTAATCACAATATAATCATATATTAACATTCAATTTAATCAAAATTATACAGAATATAGTTTATAGAAACTTACCTAGCTAAATTGCAAAAATACCAAAGTTTAGGGACATTTTGATAATTTTCTATTTTCCTCGATTTTCCACCCGATCTTGATCTAAATTAATAAATTATTCAATTTATCAATTTACACTGTAAAACAATGTATTTCAAGCAATTTGGTCATTTTTGACATTTTTACAAAAATACCTCTAAAGTTTTACTTTTATTCAATTTAGTCCATGAGCCCAAAACATGCAAATTAACCATTTTTAATGCCAAACTCTAATAGTCAAATATTCCTGGCACCCATACCAGCCTATATTTGTATTAATTTCACATCAAATCCTTTTACATTTACTATTTTAACAATTTAGTCCCTAATAAAAAATTCATCATAAATCACGTAATAAAATACTTTTAAATAACAACTAATATCTGAAATTCATCATTTAACATCTAAAATAACAAGGTTCATCAATGGAAACATTCAAAATCTTTAACAACTTCAAAATCAAAGGTTCGGGCTAGCTGGACCTAGTTGCAACGATCTCAAAAGCATAAAAATTATTAGAAATAGATAGCTTAGGGACTTACATGCACAAAATGAAGAATGGCCGGACCTAGCTTCCATAACCATGGCTTTTGGTTGAAAAAGCAAAAGAGAAAGGAAGATGACAACCATATCTTTTACTTATGTTTTTATTTTAATTTAATTAATTATCAATTACCATTTTACCCTTGGTTAATAAATGAAACACCAAAGTCATGTCCATATTTGTCCATTAACCTCTTGAATGGTCTAATTACCATTTAAGTCCCTTTTCCCTTATCCAGTTAACCATTTAATCACTCAAATCAAATAGTGATAAAAATTTTCATCTTTACAATTTAGTCTTTTTTAATTAATTAACCACCGAAACGTTAAAATTTTTCAACGAAATTCTAATACCTCCTTAATAACACTTTGTAAATATTTATAAAAATATTTAAGACTCGATTTATAGAAACGAAGTCCCAAAACCTCATTTCCTAAAACTACTTGACCTTAAGGTCATACCACTTGAACTTTATACATAAATTATTAAATCAAAAACCTTTTTAAAACCATATTTGACTCGTAAATATTAAATAATAATATTTATGAACTTGCTCATCAAATTTGGTGGCCTTAAAAATACTGTTTCTGACACCACTGAAAAACGAGCTGTTACATTTAGCATCCTCTTGATTGGGCTTACTATATCCATTACTAAAAGTACTGATTTCTCTAGCACAAAACCTCCTAATTCTCCTTCTCAAAACCTCTTAATTTTCCTTCAATAAATTAATAATTAATCAAACTTTGACTTCACGATATGATTTCCTTAATTTCCAAAAGGCAGCCATAATCCTATTTTAGTATTGAACTTCAATCATCTATCAACCACGACACATTAACAAGGAGCTTTTTTTTTTTACCAACAATTTGTTCATTGATAAACTACTCTCTTGCTCCTCTATTTTCGTAGCCATAGAAAAATTGTTTCTAACATGGTCATACTTTCTACATGAACAAATATGTAGTAAGTAAGGATTCGTACTTAACAATCTGAAATGAAACACCCCACACCCGGCCCACGAGCCTAGACCGGATCTGGTATGCTCCTCGATGTAAACCGGTTCAAATTTCTTTTGTTACTTTGAAAACTGTGTGTTTGAAGATAGTTTGTAGTGGGTTGGGCTTGAGTTGAAAACAAGTTTATATCGTTATTAAAAATCCTTTTTATTTAGGTGACAAAACGTTTGGGCTTTGTATTAAATTACTTAATCTTTTAATAATTATAAAGATTGTAGGCTCAATAATAAAAAAAAATAAAGTAAACGCTTATACGACCTTATTACATCAAATAATTTCCCAAAATTAAAACCAAAATAAACTTTAAAATACTTAAATTAAAATAAAAGTCCAAGTCAGAAATTTCTTCTTGTGCATGGCCATCCCTAAGCTTCACGAACCCGATCCATCACCGATCGTCACACAAACACGTTCCCTAGCAGGGTGAGTCAATGACTCAATGTGTAACCAACACTAAAAGTAATAATTCGGGCATACCATACATGTCATGTTCACATAATAATTCAAGATAATGATGCAACCCAAACTCAAACCTAGATGCCATCCGCTACACATCCCGTACCAACCTGCACACCGTGGGGACTACTAAGTCAACCCTCCATCCTCTACACTCCATCGAAGGCAGTCGTTGCAGTCGACGTGCTCATCGCCCATATAAAAGTTCGTGGCATAGCCACCAGATTTAATAATCGTGTCATGTGACACCACATTGAGATAATGTAACCGGTTACCACATTCGGATAATGTGATCAAGTCACCACATTGGATAGTGGGACCAAGTCACCACATTCACTTCCCTTTCTCATATAACCCAATGCCCCATATTATTCACATCATGCATATCATACTTAAAATTCACATTCATGTCACTTTTCACATGTTAAATATAACATATTTCGTAATCCTAGTAGGAGTAGGAAACATACCTAAGTACTTTGTACCTTACCTTGGTACTTTAGCCATAATCTTATACTTTCATATTAACACATATATCAATTTTAAGCCATAAATCAATTAAGATTAGTGTAGGTATTTTTGATTAAACAACAATTTTATTGAAATCCCAAATCGATCTCTCGCTTTGGATCTCAAGACCCTACATTCGACCAACCTCATTATGTTAGCATAAAGCCTATTAAATATAACTCCCAATCCTAGTGGGATTTGCACATTAAAACCTACCTTGGTGCCGATTGATGCCTAAACAAATGCTGAAACTTTGGATCTCTCCTTCCTTGTATTCGGCCAAGCACTAGATCTTATATAGGTTAGTTTCGGCATTTGAATATTTAAAAAACAAATCTAAATACTAATCTAGGCTTTAGTCGAATATACATAGGTGCTTACCTTCCAAATCTTAAATCCCGGATTGGATCTTTACTTCCTTAATACTGTCGAAAACCCTTGAATGTTAAAATCCCGGAGAACTCCTCTTTCTCTAGTCGACACCACTTAAATCCCGAAATTCCCTTCCATAGTTTCGGCCAAAATACAATAAAAGGGATTAGTCCCTAAATTTCAACAGGCTTAAAAAGAAAGAAGCGAAAATCGAGTCTAGATCTTACCCTTACTTGGAGAAATCGACAGCCCCTATATATTGTCAACACAAAGATTCGGCCTTGAGACTTGGAGAAGAGTCGGCTATGGTCACTTAGGTATTCAGCTTCAACAAGACTGAAAAGAAAGAAAGATCTAAGGCCTTGGGGAGAATCGACAATATGGTGATTTGAGTTGAACAAGGTTGCGGCTAAGATGGAATAGGAAGAGGAGAATTTTAACTTTTAATGGTTGATGAAAACGTGAGAGGGAGAGGTGAAAGACTTAGGAGATTCGACAGAGAGAGCAATGGTGAGGAAGTAAAAGAAATCAAGAAAAGACGGACACTTTATTTGACAAATTCGGCTATGACTTAATCTCTAGCCTTACCTTGTTATTCTTCAATTCTTATCCCTTATCACCTCTTTAAATTATTAAAATAAATCCATCACATATCCATCTTATCTATCGAATTTTAACAACAATAAAACACCTCCCTTATAGTGCCTTAATGCCGTCCAACTCTCTTATTCCTTGCACCAAAATAAAATTCTTTTGTTTGGTCCCCAAGTGACTCGAACCTAGGCCCAATACCCTTGCATGTGGTGCCATTTTTAGAGGCCCTAAGTGGCATCTTCAGGCCACTTTTCCAAGCCTGTTTGTGTGTCAATTTTCACATACTTTTTCTCTTAAGGCCTCCTTGCCTTAATTTCCTCTTTTAAACTTTAAAACTCGATGTTTCTAAGTCATTTCTAAGTTTCCAAAAATTTTCGTTTGGCTCTTTAAACTTGACATTTTCTTACATTTTCAAGTTTCCAGAAATGTTCACTTTCCTATTTAACTTAGGTTTCCAAAATGGTCACTTTCCTATTTTACTTAGGTTTCCAAAATGTTAACTTTCCTCTTTTAACGTAATATTTCTATACATTCCCAGGTTTCCAAAAATATTCAAACTTCATTCATAACACATAAGACATGTTATTTTGTACAATTAAACCGAAAATGCATAGGCCCTTTTCAGGATGTTACAGTTCTACCCCCTTAAAATAATTTTGTCCTCGAAATTTCCTAGCTAAAATAATTGAGGGTATTGCTGTCGCATTGCCTCTTCTGGTTCCCACGAAGCTTCCTCCGATCCATGATTGCGCCATAACACTTTGACTAGAGGAACTGACTTCCTCCGTAACACTTTCACATCACGTTCCAAAATCTGAATCGGCTCTTCCTCGTAGGATAAGTCTGGCCTTAGCTCCACTTCTTCAACTGGTACCACATGAGATGGATCCGATCGATAGCGATATAGCATGGACATATGAAATATGTCGTGCATCTGCTGCAACTCTAGTGGTAACTCTAGCTGGTATGCCACTGGCCCAACTCGCTTTAGTACTTGATAGGGCCCTATAAACCTTGGGCTTAACTTCCCTTTCTGACCAAACCTCATCACCATCTTTCAAGGCGAGACTTTCAGAAACACTTGGTCTCCCACTTCAAACTCTATTTCCTTCCGCTTGAGGTCAGCGTAAGACTTCTGCCTATCAGAGGCTTCCTTTAACCGTGCTCGGATTATCTCAACGTTCTCTTCAGCTTCTGCTACTAACTCTGGTCCCAAAACTCGACGTTCTCCTAACTCAGTCCAAAAAGTAGGAGTTTGACACTTTCTCCCGTACAATGCTTCATATGGTGCCATCCGAATGCTAGCCTGATAACTGTTGTTGTAGGCGAACTCTGCTAAAGGCAAGTAATCCTCTGAACTTCCTCGAAAATCTATCACACAGCCTCTCAACATGTCCTCCAACACTTGTATTACCCGTTCAGACTACCCGTCTGATTGTGGATGAAAAGCCGTAGTGAAGTCCAACTTAGTGCCTAAAGCTTGATGAAGTGCCCTCCAAAATCGAGACATGAACCTTGGGTCTCTATCCGAAATAATTGACACCGGCACTCCGTGTAGTCTCACAATTTCTACCACATATAACTTGGCTAACTTCTGAAGGGAATAATCCACTCTTACCAAGATGAAATGTATGGACTTAGTCAAACGGTCCACTATTACCCATACCGAGTCCTTCTTAGTAGGCGTAAGGGGAAGCCCACTAACGAAGTCCATGGTAATTCTTTCCCACTTCCACTGCGGAATCTCGATTGGCTGAAGCAATCCCGATGGGACTTGGTGTTCAGCCTTAACTTGCTGACACGTCAGACATTTTCCCACAAATTCAGTAATTTCTCGTTTAAGATCGGGCCACCAAAATTGTTCTCTTAGATCTCTGTACAACTTAGTGCCTCCGGGATGCATAGCATAAGTGCTACCATGTGCTTCCCGAAGAATCATCTGTCTTAACTCCTTGACCCTCGGCATACAAACCTTTCCTTTGAAGCACAACATTCCCTCATCACTAACTTCATAGTCCTTTGACTCTCCGTTCTGTGCTTGTTGTAACTTAACACTTAAATCTTTATCAATCAACTGTCCCTCTTTCACCTCCTTTAACCACGTTGGCTTGACTTGCAACTCAGCCAAGAGGCTTCCATCCTCATACAAACTTGAATGGGCGAACATTGCCCTTAGGTCTGACACAACCTTTCGACTTAGGCATCAGCTACCATATTTGCCTTGCCCGGGTGGTACTCTATCGAGCAATCATAATCCTTCAGTAACTCCACCCACCTTCGCTGCCTCAAGCTCAGCTCCTTTTGAGTCAACAGATACTTAAGGCTCTTGTGGTTTGTGTAGATCACTGACCTTTCTCCATAGAGATAGTGCCTCCACACCTTAAGGGCAAAAACTACATTGCCAATTCCAAGTCATGGGTTGGGTAGTTAACCTCATGCGCCTTAATCGTCGAGATGCGTGGCGACTACCTTCCGTCTTGCATCAATATGCAACCCAAACTCAGTATGGGAAGCGTCACAATACACCGTGAATTCCTTTCACGCCTCTGGTGAATCAATACTGGAGCTTCCGTTAAAACCTTTTTAAGTTTCTCAAAGCTCTCCTGCTGCTTCTCCGACCAAACAAAGGGTACTTCCTTCCTCAACAACTTTGTTAAAGGTGCGGCTATAGACGAGAACCCTTCCACAAACCTTCTGTAATAGCCTGCCAAACCTAAGAAATTTCAGATCTCAGCCACGGTCCTAGGTGGTTTCCAATCCAACACTGCTTCGATCTTCCTAGGATCTACTCTTATCCCCTCTACGGATACCACATGCCCTAAGAATGCCACCTCCTTGAGCCAAAATTCACACTTGCTGAATTTGGCATAGAGCTTCTTCTCCCTTAACACTTGCAACACAACTCGGAGATGCTTATCATGCTCCTCTTGAGACTTGGAGTACACCAAAATATCGTCGATGAACACGACGACGAACCTATCCAAGTAAGGTTGGAAAACTCGGTTCATCATGTCCATCAACGCGGCTGGGGCGTTCGTCAACCCAAATGGCATTACTACAAACTCAAAATGGTCGTATCTTATCCTAAAAGCTGTCTTATGGATATCTGCCTCCTTCACCTTCAACTGATGATATCCCGACCTCAAGTCTATCTTTGAGAATACTGCAGCCCCATTTAGCTGATCGAACAAGTCATCGATCCTAGGCAAAGGATACTTGTTCTTAATGGTCAGCTTATTTAACTGACGGTAATCTATGCACATGCGCATAGTTCCATCCTTCTTCTTTACAAACAAGACCGGTGCTCCCTATGGAGACACACTGGGTCGAATAAACCCATGATCAAGCAGTTCTTGAATTTGAGCCTTGAGCTCAACCAACTCTTTTGGCACCATTTGGTATGGAGCAATTGACACAGGAGCTGTTTCCAGTAGCAAATCTATTCTAAATTCCACCTCCCTATCTGGGGGTATTCCTGGTAGCTCCTCTGGAAACACATCCTCAAAGTCCCTTACCGTTCTAACTCCATTGACACCTTCCTCCTTTCCATCCAACACACTTACAAAGGCTAAAAGTGCCTCACACCTTTTTCGAACCATCTTTTTAGCCTTAAGCGTCGAAACTATATTAGACAAGTAGTTTCTTCTCTCTCTATCATAATGACCACCTCATCCTTAGGGGTCCTTAGTTCCATTCGTTTAGCCGCACAATCCAACACGACTCGGTGTTCTACTAACTAATCCATACCAAGTATGAGGTCATTCCGAAAGCTCACTCCCTGAATTTCTAGGGTACATTCCAAAAGATCTTATCCACCACTACAGTTTGGCATAATGGGCTTACTATCGTCATCTCCCTACCAGAAAATTCAGAGTCTAGGCCTAGTGTTTCAACTACACTACAGGCAACATAAGAATGGGTCGAGCCCACGTCAATTAAGGCATAATATGGCTTGCCATAAATAAAGAACGTTCCAATTATGACGTCCGGTGCGTCTCCATCCTCTCTCCAGTGAACTGTGTAAACCAAACCCGACTGCCTTGCCTCAGTATTAGCAGTACCTTTACCTTGTGTTCCACGTCCTCTGCCAGTACCATTACCTCAGTTATTCGAACCACGACCCGTTGAAATCATTGTCCTCTTCTACCAGCCTGATTAACATTTTGAGTTGCTGATCGACTTTCATCTGGTTTCTTAGGACAATCTTTGAGCATATGGTCCTTGGACCCACACCTAAACATCCTCCCATCTTTTTCCAGCACTCCCCTAAATGCTTCTTTCCATAATGCTCACAAGGATGATATTGCCCTCCAGTACCAACTTACTGACCCCTCGGCCCATCAGCTCTGGGCCTTTTCTGCACATTTCTTGACGATCCGGATGACCCATAACCCCTCTTGGGTCTATTCCTATTAGAGCTCTACTTAATCGAGTCCTTGATTCCCTCAGCTACCTTAGCCTTTTCAACCAACGCAGAAAACTCCGTTCCTGATGTGGAGCTATCAGTAACCTTAAGTCATCCCTTAACCTGTCTTCAAAATGGACACATTGCTCATGTTCTGTTGCCACTACCCCTCGAGTATATCAGTTTAACCTCAGAAATTCAGCTTCATATGCTGCTACTGACTTGTTTCCTTAAACCAGCCCCAGAAAAGCTTTCCTCTGTTCATCAATATAACGTGTGCCGACATATTTTTTACGATATGCCTCCTTAGCATACTCCTGTGTCGATCCTCACCGTGGCACCATCCCGACGATTAACCACAATTGGTACGCTTCATCACGTAATGATGCCACCATTCCTTTCAACTTCTCTTCGAGGTCGGATCGAGCTCATCCATAATGCGCTCGGTTGCTTCCAACTAGTATTCAGCTGTATTGGGTGCCACACCAGACACTCCACGGAACACCTCATCTCCGTTAGCTCGAGTCGCTTAGGTACAGACTTTCGAGCCCCCATATTTCCACCCGCTTTAGCCATCATTTCGAACTCGAAGACAAATACTGCGATCTGACATCATCCCCCATCGAGCTGCTTTCGCTCGACAATCGATAAATGGGGTGGTGGTAGCGGTGGTAACTCATTGTCAGGCCCTTAGCCCGATCTAACGGGTTCTGACACAGTAATTCTTCCTCTACCGCATCCATGACGACCGCGTCCTCTAGAATTCATTTCTAACGTCGAGATCTGATTAAGAAGTTTTATGAATTAGTACTTTTGTTTCACTTGATTACCCGCGAAGAAATTTTATGAAACGGAA
Organism: Gossypium rotundifolium; assembly: GCA_025506655.1. Lineage (NCBI taxonomy): Eukaryota > Viridiplantae > Streptophyta > Magnoliopsida > Malvales > Malvaceae > Gossypium > Gossypium rotundifolium. Next base: position 184,143,801 of record CP106727.1, on the reverse strand, counting down.
TTTAGGAGTGGTTCTTTCGTATTCATACATGCACACGGTCTTTTCATTCATTCATACATCCATCAAACAATTATGAACCTTCGTTCATTCGGAGAAATGTTGTAGTTTTCATTATTGTTGTTTTTCCACTACCGTGGGTATTTATGTAATTTATCCTCTGAGGGTATTTTTGTAATTTATCTAATAGGGTTCCTTGATAATTTTGTCAAAAGTATTTCAAAATTTTATAGTCCCGGGGTTCTTTGGTAAATTTGGAAATTCTAGGGGTATTTTGGTAATTTTAAATTTTGGGGGTATTTTAATAATTTTTTCCACAAATCGGGGTAAATTGTAAAATTTTATAATTCAGGGATATTTCAAAATTTGCAAAACTTTGAGGGTTCTTTTTGAGAAATTTATTTTCCAAAACGATGAAGTTGCAAAAATTTTGGAAATCAGGGTCATTTTGGAAATTTTGGTAAGTTAGGGGCAATTTTGTAATTTTCCAAAAATTAAGATATTTTTGATAATTTGCAAATAAGGGTTTTTGGACTGGTTATAAAATAATGAAAATGTTGATTAGAACTGTGGGTATTTTAGACATTTTTATAAATTAAGGGTATTTTTGTAATTTTACCACTAGGGGTATTTTTATAATTTTATAAATAAAAAATTTTTCGGAAAATTGTGTAGAAAAAAATAGTTTTCATGAATTAAAGAAAAATGATTTTAAGAGTTTTTAAAATTAGGGTTCTTATTAAAAAAAACATGGCTAGTTCCCTTTCGGGTTTTAGTTATTGGGTTTAGCCTGTGACCGAGCCTTCTTGGTCAGGGTGAACCAAAGCTACGCACCAGGCAAGATTCGAGTGGAGAGGAGGTGAGTCACACAGACTACTTAAGTACCAAGCTCCCACTGAAACCATTCCTAGGCATGCGTACAGAGGTTGCCACACCACTAAGTCTTCAGGGTTAGGGTGAGCCAAGCTATGCACTGGTAGGATTCTGCGAAGAGGAGGTGAGTCACTAGGATCTGCTTAAATACCGTGCTCTTTCGGATCTAATCCTAGACATGCGTACCATGGTTGCCACACCCTAACTCGATTGACTTAGCCATAGGTTTGTTTAGTGCATTAAGTCTTATGTATTTGTGTTTGAGTAGACTAATCCTAGGGTTCAAGTTCCTATTATGCTATTCTACATTCCATTCCTTTTCTACCCTTCTATAATTCACATAATCACACAGATAGTTTGGGGTACTTACCTGGTGGACTGCAGGTCGGAGACTTAGGTGCCATGCTAGAAAAACCTGCTTATTTCATAAGATATTTTATAAAGCTTATTTGGGCTCGATTTGAAAACGTTTTGGGCCTTAGCCCACAGGCTGAGAGTTTAAAACTGGGCTCTGATACCAAATTGAAATACCCCACACCCGGCCCACGAGCCTGGACCAAATCTGGTATGCTCCTCGATGTAAACTGGTTCAAATTTCTTTTGTTACTTTGAAAACTGTGTGTTTGAAGATAGTTTGTAGTGGGTTGGACTTGAGTTGAAAACAAGTTTATATAGTTATTAAAAATCCTTTTTATTTAGGTGACAAAACATTTGGGCTTTGTATTAAATTACTTAATCTTTTAATAATTATAAAGATTGTAGGCTCAACAATAAAAAAAAAAGTAAATGCTACTACGGCCTTATTACATCAAATAATTTCCCAAAATTAAAACCAAAATAAACTTTAAAATACTTAAATTAAAATAAAAGCCCAAGTCATAAATTTCTTGCTGTGCATGGCCATCCCTAAGCTTCGCCAACTCGGTCCATCACTGATCGTCACCTGAAACACGTTCCCACAACGGGGTGAGTCAACAGACTCAATGTGTAACCAACACTAAAAGTAATAATTCAGGCATACCATACATGTCATGTTCACATAATAATTCAAGATAATGATGCAACCCAAACCCAAACCTAGATGCCATCCGCTACACATCCCCGTACCAACCTGCACACCGTGGGGACTACTAAGTCAACCCTCCATTTGCTACACACCATCGAAGGCAGTCGCTACAGTCGACATGCTCATCGCCCATATAAAAGTTCGTGGCATAGCCACTAGATTTAATAATCGTGTCATGTGACACTACATTCAGATAATGTAACCGAAGTTACCACATTCGATAATGTGACCAAGTCACCACATCTAGATAGTGGGACCGAAGTCACCACATTCACTTCCCCTTTCTCATATAACCCCAATGATCCATATTATTCACATCATGCATATCATACTTAAAATTCACATTCATGTCACTTTTCACATGTTAAATATAACATATTTCGTAATCCTAGTAGGAGTAGGAAGCGTGCACAGTACTTTGTACCTTAACTTGGTACTTTAGCCATAATCTTATACTTTCATATTAACAATATATATCAATTTTAAGCCACAAATCAATTAAGATTAGTGTGGGGTATACACATGGTTCACTTAACAATTTCTTCAAATCCGAAATCCGATCTCTCGCCTTGGATCTCAAGACCCTACATTCGGCCAACCTCATTATGTTAGCATAAAGCCTATTCGGCCATAACTCCCAATCCTAGTGGGATTTGTACATTAAAACCTACCTTGGTGCCGATTGATGCCTAAACAAATGCCGGAACTTTGGATCTCTCCTTCCTTGTATTCGGCCAAGCACTAGATCTTACATAGGTTAGTTTCGGCTTTTGAATATTTAAAGAACAAATCTAAATACTAATCTAGGCTTTAGCCGAATATACATAGGTGCTTACCTTCCAAATCTTAAATCCCGGATTGGATCTTTTCTTCCTTAATACTGTCGAAAACCCTTGAATGTTGAAATCCCGGAGAACTCCTCTTTCTCTAGTGGACACCACCTAAATCCCAAATTCCTTTCCATAGTTTCAGCCAAAATACAATAAAAGGGATTAGTCCCTAAATTTCGACAGGCTTAAAAAGAAAAGAGTGAAAATCGAGTCTAGATCTTACCCTTACTTGGAGAAATCGACAGCCCCTATATCTTGTCAACACAAAGATTCAGCCTTGAGACATGGAGAAGAGTCGGCTATGGTCACTTAGGTATTCGATTTCAACAAGACTGAAAAGAAAGAAAGATCTAAGGCCTTGGGGAGAATCGGCAATATGGTGATTTGAGTTGAACAAGGTTGCGGCTAAGATGGAATAGGAAGAGGAGAATTTTGACTTTTAATGGTTGATGAAAACGTGAGAGGGAGAGGTGAAAGACTTAGGAGATTCGGCAGAGAGAGGAATGGTGAGGAAGTAAAAGAAATCAAGAAAAGATGGACACTTTATTAGACAAATTCGGCTATGACTTAATCTCTAGCCTTACCTTGTTATTCTTCAATTCTTATCCCTTATTACCTCTTTAAATTATTAAAATAAATCCATCACTTATCCATCTTATCTGCCAAATTTTAACAACAATAAAACACCTCCCTTATAGTGCATTAATGCCGTCCAACTCTCTTGTTCCTTGCACCAAAATAAAATTCTTTTGTTTGCTCCCAAGTGACTTGAACCTAGGCCCAATACCCTTGCATGTGGCGCCATTTCAGAGGCCCTAAGTGGCATCTTGAGCCACTTTTCCAAGCTGTTTGTGTGTCAATTTTCACATACTTTTTCTCTTAAGGCCTCCTTTTCTTAATTTCCTCTTTTAAACTTTAAAACTCGACATTTCTAAGTCATTTCTAAGTTTCCAAAAATTTTCGTTTGGCTCTTTAAACTTGACATTTTCTTACATTTCCAAGTTTCCAGAAATGTTCACTTTCCTATTTAACTTAGGTTTCCAAAATGGTCACTTTCCTATTTTACTTAGGTTTCCAAAATGTTAACTTTCCTCTTTTAACGTAACATTTCTATGCATTCCAGGTTTCCAACAATATTTAAAATTCATTCATAACACATAACACATAAGGCATGTTAATTTGTACAATTAAACCGAAAATGCATAGGCCCTTTTCAGGATGTTACATGAAATGTCCAATTAATGATGATTTGTGGCTTATTCAAATCAATACAAAACCCATCCTCGTAAAACGCCTTTGGCTACTGGAAACACAAAGATTTATATACTTTTTCATACCTAATTTACTTAAAATCATGCATTTTTGATAGAATTTTTGTCATAAAATAATTAATTTTTATAAAATAATTAAATTGTATTAAAAATTTGAAAATGTTAATTTTTAGTTAATTTTACAATTATTTTTAGTGAATTTTGATTATTTTTGACAGATTCATACAAAGGGCGAAAATTGACCATGCAGACATTGTTAGAAGAACGAAACCGAGAAGCAATTCGAAGTAACAAGGAAAAATAATTTCTAGCCTAAGACGGTCCAAATATGTGTATTAATTCATAATATAATTAATTTTAATTTATTTCCAATTTAATTTGAGCAGAATAAATTAATTTTAATTAATTATGGAAAAAGGCCCAGTTGAACCGCATCAGTTGAACCAAATTGAGTGAACCAAACCAACCACCAATTGGGCAGCCCAAAACCGTTCAAATTCTGATCCAAATCAACATTTTAGTTGATTAAATGAGTGTAATACCCCAAATCCAGCCTGGACATTATGGCCGAATCTAGCTTGTCACATAGTGTTTTTCGAAATCAAGGTTTGTTGGGAGAAATCGTTTGAGTTAAAATCCATTGAGTTTTTATTTCTTGGAAAAAAATTGGGAAGTTATAAAAACCCACACTTACTAAAATGATTACCATTTTTGTTACTGTTGGTTTAAATTCGCGGAAGCTACTCTATTTGCAGTTATCTCGAAGTTGAGAATATGTGTTTGCCTTGTAAAACAGTTAATAGTTGTGAAAGCTTGTTTGTATCCATTTGGCAGTTCAAAATAAGAAATTAAAAACCCAATTAAAAGAAATTAAAAATCACCAGAGGCCTTATTAAAAAAATATTAACCCAATATAAAATATTTAATCAACTATGTTTAAACAACCATCCTCGATCGTGTAGCCCCTCCGAGTCCCTCGCAGCTCCAAATCGCCTAAGACTGGGGATTACCTATACGGTTAAAAGAAAAGGGTGAGTTACGCGAACTCAGTGTGTAATCCCCTATCACTCAATCAGTAATACATGCGATATGATCTAGGCACGAGCCTGTTCATGCTGATGCAGTGTGGGCCTTAGCCCGATCTGATAATAGTGTGGGCCTAAGACCAATACAATATCAGTATGGTGCAAGTATGCAACCCACCCCAATCCAACCAGCACACTACTCGTACCAACCAACACACCACGTGGGGACAAAGTTGACCCACCCAGCCAACACACCAATATTGCAGCATAGCTGCCAGAAATAATAACGCAGTAGAACTGCCAATAATAGTATATGTGGCAAAGCCACTAGTAACAGTAATTGTGGCAGAGCCACCATACCAGTATGTGTGGAAGAGCCATTAGTAACAGTACTTCCTCTATAACAGAATCCCAACCCCATGCAATATGCCATGTCATCAATATTTTGTGTATGCAATGTCCTACTCAGTACATTCATACAGTACATACTTTCATCTGTCAATCTACCTCTAGGGGTAAAATAGTCATTTTCATGTATTAGGGGTAAAATGGTAATTTTTCCCTTTAAGGGTATTTTGGTTATTTTACTCATTAGGGGTCTCAATACAGTTAATGAACTTTCTGAAAGCCTATAGTCACCTCGAGCGAAACAGATAATCCTTTTGGTCAAAACAGTGTAAATGGGCTCAAAGCCTAATATTCGGCCTAAATGGGCCCACACGTTCGTGTGGCCCATTTGGCCCGAAGTCAGCAAAGGCTATGCAAACTGCATAGCCCAATCTAGTTTTTTTCCACTTTTTTTAAATTTTATCCGTGTGGGGCCCACAAGCCCATTGGGCCCACATGGCCCATTTCAGCCCAATGAGGCCAAAACGGCCCAAGTGCATGGGAACACTCGTGATGGCCTCTACAGTCTATCGCGCATGATTGTGGGCTTGGTTTACCACACGAGCGATTGCATGTTCGTGAGGCCTCGAATGTCGAAGTTTTGGCTTTTCGGCTTTTGCCGACTCATAGAAACGATAGTGTGATTACACACTTTTTTACGGAGTTGTTCCAAGATATACAAGTGCCCGACCTAGATTCATCGAGATCTAATGTTAGTCCTTAATTGTTAGGGTAACACCCTCTTAATAACACTTAATCTGAAATACTTTTCTAACTTTGTTTGAATGAGGGCGACCTTAATCCTTCAACGAATGATATTTAGAACGATCACATGCCTTCGCTGCTTTCCTAAAGTATAGTCAAAATTCGATTAGTAAGTGGTAGGATGGATTTTAAAAGTAAAATAGAGGATGGATTTTGAGCACTTAATGGTTGTCAGAGCCATTGCAGAATTGAAACAGAGAGGAACAACACTTGGGTTTCAGCCCAAGTATGAAGAGAAGCCAATCAAGAAGGGAAGAGAGGGACTTTCGGTCACAACCTACCAACTACCGAAAAAGAAAAGAAACACAAGTGGGAGGCAAAGGTGGGGTTCGGCTGAAACAAAATAAGCTAGAGAAATAAAAAGGTAGTAGACCGAAAGTTGATAGGAACAGAGAAGAAGGGAGTTTCGACAGAGGTTGATACAAGAGAAAAGGAATGGTCAATTGAAAAGAAAGAACAAAAGGAATCGAAAAGCAAAGATGCACGAGTAGTAAGTTGCAAATTTGGCACTAGATAGAAAAGGCAGAAAAGTCCAAAAACTGGTGACAAATCTGACCAAAAAAGACAAAAACTCCTCACCGAAATTCCCAGGCTTCCCTATACCCATTCAGCACGAACACTCCCACACACTCCAACTTCCTTGAAATACCCTTGTAGGGTAGAATTATCGAAATACCCCTGTAGGGTAGAATTACCAAAATACCCCTATAGGGTAGAATTACTGAAATACCCTTGAAAGGTAAGATTACTGAATTACCTTTATAGCGTAAAATGACTATTTTACCCTCGTGGGTAAATGATTATTTTATGCTATGTTTTGACTGACTTGAGCTATGATTTTTCTGTCTTTCTAGAGTATGCTATGTGATTTATATATATTTGTTTTGCATACATAACATACTGCATGGGATTGGGATTTTGGAATTGGAGGAAGTGAGTGATCTATTAGGGTCGCACGGATCACCTGAGATGACTGTGGACCCACTGGTTTGATTATTATGGTTGCACGGGTCGCCTGAGAGGAATGTGGACCTACCGACGATTTTAAGCCATTTATATTCTGGCAGCTCTGCTGCGATATCGGTTAGTGCCGCAACCGGTGCTAACATTGGTATGCTGGCTGGGTGGGTCGATTTTATCCCCACATGGTGTGTTGGTTGGTACAGGTGGTGTGCTGGCTGGATTGGGGTGGGGTGTATTCTTACACTATTGCATTTCTATTTATGAGATCCGATACTGATATGGGCTAGGCGCCGAGACCCAAACGATATCGCAATGAGCTTAGGCCCACTAAAATGTACAGTGACTGAATAGGGCTCAAGCCCAGTCTGCTTTTGTATTCTATTTATCGGACTGACTATTTTCATATTAGGGGATTACACACTGAGTTTCCATAAACTCACCCCATTTTTAACTGTGCAGGTAATCCCCAACCTTAGACAGGATCATAGCTGCGAGGTACTCGGAGATGTCCACACGACTGCTTCTATTTTTCTACTAAGTTATTCATAAGTACTTTATTTTGGTTTGGTTTGTAATAAGACCTCTTAAAGTTTTGATTTTAATTTTTAGTTTTGGTTTTATTTTCATCTATATCTATTAGAAGTAAATCGCGGTGTTTTTTCCAAATGATTACTATTTTCAAAACACTACATTACAACAACTATTTTCGGTTATCACGTTTCTGTAATGTTTTTAACAAGCTTTCGCAGAAAGAAGGAGACTTTGATGAAAATCAATAACGTTTTATAAGTGAACAACCTTTTTCAATAAACCCCATTTTGAAAATAAACGAATGCAAGTTGAGCCTTTACACAAGTTTAAATGGAAGAAGCTTTTTTCGAAAAACACTTCAATGTGACACACTAGATCCGGGCCTAACTTCTAAGCCAAGTTTGGGGTGTTACATTTAGTGGTATTAGAGCCTGGTTGCAAAACTCGACTGTGGATTGGGCTATAAAATTAAATTTCTGAAAGATCTATTTTAAATTTTTTTTGGAGTATTTAAACTATTATACTGAATGTTTCTTGGAAGTGTGGTTCACCGAGTCTCCAACGCCGAATCCATAAGTTTTTTTGTTATCTGCTCTTTACTGTTATGCAAGAGGAAATACTGTGATTACTCTAGAAATTAGACTATGCTACTCTAGTGAGAGTAAACTGGAAAACTCTAGGGAACTAAGACTATAGTTAAGCTTGCGAGTGCAAAAACAAACTCTAAACTTCTATTTCTCATAAGACATCTGCTTAACTACTGAAATTGTAAGCTAATTTGCGTAGAATTTCTAATTCAGATAATTTGCAAAGCGCTAATGAGCACTAAGGTAACTCGTGGAAGGGGTACCAGAGGGCACGACAGAGTCCGTGGGAGTGCTAGAGCTGAGTCTTCATCATTGGGCCACGCACCTAATGTCGAGGCTTGGAAGGCACCAGCATCACCGGTAGTTGAGATGGGGTCGTATGATCGAGCAGCTGGGGACAACGTATTGTCTCAAACAATGCTGAGGATTCTGGAAAGAGTCGCTGGGCCCAGTAATGGTGCTATAAGCCGTGGGTCAGTTACAGAACGAATTCGGTCGAATGGAGCAGAGATCTTCAGGGGTGTTTCTGGGATGGCTCCTAATGTGGACGAATATTGGATGGAGGCCACCAAAAGAATAATGGATGACCTCGACTGCACCCTTGAACAGAAGTTGAAAGGTGCAGTATCACTGCTACGAGATGAAGCCTACCAGTGGTGGCTTACTACGAAAGAAGGAGCTCAGTCGGACCAGTTGACTTGGAAGTTCTTCAAATTTGCGTTTCAAGAGAAATATGTGGGCTTAAGTTATGTGGATGCTCGGAGGAAGGAATTTCTAAACTTGGTTCAAGGGGATAAATCGATGGTTGAGTACGAGGTAACATTTTTGTGACTTAGTCGGTATGCTCTTGAGATAATAGCTATGAAATATAAGTGTTGTGTTCGTTTTGAGGACAGTCTCACAGATAGCCTTGGTCTGATAGCTCCATAGAGGGAGCAAAATTTTGCTGCACTGGTGGACAAAATAAAGGTTGTTGAGGAGGTGAAGCGTGTTGAGCGCCAAAATTAGGATAATGAAAGGGGTAGAACAAGAGAGACATAGAGCCTTTCAGATATGTTCAGAGGCCTAACAAATAGGCTAGAGAAAATGGGCCAGTCAGAGCTGGGCCCCATTTTAGCACTTTTGGATTGCCACCTTGTGCTAGTTGTGGAGGACGCCATGTGGGCGAATACTAGAGAAGGATGGGAGCCTGTTTGGGTTACGGATTGATGGAGCACTGTATCAGAAAGTGTCTTCGAAGGCCGAATCAGATGCAAACTATGGGTAGAGGTAATATGTAGCTGCTGAGGGGTGGTCAGCAACAATTGAGAGGCCGTGTCAGGCCAGAGGGGAAGACAGTTTGGGTGGTGGAGTACTGGGCAAAGGTGCTAGTTATGCTGAGGTGAGACAACTCGCTTTGGTCTATGCAACACGCCGCTGAGAGGATGGAGACGCTCCAGATGCAAATACTGGTATGTACTTTACCCATAGTATACTATTTACCTAATTTGCAATTAAAATTAGAGTGCGCAGCAGAAGCGTAGTGGTGTAACCTGTGTTGTGCGATTATTAGATAGTTGGAAATTTTGAGGACGAAATTTCTTTAAGGGTAGTGTTGTAACGCCCCAGATTTTGGGCCTAGAAGAAATGGGCCTTGGGCTTGGGAGTGCCTAAAATTCTTGAGAGCAAGAAAATGGCACAAATGCATGTTAGAACTACTAGGTTAGCAATTTTGGAGTGTTTAAGGTCTTGGAGAAGTCCTGGGTTCAAACCTGGGCTTTAGCAAAAATTTTTGTTTTAGGTGAATTAAACCCTAGATGTTGGTATGTAGGCCTTAAGAACAATTAAGAATAAATTGTGACACAAGAGGAGCGTGTGGCTTAGGGGCAAGTGGCATATGGAGTGAAGCTTGTGGTATGAGGTTCAAGTCTCTTGAGGAGCAAGGGAGGTTTTATTTTGCAGCATGGATGGCAAGAGTTTGTGGTGGATTCAAACTCTTTTGAGTGGTTGTGGACTTGGTAAAAGGGGGAGAGTATCATGGGATATGGATGATGGTTGTTGGGGATTTGAAGGAGGAAAATGTAGAGATGTTTATGGAATTTGAAAAGGGGAGAAGTTGTCCAATTGGAGTGCTAGTATGTACAAATTCGGCTAGAAGGTTTGAGGTGCTTACGTTTTGCTTTGTTCGATTTTCAGCATTTTATTTTATGCTCTTCAAGTTCTTTTGATGTGTTGAATTGTGTTTTTGGGGTAGCCTTTAGCACAATTTTTCTCTAGTTTTCTTTTCTAGTGGCTGAATATTGCATTTTGGTATTTTATGAGTGGTCGGTTTCTCCTTTCTTAGTTTTGCTGAATCTTTCTTTTCTTTTGGCTTGACATTTCTTTCTTTTTTTTTTCCACCGGGTTGGCCGAATCTTTATCTTTCTCCTCTCATATTTCTAAACTAATTATACATTTCTTTTCCCTTTCTTTTCTTTCCTGAATCAATTATTCTCCTTTTCTTCTCCTAAGCCGGACACTCTTTTCTTTCTTACACCTAAGTACCTTGAATCTGTTGGCCAAAATCACATCTTGTAGCTTGGGTTTTGTGTTGACCGATTATTGCTCTTCTTTTCATCTTTATTATTTACTTCATCCCGCCATAGGTTTTTGACCGATTCTCCTTCTCCTCACCAATTCATCTTGTTTTGCTTGACAACAGTTCTCTAGTAATTGTAAGTATGATCGACTTTTGCTCTGTTTCTTTAATTTCTTTTTTTTTTTTGTTTTAAGAGACCTCACTCTTTGGTTCTACTTAAAATCGACTGCCATTTCTCCTTATCTCTAGTTTTGAGACTTGGTTGGATAATGGGTTTTGTTTCAAGCCTTTGGTTATGTGAGGGTTGTTAATAGGTGGTGCGTTTATGTGTAGATACTAATCAAGAAGTGGGTAATCACTTTTAATTAGCAGATTAGTTGCAAGTATCCGTTGGTTCAAGCAAGTTAGGTGACTATAGGTTGAGTGATGAGGTTTGGTTGATTAAGGCTGGTTATGTTTTGTTGATATGCATGTAATCATGTGTTGTGAATGATTATAGGTTGGCACTTGAAGGCAGTGCGCGAGTGTTCACAAGCAGGTGTGTAACTTTGTGCTCTATTGATGATCGGCTGAAAAGCCGAAAGTGTGTATTCCACATTGATTGGACTGCAGATCAGCAAAAGCCAAAAAGCCGAAAAGTCAAAAAGCCGTAATACGACTTTTGATGCCACACGAGCGTACGATCGCACGTGTGGTACTTCGAGCCTACAAATCTTATGTGTAGGATTGTAGAAGCTGTTATGGGCCTTGATGGGCCGTGTGGGTCCAATAGGCTCGTGGGCCCGACACGAATAAAATCTAAAATTTGTGGTAAATTTTAGACTGAGCCGTGTAGTCTACATGGCTAGGGTTGTTTTTGTCTAATGGGTCGTGTGGGCCCACTAGGCTAGTGGGCCCTGCACGGATAAATTGCATGTTATATGGTTCTATTGGTTTGAACTATGCTGTTTGTATAGCCAAGGCTATTTCTGGGCTAATTGGGCCACACGACTGTGTGGGCCCACTTGGGCCGAGTAATGGGCCCTAGGCCCATTTACACCGTTGTGACTGTTAGGTTACTAAAGTCGCTCGAGGCGACGGTCGACCTTCTGTTGAGTCGTTGAGACCCCGATTTGTAAAAATTACCGAAATACCCTCAATTTGGAAAAATTACCAAAATATCCCTGATTTGTGAAAATTACCAAAATACCTTTAACTTGTGAAATAACTGAATTACCCTTAATTTGTGAAATTATCAAAATACCCCTGGTTTGTAAAATTACTAAAATACCCCCAGTTTGTAAACTTATCGAAATACCCCTAGTTTGTAAAATTATCGGAATACCCCTATAGGGTAGAATTATCGAAATACCCCTGTAGGGTAGAATTATCGAAATACCCTTAGAGGGTAAAATTATCGAAATACCCCTGAAGGGTAGGATTACCGAAATACCCTTATAGGGTAAAATGACTATTTTACCCTCGTGGGTAAATGATTGTTTTATGCTATGTTTTGACTGGCCTGAGCTATGATTTGTCTGTCTTTTTAGAGTATGCCATGTGATTTATATATAAGTGTTTTGCATACATGACATACTGCATGGGATTGGAATTTTGGAATTGGAGGAAGTGATTGATCTGTTAGAGTCACACGGGTCACCCGTGACGACTGTGGACCCACCAATTTGATTGTTAGGGTTGCATGGGTCACCCAAGACGACTGTGGACCCACCGATTTAATTGTTAGGATCGAACGGGTCACCCGAGACGATTGTGGACCTACCAATGGCTTTAAGCCGCTTATATTCTGGCAGTTCTACTACGATATCGGTTACTGTCGTAACCGGTGCTAATATTGGCATGCTAGCTGCGTGGGTAGATTTTATCCCACATGGTGTGTTAGTTGGTATGGGTGGTGTGCTAGCTGGATTGGGGTGGAGGTACATTCTTACACTGTTGCATTTCTATTTATGAGATCCGATACTGATATGGGCTAGGCCCAAACAATTTTGTTATGGCCTGAGACCCAAACGATATGGCAATGGGCTTAGGCCCATTGAAAATGTACGGTGACTGAATAGGGCTCAAGCCCAGTCTGCTTCTATATCCTGTTTATCTGACTGGCTATTTTCATATTAGGGATTACACATTGAGTTTTCGTAAACTTACCTCGTTTTTAACTGTATAGGTAATCCCCAGCCTTAGACGGATCGGAGCTACGAGGGACTCAGAGATGCCACACAACTGCCTCTGTTTTTCTACTAAGTTATTCATGAGTACTTTTTTTTTGTTTGGTTTGTAATAAGGCCTCTTAAAGTTTTTGAATTTTAAATTTTAGGTTTGGTTTTATTTTCATCTATATCTGCTAGAAGTTAATAGCGGTTTTTTTCCAAAATGATTACTATTTTCAAAATACTACGTTACAACAATTATTTTCGATTATCACGTTTCCACAACGTTTTTAACAAGCTTCTTTAGAAAGAAGGAGACTTTGATGGAAATCAATAACATTTTATAAGTGAACAACCTTTTTCAATGAACCCCATTTTGAAAATAAATGAACGCAAGCTGAGGCTTTACAGAAGTTTAAAAGAAAGAAGTTTTTTTCGAAAAACACTTCAACGTGACACACCAGATCTGGGCCTAGCTTCTAGGCCGGGTTTGGGGTGTTACACTCTGCATGATTTGTTCCTAAAATATCTCCATGACCAATTCAAACTCCTCTCACACCAGATTAGGATCTGCCATTTGAATTGATGTGTGACGCAATTGACTTCACAATTGGAGCTGTCATGGGCCACCGAAGGAACAAAGTTTTTCACCCGATCTACTACACAAGTCAGACTCTAACAGGAGCACAACTGAATTATACAGTAACAAAAAAGAGTTACTTGCTATTGTATCTGCTTTCGACAAGTTTTGATGTAACATCCTAGATTGGGGGCTCTACATTTGTGATATGTTGTGTGTGTATGCCATGCTATGTGTGTGTGTCTAATATGTTTAGAGCTTTCGGGAAGGCTTGAGGTTAAGCCTGAGCCTTTGAAGAAATTCTATTTTTAGTTACAAAAAGGGAGAACTAGGTGAAATGGGCCTTAAGGGTACTTGAATGGGAAAGTTAACACAAAAAATTCAGTTGGTAAAGTGGCAAGGAGGTGCCACAAGCATGTTTGGAGGGAGCAAGTTTGAATCCCATGCTTAGCAAAAAGGAGTGTTTTTTTTTATATGTGGCTAAGGAGTGAGAGGTGGTTTCGGCTGGGACTCTAAAGGAGTAAGTGTGGATTGAGTTTATAGATAGAAAGATGAGGATAGGAGAAAAAAAGGGATAGGATAGAGGGGGAAGAGATGGCCAAATATGGGACTGTATGCAAGGGAAAATCGGTTGAATGGCTAAGGGTGTGCCGAAATTTCCATTTGTGAACAGTGTGTCAATTTCATCCTTTCCTAGAGCATAGCTTTCAATTATTTTTCTCTTATTCTTTTCTCATCCTAATTTCGGCAACAACTTCTCTTTTTGCCTAAACCGAAAAACTCATAACTCTACTTTCGTCTCCACTTTCATACCATAGCCGATTGATCTTGAAAAGCCTAAACACCTAAGCCTCTTTAATTTTCTTTTTAGCTTGCTCATCTAGTTCTTTCCTAATCATTGCCAAATCCTGTCCACTAGTAGGCTAATACCGAAATCTCCTAAGTATCATTCGGATCTGTTGTGATAAGGTAAGAGCGTTCTCTTATTCCTTTGTTATTTTTGGTTTTCAGAGACCATAGCCGAATGGCTAAGTTGGTTGTAAGGCCATCATTAGTTTGATGTTTCTATTCACTAATCTCGTGTTTTCTTTGGGCGACATTCTAGGATTTGAAGGAGATCTAGTCGCCTAGGTTTCTAAGATAGAAATCGGGAACTTTCGAATCATACTATTTTTTGGGGATTTCAAGGAAAGGGTTTCGGTTCTCCTTAAGTGTTCAATCGGTTTTTTTCATTATTCGTGCCTTAACCTAATGTTTCGTTAAGCAATAGTTATAGTACCTTCTAACCAAGATCATTCATGGACTCGAATGTCAGTAAATCATAGGAAGGGGTTGGATCTGTAGTCCCAGCCCCAAAGTTCAAGAAACGTGCGGTGTCTACTATTCGAGATTGGCCACTGGGTTGTGGGCCGACTTCTGAGCAGAATAGTAGGCAGATAGCCGTAGTTTCGGCTAGTGATAGCGTCGACATAGAGAGTGTCATCTTACGTGTTATCAAGTGTGTAAACTTTCACACACTATAATATAATTGTGCTAACGTTTGTATGGGCTAAAAAAGCCAGAAAGTGGGCTGTATAGACAGTCGTGATACCCTTAGGGGTAAGGCTAGGATTGCCAGGTCCGTGATCGTATCGTTTCTTTGCATAGCCGAATGTATGTTTGACAAGATGATATAATATGAGTAGCATGTTGCATTGTTAGGATTTGTATGTAGATCATAGGTATGAGCTTGATATGAAGGGGAAGTGCTTAATTGGTCACGTAGTGATCGGTGGCTTTGCCACTATATATATATACATGTGTTCATACACTATTTCTTTTGGTCACACTGTGATCGGTGGCTCTGCCACGATGTATATATATATATATGGTCACATAGTGATCATGTTTATTTGGTCACCTAGTGATCGTGTTTAATTGGCAGCAAGACTGTCGTGATGGTGTGTAGCGGATGAAGGGTTGATTGTAGAAATTCTCATGGTGTGATTGGTTGGTAGGGGTTGGTGTGTAGCGGATGGAAACACTAGGTTTGGGTTGGGCTTAATGCATTCATATGTTGTTGCTGATATGTGGGCTCAGGCCCAATGTGTGCTTGTGGGTTAGTTGCAGTATATTTAATGTGGAAGGCTTTACACACTGAGTCTTGGTGACTCACCCCTTTTTCCTTAACCTTTCAGGTGAGCAGTAGCTCATGGATGCAGGAGCCGAGGTGGACTCGTGGAGGCCATGTTTTCGTTTTCTTTCCTATACTTTTTGGCATTTCTTTAAGTCGTTCAAATTTGGGATTTCCATTATGTAATAAGGCCATTCAAGATTGTAATTCGTTTTATTTTATTATTTATTGTTTATAACGAACTTGTCACTTCGACAGCTTAAATGTTTAAGTTAAATTGGAGTTTTATTAAACCAAACATCCTATTTTCAAAAGCCGACGCAATAATAGAAAAATTTATCTTCCAAAACGTCGATTTTCATAAATTTAACTAAGACTTGGTTTTACTTCACCCTGTGACATTCTCGATTTGGTCGTAAAGCATGGGTCGGGTTTAGGGCGTTATATTTTTGGTATCAGAGCCCGATTTAAAACTCGGTGTGAATTGGGTCCAGTGGTATTTTATGGTTTGAAGTGAGTTTGAGAAAAATGTTTGGGTTGAGATATGGCCTTCGAGTCTGGCGGTACCTAATCTACCTAGATAAGTATTCTAACCTTTGTTGTGGTATGGATGATTGGATTTAATGGGCTTTATAGGGACATAGGCAAGTATGCTAGGGTTTATGGACCTTAGGCCTAGTTTGAACAACTCTTAAATTCCACAAGACTTTCTAATAATTAAACATGTCCGTAAATAAGTCGCTGGGTTAGAGTGTGGCAACAGGCTTACGCATGTCTAGGATTGGATCTAGGGAGAGCTTGGTACTTAAGCGACCCTAGTGGCCCACCCCCCTTCACTAGAATCCTACCTAGTGCGTAGTGTTTGTCCACTTTAGCCGAGAGGACTCGTTAATGGGCCAAAATTCATAACTAAAACTTGAAAGGGACCAATACCCTATTTTTGTAAACTTACTTATATATCCCTAGTTTTGTAAAATTACCCAAAATACCCTAGGTTTGAGAGAAATTTCTGAAATACCCCTATTTTGCAAAATTATCGAAATACCTTGATTTACAAAATTACCAAAATACCCCTATTTTGTAAAATCACCAAGATACTTCATTTTGCAAAATTACCAAAATACCTCTGTAGGGTAGAATTACGAAAATATCCCTAGGTAGTGAACTGACGAAAATACCCCTGTGTGACGAAGGAGAGGTTATGGATGTCACTTTTGTGTTTGATACTGTTATGTGATGCTCTGTTTGTGATGTATACATATGTGGAATGTATGAGATTTCTAGAACTAAGAGATATAGACTTGAGACTGAGTTTGAATTCGAAAGAACTACTATTTAAACTACTTCCCATAAGACTGTTAGTTATTAATCAGTGGAAGAAAGTATTAATTCATAAAATTTTTAATCAGATAAACCGTGAATGCTAGATATGAGCACTAGGGGACGTGGTGTGCGTGGTCGAGGTAGAGGTAGGATTGCTGTATCGGAACCGGTAGGGTTTGGTCACAAGTCAAGGAATGAGGTACCAGTGCCACCAATTGTGGAGGCTGAGTATCTGGACCAAACGGGCCGAGACGATGCAGTGTCTCAGGCAATGCTCCAAGTGTTGGAGGGAGTTGTGGGAGTTGGCATGGGTACGGAGCTCAAAAATCTGTGCCAGTGCGACTTAGGGCTAATGGAGTAAAAATGTTTAGGGAATTTTGGCGTAGCTCCTAGTACAGCTGAGTATTAGATGGAAGCCATGGAGCGGATTATAGATGATCTCGACTTCACGGAAGAAGAGAAGCTGAATGGAGTGGTGTCTGTTCTTCAGGATGAAGCGTACCAATGGTGGCTTACGGTCAGGGATGGCGCGGTGCCTGGCCGTATTACTTAAGAGTTTTTCAAGATGGCATTCCAGAGCAAGTATATCGGATCAAGTTATGTGAATGGCAGCGTAGGGCATTTCTGAATCTGATCTAGGAAGTAAATTGGTAGCTACATATGAAGCAAAATTCCTGCGTTTGAGTCATTATGCTCGAGGGATAGTGGCCACAGAACATGAACGATGTGTTCGATTTGAGGATGGCCTGAAGGATGATCTACGTGTTTTGATAACTCCACAGCGGGAGAGGGAATTTGCTATGCTTATGGAGAAAGCTAAGATAGTTGAGAAGGTAAAGTGGACAAAAAAACTGAATCGAGATAGAGATAGAAGTGGAAGTAAGAGAAATGTTGGATCGTCTGGGTCAACGGGGCATTTCTAGAAGAGACCTAAGGTGGATGGCCTGAGACAGGGTGTGAGATCTGGGGGTATTGGTCAACCTCAGAGGTGTGGCAGGTGTAATAAGTTTCATTCGGGTGAACGTTGGGTAGGTGAAAGGAAATGTTTCAGGTGTGGGTCTACGGATCATCTGGTTAGGGATTGTCCACAAGATTGGGGTGGCCCAGCGGTAGAATAGACTAACGCTCAGCCTAGTAGAGGAGGTCCATAACCGCAGAGAGGTCGCGGTCTAGCTAGAGGAGGCAATGGTTATGGTCGGGGCAGTGGAACATAAGGCAGAGGTGCAGGAAACACTGATGCAAGACAGCCGGGGTTGGTCTATGCGGCTAGGCGTCGTGATGAGGGGGATGCACCAGATGTCATAACCGATACGTTCTTGATTTTTGGTTTACCTTTTTCTATATTAATTGATATTGGGTCGACACACTCTTATGTTGCTAGTATAGTCTCCGGAACTTTAAGTATGAACTTTGAGATTGTTCCTAGGAAGATGACTGTAATTAGCCCGCTAGGTCAATTTGTAGTGGTGAACAAACTGTATAAGGATGTACCTCTAGAAGCGCAAGGGGTAGTTTTTCCGGTGGACTTAATGGAACTACCTTTTGGGGAGTTCGACCTAATCTTAGGTATGGACTAGTTAGTGAAATATCGAGCGAGTTTAGACTGTGCAGCTAAGCGTTTGGTACTAAAGACTAGTCAGGAAGATGAGGTGGTGGTAATAGGTGAAAGGACGAACTACTTGTCTTATGTTATCCACTCTAAAGGCTGAAAGAATGATGAGAAAAGGATGTAGGGCGTTCATAGCCTTTGTTTGTGCTTTGGAGGTCCAAGATTCAATGGTGGGGAATGTTAGAATGGTGAGGGAGTTTTCTGACGTTTTCCAGAAGAACTTTTCGGACTACCTCTGAATCGCGAGGTAGAATTTGGAATCGATCTTCTTCCGGGAATAGCACCAGTATCTATTGCACCATATAGGATGGCACCGAAAGAATTAGTGGAACTGAAAGCCCAGATTCAGGAATTGTTGGATCGGGATTTCATTTGACCAAGTGTATCGCCTTGGGGAGCGCCGGTGCTATTTGTCAAGAAGAAGGATGGATCAATGCGTATGTGCATTGACTACCGTCAGCTAAACAAGTTGACTATCAAGAACAAATATCCGTTGCCAAGGATAGATGACTTGTTCGATCAACTAAAAGGGGCGTCAGTGTTCTCAAAGATAGATTTGAGATCAGGATACCATCAGCTTAAGGTCAAGGAATCAGATATTCATAAGACAGCTTTCAAGACCCGTTATGGCCATTACGAATTCTTGGAAATGCCATTTGGGTTGACCAACGCACCAGCAGCGTTTATGGATATGATGAACAGGGTGTTTCAACCCTATTTGGACCGGTTCGTGGTGGTATTTATAGATGATATCCTGGTGTATTCAAGGTCGGAGGAGGAGCATGATTCACATCTGCGAGTGGTATTACAAATCCTGAGGGAGAAACAATTGTACGCAAAATTCAGTAAGTGGGAATTTGGGTTAAGGGAAGTTACTTTTCTAGGACACGTTGTGTCGGCTAAAGGGGTCAGAGTTGATCCTCGGAAGGTCTAAGCTATCATGGATTGGAAAGCACCCAGGTCTGTGATGAAAATTCAGAGTTTCCTAGGTCTTGCTGGTTATTACAGAGGTTCGTTGAAGGATTTTCCTCGATTGCGGTACCTTTAACCAAGTTGTTGAGGAATGGAGTACTTTTTGAATAGGGTGGCAAGCAACAGGAAAGTTTTGAAAAGTTGAAGAAGGTGTTGATGGAAGCTCCGGTGTTGATTCAATCGGAGGCTAGAAAGGAGTTCGTGGTCTATTGTGATGCTTCACACACCGGGTTAGGATGTGTGTTGATGCAAGGAGGAAGAGTGGTTGCTTATGTGTCTCGATAGTTAAGACCGCATGAGCTAAATTATCCCACCCATGATTTGGAATTGACGGCGGTGGTTTTTGCTTTGAAGATTTAGAGACATTATCTCAGATGGAGAGAAGTCATCATATATACTGATCATAAGAGCTTGAAACATCTCCTCACCCAGAAGGAGTTGAACTTGAGGCAGAAAAGGTGGATTGAACTACTAAAGGATTACGATTGTTCGATTGAATACCATCCAGGTAAGGCTAATGTGGTGGTGGATGCACTAAGTCGGAAGGTGATATCGGATCTGAGGGCAATGTTTGCTCATCTAAGCCTGTATGAGGATGGGAGTTTATTAGCTGAACTTCAGGTGAAGCTGACATAGATAGATAAGATTAAAGAGAAGCAGTTGCAGGATGAAGACTTGAGTGCCCGACTATCTCAAGTGCAACGTGGTGAAGTGGGGGACTATAATCTAAACTATAACGGGGTTCTGTGTTTTCGAAAGAAGGTGTGTGTGTTGAGGGACGTGGAATTGAGGTGGATGATTCTTCAGGAAGCACATAATAGCCCATATGCTATGCATCTGGGAGGAAGCAAAATGTATTGGGATTTACGAGAACAATTTTGGTGGCTAGGCCTAAAGTGGGAGGTAACCGAATTTGTGGGTAAATGTTTAACATGTCGCCAGTAAAGGCGAGCATCGCCACCTTCGTGGTTATTACAATAGTAAAGATTCCACAATGGAAATGAGAGAGAATCACAATGGGTTTTGTTAGTGGGCTATCCCTTACGCCTACTAAGAAGGATTCGATATGGGTCATCGTTGATTGTTTGACGAAGTCCTCTCATTTTGTACCGGTTCGGGTCGATTATTCTTTACAAAAGTTGGCTAAGCTATTTATAGCGAAAATTGTAAGGTTGCATGGTGTACCTGTGTCAATTATCTCGACAGAGATCCTAGGTTTACGTCAAGGTTTTGGAAGGCATTGCATCAAGTGTTAGGTACAAAGTTGGACTTTAGTACGACATTTCATCCACAGACGGATGGACAATCAGAAAGGGTGATTCAGATTTTGGAAGACATGTTGAGAGGTTGCATTATCGATTTCAAAGGTAGCTGGGAAGACTTTCTAGCATTGGCAGAATTCGCATATAATAATAGCCACCAGTCCAGTATTCAGATGGCACCGCATGAGGCGTTGTACGGGCAAAAGTGTCGTACTCCTACGTGTTGGACGGAGTTAGGGGAACGACAGATTTTGGGTCTGAAACTAGTATTGGAAACGGAGAATAAAGTTAGGGTTGATTTAGGCTAGGTTGAAAGAAGTGTCAGATAGGCAGAAGTCTACGCTGACCTGAAGCGGAGAGACATAGAATTTGCAGTGGGTGATCGAGTCTTCTTGAAGGTATCATCGTGGAAGAAAATTCTAAGGTTTGGACGGAAGGGTAAGCTAAGCCCTAGATTTATCGGGCCTTATCGGGTGTTAAAGCATGTAAGACCAGTTGCTTATCAGCTTTAGCTACCTTTGGAGCTAGGTAAGATTCATGATGTATTCCATATTTCAATGTTGCGACATTACCGTTCAGATCTATCTCATGTGATACCGTTGGAGGAACTTAAAGTAAAGCCTGATTTATCTTTTGAGGAGGAACCAGTTCAGATCTTGGAGCGCGATGTTAGAGTTTTACGAAGAAAATCGGTACCTTTGGTTTAGGTTCTATGGCAGAATCACGGATCAGAGGAAGCTACATGGGAGCCAGAGGATGTTATATGACAGCAATACCCTCGCCTCTTTTGATCAGGTAATTTCGGGGATAAAATTCTTTTAAGGGGGTAGAACTGTCTCATCCTAGATTGGGGGCTCTGCATTTGTGATATGTTGTGTATGTATGCCATGCTATGTGTGTGTGTCTAATATGTTTAGAGCTTTTGGAAAGGCTTGAGGTTAAGCTTGAGCCTTGGAAGAAATTCTATTTTTAGTCACAAAAATGGAGAACTAGGTGAAGTGGGCCTTAAGGGTACTTGAATGGGAAAGTTAACACAAAAAATTCAGTTGGTAAAGTGGCAAGGAGGCACCACTAAGGGAGCAGATAGGTGACGCCACAAGCATGTTTGGAGAGAGCAGGTTCGAATCCCATGCTTAGCAAAAAGGAGTGTTTTTTTTATATGTGACTAAGGAGTGAGAGGTGGTTTCGGCTGGGACTCTAAAGGAGTAAGTGTGGATTGAGTTTATAGATAGAAATATGAGGATAGGAGAAAACAATGGATAGGATAGAGGGGGAAGAGATGGCCGAATGTGGGACTGTGTGCAAGGGAAAATCGGTTGAATGGCTAAGGGTGTACTGAAATTCCCATTTGTGAATAGTGTGCCGAATTTCATCTTTTCCTAGAGCATAGCTTTCAATTTTTTTCTTCTTCTTTTCTCCTCCTAATTTCTGCAACAAAGGATTCTTCTTCTCTTTTTTGCCTAAATCGAAAAACTCCTAACTCTACTTTCCTCTCTACTTTCACACCATAGCTGATTGATCTTGAAAAGCTGAAATGCCTAAGCCTCTTTATTTTTCTTTTCGACTTTCTCATCCAATTCTTTCCTAATCATTGTCGAATCCTGTCCACTAGTAGGCTAATACCGAAATCTCCTAAGTATCATTCGGATCTACTGTGATAAGGTAAGAGCATTCTCTTATTCCTTTTTTGTTTTCAGTTTTCGGAGATCGTAGCCGAATGGCTAAGTTGGTTGTAAGGCCATCATTAGTTTGATGTTTCTATTCACTGATCTCATGTTTTCTTTGGGCGGCATTTCGGGATTTGAAGGAGATCTAGTCGCCTAGGTTTCTAAGACAGAAATCGGCAGCTTTCGAATCATACTATTTTTTTGGGATTTTAAGGTAAGGTTTCGATTCTCTTTAAGTGTTCAATCAATTTTTTTCGTTATTCGTGCCTTAACCTAATGTTTCGTTAAGCAATCGTTATAGTACCTTTTGACCAAGATCATTCATGGACTCAAATGTCAGCAAATCAAAGGAAGGGGTTGGATTTGTAGTCCCAGCCCCAAAGTTCAAGAAACGCGCGGTGTCTGCTAGTTTGAGATTAGCCATCGGGTTGTTGGCCGACTTTTGAGCAGAATAGTAGGCAGATAGCCGTAGTTTCGACTAGTGATAGCGTCGACATAGAGAGTGTCATCTTACGTGTTATCAGGTGTGTAAACTTTACACACTATAATATAACTGTGCTAACGTTTGTATGGGCTGAAAAATCTGAAAAGTGGGATATATGGACAGTCGTGATACCCTTAGGGGTAAGACTAGGATTGCCAGGTACGTGATCGTATCTTTTCTTTGCATAGTCGAATGTATGTGTGACAAGATGATATAATATGAGTAGCATGTTGCATTGTTAGAATTTGTATGTAGATCATGGGTATGGGCTTGATATGAAGGGGAAGTGCTTAATTGATCACGTAGTGATCGGTGGCTTTGCCATGATATATATATATATATATATATATATACATGTGTTCATACACTATTTCTTTTGGTCACACTGTGATCGGTGGCTCTGCCACGATGTATATATATATATTTGGTCACATAGTGATCGTGTTTATTTGGTCACCTAGTGATCGTGTTTAATTGGCAGCAAGACTATCGTGATGGTGTGTAGTGGATGGAGGGTTGATTGTAGAAATCTCCACGGCGTGATTGGTTGGTACGGGTTGGTGTGTAGTAGATGGAAACACTAGGTTTGGGTTGGGCTTAATGAATTCATATGTTGTTGCTGATATGTGGGGTCAGGCCCAATGTGTGCTTGTGGGTTAGTTGCAGTATATTTAATGTGGGAGGTTTTACACACTGAGTCTTGGTGACTTACCCCTTTTTCCTTAACCTTTCAGGTGAACAGTAGCTCGTGGATGCAGGAGCCGAGGCGGACTCGTGAAGGCCATGTTTTCATTTTCTTTCCTTTACTTTTTGGCATTTCTTTAAGTCGTTCAAATTTGGGATTTCCATTATGTAATACGGCCCTTCAAGATTGTAATTCATTTTATTTTATTATTTACTGTTTATAACGAACTTCTTACTTCGACAGCTTAAATGTTTAAGTTAAATTGGAGTTTTATTAAACCAAACATCCTGTTTTCAAAAGCCAACGCAATAATAGAAAAAGTTATCTTCCAAAACGCCGGTTTTCATAAATTTAACTAAGACTTGGTTTTACTTCACCCTGTGACATTCCATATTCAGTCGTAACGCATGGGCCGGGTTTGGGGTGTTACATTTGATCTTATCTTATAGGTACCAAAGTGACTATTTATAAGGACCACTCGGTAATTAAATATTTACTAGCCAAGAAAGACGCTAAGCCGAGATTGATCCTGTGGGTACTTTTACTTCAAGAGTTCAATCTAGAAATTCAAGATCGAAAGGGAGTAGAAAACCAAGAAGCAGATCACTTGTCTAGATTGGAGCCGCAAGAGGGAAATTCTCCACTTATACCGATTCAGGAGACGTTTCAAGATGAACACATACTGAAGGTAAATCATGCCCATAATATTCCTTGGTTTATTGATATTGCTAACTATTCAGCTTGTGGTTTGATGCCAATTGATAAAATGCATCATGCCCATATTTGTTTAAAAAGTGTGTAGATCAGATGATCAGGAGACATGTGGTAGAAGATGAAATACCGAAGATTTTATACCACTGTCACTCAGCTCCGAGTAGGGGACACTTCGGAGGTACTCGCACTGCGGCCAAAGTATAACAAGACGGATTCTTTTGGCCCACACTATCCAAGGATGCATAGGTTTACGTAAAGAGTTGTGATGATGTCAGAGGGTTGGAAATGTCACCAACAGAAATGAGATGCCTCGAACAAATATCATTGAGGTAGAATTGTTCAATGTTTGGGGTATTTACTTTCTTGGTCCTTTCCCTCCGTCTTTTGGTCACAGGTATATATTGGTAGCAGTAGATTATGTGTCCAAGTGGATCGAGACTGAAGCTTATCCAATGAACGATGCTAAGGTTGTGATTAAGTTCTTGCAGAAACACGTGTTCACAAGGTTTGGAACCCCAAGAGCTATTATCAGTGATGAGGGAACCCATTTCGTGAATAAGTGGTTAAAATGGTTGTCAGATAAACATGGAGTGAAACATAAGGTTGCTATAGCTTACCATTCGTAGACGAATGGGTAAGCTGAGTTGGCGAATAAGGAGATCAAAGGCATACTTGAGAAGGTAGTTTGCCCGAACCGATGAGATTGGTCCAAAAGACTAGATGATGCTTTATGGGCTTATAGAACAACATATAACACACCTTTAGGAATGTCACCCTACAGGTTAGTCTTTGGGAAATCCTATCATTTACCTCTGGAGTTAGAGCACAAAGCTTACTGGGCTCTTCGACGGATCAACTTGGATCTTAAGCTTGCTAGAGAGAAACATATGCTCCAACTCAACGAGCAAGAGGAATTTCGAATGTTCTCATACGAAAATGCCAAATTACTCAAAGAAACACTCAAGAAATGGCATGAAAAGCACATTCGAGTTAGAGAATTTGAAGCAGGTCAGCAAGTCTTGTTATTTAATTTTGGATTGAAGTTCTTCGCAGGTAAGTTAAAATCACATTGGTCCGGTCCATATACGATTCATCGCGTCTATCCATATGGAGTTGTTGAACTCCAAGGTAAGGGAGGTAATTTTCAAGTCAATGCTCAGTGTTTGAAACATTACTACGGAGAAAACCCGAACGGGATCAAGTCTTGTTCAGTTTATCAGTTATTTAAATTTTCTTATTTTTAATAAATTGTATAGGGTATATTTTCGAGTGTATTATGTTTAAATAAATTCTGTCTAGGAGATTGGAACTTAAGCGGGACCGCTTGTGACCCCTCCAATCTTCTTGGGAATTGATTTTTATATAATTTTTCGAGAAACTATTCCCTAAATGACAAAATAAATTTTTGGTTTTTCCAATAAAAAGGTCAATTTTGACCCAAGTTTTAAATTGCAACTCAATTTCAAATTTTCATTAAGTTTAGGGACTTAATTGAAGTAATTTTAAAAGTTGGTTGCTATTTTCGTAAATAATAAAAAACTAGGTGCCTCTTTTTGTAAATATTTCCAAAAGGCATCTATAATAAATATTTTTACTCAATATATATATTTAGATAATAATAATATATAATTATATCTCTTATAATTTATATACTAATTTTAATAATTTAGCATAGAATTAGGATTAGTTTAATTTTAATCATATTTTATTCTTGTTTTAATAATTTAATAGCAATTGATAATTTCACATACATATATTTAATTATTAATTGTTGTTAACTTTGAGTAGGACTAGACTTAGAATATTTAAATTATTAAATTTCTCTAAGAATTCTACTCTAATTCCTACTTCTCCCACTATAAATTCCACCCTTACTTCCCCACATTCATTCATCACTCAAAACCCCAAAGAACCAAATCCCTTAAGTGCCGCAAGCCTCAATTGCACATTCCATGGCTAGCGACCTCGGCCATGCCGCCGCCTAGCCCCAAAGATCGCCTGTGCCGTGTCTTGCTCCTCAGGCGCCACACTGCAAGACGAAGGTCCCAGACGCTTCGCTTGCGCTCAACCCCATCTTGCGTTCTTTGCTGCTCGGACCCACCCACTCGCACACCTACCAGCCATCCAACAGTTCTGCGCCACACACTTTCACCCATCCTTAGCCAAATCCTCCAACCTACCTTAAATCAACCTCTTTTGCTTTTAATTATTTTTTTAGGAGTTCTTAAAAAAAGGGTGGTAAGACTGAATTTTCTCTTGAATTTTATTTTTATTCAATTATTTAATTTTTCAAATCATTGAATTATTAATAATTTTTTTCTTAAATTTTTGAGAAAATAATTTTACCCATTTTATGTTCAGGTTAATCATGCCTCGCAAGATAACTCGTGCCTCCGCCCGAATCAATGAAACACAAAATAAGTTCCACTATGAAAAAGCCAAAGTAAGATATGAAAGTATCTTCAAAAATCAACAGATGCATCCATAGAAAGGCTTTACATTGAAGGAAAGCAACTATAAAGACTTTATGGCACGTATTCGTTAAGTTGCTGAAGCCTTCAATTGGAAATTGTTTTGTGAAAAGAGACCAAGAGTGGATGAGGAACTAGTTCGTGAACCTCAAGCGAATTGACTGAAGTTCCAGTTCACGAAATCAAAGTACCAATAAATTCAAATGCTATTAATAAGTTCTTTGAATTACCTGATTTCGAAAATGATGAATATTCTTCTTTGTTGAGCAATATTAAGCCTGAAAATTTGCAAGAAGTTCTCGAGGAACTTACAGTTCTAGGTTTGAAGTGGACCGTGTCAAAGCAAGGAATCCACACGTGTCGAAGAGAATATTTGTCACCACTTGCGAAGGTAGGTTCTATTTTATCCGTTTCAGCCTTATGCCTATTTCTCATGGGACTACAATTTCATTAGAGCGAAAGGTCCTATTATACTCAATTTTAACTGGAAAGACCATTTATGTGGGAAAAATCATCCTAAGAGAAATGCAAAATTGTGTCGTTAGACATTCTGGCCTAGCCTATTTCCCCTTTACGATAACAATTCTGTGCTTAAAAGAAAAAATTCTTACGAACGTAAAGAATATAGGGTATAGTCAGGGCACAATCACCGATTGGGACCTCTACCGAGTAGCTAGGAGATTCTATTCTACAGAAATGAGTTGAAGAGAGTGAGGATTTTGAAGAAGCAGAAGATGACCCCGCAGAGATCCCGCCAGAGCAATCAACTGAAGTCCCTAATGAGGCAGAACCAATGGAACCAGAAGCTGAACCTGATATCAAAATCTCAATGTTTGGAGCTCCACCGCCTAGCCTAGATCTTGGAGATAAGCTGTCAAAGCTGATGGACTTAATGCAACACATGCAATGGCAGCGAAAAGCCTACTAGAGATACTCAAAAATAAGAGATGACTCGATAAGGAGTGCCCTTATGAAAATTTATAATAACCCATTTATTTTTTTTCGAGTTTCTAGATTTCATATTTGAACCATGGAGTTCATTATCGAAGAGGGAGCAAAGAGATTCATGCAAAGACAATAATGATGGAGCAAAAGATGAGTCAAATTTGGAAGGATCAGCAAACAAATAAAAAAGAGAGGATCTCAACTTTATTTTATTTTTATTTTATTTTAGGATTATGTTAATTAGGAGTTTTAATTTTTGCACAATAAAACAAGAGATAGGAATCATCTGAGCAAGTCACAAAGGCTAAAGTGTGGCAATAGGTATATACATGTCTAGGATTGGATTTAGAGAGAGCTTGGTACTTAAGCAGTCAATTTGACTTACCTCCTCTTTTCTAAAATCCTACCTAGTGTATAGTATCTATTCACTTTAAACAATGAGGACATTGTTCACTTTAATTATGGGGGACCAAAAATTTGAATTAATTCCACTTAGAATAAAATTTTCTTTTACTTATGATTAGGATATATTTTGTTCAATAATTTGAAATTTTGTTAAGTATGCTAAACTTCAGTATTAATAAAGTTCTATTATTTCAATAAGTTATTATGTTAGCTTAATAATGATATGAATGTATTTTTAATAAAGCATGGAAATTCGTACCATAAAATTTTTTAGTTCCCTATGAAAAAATTAGGCATGCATGAAAGTTTAAATCTTTATAATTGACTTAATAATTTCTTGAAGCGAAATCCTAGGAAGCATGGAATATTGAAAATGATTTAGGTAATTATTGTTTGGACTGTTTAAGCCTTTCAAGCCGACCATGATAAAATTATCCTTTGAAGCCCAACTTTCAGACTATATGGCCTAGTTTTATTTGGACCTTTGCAATATTTAGACATCACTTTTCTCTTCATTATCTTTAAAATTGTCCCAAACACTAGACTCAGTACTATTTAGAATATCATTTGAAAATAAGTTTGGGGGAATTGAAAAGAAGTATCAATTGCTCAAAAATTGTAGTACATGAAGCAAGTGCTCGAATTTGAATTAAAAAAAAACACATGTACTCGAAAGAAAATAGATGTACAAAAGAGCTTGTGAAAGTAAAATAAGTTGGTGTATCTAAGGTAAAAATTTTGAAGGTTCGATTTTGCGCTGATTCTAGGGTTTTTTTAGCCAAAAATTTATCTATCTTTTACATATCCATAGCCTAGCTACGTTACAACCTTAATAAAGACCTATTGATTCTAGTTTCTATGCTACCTACATTAGTGGAGAGAAATTGCTAAGACCAACATATGAAGACATAAGTTAAACTTAATGATTGCAGCTTAGTCTTGAATAAGGGAATAAAAAAATCAAATTGGTAAGGGTTAACATGTCTTTGTTAAAGAGGCATTTAGTGTAATTTTGCTATTATAATAGTTGTTGGATGTAATTTGAACGATATGTATACTTAAGTAGCATAATTATCACATTTCTTATTTTTGAGCCTAAGTATATTAAATTCATAATTTTGAGAAAAAGTTGTTCTGAAGGAGTTTTCCAAAAGTGTTTTCGAGAAATTCTTTTCGAAATTTGTGCATTACTCGGGACGAGCAATGATTTAAGTTTGGGGGTGTGGAAACACAAAGATTTATATACTTTTTCATACCTAATTTTACTTAAAATCATGCAATTTTGATAGAATTTTTGTTATAAAATAATTAATTTTTATAAAATAATTAAATTGTATTAAAAATTTGAACATGTCAATTTTTAGTCAATTTTACAATTATTTTTAGTGAATTTTGTTTATTTTTGACAAATTCGTACAAAGGGCGAAAATTAACCCTGGCAGACACCGTTAGAAGAAAAAATCAGAAGCAATTTGAAGTAACAAGGTAAAATAATTTCTAGCCTAAGACGGTCCAAATATGTGTATTAATTCATAATATAATTAATTTTAATTTATTCCCAATTTAATTTGGGCTAAATAAATTAATTTTAATTAATTATAGAAAAATGGCCCAGTTGAACCAAATTGAGCGAACTGAACTAGCCACCAATTGGGCAGCCCAAAACCGTTAAAATGCTGACTCAAATCAACAGTTTAGCTGTAACATCCTAAAAATGTAGTATCGATATGTTGCATAATTTTGGTGCGTAGTTAGTGAATGATTAAATTGTGTGATTAATATAGTCTTGAGAAGGCTCGGGATTTATTCAGAATTAGAATAAATTTTAGTAATGAGTACTTATTGAAGTGGAACAAGTGACCTTGAAGTTTAAGGAAATTAAGTGACAAAAACTAGCATAAGATGAGCTAGTAGTAAAGTGGAGTTGGCACCATAAGTGTTGCTTGAGGGAAGAGGTTCGAATCCTTTGTAATGCATTTTGTGACTTTTATTTTTGCACTCTTCTAACATGTGCAGGTCAAGCCTTATTTTTGGTAAGGTTGGACTATTTCTATTATGGCAAGGTGGCTAATGGTTAAGCTAAGCTTGGAACATAGGGAAAGGAATCATAAGCTTATGGAATGTAGGGGGGACACAAGGCACTTCTTAAGGGACTTGTTTTGGAAAGTTGGAATAGCCAAGCTTTGTCCATGAACTTGGATGGTATTGGGGGCTAGGGGGTGGCTGAATTTTTGTGGTAGGCTTTGGGTAAGGATGTGTAGCTAGTGTTTACTCTCATTTGGTCATTTTTGTTCTCCCAAAACGCTCTTTCTTTTCATCTTTTTCTCTCATAGCCGAATGCACTTTAGGCTTTGGGTAAACATCTTGGTTTTTCTTCTTTTGGTCATAATTTGCCAACCTCTCAAGTTCTTTTCTCCTAGTGCCGAAAATACCAAAACACAAGAGCCATTTATTTTCTTTTCTTTCCTTTATTCCTCATTGTCGAATGCTCCCTTGTCCCAACCCCCTCTCTTTGCTCTTTTCTTACTTTTGAAAACCGAATCACAAACCTCTCACCCTTTATCTCTTTCTTTCTTCATTTTGCTCATTCTACAAACACATTTTCTCCCTTCTCATTTCCTCCATGGCCGAATGTTAGTACCATCTCCTTAGCCGAATCTTCCATTCCTCATATATTTTTCTTCTCAATCATTTCTTCTATTCAAACTTTGGACAATCGTGAAATAGTGGAAGGCCAAATCACCACCTCTTCAAAGTTTTTTTTTTTTAAATCATTTGAAGTTTGGATCAAAACCTTTAAGGATTTCTTTTGGGGATCACTCGAAATTTTAAGGTAAGCCGATTTCACCCTTAAAACCAATAGTCTTAAATTCTGATATATTGGTTGGACTAATAATCTTTTGTCAATGGAGGCAATCAAGATAGGGTCAAAAAGGGTGGTGAATAGTGTGAATAGTGTTCGAAAGAGGAGCAGTTTCGCTATTCCCTCTAGATTCAAGCGAAGGGTTGTTTTGGCAATCCGGGATTTTCCACCGGGTTGTGGACCCTCAACTGAAGAGAATCGATTATTCGAAGTTGTTCATAGTTTGGAGCCACTAGCTGTTCGGGATTTCCCATCGGGTTATGAACCGTCAACCGGGGAGAACTGACCAATAGTTGTTGTTTGGGATTTCGAGGGTAAAGATTTAGTTCGCTTATCTTTAGTATAGATTTATATTAAGTATTAGTATTCTAATCAAGTGTGACACGTATTTAGGTAGTGACGAGCGAGAAAGTATAGTTCTCACCATAATCATGTGTGTAATTTCACACTTATCTCATGGGTTAGATGTTATACCGTTATTAAGCATTAGAATAATTATCGCAAAATTGGTAAAATAAAAAATATGGTTTATTAACACTTTAGTGTAAGTGTATGAAATCGGTATTAAAATCATGAAAATTAAGAAATCGCCCTTAATAGGCTAATATGATAAAAAGTGATATATGGGCCTCATGTGTTAATGGACTGTATTAATAGATTGCTTAATGGGACATTTTGATAGATTGCTATTTGGGTCAATTTGTTATATTGCTTAATAGGCCAAATTGTGTAATGGGCCAAATTTTTAATATAGGCCTGATGTTGAAATTATCATATGAATAAATTGCTGTGCATTGTATATACATGATTGCATGGGTTGGGATATTTTGATGAAGAGAAGAAGGCTTCGTGCCCAGTTTAAATGGCTTAATGCCTGTGTATTAATGGCCACTGGCCTGTGAAATATTATATTAAATGGCTTAATGCCTACGTATTAATGGCCACTGGCCTGCGAAATATTATATTAAATGGCTTAGTGCCTGCGTATTAATGGCCACTGGCCTGCGAAATATTGTATTAAATGGCTTAGTGCCTGCGTATTAATGGCCATTGGCCTGCGAAATATTGTATTGAATAGCTTAATGTGTAATATCTGGAATATAGGGTTTATGCATTTTAACTTAATTGTATGTGGTAGCATGCCTATGTGTGGTTTGAGTATGCTTTGGGAGTTTTAGGAACTTCAGTATGTAAGAGAATGCCTTAGAAAAATATTAAAATTTTAAGTCTTAAGATAGAGCCAAGCAAGATAGGCTTTAAGAAAAATTGGTATGAGGTTTTAATCACAACAAGTCAATTGGCAAAGTGGTGTTGGCGCATGGGTGAATGCATGAGGGAGAGGTTCAATCCTTAGCTAGCAATTAGAAGGATTTTTTTTTTTTGTTCTCTTTCCTATAGTTTCGGTCAAGCTTTATCTTAGTATGGATGGATTTTCTTTCATTTTTGGATAGTAGACCAAAGGAAAAAGGCAAGTTATTAGTTAAGGTATGGAATCAAGGTGTTATGGAAGGATAATGGGACATAAGGCTTGATGAATGGGTGATGTTTTGGAAGTTTTTCTATGGCCATTTGACCATGAATGTAGACGGCATAAGGGGCTAGGGGGGGTTGGCTTAATTGTGGAAGTGATTATGGGGAAGATAGGGAGGAAATGAGGAGGAAAAGGTGGGATTGTGTTGGGATGTGAGTTGGCCGAATGTTGTATGGGATTAGGGAGTGGATAGTTGGCCAAACTCTTAGCAACTTGTACATCTTTTCCCTTTTCTCCAAAATCTTTCTCCTTAGCCGTAATTGTCATTGGCAGTAGGTGAAAGTTTTGTTTTGTTTTGGCTATCATTTTGACCATTTTGGTTTAATTTGCCTATTCTCTCAAGTTTCTTTTCCCTATTGCGAAAACACCAAAAGCCTTGAAGACATTTTCTCTTTTCTTTTCTTCCTCTCTAGTGCCAAAATCATCATAGCACTAAGGTCATTTTTCATCTTTTCTTTTCTTCTTCTTTCTCTTGTAATAGCCAAACCATCCTCCATTTTCACCATAACCATAACACCTCAAACCTCTCATCTCTCTCTTCTCTTTTGTTAAAGCCGAATCTACCATTTCTTTTCTCTTCTATTCTTTTCTTTTCTTTTCATTGTGTTTAGGCCGAATCTCTCTCCCAAAATTCACCATGGCAGAACCTCTTCAAACCAAAACACCATCATTGCTTGAATCTCCCTAAAATCCATTTCTTTTCTTCTTAATTGTTAAGGCCGAATCTCTTTATAGTTCAAGTAAGGGTGCAAACAATCTCCGTGTTACTGGTAAGGATTAACTGTCAATCGTTTTTCTTTCTTTTTCTTTTGGATTAGCCGATTTTAGGAATCTAATCCTTTTATTCTCCTTGACCAAAACATTGAAGGAGGATTTCGGGATTCTTTTTTGTAGCCAACAATTAAGGAGAGATCCATCGGGAATTAAATATTCAAGGTAAAGGAGTTTTATATTACTTGTTATATCGTTTTAGATAGATTACTAATCGCTTTCATTTTAGGGGACTCTATCACTCGATTATTTTCCCGTGAACGTAAGACTTTGGGGCAAACAAAATAGGTTCGAAAAGAGGGGTAAGGAGTGTTTGGAAGAAGGGTGGTTCTGCTATACCCTCAAATTTCAAACGAAGGGCTATATCGAGGATCCGAGACTTTCCACCGGGTTGTGGACCCTCTGCCAACGAAGATCGATTATTTGAAGTCGTACGTACACCCGAGCCATTATTTGTTCGTGGTTTGTCATCGGGTTTTGATCCATCTATCGGAGAAAAATCTCATATAATTATTGTTCGAGATTCCGAGGGTAAGGAATTTGATTATTCATCAATAGTATAGTTTTATAAGTATTAGTGTTCTAATCAAGTGTGATAAATATTTAGGTATTGACGAGCGAGAAAGTATAGTTCTCACTGTTATAAGGTATGTAACACTACACTAAATTTCTATTAGATCAATAATATTAATGATTTGTATGTGTTAAGAAAAATATGTAAGATAATGGTTGCGGGTACCATTCAGTGGTACATGGTATTCAGGTATGTTTACCCCTAATACTTCATTAATAATGCTATAAGCATGAATATGAAATGTGTATGATTTCGTTATGATTTTGGGGGTATATGGCATGATAATGAAATAATATGTATGTGCATGGGCATATGGGTGATTTTGATAAAGGGGAAGTGTTCCGGTGGTTTTTACCACATAATCCGGTGACTTCGGTCACATATATGAATCCGGTGACTTCGGTCACATATTATGAATCTGGTGACTTTGTCACAATTATCCGGTGGCCATGCCACAATTTATAAGGGCGATGTGTAGTTGACTGCAGCGACTACCTTCGATGGTGTGTAGCGGATGGAGGGTCGATTTAGTAATCCCCACGGTGTGATTGGTAGGTACGGGTGGTGTGTAGCGGATGGATATTTAGGTGGGCTCGGGATTGCATTTCATTTTATATGTACATGTGATTTAATCGGTTTTAATATGATTTGCTATTTTATGGGCTTATGGCTAAATGTGATTTAAATGGGCTTTAATGTTATGATCGGTTGGGTTTTTAGTGTTATGTTACACATTGAGTCTCATTGACTCACCCTTTATGGGATATATTTTCGGTGACGCTTAGCGTGATGGATCGGTCAATGAGGACTATGTGGTGGCCATTGCTCAACTCAAGATCTCGAATTTTCTTTTAATTAAACCTACTATATTTTCTTTTATTATTTAAGACTTTATTTTGGGTTATGTTTTTGTAATAAGGCCACTATAAACTGTTTTATTTTTACGTTTTAGATTTTTATCTGCTACGATCAAATATTTATTAAATAATTAAATGATTTCAAAAAATAACTTAAACTATTTTGACACCTAAACACCTATGGTTTTCACAATAATAATAAGTTTTAAATTTAGTTTTCTTTTAATTTATAATCTTTTCATAAAGATAACGCTTTAATAAGATACAAACTTATTTAACAACACGATTTTTCAACGCGATCACTAAATAGATTTATTTTATACGAAACCATCACATTTTCTTATAAAACAAAACGAGATGTAATTGAAGTTTTACTCGAGGAACATACCAGATCCGATCAGGGCTTGTGGACCGGGTTTGGGGTGTTTCAACTTGGTATCAGAGCCCAGTTTTAAACACTCGGCCTTGGGTTTTGAAGCCCACAACGCTTTTCAAAATTAGGCCCA
Source organism: Gossypium rotundifolium (assembly GCA_025506655.1). Lineage (NCBI taxonomy): Eukaryota > Viridiplantae > Streptophyta > Magnoliopsida > Malvales > Malvaceae > Gossypium > Gossypium rotundifolium. Next base: position 184,108,467 of record CP106727.1, on the reverse strand, counting down.
AATGACTTTTGAAAATTTTTGGTTAAGATGGTTTTATAGAAGCATGGCACCGAGTTCTCGACTCAGTCCACCTGTAAGTTCTTTTGTTGACAAATTGATGTGAATGTATGATACTTTAATTGAGACATGAACCTATACTAGGTATATGTGTAGGTATATTCTACTACGGAAAAACCATTGAATAAATCTCTGTTGCATAAAACTTTCTTTAAACAAGAAGTGAAAAGACTCTAATACATAAAACTTTTCGTAAAAATAGATAAGACGCGAAGTAGACATGAGTTCTAGGGGACGTGGTCATCGTGGACGCGGTAGAGGCAGAATGGCTGTGTCGGAACCAGTTAGGTTTGGTCAAGGTTCCAAAAATGAAGCTCCGCCACCAGCTGTTGGGGCAAAATTTCAAGAGCAAACTAGAGGAGATGACGCAGTATCGCAGGCTATGCTGCGAGTTCTAGAGCGAGTAGCGGGATCTAGTATGGGTAATGGGACCCGAAAGTCAGTAGCTGAGTGACTTAGATCAAATGGAGCCGAGGTTTTTAGGAGAGTATCTGGGTAGCTCAGAATGTAGCGAATATTGGTTAGAGGCGATCGAGAGGATCATGGACGATTTGGACTGCCTTCTTGAGAAAAAGTCGAAAGGTGCTATTTTGTCGCTTGAGATGAGGCCTACCAAAGGTGGCTCACGGTCAAGGAGAGTATCCTCATGGATCGAATGGATTGGGGTATTTCAAGGTTAAGTTTGAAGGGAAACACGTTGGAGCTAGCTACATCGATTCTCGAGAAAAGGCATTTCAATTTAGTGCAAGGAAATAAGTCGATAGCTGAGTATGAAGCGGGAGAGATTGCTCAAGTATCGGAAAGAGACTTTGCGCCTTAGTGGATAAAGCACGAATAGTGAAGAAGTTAAGTGGATAAAGCACGAATAGAGAAGCGAGAGATCCGGACAGAGGTTAGAATAAGAATAAGAGGAACGATGGGTCTTCAGGGTCATCCGGGAATTTTCAAAAGAAACCTAGAGTTGATGGGCCGCGAGGTCAGCGGGTTGCTACGGGAGAACAATACTGTACTTGTGCACATTGTGGAAAGATGCACCGGGAGAGTGTTGGAAAAAGATAGGGGGATGTTTTAAGTGCGGATTTAAGGACCATATGATTAAGGATTGTCCGATGGATATAGATAGGAATCGTCCAGCAGGTCAGGGTTATAATCAGGCTGGCAGAGGTGGACAGCAGTCGATGAGGGGTCGTGGTCCGAATGGAAGAGGTAATGATTCTGGTAGAGGTTGCGGGACCCGAGGTAGAGGTAGTGGTAGCACTGAGGCGAGACAGCCAGGTCTGGTGTATGCGGTTCGTCGGAGGGAAGATAGTGACGCACCTGATGTTTTAACGGGTACATTCATTATTTCTGGGTTGCCCTTTATTGCTTTGATAGATATTGGGTCAACTCATTCATACATCGCTAGTGAAGTATCTGGAACTCGCATGTGACTTCGAGATCTGCACTAGGAAGATGACTGTACTTAGTCCTTTAGGACAGACTGTAGTAGTAGATAAGCTCTTTAAGGAAGTGCCTTTAGAAGTTCAAGGTTCGCAGTTTCTGGCTAACTTAATGGAGTTGCCATTCGGGGAATTTGACCTGATCTTAGGCATGGACTGGCTAGTGAAATACTGTACAAATGTGGATTGTGCTGCTAAGCGGATGTCATTAAGAACTATTGATGACAAAGAAGTTGTGGTAATGGACGAGAGACGAAACTACTTATCAAATGTAGTATCTGCTCTTAAGGCAGAAAAATTGGTACGAAAGGGATGTGTAGCTTTTCTGATGTTGGTTAGTGCCTTGGAGGTAAAAGAAGCAACGGTTGAAGAGGTCAGGACTGTAAGTAAATTTGTGGATTTTTTTGGAGGAACTTCCAGGATTGCCTCCGGATCGGGAGGTAGAATTTGGGATTGATTTATTGCCTGGAACGGCGCCAGTATATATTGCTCCGTATAGAATGGCACCAAAGGAGTTGGTTGAGCTTAAGGCTCAGATTCAGGAGTTGCTTGATCGTGGGTTTATTTGACCTAGTGTGTCTCCATGGGGAGTACCGGTCCTATTCGTGAAGAAGAAGGACGAACAATGCAAATGTGTATAGATTACCGACAGTTGAATAAGCTGACCATCAAAAACAAGTATCCTTTGTCGAGGATCGATGACTTGTTCGATCGGCTTAAGGGAGTTGCGGTATTCTCAAAGATAGATCTAAGGTTAGGGTATCATCAGCTTAAGGTGAAAGAAGCGGATATCCATAACACAGCTTTCCGAACAAGATACAGGCATTATGAATTTTTAGTAATGCCGTTCGGATTGACGAACGCCCCAGCTACGTTCATGGATATGATGAATCGGGTTTTTCAACCCTACTTGGATCAGTTCATCGTTGTGTTTATAGATGACATCTTAGTGTATTCCAAGTCTGAGATAGAGCATGATGAGCATCTCCGGATAGTGTTGCAAGTGTTAAGAGAGAAGAAGCTTTATGCCAAATTTAGCAAGTGTGAATTTTGGCTGGAAGAAGTTGCGTTTTTAGGCCATGTGGTGTCTCGGAAAGGGATAAGGGTGGATCCTCGGAAGATTGAGGCAGTGTTAGATTGGAAACCACCTAAGTCTTTAGTTGAGATTCGCAGTTTCATAGGATTAGCGACCTACTACGTAAGATTCATCAAGGATTTTCATCGATAGCTGCACCTTTAACGAAATTGTTGAGAAAGGAGGTACCTTTCATATGGGAAGATAAGCAGCAAAAGAGCTTTGAGAAGCCTAAAAGGGTTTTGACTGAAGCTCTTGTTTTAATTCAGCCTGAGGTAGGGAAGGATTTCGTGGTGTATTGCGATGCTTCTCACACATGATTAGGATGTGTTCTGATGCAAGACGGGAAGGTAGTTGCTTATGCATCTCGGCAATTAAGGCCACACGAGGTTAACTACCCGACGCATGACTTAGAGTTGGCAGCGGTAGTCTTTGCTCTTAAGGTATGGAGGCATTATTTATATGGCGAAAAGTCAATTATATATACGGACCACAAGAGTCTGAAATATCTCGACTGACTAAATTTGAGACAGTGAAGGTGGGTAGAAAAGACTACATTTGTTTCTATAGAGTACCATCCGCAAGAATTTGAGGACACTTTAAGTCGAAGTGGTGGGTAGAGTTGTTGAAAGACTATAGATGATGTTTTGAGTTCTATAGATTATGTACCATGCTTATAAGGCTATGCATCTTGGAGTTGAAGTTCTTCAAGAGTCGCATAGTAGCCCTTATGCTATGCATCCCGGAGGAAGTAAGTTATACCGATTTGCGAGATCGGTTTTGGTGGCACGGTCTTAAGCGGAAAGTTATAGAATTCGTAGGGAAGTGCTTAACATGTCGAAGAAGTCAAGGTGAACATCATGTACCTTCGGGATTGCTTCAAATTGATAAAGATTCTCAAGTGGAAGTGGGAGAGAATCACCATGGACTTTGTTAGTAGGCTTCCTCCTATGCCTACTAAAAAGACTCAGATGGGTGATAGTGGATCGATTGATGAAATCGCACATTTTATCCCAGTTCAGGTTGATTACTCTTTGTAGAAATTGATAAAGTTGTATGTGGTTTGAGATTGTGAGATTGCATGGAGTGCCGGTGTCGATTATTTCGGATAGGGATCCGAGGTTTACGTCTTGGTTGTGGAAAGCATTGCATCAGGCTTTAGGCACCAGATTGGACTTCAGTATGACATTTCATCCACAGTCGAATTGCCAGTCTGAGCGAGTAATCCAAGTCTTAGAGGATATGTTAAGGGGATGTGTGATAGATTTCAGAGGAAGCTGGGAGGAATTCTTACCTTTAGCATAATTTACGTACAATAACAGTTACCAAGCCAGTATTCGGATTGCACAGTGTGAAGCACTATATGGACGAAAGTGTCGCACTCCTACGTGTTGGACAGAATTAGGGGAACGTCAATTTTTGGGTCCAAAATTAGTGGCTGAATCCGAAGAAAAGGTTAAGGTAATCCAGGCTCGGTTAAAAGAAGCATCTGACAGGCAAAAGTCATACACGGATCTTAAGCGAAAAGAAATAGAGTTTGCTATGGGGGATCAAGTATTCCTAAAGGTTTCACCTTGGAAGAAGGTGATGAGATTTGGTCGCAAAGGGAAGTTAAGTCCCAGGTTTATAGGACCTTATCGGGTTTTGAAGTGGGTCGGACCAGTGGCATATCAATTAGAATTGCCTTCGGAGTTGAAGCAAATGCACGATGTATTCCATATTTCAATGTTACGTCATTACCGGTCAGATCCATCTCATGTATTGCCAGTTGAGGAGGTGGAATTAAGGTCAGATTTGTCTTACGAAGAGGAGCCAATTCAAATTCTAGAACGGGATGTAAAGGTGTTACGAAGAAAATCAGTTCCTCTCGTCAAAGTGTTATTGCGTAATCATGGATCGAAAGAAACTTCGTGGGACCCGGAGGAAGCAATGCGACAGCAATACCCTCACTTGTTCTAGCCAGGTAATTTTGGGGTCAAAATTATTTTTAAGGGGGGTAGAACTGTAATATCCGGAATATAGGGGTTATGCATTTTAACTTAATTGTATGTGGTAGCATGCCTATGTGTGGTTTGAGTGTGCTTTGGGAGTTTTAGGAACTTCAGTATGTAAGAGAATGCCTTAGAAAAATATTAAATTTTTAAGTCTTAAGATAGAGCCAAGAAAGATAGGCTTTAAGAAAAATTGGTATGAGGTTTTAATCACAACAAGTCAATTGGCAAAGTGGTGTTGGCGTATGGGTGAATGCATGAGGGGAGAGGTTCGAATCCCTTAGCTAGCAATTGGAAGGATTTTTATTTTTTTTGTTCTCTTTCCTATAGTGTCGGTCAAGATTTATCTTAGTATGGATGGATTTTCTTTCATTTTTGGATAGTAGACCAAAGGAAAAAGGCAAGTTATTAGTTAAGGTATGGAATCAAGGTGTTATGGAAGGATAAGGGGACATAAGGCTTGATAAATGGGTGATGTTTTGGAAGTTTTTCTATGGCCATTTGACCATGAATGTAGACGGCATAAGGGACTAAGGGGGGTTGGCTTAATTGTGGAAGTGATTAGGGGGAAGATAGGGAGGAAATGATGAGGAAAAGTTGGGATTGTGTTAGGATGTGAGTTGGCCGAATGTTGTATGGGATTAAGGGGTGGATAGTTGGCCAAACTCTTAGCAATTTGTGCATCTTTTCCCTTTTCTCCAAAATCTTTCTCCTTAGCCGAAGTTGTCATTGGCATTAGGTGAAAGTTTTGTTTTGTTTTGGCTATCATTTTGACCATTTTGGTTTAATTTGCCTATTCTCTCAAGTTTCTTTTTCCCTATTGTCGAAAACACCAAAAGCCTTGAAGACATTTTCTTTTTCTTTTCTTCCTCTTTAGTGTCAAATCATCATAGCACTAGGTCATTTTTCATCTTTTTCTTTTCTTCTTCTTTCTCTTGTAATAGCCAAACCATCCTCCATTTTCACCATAACCATAACACCTTAAACCTCTCATCTCTTTTTCTTTTGTTAAAGCCGAATCTACCATTTTTTTCTCTTCTATTCTTTTCTTTTCTTTTCATTGTGTTTAGGTCGAATCTCTCTCTCCAAAATTCACCATGGCAAGAACCTTTTCAAACCAAAACACCATCATTTTCGAATCTCTAAACTCCATTTCTTTTCTTCTTAATTGTTAAGGCCAATCTCTTTATAGTTCAAGTAAGGTGCAATCAATCTCCGCAAGCATCGTAAGGATTAACTATCAATCGTTTTTTCTTTCTTTTTCTTTTGGATTAGCCGATTTTAGGAATCTAATCCTTTTATTCTCCTTAGACGAAACCTTGAAGGAGGATTTCGAGATTCTTTTTTGTATCCAACGATTAAGGAGAGATCCAGTGGGAATTACATATTCAAGGTAAAGGAGTTTTATATTACTTGTTATATCATTTTAGATAGATTACTAATTGCTTTCGTTTTAGGGGACTCTATCGCTCGATTATTTTCCTGTGAATGTAAGATTTTGGGGCAAAGAAAATAGGTTCGAAAAGAGCGGTAAGGAGTGTTTGGAAGGAGGGTGGTTCTGCTATACCCTCAAATTTCAAACAAAGGGCTGTATCGGGGATCCGAGACTTTCCACCAGGTTGTGGACCCTCTGCCAATGAAGATCGATTATTTGAAGTCATACGTACACCGGAGCCATTATTTGTTCGTGGTTTGTCATCCAGTTTTGATCCATCTATCGGAGAAAAATCACATATAATTGTTGTTCGAGATTTCGAGGGTAAGGAATTTGATTATTCATCAATAGTATAGTTTTATAAGTATTAGTGTTCTAATCAAGTGTGATAAATATTTAGGTATTGACGAGCGAGAAAGTATAGTTCTCATTTGTTATAAGGTGTGTAACACTAGATCGATAATATTAATGATTTGTATGTGTTAAGAAAAATATGTAAGATAATGGTTATGTACCATTCGGTGGTACATGGTATTCGTGTATGTTTACCCCTAATACTTCGTTAATAATGCTATAAGCATGAATATGAAATGTGTATGATTCCGTTATGATTTTGAGGGTATATGGCATGATAACGAAATAATATGTATGTGCATGGGCATATGGGTGATTTTGATAAAGGGGAAGTGTTCTGGTGGTTTTACCACATAATCCGGTGACTACGGTCACATATATGAATCCGGTGACTTAGGTCACATATTATGAATCTGGTGACTTTGTCACAATTATCTTGTGGCCATGCCACAATTTATAAGGGCGATGTGTAGTTGACTGCAGCGACTACCTTTGATGGTGTGCAGCGAATGGAGGGTCGATTTAGTAATCCCGTGCAGTGTGATTGGTAGGTACGGTGGTGTGTAGCGGATGGATATTTAGGTGGGCTCGGGATTGCATTTCATTTTATATGTACATGTGATTTAATCGGTTTAATATGATTTGCTATTTTATGGGCTTATGGCTAAATGTGATTTAAATGGGCTTTAATGTTATGATCTGTTGGGTTTTAGTGTTATGTTACACATTGAGTCTCATTGACTCACCCTTTATGGGATATATTTTCGGTGACGCTTAGCGTGATGGATCGGGTCACGAGGACTATGTGGTGGCCATTGCTCAACTCAAGATCTCGGATTTTCTTTTAATTAAACCTACTATATTTTCTTTTATTATTTAAGACTTTATTTTGGGTTATGTTTTTGTAATAAGGCCACTATAAAGCTGCTTTTAATTTTACGCTTTTAGATTTTTATCTGCTACGATCAAATATTTATTAAATAATTAAATGATTTCAAAAATTAACTTAAACTGTTTTGACACCTAAACACCTATGGTTTTCACAATAATAATAAGTTTTAAATTTAGTTTTCTTTTAATTTATAATCTTTTTCATAAAGATAACGTTTTAATAAGATACAAACTTATTTAACAACACGATTTTTCAACGCGATCACTAAATAGATTTATTTTATACTGAAACCATCACATTTTCTTATAAAATGTAATGAGATGTAATTGAAGTTTTACTCGAGGAACATACCAGATCCGGTCGGGGCTTGGGTAGGGTTTGGGGTTTTCATAATGCTCGCGATTGGTGTGTTGACGGGGTGGGTTGACTCGATCCCCACAGGTGTGATGGTTGGTACGTGTGGTGTGTAGCGGATGGAAATTTAGGCTTGGTTGGGAATTGCATTTCACATATATTTTTATTTGATATATTATTATATTTGTAAATGGGCTCAAGCCCAATTAAATGCTTAAATGGTTTTGGCCCAGTGGACTTGGTAAGTGGGTTACACACTGGGTTCTAAGTAACTCACCCCGTTTTCTTACCCTTCTCAAGTAATGATAATTGATGGAGGCTTGGGTCGGGGATGACTTCGTGGGGGCCATACTTCAAATGATGGTTTTTTTTATGAACTTTGATCTACTCTTTAGTATTTTTACTTAATTAATTTTTCAGTTGTGATGTATTAAGGCCTCTGGTATTATTTTTATGGATTTTTATTTGTGGATGGATTTTAATATGTTTTAGATACTAAAAGGGGACTATTTTAAATTTTATAAATGTTTTCTTTAATTTACATATGAAAAGGGGGTTTTTCTTAAATATCACTAACTCGTAAAGATTTCTGTGAAAACTCTTTTATGAATTTTGTTTTCAATTTCTTTTTGAATTCTTTTAAACTTATTTAAAATTTAACCAATTATTTCTCTGAAATCAAATTATAAACTCTTATGTTCTAAAATCATGGATTTCAAATTAACCTCGGTTTTTGATAAACCCCATCTCTAAAATAGTTTTGAAGATCTGCTTTCTTTAAATCATTACATGACTAGATTTGTGTGGCATGCCAAGACTGGTCTTAACGCATAGACCGGGTTTGGGGTGTTACATTTAATGGTATCAGAGCTAGTTTTAAAACTCGGCTGTGGTTTGGTTCAACAACAATTTTCATCTAAAACTGTTTTGAATTTATAGAATTTATGTTTTAAAGGTAGTATGGCACCACGAGCATCCGACACCATGTCAAGTAAGTATTTGTATACTGAATATTATTGTGATATGATCATAAGAACACTTTAGAACTTCTAGTTTTAGGTGTTGAAAATTGTAAAGATCTAGACTATAGAAAATGATTGCGAAAATATCCTTATCTCTCCTATCCATAAAATATCATTAATAAACACTGAAATAGTATTCTGATTCATAAAACTTGTAATCAGATTAAACTGAATTAGTCATTATGAGCGCTAGAAGAAGTGGACGTGGT